>CM066577.1:6605000-7225000 GCA_033816785.1 Picus viridis
TATAATTTTAAACAATGCCTAGAGGTTTAAAAATCCTAGTTTTCCATATTGTTAGAAACTCCAAAATTACCAAGTGTCTTTGAAAAGAAGATATACAACTTAGGAATTACTAAGGGACTTTTCAGATTATACCCTTAATAGTCACTTTATGTTTCAAGACCATGATTTTCTACTGTCTGTCCTCAAAACCTGTAAGACATTGTCTACCTGTGGGAACCCAGAGATTAGCTAACAGGATGTTTAGCTTAGCTGGCCTTTGAGTCTGTGTGGGGCCCTGGAGTGTGGTAAGAGATGCACCCCATAACATGTAAGAAAGGATGGGAGAAAAAGGAAAAAAAAAAAAGGTGCTGCATTCTTGAAGCAGTTGGGAAAGGCAGCTGGGGAGAAAAGCCACCTGTTAAAATAAAGATAAAGCAGTGGACTTAATGGAGGTAGGCTGTGGTGAAGTGGAACTGTACCATTCACAAACTCCTTCATAAATAGCCACTGGTTCCACAGATCATGGCCATTTGGCCCATTCTGCAGCCATGGTGATATCCTCACAGACTGGTCTGTGAATTTGTATTTTCATTCACTGCAGTAAGACCAGCTGGATTGGGACCACTATACTTTTCCACAATTCTCATGGCAACACTACATCTACCTGCCTCAGCTTTTGAGAGTATACTTCCATTCAACGTGTCTATGAAGAGCTGGGTATTTTTTTCCACTGTCTCTTCATTGTATATATCAGCATTACTCTATGATTTTAATGCAAAATTAACACACATTCTCACTTACACAGAGCCCCACCACTGTCTCCTGATGTAGGTGAAAGTATTTATCTATTTTGTTCTATGCATTGAAGGCAGATGGGAGAAATAAAACAATCTTGGCTTTGAACACATTCAAACATCATGCAGATTCAAATGCAAACCTAAGTCCCATGGGGGTGTCCCCTTCCTTTAAAATACAGATACTTCATGATATTTAATTCTCCTCAGGCATAAATGTTTGGAGTTTCACAGAATTTCACAGGCTGGAAGGGACCTCTAAAGATCATCCAGTCCACCCTCCCCCCAACCAGAGCAGGATCACCTACACTAGATTACACAGGAACACATCCAGGCAAGTTTTGAATATCTCTAGAGAGGGAGACTCCACAACTTCCCCAGAGAGCCTGTTCCAATGCTGTCACCCTCACAGTGACAAAGAAATTCTCCCTCATATTTGCATGAAACTTCCTATGCCTCAACTTCCACTCATCACCCCATGTGCTGTCATTGGGCACCACCAACCACAGCCTGGCTCCATCCTCTCAGGACTCACCCTTTACAGATTTATAAGCATGAATGAGATCACCTCTCAATCAGCTCCCTCAGGATCTCCTCATGCAGAGGACATTCCATTCCCTTAATCATCCTCATGGCTCCGCACAGGACTCTTTCAAGTAGCTCACTGTCTTTCTTGACCTGAGGGGCCCAGAACTGGACACAATATTCCAGATACAGCCTCACCAGTGCAGAGTAGAGGGAAGGACGAACCTCTCTTGACCTAGTGGTCACACCCCTTCTAATGCACCCCAGAAAGGCATTGGCCTTCCTGCCCAGAAGAGCACATTGCTGGCTCATGGTCATCCTTCCATCTACCAGGACCCCCAGCTCCCTTTCACCTTAACTGCCCTCCAGCGGGTCCATCCCCAACCTCTAATGGTGTATGGAGTTGCCCCTTCCCACGTTTGTCTGATACATTTGTCTTGAGAACCTGTACTACTTCAGAGCCATCATAACAAGACACAAATTTGGCCAAAATGCTAATTTTTATTTGCTGAAAAAACATCACCATATTCAGGTATGTTATTGTTTTTTAACAACACGTTCCCAGTGCATACACAAGACTAGATAACTGCTTCCTTTGCTTTTCTTTTACTCATAGTGAAAAGATGTACAATAAAAGTCTTAAGCTACCATTGCATTACAGCACCCACCTGAATCACTGACATGTGCACAAAGCCATATCTGTCTCCACCCATAAAGACAAACCTATATATGATGTTCATTTACATGCCAATCCTTCATATTTCCATATCTATGCAGAGACACACAACACAATATTTTTTTTGTTGTTTTCCTAATAACTGTGCAGAGCCATTAAAGTTTAACCTTCAACTACCTAAACATTGGTTGATCAAGTTATTTAATTTACTACAATAAAAACTAAAGCAAACAAAACCAGAAATAGCTTGTAACACTGTTTTCATTCTTCTGAAACATTTAATACAGACGTGCTTAAGTCATTACAGACGTGTTTAAATCATTAAAGGAAAAAGAAGCAATTCCATGTCAGATTAAAGAAGTATTACATCCAACTGCCATGCTAGGCTAAGAATCTTGCCTGTTATTCCATGTGAACATTCAGTTTTCATCAAAAAGCTGTTGCTCAAACACAGATATCACAGTGGGCAACAGCCTGCTTCAGTTCCAAAACTTAAAAAAGCTAAACTTCTCTGATATCATAAAATACATATGGTTGGAAGAGACCTCAAAGATCACCCACTCCAGCACTAAATCATGTCCCTAAGCACCAGGTCCACATGCAGCTTGAACACCCCTCAGGGACATGTAACATGATGGTTTAACCCATGCACATAAACAAAAACTGGGCTTGGGGTGGGGGGGTGGGGGGAAGAAGAGGGAGAGAGAAATGGAAAGGAATTATATTACCACACCCCCAAGACAATTTGGGCTTGTGGAGGAAGGGTGCTGCCACTTTGGCATGGAGGAGGTATCATCCTTCTTGGCTGTGCTGTCCTCTGCTAGAGGAGGGGAGGAAGAGATCCTAAAGCCCAAGTCCTCCTCTGAGAAGCCTCTTCAGCTCCATGAATTGCAGCAGGTGGAACTTAGGACATAGAGAGAGGGTTCCTCCTGCTCTGCTGCCTCCAGGCTACATAGTGATGTCTTTCCTCCTGTGTCTGTCCTTTTATTTTGTTTTTCTTCAGAGCAGGCATTGTCCAGGTCTTTTCCTTCTTTCAAGCCAGTAGTTGCTCAGGTCTTTTACACAGTTGTGTCCAGGTGGTGAAACCATTGTCCTTTTCACCATCCTCCCTTTCTGGAGTTGCTGATGGGTAGGAACCAGGTTGGAAGAGACCTTCAAGATCAGCAGCTATTGTCTGAGTAATTTTATCTTTGTTGATTCACATCAAGAGAGACAAGATTTAGTCTCTTACAGACTTCCACTTTTGTATTATCCACACTTGATTTTATTCAACTTCAGCATGAAAATTAAAACTCCCAGAAAGTCTTCAATAAGCTTCCAAGCAAAGAGCTGTTAATGATTCAGCATGATTTTATAATGTATTGGACTGTATATTGAAGTTATCTGCCAGTCTTTCCCTTGGTACAAAGGGGTCCTTCCCACTTGCAAGGATGAGAAATTTAAATGCTTAAATATGGATATGAATTGAAATACTATTTTCAAGTGGCCAAACTGAAACATTTCTGAAAACTACATTCTTCAAAGATGTTCTGAAGGACATCAGAAAGAGTCCAGAATTGCTACCTACTTACTAACACAAATATTAACCCATTCATTAAAGAACTACACCTCTGAGTTTTATACCTAAAAACACAGATTCTCTGATAAGTTTTACCTAAAGTAAACCTAATATTTATCTACACTAGGATTACTTCTTAGGAATGTTTCTTTTCCTTTCTGTTTTTTCATCCTGCTACATTAAAGATAGATACATTACTAGGCGATGGTCACAATAATTGCTTTATGAAAATGGACAAAGAAAAGCTCCAGGGTAATATCATGTTTCTATTCATAAACTGCTCCATAAGGTAGAAAATTATCATATTAACAAACTTTGTGAATGCAGGTCTTGGATAAGAATCTGCTGTTCTATGGCTTGACAACAAATCACTGAACTCACCATTATTCACACCCAAAAGTGGTGTCATCTCTAATTTAATTGATCTGATATAACGACACACAGGGATGTTAGTATATTATTTTTCAAGCTACTTTTATGGCAGCATAGCCTCTTCCAAACTATAATAAAATTCTGAAGACATGTTTGTTAGTTTTACTTAACTGGTTTAATTATCACTGTCAGTTTAAATAATACCCTCCTGTCTGTAAGTCAGCTCTCAGGTTTTATTTTTCTAAAGAGAGAATAATAGTACTTACTCACTTCTGAGATCCTTGGGTAGAATTTGCAATTGAAACACAAGACATTTCACTTGCTAGAACTAACACACAGGCTATAAAGCAAATGGACCCAAAACCAATTCAACCTACTTTACTACAAACCCCAAACAAGGTAATCATTCCAAACCAAGATTGTCCTCAGACATTTTCACTGGATGTAAAAGAGATGGAACTGTGTCTACTATCTGAATGTGAGTTTGGATGTAGACTAGATACAAGAACAAGCAGTGGTGTTTGAGAAGGTACAAGCAAAGTCTTGGAAGCTTTTCCTTGTCTTTGTGAAGACCCAGAAATTACTCATAATGCAGTAACTTTTAAAATTATTACTTTTGTGGTCACTTCAGAAAACAACAGGAAAAATTACCTTGTGCTACACTGGAAGGAGACTTCTCCCACAAACATTTATGTGCATTTCCTCCTTCCAAGTGAAATACCATAGTGCATCAGAGGCTGGAAGGGACCTCCAGAGATCAAGTCCAACCCCCCTGCCAAAGCAGGATCACTTAGGGTAATCTATAGAAGAATGCATGCAGATGGGTTTGAAAGTCTCCAGAGAAGGAGACTCCACAACCTCCCTGGGCAGCCTGCTCTAGTGCTCCATCACCCTCACTGTAAAGGAGTTTCTCCTCATGTTGAAGTGAAATCTTCTATGTTCAAGCTTGTACCTGTTGTTTCTTGTCTTATTATTTTGCACCACCAAAAAGAGATTGGCCTCATCCACAGTATCACTAAGGTTGGAAGAGACCTCAAAGATCAAGTCCAACCTGTCACCACAGACCCCACAACCAGACCATGGCACCAAGTGCCATGTCCAATCCCTTCTTGAACACCTAACCACTTGACACCCACCCTTCAGATATTTATAGGCATTTATCAGATGCCGTCTCAGCCTTCTCTTCAAGACTAAGCAGCCCAGGGATCTCAGTCTCTCCTCATAGGGGAGATGCTCAAGTCCCCTAATCATCCTTGTGGCTCTCTGTTGGAGTCTCTCCTGGAGTTCCTGGTCTCTCTTGAGGTCGGGAGCCCCAGACTGGACACAGTATTCCAGGTGTGGTCTCTAGACCTGTTGGACACACACTTCTTGATGCACCCTAGGACACCATTGGCTTTCTTAGCAAAAGGGGCAAAATGTTGTCCCATGGAGAACTTGCTGTTCACTAGGACTCCAAGATCTTTCTCCATGGAGCTGCTTTTTAGCTGGGCAGCAGCTAACCTGTACTGGTGCCTGCTGTTATTCCTCCCCAGAGGCATGACCCTGTACTTGTCCTTATTAAGCTTCATGAGGTTTGAGTTGTGTGGAGATGACTTCCTAATGGAAAATTTTGCCTCCCTTACAAACAGTCACTACATACACTTCAGATAAAGACTAACTTTTGCTGAGCAATAGTATTGAAATAACCAAAACCTTTCCACACATTTGTTGGGATTTTAATTTATTCTTATGCCAATAATTTTTATTCACTCTTGAATTTAATATAATTATTTCATTTTTTTATGTCAATATACAGAATACCTTGTTTTCAAAATAAGGTAGCTTCAAATCCATAATAGCTACTATATCATATTTGGATTTCAATGTACAGTGGGGAAAAAAAAAAAAAGCAGCCTTTAAAGATGCTGACTTGGTCTAGTGGAAGGTGTTCCTGCCCATGGCAAGGGTGTTAAAACTAGGTCCCAGAGACATAGAATCAGCAGAGTTGGAAATGGCCTCTAGAGGTCATCTAGTTTAACCCCTCTCCCTCCTCCACCACCAGCCTTCATCTCCCCAAAGCAGCTTTTGCTTCTTCTACACCACACTCCACCCTGCCTAAACAGCTCTTGCTCCTGCTCCACCACCACCACTTTTTGCACCCATCCCAGAGCCAGGAGCAAGAGCTTCAACCAGCCAAGATACTACACAGAGGAGCTCAGCCCCAGGAAGGAGCCTTAGCCAGGAGACATGGATGATACTGGAGTAATCACGAATCAATGCCCTATCTAACCGGGGGCCAGCAGGCCCCGGCCTTTGGTGTCACCACCACCATCACCCAGTGTGCTCCAGGAAGACTCACCAGCGATGGGAGGAGGATCCTCCAGCCCAAACGGGCTCAGCTTGGAGTTTCTGCCTTTCCTGGAGGGGATTAAAAAGGGGAGTGGGTGGGGAGAGCAAAGTGGCCACAGCTGGGGTGGGAGGAGACTCCACTAGAGTTCCAACCCCCTGACACAGGCACAGACACTTTGAATTAGACCAGGCTGCTCAAGGCCTCATCTAACCCAACACTGAACACCTCAAGGGAGAGGATAGCATGACTTTCCCGGGCAAACTGTTTCAGTGTCCCACCACCCCTTGAAATCAGGATTTCTTTCTAATATCCAGTCTGAATCTGCCCTCCCCAGGCTTCAGTCCATTTCCCCTCATCCCATCACTACAGATAGAACAAGAGGGAATGGCCTCAAGCTGCAACTGGTTAGGTTTAGACTGGATATTAGGAAAAGATTTTTCACACCAAGAGTACTTTGAGTAAAAGATAAAGGACAGAAAGCAACTGCAGCAGCACGCTGGTGGAGATCCAGCATTTAAGCCCAGATAGCACTTTGGAATTCTTGAACACCTGAGCAATAGCTCTGGTTTGCAGGTCCTTTTGTATTGATTTTCAATATACTGTGAATACTCCCATACAGCAGTCCAGCCTACAAAACACAACCCACAATTAAAGCAATCTTCATCAGTAGCTTACAGTCACTAAATTTGCATGTTTTAGAGAATTACACTGAATTACTTTGAGGTCCTACCTTACCTGTACAGTTAAAGTGTGGAAAAGGTTTACTGCTTTGTCATCTGCCTTCAAAAAACTTCCCTTTAGAAAGTAAAGCATATGGGTCATGTTCAGTAGACACTTAGGTACCCTTAAGGGAGAATTGATTTATATCTGTCATCAATTTCCTCAGTACATATGTTAGAATGAGTTAAGCCTAGGTGTATATTTGAGGCCCTAGTACTAACTTTGGCTGCTTTTCAGAGTTCCTGTATGACCTATGGCAAGTCACTTAATGTCTGTGCTCTGTGTTCCCAAACTGTAAAATGGAAATAACTCCACTACCTTTCTGTGGCAGTCTATGAGGATGAAAAATCTTTCATGAGTTAAAATATTCTTGCAAGTAAAAAAGAATGCATGCAAAAGAAAAGTGTTTGCTTGAGCCTCCTTCTGATGTTATTTCTAGTGGTTTGCACCTACTGGAGTTATTTGGGGATTTACTGGGGATTATTGCTGATTTACCACATTGTAAGCAAGTCAGATTCATGCACACTGAATGTGTTCCGCCAGAATTAATGTGTTGCAAGAAAGCAATACATGCAAAGCTCAGGCTCACCAGTACGTAGAGATATGCATGTTTTAGCAAAGTGAGAAAAAATTGCAAGTACAAGAAAAAAAATTAATTTTGATGATTTAACATCATTGCAAATTAAATTAATTCCTGGGGAATATATTTTGGATAAAGATCAAATAAATCCCTTTAGATGGAAAGCTTGAAATGAGGCTTTGTTGAACATCATTAATGGTACAGCTTCTCTCTGCATTGATTAAGCTCATTGGCTATGAGCAAGAAGGTTGCCCAGCAAGCTAGTTCTTTTTTTTTTTTTTCCTTTCTTTTTTTATTTCAAGCATGTCTTGTTGAAAGGGATAATTGTGCCCAGCAGATCTTGTTTCTAACACTTCTTATATATAGTGAAATACAGTAATTTAACAGCTTGCTGGGGGAACAAGAATTTGTTCCAGTTCCTGATTTAAATGTTTATGCTAATTGCTATTTATTGGCTCAGATGCAAATGATAGGTTGGCCAAAGTGAAATTTTATGACGAGCAAACTCCCCCTTTTGTGCAAATTGAAAAAGTGAAACAAGAAGAGGATGAAATGAGCCGAAGATGGTCTTAATGGCTGCTTTTTAATGGGGAAGATAAAATTAAGACTGATTTACGTGGCCAACTCCCCTGTTTTCTCTTATCAGCTCATTTGGCAGGAAAAATGGAAAAGTAATTGTTCCTCTTTCAATGTGGGCCTCAAACCATTATTTATTGGCTGAAATTAATCGCTGTTTATCCTTCATTCACGTGGAAACCGCTCTATCAGCATTATGAACCCCAGCAACTCAACTAGTCCCTTGCAATTTAGCCAACGGCAAGTGCAGATCCTGATGAGCCGTGCCTTAATTTTCTGGGCTGTGGGAGTTAATGAAGACTCCTTTCTTAGGTGGACATATTTGTATTTCTACAACATTAATAACAAAGGCCCACACTTTCTTTTCTGCAGCATGTAAACTTTTTTTTTTTTTTTTTTTAGAGAAAAATTAAAAGACTATTCATAAAGCTGGACAGAGTTGAAAAGAAGACAGAGAGAAGACTGACTTCTCCTTGTACACATAAGTTCATCTCCTTTTACACATAAGTTCCTCAAGAACTGAATAATGCAACTCTTTCATACACTTGAAAGTCCTCTGCCATGGAGTTTATAGTGCTATTGCAATGCTTTGCTGCTGAGCAGTGATATTATTCATCCTTTCCTCTTTAAGTTTTATCTCCGTTGCATCCACCTTCCAGCCTAGCAAGTTCATTGTGCCGGCTGCCCATGCATTTAATGCCAAAAGGGAAATATGCAGCTGGGACAGCTACAGCTGCATCTTATCTAATTCTGCCTAAGGGGGCCAACTGGTGCTGGCAACATGCACTTCAGGCAGAAATAATTTCTTTATTCTTTGTGAGATGGTGTGAAGCACCACCCAGTTCTCCTTTCCACATAGCCAGGAGGACAGTTGAATGTTTGCTGTTCCTTGGACTTCTTTTTTTTTTTTTTTTTTTCCCAGACCCACAATGCCCTTGGAAATGTGATGTTTGATTTCAGTAGCAGTAGCAGCTGCTGCCTTGAAAATATCAGCAATAAGCAAACACAGTTTACACTGTAATAGAATGAAAAATGGATTATTAAGGAGACATCACAGGAACTGTCTTGCTGGCTCAAGCCTGAGGTGTGTCTAGTCCACTGCTGTGCCTTTGACAGTGCCCAGCAGAAAGATCAAATATGGAGGTGTGAAGTGGTCTCATTGGCTTCCTTGGACTAAGGGCCAACTTGATTTCTAATTGTTCAGGACAGGCTGAAACCCTAAAGCATAAGGTTTAGAAGGTTTAAGACCAGCAAAAGCAGCAATGGATGAGAAATAGGCTTCTAACTTTCCAGTAAAATAAAAGACCTTTCCAGCAAAATAAAAGGGAGTGTAAATGTTTTCAGATGATGATTCTATATAACAGACAATGAAGGGGTTTCCATGCTTTTGGAAGGGATCCAGCTGAAATTAGGTGTACAGAAATAACTGCATAACCCCAGACAGGGTAAGAATATTAATTCTGCAACAAGTTAAACAAAACACCAAAGTGTTTGTGCGCACTCTGATGTGGAAGAGAACTAGTATTTATGTTAATAAAATAATAAATCCACATCACACCATCTAAGCCTGCTAGTCCCTCCTGGGAACCAGCTATCCTCTTGGCCTGAGTTATTGTCTCAGGAATTAATTGTCCTGGTTCAGACTCATCCTTAAGACTGGGAAAGTATCCTTAGCGTGATGCATGGTAGGTCAAGGTTTTTTGCTACTGGTGATTTCTTGGCACAAGTTGCACAGGTAGCACCAATCCAGCTGGTGATGAGAGGTGAAAAAAGAGGTTGATTGAAGACACAGTAAAGCACAAATCCCTACAATCAAATTGCTGCAAATCACACAGATGCTTAGTGTACAGTATTTTATCACATCATAGACTGAACAACAGTCAACCAGAAAAGATACCTCCTTGAATGAGGCCTACAAAGAAATTCACATTGTTTCTCACTCAGCATTTTCAAAGAGGCTAGATTCTAGCTGACTTTTTCATAGATATGTGCCTGGAGAGAAGACACAGGGCTAACTCCTCTATGTTTTCACAGACAGTCATTGTTACTCTTCACACTGCTGAGAATGATGCCTCACAACACTGTTTCCGCAGGTTAATTACCCACAAAAAAACCAGGAATCAAATGGAGAGAAAACAGTTATATGTAGATTTATTTTTCATTACTACCAGTTTGATATTCACATTCACATGTACCAGCAGAAGAAAATAACAGCTCACAAATGCAACTCTGGAAATGCTCCATTGGAGTGCTGTATTTTGAGTGGCAGAAATGAGAAATTTTTACACTTTATTGCTTATCTAAACTATGGCCTCAATCCTGCTTCTAGTTAATTCAGTGGGAGTTTTGCTATTAACTTGACTGTGGCTGTGTGTGTTGGAACACACCTGCTTTATTTTTCTCTAATTAATTACAAGCGTGCGTCCTGGTGCTTAATTGTGTTATATTTAGATTCAAATGTCTGAACCTGAGTGCCAAAATAGCACACATAATCCTGCACATAAGAGCTCCATAGGAAGCTTGAATTCAGAGATACTGACCATACAGAGGAAGTCAATGCATGTGGTGTGTGTGTGGCTGAGCCCATACTTACTGCCTCAAGTACAGTTTTAAGTCTTATTTCACCTGTCAGCTGAGTCCAAGCTCCTGAGAAAACTTAGGTATATCTATACCTAGAAACCAGCTCAACTTTTTGAAGCTAAGGACTATTTTTAAGTTAGAAGATTACCATACACAAAGTAGTGTGCTTCCAAAAGCAAATCCCTTCCATACTTAACTGCATCACAGTTGTAATTTTCCTTTGGTTTTTAGAGTAAGTTTGGTTTAGGGTTTTTTTGTTTGTTTCTGTGTTTGTTTGTTTCAGAAATGCTGCTGGCTTGTTTTGTGCTGTCAGGGACTTCAGCATGCATGGAGAATTTCAATGAAAAGGAAAGGCTGATCTTTCAGTGTCCAGCAGACCTGAGACTAGTCGTCAGTGCCAAGGTGAGTTCTTTTCTGCTAATAATCATTCTTGCCATTGCAGTAATGTGCTTTTCTACTCTGTCATCTGAAGTACTATGGCTTTAAGACAAAAGCCATGGCAAACAACAGATCTATTTAACTTTACTTTGACTTTGTCAGCTTTTCGGCTATGTCATTAAATTCAACAAAGTTGAAGTTAGCTGAGGACTCAGAATTTTTGAGTGGTGAAAAGCTTTTATATATATATATTATTTTATGATTTAAATGTTAAAATTATATAATATTGTTCCTATCCATTTAAGATTATTCTCATTGGTTTTCATAATTGTTAGAGTCCACTTAAGTAATTTATGGGTGGGCCTTTAATGCAGCTGTACCAATGATTGAATCCTCTTTGGCCTTGCTGACCATAGTACTTTCCACCTAAATTTCACAACTGATACTGAATACACTCGGGTGTTACAGCTTTTGGGAGACACAAGAGCCTTGAAGGCATCTGGAATTGTGTTCTCCTTTTATTTTGTTCATACTCTACAGAGGTGGCAACCACTGAGGGAATGTAACCTGATTATAGAAAACCCTGTGAGGAAGAGCTCACACCAGAATATATTCACATCAGAAGAAGGTCTTTCTAGGACAATAGAATAAGATGATTGTATGGTATGCTACCTGAGGAAAAATAAAGCTTTAAATGTCTCCCATCCCTGGAGATATTTAAGGTCAAACTTGATGGGGTCTATGATTTTATGATTGCTAAGCATCCAGTGGCTGCCTCTTATTGATGCTTTGAACAGGAGTTCTGATTCAGATTGCTGAAATTTGTGTGTGTACATACATATATATATATATATATGTATGTATATATAAAATATACCTGTGCATGTGACTCACACATATCTGTTTAGCTGCAATATGGGGCATATTTTCGCTCTTTGAAGAAGGTGTAAGATAAAGACACTCAAAGAAGCGCATCATAGCGTAGCTCCAGAGCAACCAAAAAGAACTAAAATGTGAATGACTGTAACCACCCAGCAGATACTCTGACATTTGTGTATCTATGATCTGGGAAATTTGCCAGGCCTTGTTTTACCCTTCTAGTGTGTTCATATCCCAAGCAACATTTCTGGTTCCTCTAGGAATTTGGTGACTGATCCTCTGTTGCCTCACACCTTGCACTGTCATTCAACCTAAGCAAAATGAGTGCAAAATGTCCCATTTTGACATTTTACTTCATTGCAAATATATCAGTTTATGCCACCAGAGATGGTGGCCCTACATTCTGATTTGGCAGCTTTTTAATCTCACTTGGCACTGGAGAAATAGATGTACAGCCCATGATAATGGGAAAAAAATAGTACTTCAGTTGTATTTGATGGTGAGATCATTTCATTTCCGTTTCTTACTCTTCAAAGCAAGTGCAATAATATTTTCCTCACAGGAGTGCTGGGAAAGCCTTGCCTTTCAGCTCAGTTGCTAACTCATTTGAGAATAACAAGCTGTCTCGCCTTTGCTAGGCTTTTGTCCATTGTTTACCCCATGCTAATGAACTCAAGCTGAACCCACCTTATACTATTAACACAGCAAGGTCACTGGGGAGAAAGGCAACCAATTAAACTTTCATATATTTCTACCATCCGGGTTTCTGAAGGTAAAAATACCCTAACTGATCTTGCTGAAATTGAGCTAGCTGGTATTTATTGGCATCCTTTGTCTAAGAGCATGCTGCTGCTCAGATCTCTCTCTTGTAAAGGGGAGGCTGAGCACAGCCACAGGGAACTGCCTTCTCACTGCCCACCCTGCACACCTTTGTCCTAGCCAAGATGATACAGCTGCAGAACAACGTGTCTTTAAGAAACAAAGGAATTCTGGATGAAATATTAAATTGCACCTTCACACATCTTGCTAATGTTGAAATGGAAATGCAAATCTGTAGGTTGCGAGCGGTTCACACTTCTACCTGGGGCCAAATCAGGCTTCTGGATGGAGCCATCCATCCATATCTTCTGAATGAGTTTGACATCTGAGTCCAGATTCATGCAGTATAGTTGAGGCTCTATTGTGTCTGGAGGAGATGAGGGAGGAAGGAAGTGGAGAAGAATATTGAGGACTTTTTTCACTGTGAGGTACTGAGAAGTGCCAGGATCAGATATCTATGCATTCTGTCTGATTTCTTGCGAATAGGCATCTGAGATGTTTTCAACCAGTGTCCTACATTCTGTGTTATTCTTATGTGAGTTCTACACCACAGCCAGCATTTGGATAAAGCTATAGGGTGACCATGTTCCTGCACAACCTCTCACAGTCCCCAGCAGAAGGAATATTTCTGACTCTTGTATGCACATCTGCCTAACTTCAATGAGCCTGGGTTTTTTTAGGGAAGGGCAGTTAGCCATGATTCTTTGACATCCCACTTCAGACACATAATTACAGGTGCAGATGTCCTGAAGTAGATATGGTAAGATTAGCTCAAGTGCTAAATACTGATATATCTGAATATTGTTGTAGTTGATATTTCAAAGCCAGTCATGAACAAGGTAAGATATAGACACCATAAATACTGTCAATTGCCATGTTCTAGTGTCAGCAAGTGACAAATAATATTGTTCCTCTCTTGGCCCATTCTGTAATGCAGTATACAATACACAACTCATGTTGGAGCTCTGGCGTTGATAGATGTCACACATGAAATATTTTTTAAAATTCAGCCTTATTCTTTGCAGTATGTTCCACTGATGTCAAAAAATCCCTGTCTATATGGGCCTTACTTCAAAAATGTATTTACTCATTTTCCACCATATTTTCCTTCTCATGACAGCAGAAGGAGTTTAAGGCTCCATTGACTTTAGTGATACACCGCAGTGTCAGTTTTCTAATGCTGCAATCAAGCTGTCCTTCTGATGTGACCTGGAAACACCTCTGAGGATGTTTGCACTCATTCAAGCCCCTGGTTTGGGCAAAGTTAGAGGTCAAGGGGTGGTTTTGCAATGCAGTTATTTGCCTCTAGGTGTGTGCCAAAATTCAATAACCCATTTCATGATATTACAGTGGAAACTCTCTCACAAGACAGACCATACGTGACCAGGTTTCAGATAAATAAAATGGTTTTTAGTCCAATAGCACCTCACAGAACTGCCAAATTGAGACTTTTTTTTCTGAAGAAACTACTTCTTTTTGTGATAAGTGGTAACTTAGCCTACTGAGGAAGAGATTTATAAGTCATTGTTAATTACTTTGTTCTCTTTTATTTTGCGTTAATGCACATTTATTGCTATTTAATGATACTATTTTCCCTCACTATTTTTTTTAGGTATACCAGGATTAATCTTCAGCTATGATACAAATGGATCAACAAAACCTTATACTGGCCTATAAAAATCTTATGCATTGTCTCAACCTTTATTTTTTCCTTTGTGCTTATTCTTTTGCATGTCAAATGGCATTCCAAGAATCCTGAGATTTGTCTGAAACTTCAGCATTCTTACCACAAGCAAGAGAGCCACAAGTAACATTTTGAAGATTTTATTCCAGGTCAAAGGGACTCTGCTAACAACAGGAATTTTTTGTGAGTTGTCCCTGCTGAATTAGAGTGTTGCTGGGCATCTTTCATTTAATATGTTCACAAAATGAGCAGTGTTGTAGCATTAGAGTCATAGAATCAACAAGGTTGGAAAAGACCTCAAAGATCATCAAGTCCAACCTGTCACCCAACACCTCAGGACTACTAAACCATGGCACCAAGTGTCATGTCCAAACCCCTCTTGAACACCTCCAAGGATGGTGACTTCACCACCTCCCTGGGCAGCACATTCCAAAGCCTAACAACTCTCTCTGGGAAGAACTTCCTCCTCACCTCGAGCCTAAACTTCCCCTGGTGCAGCTTGAGACTGTGTCCTCTTGTTCTGGTGCTAGTTGCCTGGGAGAAGAGACCAACCCCCTCCTGGCCACAACCACCCTTCAGGTGGTTGCTATTGGTTTGCTCTCAGAAATGTTTTGGAATATAGTTCTTGCTTCAGACCTTAGTGAAAAGTAAAGTTTATTTATTTTATAATACAGAGTTGACTTCAAAATTCCATTTTAAAGTTCTATATTCTCTTTCTTGTATCTCTTGTGGTTTTTGAGGGTCACAACAAATGAGATGTGGTGGTTAACCTGGAGAAGAGGAAGCTCCAGGAAGACCTAATAGTGGCCTTCCATTACCTGAAGAAGGCTTACAGGAAAGCTGGGGAGGGATTATTTACAAAGATGTGTAGCACTTACGACAAGGGGCAATGGTTTTAAACTAGAGGAGGGTAGATTTAGATTGGACATTAGGAAGAAGTTCTTTACTATGGGAGTAGTGGATCAATAGAACAGGGTGCCAAGGCAGGTGGTGGAGGCCCCATCCCTGGAGATCTTCAAGGACAGACTTGATATGGCTCTGAGCAGACCAGTCTTGTAAGGGATGTCAACAGGGGCATTGAGCCAGATGACCTCTACAGATGCCTTCCAACCCAATGCATTCTATGATAATTTGCTTAGTCTTTACAGACTCCTTGTGAGGGATTTTTATTCTCAGATTTCAACCCTCCCCCTTCTTTTCTTCATAAATCTCTCTTTAAGTCAATCAAATAATTAACACTTCAAAACCAAAACTGAGTAACTTCAGCTGTCTCCAGTCTTAGACTGTTGTTACTGGAGTTATGCTTTTGGCAGCAAGATGTTTCTCTGTCCTCCTCCCCAGCCTGTTCACGTTCATTTTCTCATACTAGCATAAGATACTGGGGGTGCAATTCTCAATCCAGTCCACAGTGGACTTGTTTCCAAATTTGTAATATTTAAAACAGGAGTGATCTAATTCCCTTAAAAGTACAAAATCAGAGAGTAGTTTTGAGGACATATTGCAACTGCACTTGTACCACGTTTTTAAGGAGTGAGGCCAAAATGCAATATAGCTGGGCCACTACAATTTCTTGACAGGTCCAAGTTTTCAGGTTACTATCAAACGTCATTGCTTTAAGCTTGCTGTGGCAAAAGGTGCCAGGGTAAATTAAGTACAACAATCTCCTAGCTTCCTCTCTCAAGACCTGTTCCTAAGTTGTTTCCTTCAATTTCCAGGAGACTTGTAGGTGCTCAGAATAAGGTCCCATGCAGCAACCCAGCCCTCAGACATGTATAAACGTTTGTTAAATCCCCTCTCAGTCTTCTCTTCTCCAGACTGGCCATAGGGCTTTCAGCCCCTCCTCGTAGGGCAGTGTTCCAGTCCCTCAATCATCCTGGTGTTGTCTGCTGGTATCCAGGGAGAAAAATTCACTCTTGCAGAACTTCTTTTTTTTTTTTTTGGTTAAAACTTCTTACCTTGATCTGAAAAGCACAGATTTTCCCACCAAGTAAAATGATAATGATGGAAAGATTTCATTGTCATAGCCACCATTGTGCTTTATTTTATGACGTATTGGTGGGTTTGTTCTTTTTGCATGGAGGCAAAACAAACTATGAACTGCAGTTGTACATTATGAAAGATTTATGGAAAATAAAATTATTCTTTCACCACCACCTCCCCTTTCCCACCATATCTGCCACTTTTCCACCCTATTTTGCCCCTTTTCCACCCCATTTTACCCCTTTTCCCCCTCAAACCCAGAGCACCTGGGCTTTGAGTCTTCTCCCACCCCAGCTGTGGCCACTGGGCCCTCCCTGCCCACTCCCCTTTTTAACACCCCCACCCCCCACCCCCACCTCCCCCAGAAAAGCAGAAACCCCAAGCTGAATGCATGTGGGATGGAGGATTCTCCTCTCATCGCTGGTAAGTCCTCATGGTGCATACTGAGTGATGGTGGTGGTGACCACCTGGTGGTCCCCGGGTTGGTAGGAACATCCAAGACCGCCAGGCATTCCTGCCAGCAACCAGCTGGGCCTGGCGCATGAGCACCCCAAAGCCTCCAACACACAGCAGCAGCAGCACTCCCTACCTGGGTACAACCAGCTGTGAGTAATTAATTCATTGCCTCTTTGACATAACAGTTCTTGTTGAGTCTCCCCTACTATGGTCAGGAGCCATTTCATTCCCAGGGTGCTCTCATTCTTTTATCTTCCACCCAGTTTGGAGTGCAGCCCTACAAAGAGAGGCTGAAGGAGCCGGGGTTGATTGGCCTGGAGAGGAGGAGGCTCAGAGGAGACCTTATTGCTGTCTACAACAACCTGAAAGGAGGTTGTAGCCAGGTGGGGGTTGGTCTCTTCAACCAGGCAACCAGCACCAGAACAAGAGGACACAGTCTCAAGCTGTGCCAGGGAAGGTTTAGGCTGGATATTAGGAAGAAGTTCTTCCCAGAAAGACAGACTGGGCATTGGAATGGTCTGCCCAGGGAGGTGGTGGAGTCACCATCACTGGAGTTGTTTAGGAAGAGCCTGGATGAGGCACTTGGTGCCATGGTTTAGTTGATTAGATAGTGTTGGGTAATAGGTTGGACTTGATGATCTCGAAGGTCTTTTCCAACCTGGTTTGTTCTATTCTAAATCAGTCTACATGCTGCATCTGCCAAATATGTGGAGACATGCATTAGATTTTGGCTGACATCTCTATCTCAGCATGACAAATACTAAGTCATCCACCCTCCCTCAAAACAAAAATGAAAAGAAGGCAGGGAAAAGCCTTAATATTGGTTAAAATGTCAGTTGAATTAAATGAGAATGGTGTGATTTGTACCCATGAGGGGAGAAAAAAGGCACAGCAGGTATGTTAGAGGTGCAAAAAAATATTGAGTTTCACACATAGCATGTAAGAGTTGACAAGTCTGCTGGCAGCTGCCTGGTCACGGGGGCTGTTGGGATCACAGGAAAATACAGACGGTGCTGTGGTACTGAGAAATGGCAGACAAACAGAGACAGGGCAGGGTGATAGATATCTTGGCTTGCTAAAGCCCAAATTGCTTTGGGCTCAACTGGGCTCACAGAATTGGGAAAGACCAAAACCCAATCACCAAGAGAGTTAAAATGCAATGAGAAACCCTTCTTTCCATAGACAGCACCTTGTAAGACTTAATACCAGATTGAAGAAGCCATAAGTAATATGGCTTAAAATGAGGCGTCCTTGAAGTCTGTGGGACAGAAGGGGGGAAAAAATGAGTCCTTGAGCAGCAGGAGTCTGAACAGCAGGCTGGAAGGCAGAACTGAAGAGGAAGCAAAGGCAGAGTTATCAAAGGTTTCATCCGCTCAGGCAACACCCTAGTGAAAATAGGTGATTGTTGTGGAGAGCTGCTTTTCTTCCTCTAGGCTGGAGAAAGCAGCGTTCCCTCAGCCTCCCTTCTGTTTGTCTCTCTATAAAACCTCTTTCCCATCACTTTTCTTATTTCACTAATACCTGACAGACAGTAACTACCTCTTCCTTCTGCTGCTATAATTCATTAAAAATTGAGATAAACAACTATTTTAGGTGCATTATACCTGTGGCTAGGAACTTGAATGCACCTGCATGCACAGGATAGCATTTAACCTTAAAAGTAGTTTTCCTTTATCATAAACCTTTCCTATTAATATAATTCTGCTCTGTCCATTATCTTCCCTTGTTCTAAACTCTAATCACTTGGATGTTCCCTACTACCAAATAATGACTGTATTGTAGTGAATCTGTGTGCAGCATAACAGCCAAACATTCCGTCAGCTGCTGTCAGCTGCAAATAATATTTAAAACGTGTAGTCTCAGGTTTTTCCATTATTAGTATGAAGCTTGAGCAAGAAAAACAAAACATGAAGTCTATGAAAATCACAAAAATATTTTCACAGATAACCCAACCTACTACATGGAGAAATGGGTTGTTTGGTTTATTTTTCCACAGATAATGAATTGCAATCCAAAGGAAAAAAAAAAAAAAAAAGAAAGAAAAGAAAGCAAAACTATCTAAAGTAGAAACAGAACTACCTTTTCATGTCTTAAGGTTGAAATAACTATTTCACCCATAGTTTCCTGGTGATGAAAGAATATGTACTAGAGTTATTTTCAGTTTTGAAGTATTAATGCTTTAGGCATCTTTAAAAATAATAATAATAATAATAATTAAAAAAAAAAAGAAAGGAAAGGAGAAAATAAAAGAAATCCACCTGAAACTTCATTTTCTCTACAGAACCAGGTTTAACAGGAAATAATCTGACAACCAGATTTTACACTATTTAAAGTTTGCAAACTTTCACAAGTATTTTGTGTAATGACTCATGATCACAGCTTAATTATCCTTTGAACTTCAAAATGAAGGGATAAACAGGGGGTTTACTGGTCACTCTTAAGCTCCATTTCCCTCAGCTCCTACCAGTATCTCTTTATTTTTCAAATTAGAAGCATCACCATGAAATTCACAGGATGGTACCTTCCAAAATTGCTTTAGATGGTTTTCTGCTGTGTGGTTGAGGAGATGATGTTGTGTTTGATTCTTTAATCTGTTAAAGTGCCTAGAAGATAGGATGGGTACTTAGGTGCTTTTTAATGTAGAACAAAATAAACGAACTGTTACAATAATGTTTATAATTGTTATGTCCCAGGAACTGTGCTTGTGGTATTGTTCCTGTATGCTTTTTATTGTACTTGGTACAAGGAGAATCTGAAGTTACCATTGGCAGATCTATTTTGTGGGTAATTTGGGGCATGAAACACCCCACTTAGGACATCATTTAAGCAAGCCCTTAGTTCTTCATACACACTCAAGTTTAATTGACTTGGAGGTTTAAACATTAAACTGTTTGAATAGGGCTGTGATAAATTGAGCTGTGGTTTTTCTCAGCAGGGAGCCTACCAATCAACAGAACCAAATGTGGATATCTGGTGATGAGGCTTTGCCCAGGCTTTCCAGGGACCCACAAACCAGCTGTGAGCTATGAGGCTTCAGTATTTTCTTCCCAGGACCGTACATCCTTGGTGTTCATCCATGCCTCCAGCCTGACTGCACCAGCACTGGGGCTGAAGTGGGTGTTGAATCCTCTCGCCTTGATTGGCTGATGCAATCCTCGACTCTCAGAAAGTATGAGACCTAGCTAGCAGGATAAAATAATTTGCTGATAGTTGTGGGAAGCCACTCTTTTTCCTGGATCTCCCAGTGCCAAGTTTTCCACAACCTTCATAAGAGCAAGCACTCAGTAAATGCAGTGGAAAGGCAGGTGCTCAGTTTGGGCAGTCACCCAACTGCGCCTGCTCCACAAGCACAGCCACAACATTTCTCTTTCAGCTAATGACTTCATACCTTACAGCACCATGATATCACAGATAGGGGTTTTAGTAGATTTGAATTCTGTCGAAATCTGTAGACTTATTCCACCTTTATAGTGAATGCCAGAAAAGCTCCAGTTAATCTTCTTTAAGGCCCTATTCGCTTAATGGAAACGCTTAGCTGCATAATTGCTTTGAGCCTATTGCTATTCCAAAAGGAAAATATAATAATCTAATGGTATTGTCTCTATAAGCGAATGAGAATTTCAGGAGTGGATGTTGGTGCCACCCATGTGATCCGGAGAGGTTAATGCAGTTAAAGTTATTTCACAGTCCATTAAGGAGCTTACGGTGACCCTTCGACCTTTGAGCCAACAACACGGAATCCATTATCATCACAACGGAGGAGCTGGGGCTCCGCCGGCTCCGCAATGGGCCCGGGAAATCCCAAGTTAGTACTTAGTCTAAAAAAATGCACTTTTCTTTCTGCTTCTTGGGTATGGCTATTAATACACCCTCCCGTAATTTGTAACATTAACATTGCTGAAGGTACAGAAAAGGACATTGAAATGAAGATGTCAAAACTGCTGACTTGGTTCGGGGTATGATAATATTGGCTACATATTGAAACGGTGGATATATATAATGGGAGAGATCAAGATGAAGAAAGTCAAAGAACTCGGGGAGATTGATGATAAATTATCGAAGGCTCTGAAACTCATTTAAGCAAATAATAGCTTTACTGCACATTTTCTGATACTACAGGGCTGGGTTTTTCTTGGCTTTATTTTGTTTTGTTCCTAGTTTTAAGGTTATTTGTATGAAGAAGTTCTTTAGGGGGAAAAAAAAGACAGAGTTTAACTGTATGGAGCATCGACATGTTTTAGTTCTCCAGATATTAATTCATACTCCTTTACTTAAACCATTAATTTTTTTACTGTAACTATTTAATAAAAACCCTACTAACACACTGCAGATGTATTCACAAGTAGGTTTCAATAATGTTAAAATAAATACAATATCATGCAATGTATATAAGGATTTTCAAAAGACAATGCTGTTCACACAAAGATCCAGTTATTGGGGTGCTGGGAAAGGAAAACTAGACTTTAAAACCCTGAAATGTAGCAATAAAGTGTCTTAGATTTTTGCTCTCAAGGCTGATGGAATTGCAATACTTCAGGTGGCTTAACAGAATTAGTAAGAATAATGAGCTGATGTGTTACATGCATGTGATTGTGTCACTTTTAATAAAAATTATATTGTTAACATTTTAACCTGGAAAAGACCTGGTCCCGAAGCCCTATAAACATGAAATTATTTGAAATGCAGGCATCAAGATTATGTGGGGGATTTGTTTGCTAGGAGCTCAAAAGAGAAAGACAAATGTTCCTAAAATACCCACAAGCAATTAAGGATCACATCACTGGAAAGTTGGCCAGTGTCTTTGTACTTTAGGACCCATTTTAACTCTAAAAAAAATAAGATCGCCACAAAAAAACTGCCTCTCACCCTGTCTGTAGTATTGTAGTACTGTCAGAGGGAGAAAAACCATGTATAGCTATGCCAATTTCAAGAATGCAAGGTAATAACATTTTTTCATAGATGACTGTCTGCTCAAATAATTGGAAACAGGGTTATGTCCTCCGGATTGCTCTAAAGAAATAATAATGTTCTGATGATATTTTTTAATCATATCACTTAGGGTAAATTTCATGTCTTTACTACAGAAAACTTTGAGCAGGTAGTAAGTGTTCCCCTGCTACAAAGCATAACTAAAATCTGCATGTATCCTAATTTCCTGTATCATGTCTTTAGCAGTGGTGTGAAAATAGTATATTGAGCCTGGATTATGTGCAAGATGCTGTAAGAAACATAGCAGGATATTTTGTGATCTTCCAGAATATATGTTAGCTAACTAGATATCTTACTGAATAATAAAATTAGCTAAATGTCTCTGTTAAACAATGGAGACAATCTCTCTGTGACTCTTTAACAAACAGGAAAGGAGGGGGCAAGTCTGTGAAGTGTTGTGGGGCTGGTAAGGTTTATATCACTGCAAATATTAAACCAGCTTTTTTTTCTTTTTAATTACTGTTTTCTGGCATACCACAGGAGCAGCCAGGCTGTGCATTCCTTTTTAAACATTCTTGTGGTCATTCTGTCATTAACTAAATAACTCAGTAAAGAGTGATAGTGAGGGTTAGAATAACAATTTGAGTACTAAATGATAACTGGCCTTATAATATATTTTAGGAGATCCATGTTATTTTAGGAAAACCAGTGGTGTCATCAGGATTTTATGTGAGAGGAATGCCATGCTGACAATATTCTTTCTATTTCAAGTCCTTACTTTTAATGATGGAGGAGAAATTTTGTTAATTTTTATACTTTTCTGAGACAGCAGTTTGTAGCTTAACTGAGTCCCGGTTCTCTCTCTCACACACACATGGAAGCGATCTTGAATACATTTAGAGAGCAGCAATTATTAAGAAAGTAGACAGGGTAAATGTAGGTGGATATAATAATATAATACAAGTAATTAATCATGGAGTGCAGGATTCATTATGTCAACAAACTAGATGAAACATCCTTGGGAGTGTGATATAAAACAATATGTAAGAATGATTTTGTTAAAGTGACAGGCAGAGATAATCAATCAAAACTCTATCTGACAAAGCAACATATCCATTGAAGTGGAATATCTGGGACCAGAAAGTGTAGGTAACGTTACTGGAAAATAAGTTACCTTTCATAGAGGTTTTGTGCAAATGGTATTAATGAAAGGTGTATCAAAACAATGGACACCTTTTACCACATTGCATAGATGAAGGTATTAGACAGATAATTTTATAAAGTATGACTTTTCTTAGGGACTTGAACACCTCTTTGAAGACCATAGAGAAAGACATGAAATATGTGAGCACTCCTGGAGAGTCTGTATTTTTGAGTAGCAGTGGCAGGAAGAAATAACACGGGTGCGCAGCTCGGAAGTCCTGTCACCAGATACAGACAGCAAGCAGAAGCTGATTTTTTTGTTTTTTTTTCTGTGTAGAAATCACATATCGGATTATAAAATCCAGGGAAAAGGCAGTAATAACTTGCTAGTGAAATAGCAAGTGAGCAGTGAAAATCTTTGGACATAAATGGAGCTCCAAAGTGAGTCTCAGCCTTCAGTAGCCAAAAATAAACCAGTTCTTGGCTGAAAGACATAAGTGCTATTGTGAAATTGATATCCTTCCTTGGCTTATTCCCAGACAATATGTTGCCTTTCTGGGGGCTGATCAATGTGATTGATGTGATGTGTGAAATCCAGGAGGGAGCTCCCCTTTAATCAAACCCACTGTCCTCCACTGATAGGCAGCTGTGGACTAACATGTTCTTCCTCTTCGCTCCCTCTGGCTCCCCTTAGAAATTGGTACAGGCAAAAAAATAAAAGGACAAGACAGGAGAGAAAATACAAGCTGCAGCACAGAACATGAGAGGGCAGCAACTGAGCAGTGGATTTAGTCCTTCAAAAACTCAAAGGCTGTGACTGCAGTTGGAGCACCAGGGCTGGCTCACAGAAGTCATCTTGCTCCTGTGTGGCGCCGGCCCTTGGGAAGTCAAGGAAGGTGTTTCTCCCAGGACAGCTCCATGCCCTGGTACTGGATTACCCCCAGATCACTCCCCTCACTTCCCATCAGTTAGTATTGATCTGAACTAATTGTACTGCTTTGGTCTATCAAGAAGGTAAAATAATTAGGAATGAAAATACCTTAAAAGGTTCTTGGACCTACCTTTACTCACTAAGACATGATATAAGTATCTGTGTGAAGAATCTTAAATATTGACCTACTTTAATTTTACATGACGCTGGCTTATGATCCTATAAGTTTCTCTTCCACTCATACAACAAAAGATATGCTGTATGTGTCTGACTGCTGCTGGTTTTGCACTTTATGCAGGGCATTCTTTTTAGCTAGACAGCAATGAATTTGTGAATAATTCCCCTGCATGTGGAATGATTTAAATTGATCTAGCTTAAAAGATTAACATTAAAACAGGATTTTTTTTTTTTTTTTTTTTTTTTTTTTTTGTAGAGGCTTATTCTCATAAGATTTCAGGGGTACAGATGATTTCATTTGGTTAACTTCTCTACAATTCTCTATATTAACTTGTGTGTCCTGCCACATTGAAAGATAATTATGTCATAAATGATCTGCTAAGAAAGTCCATCCTGGCCTGCCGTAGGAAATTAATATAGTTTTAAAGTTAATGTAAGATCATAGAACTTTTGCTCTTTCAGAAATGGAGCAAGTAAGAGGTCTTTACAATACAAACATGTTGTTGACTCCAAAAGTGCAGGAGCCAGAGTAAACATAGTTTGAAGAATACCCATAACAGGTGGGTAAATAAAAGTCAACCCAGCAAAGCTTTTAAATGCGTCCTGACATCCTGTGTGGGAACAGCCTTGCAGAGTCTCTGCCTCTAATCATAGACTACAAGTTTTATTGTCTTAAAAAAATTAATTCACAGAGAAGAATTGGTGTTTTTTTCATTGAATTTGAGTGTGGTACTTTGACCCTGAAAGAATAGAAGCGTTGTTTGGTTCAGCTATTCTACTGTCAAGTCTTCCACTCAACTGACGTGTTTTGTCTGTTTGTTTTCACAGCTGAGACTTGAAAATCTGAAGATCCCAGCAGCATTAAACCCAAAGTGCTCAGTGCTTTTGGGGGACCCATGAACATGCAGATAGTCAGCCTTGCAAGAAGGCCTAGCTTTCTCCTCTTCTGAATACAAAAAAAGATGTGTTTTTTTTTTTCCACATGAACCAAGACTGTGTTAGAGAGCAGACAGCAATATTTGATGCATAAATACATGATAAAAGAAAGAAAAACTTAATTCTCCTTCTTTTATTTCCATACTACTCAAGTAAACCCGCTCATTTTGGATTCAGGCAATGCTGCACAACAACTTCACAGGGACTGGGTATTGAAATACTCAGCTAATGCCACAGGGTAAATGTAAATGCCAAGAAGGTAGAATTTGCCAAGGCATCAGTTTTTAAAGTTAATTTTATAAGCCAGTACAATCATAAATGATACAAATTCATAGATACAGGCTTAGAAAATTGCATGGAGTGAATATCGAACCCACCTACCTAGCTCTTATTTATTGCTGTAAAAGCACACATACTTTCTACAGGTAGGCACACAGCATTTTGTATTTACACCACCATCCAACACCCCTGCAAAAACAAATTTCAAAAATCTTAGTTACACCAATGCTTTTCCAAATACAAAGTAATTACCGTTATTATTTGGAATTCAATAACCTTTTCATTTTAAATTGTATTATTCTAGAGTCATCTTTTCAGTGGAAAAACACAGGGCAGTGTTCCTGGCATTCTCCTTCACTACCATGTAGGAGAAATTAGATAAATACCTGACTAGCAGAATGCTGGCTGTCAAAGCTTGGGTCCTCACATCTTCATTATAAGAAACCCGTCCTTTTCATAGGACAGCTTCAATAAAACACAAAGAGAGATTAATGAGTGTATTAGCCCTTTACTGCAATGTCCATCTTTCTCAACCTTGCCATGCCAGTCCTTGCTTTTGAAGTCTCTTTGCTAAGGCATGGCTCTTGTGATGGACACATTCTCAGAGAAGAATAAAAAGCTGAAGGTGCCGAATGAGTCCTCCATCACACCAGAGACAGCCATCTGTAGGATGTCATGTGAAAAATCTGTGGCTTGCAGCCAGAGGTTCCCATGGAATTAACCCAGGCTAGAATACTTGCTGTCCAAATCTCAGTAACTTTAAAAAGCCTTTCAGAAGAAAAGGAGGCAGATTTGTGACTTCATTTAAGAGCTTAACATTGGAAATGCTCATTTCTATCAAAGGAATGTTGCATAAATATTGTATCTGAATCAGAGCGTTTGGTCTACAAGAAAATTTATTTCAGTATTAGTGAGATACACTCTGTGGAAGTTCTTACTTTTAATTGCATGCAACACAATAATACAAGAAAAATGTAGCACATGTAGTAAACATTTAGAATATGAGTCAGTTCACCAAACCGAGTTTTTGATGA
The DNA here is from genome assembly GCA_033816785.1 of Picus viridis. Taxonomy (NCBI): domain Eukaryota; kingdom Metazoa; phylum Chordata; class Aves; order Piciformes; family Picidae; genus Picus; species Picus viridis. The sequence goes on from CM066577.1 coordinate 6,631,315, forward strand.
ATTCATATTGGTAGCAATGCTCAACGTGAGGCTGCTATGCATTCATTTATTATGCCTCCAGAATAAATATCCTACTTCAGTGTAGTCACACTGGAAGATTGCAAACTCTGATCTCAGCTGGGCCACTGTGGTGAGTCCTGCAGATAATGTCTAAGATGCAGGGACCAAACACTGGATAGACTGCCAAATTCTTATTTGTCCTTCACATGAAGACCATATTGACTGTTTCAAAAACTCTTTGTATGAGCCATTATTTTCAAATTGTTTCCCAACTTATACTGCAATTGAAAATTGGACAGCTCTTCAATTGCCTCTACATTTCAATTGATTACCAATACAGGTTTTCAGAATTAAGAATATTGCTCTACTCTTTTCCACCGCATCATGTTGACTTTGTGCTGTGGTCATTTAAATATTGCTGTACAGTTTGCTCTGGACTCTGGTGTTAAGATAACAGAAGGGAGAATCAATTAGATTTATTATCTCTAAACTGTACAGTAAGTGATAAGACACCCCCTACACATAATGTAGCATTCATTTTCAAGGACTTACATAGTTGTACAGTTTTAGTAACTTAAGTAGTACAATGACTTATAATGTCATATTCAACAATGCGAAAGAGTCTTCTTCAATAGAATCAAGATTATTACACTGGGGAAAACAACCTGGGAGAAAACAGTAGGTAGAAACCCTCACTCATGAGATTCATGAGTAGCTTATATAAGCAACTTGATGTGGCTGACGTCCAAACTCTAGGTTACAATTCAGAGACAAAAGCTGGATTAGAGCAGCAGTCCAGCCTTTGTCCAGCCTCCCTGAACTTTCCTGGCTTTGCTAAAAAATTTATTCTTATTATTTATCCATGTCAGGTTTAAAACTCCCCTTAGACTTCCTTTACTCACTCCCAATTAAATCACTCTTATTGGTTTTAGTAAGTGTCTTCCTTGAGTAAAAATGACCAGAAGATGTGGTAGAGATGCAGTTTTGCTCTCCTTTAAAGAATTGTCTCACACCACTGTTCCAAAGTCAGCTGAAGACAAAGTGAGTGATATTCTGATATCATTAAAGGTTCATAATGCATACAGTTGTATTTGTGGCTAAACAGGTCTAGCACAAACATTTCATTGCTCCTCAACTGAGAAACAGAAGCAGCACTTGTGTTTTCTGTAGTCAACACTGAGGATTTCCATTCATTTGTTCCAGCTGCAGATATTGAAATTGATGAGATAGTATTATGGGAAAGGTCACATACACAAAGGATAAAGAGCTTGATCCATCCCCCAAAACCAATGGAAAGTTTCCTACTGGTTTCGATGAGAGCAAAACTTGGCCTTTTACTCTTTGCTCATAATTCTTCAAAGCCAAGTGTTCTGCCTTCAATGACTTGGGGGGGGGGGGGGAAAGTAAGTCCATCCCTCTGAATAAATTATTCAAAATCAACCTTGAAAATCTCTCCCTTTATAAAATACACTTATAGCTCTTGCTGGTTTCTCAGAAGAAGATAAGGAATAAGTTGCACAGCGAGTAATTTCCCTGCCTACTAACTTCTCATAATATGTTCCTCTATTAATTTTTCTACCATGATAAAACCTCATCTATTACTTCTCCAAGGTTTTAATGACTCTTGTGACATATGCAGCTCATCCAATAGCCTATTGACTCATATTTTTCAGATATACCAATTTTGTACCCTAATACTTGAGATATGACATCTAAGGGGCCAAGTGAGTATACAATTTTCCACCAGAGTTAAAGCTCCCTCTTGATGCAATATAAGTCTTAGGTTCACCAGTGAGTGTTCATCTGCCACCCATTCATGACACATATTGGCTAATGATTATGTGAGAAATATTTTACCACTACCAGCATCAATCTGGATATTTTATTGGGATTTACTTGACAAATCAAGAGTCTGTAAGGTTGAATTCTTAGATTGGACACTTTTGCAAGTGTCTCAGGCTGCTCCAGATAATGGTCCCAGAAATTCAGATGATGTTACATTTCTTCCATAGCTGACAAAATGCTTGAAGTGAATGGCACTGTGTAGCTGGGGACAGCAGCTTGTCTGTGTGTTCTGCAACCAAAGCCATGGTCATCTTTAGCTCTTGAAGGCTCCAGTATTGTCTACAGTGTTTGCCTTATCTGGGTAGCTACAGAGCTCTTTTCATAATCTCTTTATTGTATTCTTATTAATATCTGCATTGTTCTCCTATTATTGTATCTTAATTTTCCCTGCCTCTCCTTAACTTTTGCTGTGTTCTAACTGGGGATTTTAAGTAATTAATATTTTGCTAATGTTGTGGTTTCTGATCATACACAATTCCATAGAATATCCCTTAACCACTCTGGAATCTAGAGGACAGACCTGCTGCAATATGAACAGTGGAGGAACCTTTGGGAAAGTCCTGTAGTCATGTTTGCTTCAAAAGATATGTTGTCCATCGTTTTGCATATGTGGTTTATCAGGACCTATGAGGATAGTCCCTCGACTGCCATCTGACCGGCTACACATTTACCAAGGCCCAAGTTGTCAACAGTCTTAAAGAGATCATGAACTCAAGGGTGATACATAGCTGATGCATTTCCCACAACACTGTATCATCCACTGCAACATGTTTCAATGAAAATGTTTCTTTGATGTATCTTCAATTGAAATGAGGGTTAAAAAAAAAAAAAGTTAGAAATTATTACATAGGTATTTATATTACATTGACATTTAACAAGTCCAAGTGCCGGGTGCTGCACTTTGGCCACAACAACCCCATGCAGCTACAGGCTGAAGAGAAAGTGGCTGGAGAGCAGCCAGGCAGAAAGGGACCTGGGGGTACTGGGTGACAGCTGGATGAACATGAGCCTGCAGTGTGCCCAGGTGGCCACAAAGGCAAATGGCATCCTGGCCTGTATTAGAAATAGTGTGGCCAGCAGGAGGAGGGAAGTCATCCTGCCCTGTGCTCAGCACTGGTTAGGCCATACCTTGAGTCATGTGTCCAGTTCCGGGCCCCTCAATTTAAGAAGGACACTGAGACACTTGAACGTGTCCAGAGAAGGGCAACAAGGCTGGGGAGAGATCTCAAGCACAAGCCCTATGAGGAGAGGATGAGGGAGCTGGGGTTGTTCTATATAGATAAAAAACATGCATCCCCAGTCTTAACACAGTAATTGATTTGGCATACTTTGCATCATTTCAACATAGACTACTGTCTACCTACTGGTCTCTTCTCCCAGGCAAGCTGTGGCAGAATAAGAGGATGCAGTCTCAAGCTGCGCCAGGGGAGATTTAGATTGGAAGTGAGGAGAAAGTTCTTCACAGAAAGAGTTATTTGCCACTGGAATGTGCTGCCCAGGGAGGTAGTGGAGTCACCATCCCTGGAGGTGTTGTAAAAAGGATTGGATGTGGCACTTAGAGCCATGGTTTAGTTGTCATGAGGTGTTAAGTATTAGGTAATGGGTTGTACTTGATGATCTCTGAGGTCTTTTCCAACCTTGTTGATTCTATGACTCTATGATCATTCAATGTGTTTTACTATTGTAAGTGAAAAGGCAGCTTAAATTTAAAGAGGGAAGGGAACGGAACAGAATAGAATAGAATAGAATAGAATAGAATAGAATAGAATAGAATAGAATAGAATAGAATAGAATAGAATAGAATAGAATAGAATAGAATAGAATAGAATAGAATAGAATAGAATAGAATAGAATAGAAGTGAAGTCAACCAGGCTGGAAAAGACCTTCGAGATCATCAAGTCCAACCTATTACCCAGCACCATCTAATCGACTAAACTAATCTAATCAAATCTAAGGAACCCTAGGACTCTAGAATCCAAGCAGATATTTCTGAGAAGTGAAGTTTTGGATTTGGGTGCATGAGATGGCAATGAGGTGGCATCCCAGACCAATATCTTTTATCAGCTTAACACTGGCAGCCCTGTTGTATATAAGCAGTCATATGGCGACACTGCTGCATTCTTAGAGGTTACTTCTTATGAGAAATCATAACTAATAGTAGAAATATTTAATGTCTTCAAACACTGTGGTTTAAAAATACATTTCTCAAAAGACTTTGAAACCCTACGTTTGGAAGTCTCGTATGCTGACATTTCACATTGCAGTCCTTATTCCACTAGATTTAAATAGCCTAAACAGTGTGTTTGCAAGAGCTGAAAGTCAGTTGGATCAAGTCCGTTCTCAGGTGAATCAATGTGTACTGATTTACACCACAATTGATCTGATTAGTTGCATAAGAAAGGTAGCAGCTCTAATAAAAGCCTCACCAGAAAAGAAAAGGAAGGAAAAAAAAAAAAAAAGTATAGAGAGAGGAAAAAAAAAAGTCTGTCTACTTATTGTTATCTTTAGTATTATGTAAAAACAAGCAAGACTTGAAGGTAAGCAGCCTTAATGCACCTATTGATTTCCTTTATTTAAAATATTAATGAACTGACTAAAACAAACAACGTTTTAGAAAAAATAATATCAAATTTGAACAACATGCATGATGTTTTCTACATGATCCCAAGTGTTTATATATTAAAAAACAAATTAAAACTGATTAGTTGATAATGACTGCAGATGCTGACCTTTGGAAAGATTTATTAGTCCTGCAAACTGTGAACTGGGCTACCTGCTCATTCTGACCTTGATGCAAGAACAGAAACAACAAATGGTAGATTTAACCCTTGCTGATTCTAAAAATGAATTCCTGCTAAGAGAAACAGCATTTGTGGCCAAACAGCAGAACTTCTAGGCTGTGCATATTAACACAAGTTCTTTTTATTTTCTCTTTTGCTTTTCTTTCTTTTTTTTTTTTTTTTTTTTTTTTTTTTTTAATGAGGCTATTGAGGCTGTCCATGGGAATTAAATTAATGCCCTCTATCTCCATGGTTCTTTACTAAGAAATAAATGTTTAGGTAATATGGAATATTTGGGGGGAAACATTTTATTTTACAGTGTCCACAGCTGCACTTAATTGCCATTCATCAGCAAAGCATGTTGAGCCTGTGTCGTGCAAAAAAGGCTGCTATTGCCTTGCTTTGGTCTTCTGATTGGTCCCATTCACTGTCCACTGCAGGCAACGCAAATATTCCCATTGACTCCAGTAAGTGTGTGCCCTAGAAACAGAGAAAACTGCAACTTGAAAGCAGACATTTATCAAGGCAAAAAGTCAATAAGACTTGTAGACTTCTGAGAAAATTATTTAATTGCAATTTGAGCTTAAATAATGATGATAACTGGAACTGCTTTAGCATACTTTCTGTTTATTTACTGTAACTTCTTTTCAGAAGCCTCTTAATGACTTTTTTAAGTTCACAGTTCATGTCTGTTGACTTTGACACAGCCCAGTGCAATACAGATAGACCCTGCCTTCAGCAGCTGCTTATTAAATTAATAGCTAAACATCAATGTTTCATCCTGTGCTTTTAAGCATAAAGCTTGCAAGTTTGCTCTACCTGGTAAATGGATTCAGATCAGTGACAACTGGCTACAGGAGTTAATTTTGGAAGCTTGGGGAAGGAATACAGAAAGGGGTAGAGGAGAAGAGAGTTGTTGGGGGTTTATTTCTCTACCCTCCCCCCCTTTTTTTTTTCCCCTGTTCTTTTTAACCACCTTGCGATCTACACTGCAATCTGTTTTGTCTGTTGCTTCTGACAGTATCACAGGGAACCTCGCTTGGTGAGATTGATTGGTACCTCCAACTTAGCCATTTCCTTGCAGAATGGCTGCCTTTTTTTGCCTAATGATGTTACATTTGTCCTGCAGATGATGTAGAGCATGCGGCAGAGGATGAACAGCTCTGCTCTGATCACTCCTTACTTGGCAAGTACTCACGCTTCACACCAACACTCCTCAGAACCATTAATATTATATATAGATACCCTTGTCACAGATTTACATTCGGTGATCCGAAATCAGGACAGGAAGGGTGAAGTGTGCGGGGGTGTGCAGGTGAGGAGGTGATCTGATTTATTGTGAGGAATGTTGGTGAATAAAAAGGAAGTGATCAAATTTATATTACTGTCTTGACCTATATTCTCAGTGCTGCTTTTTTCACTGCTCAACCCCAAAGTGTCTTTCCTCCTGCAACAGATTTCAACAAGTCTTTAAAACCATGATGGCTTAGTGTCTCAATATGCACTTACTTGTAATAAAATCTTTGAAATCACGATTTTGTGCGTCAGTGACAGCCCCAGGGGAGATAAATTAGTTGTGAAGTGGAAACCAGGTTCTCAGTCCCTAAAATGGTTCGTGTGTGATTTGCACATCCACAGCTGGATGCACTGTAAAACACGGAAAGCATTGCATAGCTTTGTCCAATTTATGTCCATTTGTGTAGATCCTATGTGTAAGAGATGCTTGAAAGTTCATTAGAGAAAGAGCAGATCTTTGGTGTACACTCCACAAAGGAATGCCATATCCAGCCATTCAAAAATGTGTCATGAAGATGGTAAGTCAAAGAACTCAAACTTAGAACTGCAGAAATAAGATTACTTACAATCTAACTCTAGTGTCTTTTATTTATGGCCTCTAATATTTAATTATTTAACACAATAAATTTTTCATCAGATTCTTTTCTTTGTTCAGTGTGTGGGCAAATCTGCTCTAGGGATGAATCAGGGTGTTGTAAAGAAAGAGACTTTTTCTGGAAGAATGCCAGCTTTGTTTTTCAGAGGAGACAGACCACAGGAGGTGTGGGAAATAAGGCAGAAGGTTTCTTAAGGTTTCTTATGACCATTTGCTAAGTTGCCTACATTCACAGACTGATTTCTCAGTAAGTCCCTTGAGAATTGGAGGTCAGGGTGCTAAAGAGTGAAAAACCACAATATTTTGAGTATCTCTACTTGTTCTCTGCCTGAGTACAGCGGAAATAATAAAACCACATTAGGAACAAGATGATGTATAGCAAAGTGTTGCTGTTCTCTACATCTGTCAATGTGAGAATTAGAACTATGTAGATAATCAGTTGTGTAGTTTGCAGAAAAATTCCCTTAAAAATAGTAATTATGAACTAGAAAGTGGGAAGTTGTCAATTTCTTTTCTTTTGCCTTTTCTTTTCCCTTTTGCCTTTTCTTTTCCCTTTTGCCTTTTGTTTTGCTTTCTTCTTTTCCTTTCCCTTCTTTTCCTTTCCCTTCTTTTCCTTTCCCTTCTTTTCCTTTCCTTCTTTTCCTTTCCCTTCTTTTCCTTTCCTTCTTTTCCTTTCCCTTCTTTTCCTTTCCCTTCTTTTCCTTTTTCTTTTCCTTTCCCTTCTTTTCCTTTCCTTCTTTTCCTTTCCCTTCTTTTCCTTTCCCTTCTTTTCCTTTCCCTTCTTTTCCTTCTTTTCCTTTCCCTTCTTTTCTTTTCTTTTTCTTTAATTTCTTTTTTAAAATTGTTTCCTAAAAAAATAAAGAAGTTCAAATTTGTTCCTGGGTGAAACATTGCTTCAAAATTAAAGGGCAACGGTTTCATATAGAAGGCATTGAAATTATATGATGTGCTTTGAAACATCTGTTACCGATCCAGAGAATATTGAAATAGACTACTTTGTCTATTTTAAAGAGGGCTTTTTATTTATCTTTAGGTTTTGGCAGCAGCAACAGTCTGAAATTGGTACAAATTGACAAAATGGTTTTGGCACATGGAAGCTATGCCTTTTAGTGCAGAAAAATGTTCTGACTGTTCTTGTGCTCTACCCGAGACTCCCCAGACCACAGAAACAATACAGGAAAGAGAATATTATTCACAGAAGTAAACTGAATTGTTCTTGTTCTATAGAAGGATATGCATGACTCAAGCACCATAGTGGAAACTGAACTCATATTCAATGCAATATTGCAATGAAGCAGTAAAGAAAAAACCACTATGATGAGAACTACGCAGTGACCCAGCAAGTTAAGCTCTCTCTCCTACTCACCTCAGGTGGCTGGTCAGCAGTAAGTTAATGATCTCTTTATACTTTTGGAAAGCATATTCAAATAAGTCATTTACAGTTCATTAAATACCTGCTCTTGGTACTTGATATGCACAGCTTTATAAGAATGGTTTGAGATATCTAATTGAAACTCAACCTGTACATAACATTCTTGTTCTGACAAAAAAGGGCTTCTGCTACTTTTTCGCTTTTCTGAAAGGATTTGGCAGGAATATCACTATGCTGAAAACTTTTGGTTAGTGGAGCCATGGTACTTAGTTAATGACCTTGATCAGTTTGGTGCTACATTCTCTGATTTCTAGCTCAGAAGACCTATCAGTATTGCAAGACTGAAATTTTCAGATTTGTGAAATGTGGGGGACACCCACATATTTGTGCCCTAAACACGATTTGTTTTTAATGTTCATTCACATCTAGATTTATCGGCAATAATCAACCAACACATTAAGCAGAAACTAATACCAGATAATTACCATCAATGCAACTAGGCATGAACTAATACGCCATAATGCCTCATTGCAATTATGAAGTTTTCTTTTAAAATGCTTTAAAATTACTTATATTAATTTGGTTACAAGGCTAGCATGTACTGAGCAGGAAATTATGTTATATTAATTTCAGCACTCGCGACTCTTATTAGCCAATCGTATCACTCTTCTTCTTCCCGTTTTATAATTAGCATTAATTACCAGTTTATAATAAGTTTATTCAGTTAATTCAGTGCTGTTCATGCCCTGAAGCATAAACCAATACTGATAGCATTTGAACCTGCGACTAATGAGAAAATTGTAGTACCATTAAGTAACTTGTTCTGTAAATGATTTTATTCTTTCAGGTAGCCCAAGACTTTTTTTTTCCCCTTTTTTTGGTTGTTTGTTGTTGGGTTTTTTTTTAATTATGAACAGAAAAGACAGACATTCCTGATTAGTTCCTTTGAAGTTTGCCAGTTCCAGTTTTTTATGGTTTTGTTTTATAATAAAAAATTTATCAGCAATAAGAAAATAAAATAGAACAGCCTAAAGCAACCAAAAGCAGAAAGTAAGAACCAAATATGTTACTTACAAAATTATGATGTCTTCATCCATTGCAGAAGAACCCCAAAGACACAGACACCTGCAGATAAAGTTTGAGAGTAAAGCTTGCAGGTTTTTGTTTGTTCTTGTTTTTTCCAGTGTTTTACTGAATAACCTTTTCTTGTACCATTTGAAATGGGATTAGGCAATTTCATTGCTCAAGGACTGGTAAAGGATCATCTAGTACTGGGCAGAAGACACAGACTCTCTTCTACCTGTAATGGTATTTTTATTTTATTCCTTTATTTTTTAAGTGTTTCTATAAGAGTTATTTCTTACAGTAATGATATAATTTGAGATGAAACTTTGATTACAATTTAACAGCTCAGTCTTACAAAGGAAAATTAACACTGTAATGCTACTAAATGCTAGCCCTTTCCGCAGGAACAGCAGGTTAATTCCAGTGTACTTGTGATAGAGCTACCTGGTTTTCATATAGATTAATCATGCAGTACCTAACTAGAGAAGTAAGGGCTGTAGTACCAACACTTGTATCTTTTTCAGGTGGAGGGAAAGATATTTTTTCTGTTATAAGGGGTGCATGAGAAAGGGGTGTGCATGAAATCTATTGCTCTCAACTTAGTTGATTCCTCAACCACTCCTCAAGATGCCCACCTAAACACTGCACTCCCCTTAACATTCCAGAATGCATATAATCTTCTTTCCAGTACTGTATTTGGAGACAGCAGGTTTGTCTTTCACCAGTGATCTCCAAAGCTCTCAAAGGATCACTATAGCAAACAAGTCAGCCAGGAGGCAGCTGGTCACTCAATCACTTTCATTGTACTCCTAAAAGATGTGCACAGGGATTTACATGTTCAAAAAAAAAAAAAAAAAAAAAAAAAAAAAAAAAAAAATCCTAGGCCATATTTACAGCTGAGTGACTGTCAAAATTCTCACAAATTAGCAAAATTTTTCCTGCTAGCTAGCAGAATTGAGTGTGGATCAACCGATGCTCATTATGACTAGATCCACAGTCCATTACAGCTCTCCTTGCTACCACTGACGGACTCACTATCTACATAATTAAAAACTGTGAGAATATTCAAGCAAGAATGTCTATGGAAAACACCATTCTGATGACTTTGAGTCACTGAGTGGAGATATGATGTCTGTGTTGTGGATTATCTGATCAAAGTCAGGTGAGATACTAAAGGACAGTTTGCCACTTTGGGTGCAGTATAAGGTTCGAGGCACACCAGAGAGTAGCCACTGTACAGGTTAGCCTCATGTAGCCCTTACCCAGATCACCTCTGATGTCAAGATTATGGTTAAACCCTTGAATACAGTCCTTTTCCTGTACTTTCTGCTTCTTCAAAAGAAGCAGAGGTCAAAACACAGGCTCAGCCTTTAGCTTCCATAATCTTAGGTTAGGCAGTCCTGTGAACACGTGGGGTTGTGTCAGTCCATAGGTTTACTGACTGCTGTCCTACTAAATATGTAATGTGATTCTTGATAATATTGTTTCAAATGTAGTGGTGCCTATAAACCAGCATTGCTGCTTTGCAAATAGAAATGGCGGAGGTAGAAGTACAGAGAAAAATAGGCCTTCCTTCTCAGCCTGATGACATTATCCTAGCTAGTAGTTGTTAAAGACTACTCACAGTACAAACCCTGAAACCACTAAGCCAGTCTTGCAGGACTTGCAAATAAGTAGCCTTTTGTGGTTTAAATTTGAACTGGCTCATTTGCCATTTCTTATGAAGCCAGCTTGTGCCAACCCTGCTGCTGCTTACTCTCATTGCTGCTGAGAAATTTTCCTGGCAGAAAACCCACAAATGAGATCACAGGGAGTGACAGATATCACCTCAGGTCTCATCATCTTCAGTAGTATCCCACTATGATCATACCATGAATAGCATGCAATAGGCAGAAAGACATTTTAATGGCAGCTTGGCTCTTTGCAGTACCGTATGGTGCTGGGCATAAAAAGGTCTTTTAGCCTGGAGAAGATGAGGCTCAGGGGAGACCTTATTGCTCTCTACAACTACCTAAAGGGTGGTTGTAGCCAGGAAGGGGTTGGTCTCTTCTCCCAGGCAACCAGCACCACAACAAGAGGACACAGTCTCAAGCTGCACCAGGGGAAGGTTAGGCTTGAGGTGAGGAGAAAATTCTTCACTGAGAGAGTTGTTAGCCATTGGAATGGGCTGCCCAGGGAGGTGGTGGAGTCACCATCCCTGGAGGTGTTCAAGAGGGGATTGGACGTGGCACTTGGTGCCATGGTTTAGTAGTCATGAGGTGGTGGGTGACAGGTTGGACTTGATGATCTTTGAGGTCTCTTCCAACCTTGACGATTCTGTGATTCTGTGACTTTTCTGGGAGGTTGATAGAACAGGAGGCTCAACTGCAAGTGGGTTTGCACTGCAAGCCACCACAAGGATGCAGGTCCTGAGTGGAATCAGTAATTGGTTCAACACTACACAGCATACCTGTAATTTCTGAAATCTAGTCTGATCCTCTCAACCTTTTTGGTTGTCTTCAATTCCTCCTTCCATGATCCAGTCATGTGAGGATGATTACTGTCTATCTGCTCTTAGTATCGTAGAAACAGCCACACTGATAAGGACTTGTAGTCATTTTAAGTTTCTCTGTTGCTAGTAAAATGCTCCAAGGAGAGTAGCAAAAAAACTTCAAGTGTGCAATTATGGAATAACTGATACTCCACAGCGATGTTAGCTCTCAATGGAGTTTAGATTCTGTTTGCTAAATATTTCTTATAAAATACATTTTTCAGTCTTGTTCTTCATATTGCTACAGCCCATGCAGACTGATTAAAAATTCTGATCTCACGTGGATGGTTACAAACTATGGGTTTGATTAATCAGAAAATTGATTTAATCATTTGTTGCTAGGAATAATAAATGAATGCAAATGAAGTCCACGCTGCTGTCTGTTGAACTATGAGTCTTCTATCACACACATTTCTGAGACTTCAGAGGAACTACCTATATATTCATCCATGTGTTTGGTCTGTAAGTCATCACTGCTCTGTTTGAAGTATTTCAGATGGTTTGCTGTTGTATCTAACATTTAATTTCTTCTTATATTCACAGACAGTAAGTAAATATTAGGAATTAATGTGGCGAGGCATATTAATGTTATTAGCTGGCATTTTGAATAATGGAGTCATGATAAAATGCTACAACAGAGAGGGACTCTGGGCACAGATAATAATCTACAAACTTCATTCCAGTACATTATGACTTTTACACTTAGATAATAACTCTGAAATCCATGTTTTAAGAATTATTTGATAATTGCATATTTGGAGTTACCACAGCTAGGTTGAGCCATGCCATGTTAAATACAAATATCAACAGAAACAGACTTTCACCTGTGTGGTCACTTTTTTGGAAACATCATTCTAGATTAAGTATCACTCATATGCTTATAAGTTGATTATAAACTACAGAACCAAATAAGGCAGAAGAATGGCTGAAAAAACAAAACTCAGAGAGAAAAATATCCTATCCCGAGGAAAGGCTTTCAGGGATAAAGAGGGTTCTGCAATCAGTGGTAATGCTGGTGTTTAGCAAGCTCTGTGCTCTTAACTTTGTGATATGAAGTGTCCAACTAATGGTGACATTTTTGTATGTGTAAAACATTTATTTCCTACAAATTTGCAAGAATGTAAATTACATTGAAAATTCTCTTCAGGCGACTTAAGATCACACCTATAACCAATACTCAGGTGAGAAGACCTTCCTCACTCTAGCAGTCATAAAATCATAGAATCATAGAATTGTTAGGGTTGGAAGGGACCTCAAGGATCATCTAGTTCCAATCCCCCTGCCATGCACAGGGACACCGCACACTACAGCAGGTTGCTCACAGCCACATTCCAGCCTGGCCTTAAAAATCTCCAGGGATGAGGCTTCCACCACCTCCCTGGCCAACATGTTCCAGTGTCTCACCACCCTCATGGGGAAGAACTTCTTCCTAACTCTCTCAATCTGTCCTCATAGGAGATGTGCTCCAGGCCTCTGCTCATCCTTGTGGCCCCTCTCTGGACACATCCCAGCACCTCCAGATCCTTCCTGTAATAGGGGCTCCAGAACTGGATGCAGTACTACAGGTGGGGTCTCACCAGTCCCCTGGATTCATGTAAATACAAATAGCAAGCTTAGACCTACTGTGTATATGAACTATTCTTTCATATCAAAATTTCATTTACCACTGCTTTCTTTCTTATTTCCAAACAGTAGGTTTGCACACACACATATACACACACACAAGTGCACCTTCAAAGAGGAAATAGATTTTTCTATTACTCCGAGCAGAGTTGTCTGTTGATGGACTTCAGCTCTTCAGAGAAGGAAGTACACCAAAGACAGCAAAAGATATAACATAGACAGATTTTACCTATATGTGAGTACTAGACTCGGAAAACTAATACCAGCTGCCGTTCTGTGTCATGTAACTTTATTCACAGAGTTCTGCATTCCCTGTGATGGGTCAGCTCTGTGGAAAAAACAGTCAGAAAATCAATACATAGAGTAAGAAATTAAATAAAAAGTAGACCTCTTTTAGGCAGGGTGTTTTCTCTCTTCATCACTGACATGAGTAAGAATTTTGACACTTATGCCTCTCTTACTGCTGCTTACTGAACACATTCACTGCATGAAATGTGAAGACTTTTGATCCAAGAAGAGGAATCAGTGTACAGAATCCACTGCCAGGTCATTCTGAACTGATAGTGCTTCATGGACATTTCATGTACTTTTAAGATGTAAGTTCTATCAGAATATGAGAAAAACCTAAAGTAAAACGGTTGCATTTACAGATTATGTAGACTTGAGGGGTAGTGAAGCTCATGAATCTTTTACTATTAATTTCTGACACAAGCACTCTTTACCTGTTTGACCTATTTTTAACTATGTTCTGTGCATAAGCAATGCTCATCTGAAATCTCTGCCTGCAGATAGGGAAATTCACCACTACACTAACCTCTTAAACCACTAAATGAGCCCTTTCACTCTGTTAGTTCTCCCTTTAGAGTGCTACATGGAGTAGCTGATACAGCATGCTCATGCCTGGTCCAACATGATAACTGGTCCAGCAGGCTGGTGAGCTCTGATGAACTGAGCTCTCCTCTCTACCTTACAAATGTGAAGCTTCATGACAACCTCATGAGGTCCAACAAGATCAAGTGCAAGGTCCTGCATCTGGGTCATGGCAATCCCAAGCACCAATACAGGCTGGGCAGGGACTGGCTTGAGAGCAGCCCTGAAGAAAAGGACTTGGGGCTGCTGATGGATGAGAAGCTCAACATGAGCCACCACTGTGCATTTGCAGCCCAGAAAGCCAGTCACATCCTGGACTGCATCAAAAGAAGCATAGCCAGCAGGTCAAGGAATGTGATTCTCCCCTCTACTCTGTGCAGGTGAGACCACACCTGGAGTACTGTGTCCAGTACTGGAGCTCCTATTACAGGAAGGATCTGGAGGTGATGGAGCTTGTCCAGAGAAGGGCCACGAGGATGATCAGAGAGCTGGAGCACCTCTCCTATGAGGACAGACGGAGGGAGTTGGGACTATTCAGTCTAAAGAAGAGAAGGCTCCAAGGAGACCTAATTGTGGCCTTCCAGTATCTTAAGTGGGCTACGAGAAAGCTGGTGAGGGACTTTTTAGGGTGTCAGGGAATGATAGGACTAGGGGGAATAGAAGAATAGGTAGATTCAGGTTGGATGTTAGGAAGAAATTCTTCCCCATGAGGGTGGTGAGACACTGGAAGAGGTTGCCCAGGAAGGTGGTAGAAGCCCCATCCTTGGAGGTTTTGAAGGCCAGGGTGGATGTGGCTGTGAGCAACCTGCTGTAGTGTGCGGTGTCCCTGTGCATGGCAGGGGGATTGGAACTAGATGATCCTTGAGGTCCCTTCCAACCCTAGCAATTCTATGATTCTATGATTCAACTGATATTGCGTTGTAGACTTATCTGCAGCACTTAACCCTCAGTCCACATCTTTCTGTGTGGTACCCTGTACCCAAGAGATACGTGTGAAGGTACTTGTGTGGAGTAGTTTATTGACAATACAGGACTCAAACTTTCAACTGACACTCTGGTATAGATAACCTCTGAGAAAATAACTTCCACAACACTAGTTTATTTTTAAGCTTATATGCAAGCATATTCACATCTGAAGAGCATGTATACAAGTGATAGTTCATAAGCAGAATGTGGAGACGAATTATTGATTGATTTTATCTTTTCTTTTGAATTGTTAACCAATTTAGATTTCTGTGGGGAGTTCTACTGCAAGTTCTCAAAGTCTTTTGCAAATAGCAGTGAGGTGGGAAAGTTGGTTTTGTAAAGAAAAATGATGTTGATATTGGAGAATAGTCAAAGATAGGCTAAATGACTTAAATAAAACTGAAATTCACAGCAAAGTCAAGACCTGCTGCCACATCATTACACTTCAGTCATCCTTTAGTCCTTCTGGTTGATGATGTTAGTGTCCCTCATTTTCACTTGAACATTTATTCTGTTCTGGCAAATTTCTGGCAATTTGACTTCTCTCCATTGCTGTGCTGGGCACCTGAAGGTTGGCAGTGTGTCTAAGAAATTCAGGCATCTTGGGGTATTCAGCAGCAGTTAATGTCTCTCAGAAACCTTTCTGGTTTTCTAAATTGAGAAGCAAATGGTTCTGAAAAAGTCTATTAATGCTTAATGCCAAAATGAAAGGATTTCACTGCCCTAATACAATTTACCCATTTTTTTCCTCTTGTCTGGCCATCAAAATGAAATTAAATTTATCTTTCAGATTATAATAAGAAAGGTAACTACACTACAGATTTTGTTCCTGGACCCAAGATTTGACAAACTATGCCAACTCCAGTGTGTCAGAGAGATCTCTTTCATCATCTCCATTTGGAAACCAGTGCTAGAAAATGTTACAGGCCTGAAGAAATCAGTTTCAGATACTGGAGAACAGTGACTCGTTAAGCATCTGAGAATAAGTAGCAGGACAATGATTTCAATTTACCTTTTGTAGATCAAGAGAGAGCTGAGCTCAAATCCTAGGCAACATCTCAAGAACTGGAACACTGGGGAGAATTTTGAAAGTACAGTCAACCAAAAATAGCCAAATATTTCGATCTTCAATATACTTCTGTTAGGGGATGCTCACTTCCATGCACTATTTAGTTTACAGTATTGATGCACCAAGTGAGTTTTAAGAAACAGCAGGGGATTTATGGCCTTCTGATTTGTTATCTGGGTCATGAATATAAGAATTTCATTCTAATGTCCTGGAGCCATATCATAACATTGATTTTTTTCTTTAAACAGATTTTGCCATTGATTTAAATGGGGAGTTCTACTTAAAAATCAATGGCACAATAGGGCCCTGAGACATTAACACATTCAGGATATTGATGGAAAAGGAAAATAAAACCTTTCTGCAAAAGCTCTTTCTCTCCAAATATTATCCTTTCACCAGAAGGTCCAGATACTCTACTGGATGTTCTTAAATTAAGCCTAAGTGCTGTTGAATGCAAGTTAACAATCAGATTACTTTTTTTCCCCCTAAAAAACCCCATATGACTGGCATCCAACCTTTTAATCAAATAATTGACTAATCACTCACTGTAGTACAGCTTCAGAATCAACTCCTCCAGCTAAACTCATCTCCCCTGACCCCCTCCTTGCCACTTTCCCTCCGCACTTCACTTCAGAAAATGTTCAGTGCAGCCTATTAAGGAACACTTTAATTCAAGAGAGTCTGGCTGATCAAGAAAAATTAAGCTCCTAATAACAGCAAAATCGAAAGAAATTTGGACAAAATGACTCTCCGCATCACAGATTTTGTTTACTAGTGGGTAATTAATTCTCCACATATGCTGGGAACATCTGTCGCAGTGACCTGCCATCGTATCTGTGAAATGACTGCTGTGCAGCTCCTCTGCAGGTCATTAGTAACGCTCTGAAAGGAATCTTCCTCTTTCTGCCCCAAACGGGCAGTGCTCTCGGGGTGTCTACATCCCACGAGTTGCCCAGGTCTCTGTGACCCTGCTTCTCGTCTGCTTCCAGCACCCACCTCTCGTTTCTGAGCTTGGAGGAAGACCTGGCTCCTGATTGAAAAGTGTACAAGAGACACATCGTAAGAAAAATCCGATGGATTTTGTCTTCTGTTGCATCGCCTGAATTTTATCACACCTTCATGGGTTAGCCTTCTTCTCAGCTCAGAAATCATTCTGATTTAGTGCTTTGGCACCTGCACTGTCCTGTTTCTGCTTGGCCAAAGGGCTTTGATGAGTGGAGAAGAGGATGGGAGCTTCCTCTGTTCCTGTGCGAAGCTTCCGTTTTTGTCTACACAGGGGCTTCAAGACAAAATATGGATGTGCCAAAGGTAATAAGACAGAGGCCAAGTTTCTAGGCTTCTTCTTAAATACCTGTATCAAATTATTCTGTAATATTCAAGGGATGAGCTGGTGTAGGATATCTTCCATGATTAGAGAGTGAGATATCAGTGAATACTGATACATGTGAAAATCTCTTTTTTACCATAATCAGAGCAAACAGGATCACAAATAAACACAAACATAAAAGGAAAAGCCCAGAATCTGTACTTGAAAACCATATTTAGGTCATATATTGGCCAAGTACTGCTCACGTGCCAAGCCATAATCACATGCTTCAGAGCTTTAGACGTTATTTTCAAGGTCATGTAGAAAATATCTTTCTGGTGAGGCAAGTTCCCTTCCCTCCCCCCATACCCATAGGGACTAGAATAAGCTGAGGAGGTTGAACACCTGCAGCTCTTCCAAGGCACCTGTGTTTACAATGAATGCCACAGAGCCAACAAATCTTCTTCCACAGGAAACAAAATAAGACGCAGACACTAGAGAAAATTAATCTCAGGTATTCTTATACACAAAACAAAACATTTACTGTGAGAATACCCTCTAATATTTTACTACATATGAGAATTCCTGTTCCTGCCATTCTCATATTTCCTTCAAAATTTAAATACCTTTTTTTTAAACTTCCCTAAATATATGTTATGTCCTAAAGCCTAGGATTAATTAATACCTTTAAGTCATCTTCTAATTTTATTTTATTTTCAAGAGATGCTGACACAGTAAAATTCTGAGCCAACATAGTCTGGTGTAACTCCGTTGGTACCTGAGAAACAATGCTGATTTATATCTGCTGAGATTGCTGGGCCTCTCAATTTATTAAAAAACAAAACCACAAAGTATCCTTACCACTGCTTCAGATAGGAACAGAGAGGAAAAATCATAGTTATAGCATTTCTTCTGAAATTAACAAGTTACTGTTATCACGTGAGGTAACGGCAGCTCCATGTGTAGCCTGAAATAAACCATGAAGAAGTTATAGTCTGTAAATCATGATATATAATATATAATATGAAAGAAATGTCTTACCATTGAACAAAATTGGTTGTATTCATTTTTCAAGATACACAGTTTGTTCATACACCTACAAATCACTCCAATGAAACTGTAGCCAGAGCATAGGGCTGGGAATTGGGAGATGGGAACTACTCCTGACTCGGCTGAACACTACCTGTGTGACCTTGGCAAACATCTTAGGACTCACAGGACTGATGGCTGCTTAATGAGATAATCCACTATGAAAAATGGGGGTAGGGGTGTGGGGTAAGAGCACGTGTGTGTGCATGAAAAGAAAAGAAGAGTTTCTGAGGTAAATAATTACTTAATCAGGTCAGTGTTTTAAAAGATTTTGCTGCTTCTCACATACAAAGTCTGAAATTATCAAGACCAGAAACAAGAGTAAAGGGAAGAACTGCATCACCAGAGCTGCCTTTTAGAAAGCAACTCAGTCAGAAGGCAGTTCTGAATGAAACCACACTCGAGGCAGGATTTGATCTTGCATGGAAGAAAACAGGCTGCCTGGGCAGCTCAACAGTGGCTTTGGCAGCAGGGGACAAAATGAAGTTAAATTACTGGTCCTTTACAATTGCAGAAATACTGAAGCAATTTAATGGTTAAAGATATGCAGAATTGTTGCTTTGGTTTTATCATGGAAATTTGTTAAAAGGAAAATGCATTTTACTGTGTTTCTAGCAAAACCAAGACAGGATTCCCTACATGGCTCTGAGACCTAAGGAGAGGAATCAGAGATACAATGAGAAACAGAGAAAGGCATTAGTGGTACAGGATCTCTGACAAGTGATCTCGGAAGTTGTATGGCCTCCAGGAGACAGCATTCAGATTATTTTTATGCATTTGTATCCATTCAATTCCTATTTCACACAGTACTAGAGTGAGACTAGTATGACTAGAGTCATATCAAATATGTAATAGTTACTGCAACATGTAAGAATCAGTATCAAGTAAAGGACTGAAACATACACTACATTCCCAGCGTATTTCCAGTTAGGACTGTTTAGCAAATGCTTCAATGCAGATCTTTTTCATTGTGGATCACAAAAATAACAATGAAAGGAAACTGCCTACCAAGATCAGCAGAGAAGGAGTACTGCTGCCATGACCAATTTTTGACAAGTGATACAGGTGAGACACGTCCCCATCTAATTCGCTCAGTTTAGTTCCAAACATTCAGGAGGATCCAGACAGAGAGGAGAGAGTGGGCATAATCTCAGCCTTTATCTTTGAAGCTCGTGGCAAATCTACACAACAAGCACTGCACCACGTGCTATCTTTATGTCTGTGTAATCTTTGACAGAGTAGACTCTTCTGTGTACCCTCAAAAGTGAGTTTAAAGAAAGTAGAATGCCAAAAGGTCACCGCAGCTTTGGAAATAAGAGTGCTCCAAAGTCACAGGGATATCAAAATGGCTATAAAAATGTGCCTGGGAAAACCTTTCAAAGATTGTCTGAAATACTGAGCAATTTTGTAAGAAACTCTTCTGTGTTACATTGTTGTAGAGACCATCTTCATCTCTATATTGCCCTCCTTCATGCTTCTACACACACACACACACTTACACTTCCCATCTCCTTCAAGGTGGAAGAAGTTAAAAGGAATTCTTCCAGGGAAGATTTTAAGGGGTTCTCTTTCTCCAAATTCCTCCCATGTGGCATTCACCCAAGCCCCTCCATGTCAGGCCCTCATCTGACCCAGTGCTATTCACTGTTCCTTCTGCAGGCTGTAATCTCCAGCTCTCCCAGCGGAGCAAAACCAGCAGCCAAATATCTGCTGACAGCTTTGCATGTGTAAATCCATAGCAACTTCATTGAGATCAGTGGAATTAGTTTGGCTTGACACCAGTAAGAAGAAGAGCCGGATTTGACTTATTAGCACAATAAGGGAGAAATTAGTTAGATTACACTAAGGATTTCTGTGATAAAAACATTTAGTTTGCATTTAACCAGTGCAAAGGTAACAACATAATTCCCTTAAGGAATGTGCAGAAGTAGTAACCTATATACAAAGAAGGAAAAACCTTAAAGAGGAGTATGCTGTCAGGGGAGTGATACTAATGCCCAGGAGAGCTGTATATAATTAGCTGTCATCATTTACATGGTTAGTTTCTTCACCACATACAAAATATACATAATTACAGTTCACTTACAAAGGATTAATTTGCTGTGTTCCATATCTTGTGAATTTTTGTGGCATGTAAGTCAGTTACCATGAAGTTAAATTCTAGGCCAGAATTTTTAGGAAACTTTCAAGCAATACTCTCTGGCAGGTTGCAGGGGAATCAGCTATGACTGCCTGATGCTACAGCTGCTAATCCTTCTGAAACTCAGCATTTCATCCTTTATAACTCCATCAAATATTACACTTGTTATGCATTAAATGGTAACTTTGACTTGGTTGCAAACAATTAAAATTTGGTATTTTGGCTCAGAAAGAGCTTCATAAAACGTCAGTCAAGATAATTCAGCTGTTTCAATTAATATTAATGGTCTTCTGTATGTTGGAGATCATTAAAAAGCATGACACTGAGAAGCTGTACCTAAACTGGAGTTTTCAATGCTTGTCTTTTTGTCAGGAATGGGAAGGCACCCACTTTTGAGAGACCTATGAACTTCAGGAAAATTTTAGTTCCTATGTAATCTGCAGAGACTTTGGCAGGTAAATTGTAGGAGGGCTGGAGCCAAATAAAGATATCCTCAGGAATCAGAGCTGGGGAAAAAAAACAGCCAACCAACTAACCAAAACACAAACAAAAACATAAACACAAACACGAACACAAACAGACAAAAAACCCCAAATATACAAAACCAACCAACCAACAAACAAAAAACACCCACAACAAGACCCCACAACAGTAACACAACATTTCCAGATATGAGAATGGGAAAAAATATTACTGGGCCTGTCCATGCCTTTGCTGCTAACAAATGAATGTGATGTCCACTGACTATCCGGACTTTTAATCTCCACTCTTTGTATGTATTCAGAGCTGTTAACAACTTACTACCACTGCTATGAGGCACCTTGATGAACTAAATTCTTATTGTAACCTCTGTGGGGAAGGGGAAATGCAATATTTTTAGAAATAATGCTAACAAAAGTCCTGAAGTATGGTGAGAAAGCATTTCCTTCTTGGCCTCTCTGTGTGAATGAATGTGAATTTTGAATGAAAAGTCTATAGAATAAAACTAACTCTAGAGAGACTGACTAGAAATCAAAGCCTCTCTTTTTTTAGCAAAGCATAAAATGATGATTTAGTACAAGTATTCTTAGTTGGCTCAAATTCATTTTAGTGGTACTTTCAAGGACTAATATTGTCTTATCAGAGGTTATACTGACTGTATATACTCTGCTATCTCACTATCAGCAGAGGAATAATCATACTTTATGGCTAATATTGTTCTCTTCCTGACTTTTTTTCAAATTCTTGAGCTACAAGACTATCTGTCCTTCCTCAAAACCACAGCTGGAGAAGCTGAGGTCAAACGAAGGTTGAGAAAGTGTCCAATGCTGCAAATGGTCCTCTGAGGAGAGGGAAAAGTGAAACCTAGAGAAAAAGAGTAAGAAAATAGAAGTAGGAGAGCACTTTTACCATATCAAGAGTAAACTGACCACAAACTTATGAAACACATGCAAGTAGATATATTTGCAGGCAAAATACTTTTCTGAAGCTTGATCCAAAGTCCATTAAAAATGACAGCACAGAAATAGTAGTCAGAGAAGGCCTGGGACACTGGGCAGCAAAAAAGTTCCCAGATGTGTTCATGGCAATGGATCTTCCTGGAAAAGTGTTTCCCAGTTATTTTCACCCAAAGGCAGAGGAATTAGTCCAAAATACACCAGCCACCTCCAGAAATAATTTTTAGGCTCAGCTTACGGTGGGTAGATGCCTCCAGGAAATTATTTGAGCTTCCAAAATACAATGGAATTGAAATGGTGTAGAATACATAATTGGAGGTTCTTTAAAAGTATTAACAAAATTAACAAATTTAAAAGCCTCTGTGTATTCATGCAGAAGAATAAGACTCCAGACTGCTTGTTTGCCCCAGAACTTGATGCTTGCCTGAGTGTGTTGTCCAAGTTCTACCCTCTGTCAATGTCCTTCACATCTCTCAGATCATTTTTAGCTTTCCCCAACAGAGTAAATAGTGCACTTTCTGTAGGTATTTGTGTGTGAACTACAATATAACTGTTATTACTTGTGGTAGATAATTAAAATAGGCAGAATACTTTTTATATTCTGTTTGTATCAGCACTGGACCAATCTTTGGGTGCTACTAACTTCTGTCTATTGACAGCAATTGAGTATCAGTGATTTAACTACACTGACTACCTGCACCTTAGTATGCTAAGAATCCTTGACACATCTGGAGACATGACCCTGCATTTGAAAAGTTAAGAAAATGGAGGTACTAAAACTGTGAGTTAATTTTTCTATATCCCAGTTAAATAAGAGTTCTGGATTCTTTTTTTTTTACGGGATCTGTAATGTATTTACAAGCCTTGAACACAGGTACTTGTATTTCTACCATGTTTCCCTTTGTGATCAAACACTGAAGCTTTAGCAGGGCCCAAAGTTCTTCAAGCAAACGTGAGAAACTAGTATCTGCTTTTAAAATGTGATTCACATGGCATGTTAATAATGTCTTTAAATTGTTGAGTGACATAGTTATGAAGACTCTCATGTACTACACCTTCCTCCACACTGCGTGCAAGAGCGCATTTCAAATTTTGCAAAGTCTAAGCAGATGCAGTTACCATGACAAATGACTTTTTAATCAGTCATAATTTTGCACTAAGTGCTGTATAAGTGCCCTTTGTTTCACTACTTAAACTGTCAATGGCTAACAATGTAAGTCACAGACTAGTGCCTGTCATTAAAAGCAATGGAAAAAATCAATACCATTTTTAATTAAAGGTGCCCAGTGACTGGAGCTTTTAAGAAAGAAATTCTCCTTGTCAGTACATCTCGCCTTCAGGCCCTTTCTGGCACTTCAGAAGTTAACACACAGGCAAGTGGAAGTATTTGCAATGTGCTCCTGGAAATAAGAGAAGTGGGCACGAGGAGAATTCAGGGGAAATATTTTCAATTTGATTGGTGTTGTTAGGGAAAGGATAAAGTACATAAGTGCTGCTATCTCTGGAAACCCTAGAGCACTCTTTGCATTAGACTTTTAAAAATGTGGAAGAATATATAAAAGGATACCCCAGTCAGTAAAATTCACTATATAGATTTTTCTGTATGAACTTGTGAAGAAGCAGCTTGGAACGAAATAGCTTCCTATTGCTCTCATTATTATTGGAGTATTTGTATTATCGGCTGCCTCAAGCATCTTTTCTTTGTCCAGTCTCTCCCTACCCCTGAGTGCTCAGGTGTCAGTTTCTTTTTCTT
This sequence comes from Picus viridis, assembly GCA_033816785.1. NCBI lineage: Eukaryota > Metazoa > Chordata > Aves > Piciformes > Picidae > Picus > Picus viridis. Next base: position 6,655,051 of record CM066577.1, read on the forward strand.
GTTGCATTTTTCTGATACCTTGTGGTTTTCTGTCATCCACAAATGTGTTTGTTGAGGAAGTAGATGTATGTTTCACCCATGGTGATACAATTTTCACTGGTATACCTTTAATAGCAGTACTCTACAACAGTATCTAAACTCTAGGCTCTCAATAAAAGATAAACTTGATTTTTAAAAGAGAGGTATAAGGACTGGGCCGTATAGATGACCTTTTGTGCATACTTGCTGAATGGGGATACCTTCTAAGTGAGCATACTTATTCTGAAATTAGGGTAGATTTCCTGGAATAGGTTAAATTGTATTGAAAGGTGTAGAACATGAGGCAAAATAACACTTGGATACCATAGTGTAAGTTCACTTATGCTACTAAATTATCAAGTACTTTTGCAGTGTGCATGAGCCTATGAAATTTTTTATTGCTTTTATATTTTGGAGAAATTTGCTATCTTGGTAAGCATAAATGGTAAAGAATAGAATAGAATAGAATAGAATAGAATAGAATAGAATAGAATAGAATAGAATAGAATAGAATAGACCAGACCAGGTTGGAAGAGACCTTTGAGATCATCGTGTCCAACCTATCACCCAACACCATCTAATCAACTAAACCATGGCACCAAGCACCCCATCAAGTCTCTTCCTAAACACCTCCAGTGATAGCCACTCAGCCACTTCCATGGGCACCCCATTCATCTGCTTCTCCATGTAAACAGCACTTCTATTTTTTTATAGATTGTCATCCTTTTGGTTGCAAAAGGAAGAACATTAGACTGTTAATCACTTCTTGGAGTAAAAAAAACCCCTACGATATTTGTTGGACAAATCCCCCTAAATGTGACATTTTATTAAATATTGGAGCAACAATGATAGACGTTAGGACTCCTGCAAGACTTCCACAGACTGTATGACAATACTGGTAAGCTGATGCTGTGAATGTTGCATGGTTAACAGTGCTTTTACTTGCATGATGTTTCATAAGTAAGGCCTAGTTTCTAATAGAAACTATATAATCCACCTCATATTTCTGATTTAATGACCTATATCCCAAGTTGTTGGGTTTTTTTTTCCTTTTATTTTCCTTTCTGTGATAACAAAACAGTAACCTGTTTGTCATAGCAGTAGCAGTTAGCATGCAGCATGTCTTTTTCTTACTTAAATTACAGGGCTTCCATAAGGAATAATGAAGAAGAAAATGGCAGTGGAAGAAAAAAACAGTATGAACTGGGCATAAGAAATCAGTGTAGTGGTAGCAAATTAAAACAATACAAGAGCAGCAGTGCTTCAGAAATTGACAAATCATCCAGGACTCTTGGATACAAGCAGCATGTCCTACCTGGCCTGGCAAAGCTCCAGGATCTTCTTATTCTTTTCTGAGTTGAATTTTCTCATTTGCTCCCTGATAAAGATTCAGATGTTTGAATTTTACCTGTTTAAAGGAAAGTTAAAAAATGTGGAGTAGAAGGTGGTGAAAATAATTTCCCCTGTTCTCTGCTGACAACAGCAACAATCTGCAGTGATGGGTCCCTCAAGAGAAACTCAGGTTCATGTTAAAATATTTCACTGAAGACAGGGCAGTTCTTGCACCAAAAGGTCCTACCCAGCCCACTTTCCATGGCTGCCAGGCAAGGCATAATATGGGATGAAGTGGGATTCAGGGCTTCATTATCATGCCTGAGAAAACTATCCCAGACCTTCACTGCCTGGACTGAAGAAACTTCAGGTAGCTAGCTAAGCTGCCTTTGTGACCATTGTCCTCCCCAGAAATGGTACAGGAAGACTTCTCCCAGGAGGGTCCTACACTGGTCTAGGCTGTTAGTGTTTTATATAGCAAATGGCATACACCCCCTTATGTTCCTTTCTCAGCTTTATCATTGCTGAAACAGAGCACTGTGCTGAGCTGTTGCTCCCATGTCCAAAACTGAAATTTGTCTGGAAAAATTGCCTATGGAAGAGTTAATGGTGACTGAGACTGTAGAACTCTGCAGGTAGGACATGTCTGGCACTCAGAGTATCATCTCTCCTCTGGCTCTTTGGTTGCCCGCTTGCAGATACTTGGACAAGTTGCTTGGTTTCCATGCTTATGTATTGGACTCTAGGCTGGCCTTTCCATCACTGTAAGATGAACAGTATAAAGTGTCAGGCAAGCCTAAAGGAAAAAAATTACTGCCCTTCCCAAAAGTGTCTGGTATCTACCATGGGTCCGTGTCCTCCAACAGTGCACTTTTCCCATTCCTGTCTCAGACAATGAGCAGCAGTATTTCTGGGGAGTTTTTGCCTTTTGATCTCTTCTCTGATCTAATGCAATTGTCCACTGGCAGAAGCGCTGCGAGGTGCAGAATAAAGTAATGAACCTAATCTGATTTCCACCCCCAACCTCAGTATCTACATGCCCTTATTATATTAGATTCCTAATGAGATTCTCTGTCTGCACTCCAGAAACAGGGCTGAAAATGTATGTATATGTGGGGAGGGGGAATGTTGTTGAAGGTTGCCTCCATTTACATCCCATCTTTAATGGATAAAATCTGTATGTCCTTGAGTTGCAAGGTATCCACCTCCAAGATTTCTTGAGGGAGAAGCTTCTGAAATTGCCAAGTAAAAACATATGCATTTAACACTGATGTGTCTTTGGTATGGCACATTTAACACTGATGTGTCTTTGGTATGGCAACAAGCACAAACACAGGAGCAGTAACGGAAGAATCTTCCTGTGAAGGTCTTGTGCCTTGCTGCTTGATAAAGATGAGAGATATCCTGAAGTAAGTGAAAAGTGTGTTGAAGAGATGTGCCTGACCTGGAATTGCCAGGAAGAACTCTGAATAAGTAATTTTGTGTTGCTAAGCAGCAGACATAGTTACTTACCCTATGAGTAAAGAGCTTTTATCCTTCTAAAGGTACCATGAAATGGGATGTGGTGATGTGCTGCTTACAAGTCATTACATTCAATCCAAAACTTCCTAAGAAAACAAATAATCTTCCTCAGCTGTAGAGAGCAAATACCAAGCAGTTTTTAACAAAGATAAGTGCTACAGATTGATGAAGAGCTAGCTAATAGTGGCTATCATGGGCTAAAATTCACACACCAGATGCATGTTTCACCAATCTGATCATAAATAAGTCCTCTTCTACTGGACTGGATTAGAAGTGTCTAGAAAAACAAACAGTACTGCCCAGAGAGTGTATGGTGATAATAAAATGCACCCATTGTACTGCAGTGACAGATCAGGCATCAGGCAACAGAAAAAACCCACCAGCCTCTACTCAGTTCAGTGAAAAGCCTCATGAGCAAGGCCTGAATCCAGTTCCATGCTTGACAGGCTCAGACTTGGTCACTTCATAATAAAAGTTTGCCATTTGGTCCCAAGGCAGAATATTTTTTTTTGGTGCAAAGAACCCTCATGATTGCTCGGTGGTTTTTGGATAAAATGCCTTTAAAAGAAGTTTAACAGCCTAGGCTGGGTCTTTCATGGACAAAGGTCCGTATCACAGAAGCACTATACATAATTCACCACAAGAGAGCCCCCGAACTAAGTAAGAAAGCTAAATTACCTGTCACTTCCAGAAAAAGTGTTCCCTTTGGGTCAAGGTTGAAATCATTGGTAAACTGATGTGAAGAAGATCACATTGGTCTCCATATGGATTGCTTCTCTGTGTCAGGACTGTAGAGAAATAAGGGAGGCGGAATGAATGTCTACTAAAATTTCCACGTTATTCGCAATTCTTATTCACAAACCAGTGAACCTCTCCCTGATCAAAGTTTGCAGGACACGTGCAGCCATGGTGGGGGAGCCTCAGCATTTCTAAAGCTGCATTGATTCTTTTGCTAAAGCAAAACAACAGTTCTGGCAGAGCATGTATTCTGTTCACAGGGGTGTCCTGTCAGAGGTGTGAGGCATTATGGCTTTGTCTGAATACAAAAAACACCTCATTATTACCCTGGACAGGAAATGCTGCTAGTTATGGGGACCAAGTATGACTTCAGGAGTACAGTTCATGGAGAAGTAGATGCCATCTGGCTGTCATTAAGTGGCTGATTGTGGCTTTCTGTGATTGACTGGTGATTGATTGACAGGTGGTAGAGAGGAAAGGGATATAGCATGTCAGCCAGACACACCAGCTTTATGTTTCAGACCTGTAAATTTTGTGGTGTGTGTAGTTATCAGGGGGCAACTTTTCTTTCAGTCCTACTCACACCACAGTCTCCATGTAAAGTAGACCTGGAGTCTGCAAAGAAGAGTAGGGGAGTGTGAAAAGTATTTGACCAAATAATTAGGCTCTTGCAAACCTTCACAGTTTAGTTCTATGACCAAAAAAAATAAATTAAAGAAGAATAAATTGCAATGTCTTTCCTTTCTTACATGCTCACATTTCCAAAGGCTGTAAGGAATGAAATATCATTCTGCTGTATTCAGTTTATAACAAGCTTGAACATTACAAGTTTAATAACACCTTTTCTAAATGTTTTCAATTAAAAAAGCAGAAGCTCAACTGACACAACATACAAAAATAAAGTTAAATTAAGTTTTAAATGGTCAAAAATGTTTGTACCTGATGTGTTTGTTCCACCCTGAGATTCAGAGGTGATGCAGGCTGAAATTGTGCTGAGTAAGGCCTCCTTTTTTAAAATATGCATAGAATAAACTGATTTCTGGAAATGCAAGCACATGGCAAAGGCTTTATGCAGAGCTGAATTGTAAAGATTCCGTGGGTAGTGTCTACAAGGACTGTATGCCATAAGGAGTGGTAGGAGCTGGTTTGCCCCCCTGCAGAACTTCCACGTATTTTAACAACGCTTCAGGGTGCTTATATTTACATGATTTTTGTTAGGCATCAAACTTGCAGTTTAAGCCATGCCACCCTAAGGCTGGCAAGCAGCCAAAGGGAGGTGGTGGTTGCAGGTTCTGAGCTGAGAGGATGAAATTTCTGGTGAAGGCTCCAAGCTCAGCAAGTGTAGGGTAAGAAACCCTCTTGGCACAGCTCAAGATGGCCAGTAGCATCTAGTGACTGTGCCTCAAAGCACACAAGTTAGAAATGTGTCTTTCTGCTGCGGGAGGCTAGATTTTGCTTCAATGAAGGTGTTGACAATGAGGCAGTCCATGCCTGTGAAGTGACCTGTGTTCAAGGTAGGCCCTGCCAGGTCTGTTTAATTCTGGTTTAGCATGATAAAATGATGTGTCTCTTTGGGCAAAATCTTCTGTAATTTCAGCACTAGAAATGCTGCTTCCAAGTAAAGAATTGAAGTAACTTGTACAATCTCAGTGAAGATATCAGACCGGAAAACCTCATGAGTCACTATTGATACTATTGGGAATTTCTGCTTAAGAACTGGGGTTGCATTTCCTCATATTTACATAAAACAGATTTCTTACAAGGTTGAAAGTGCTTTCAGATTAGAGATCCTTTCTTGTCTATGCCTACTATGTTTAGTAATTCTGAGAGAAAATTTAACATAAAAGGAAATAACTTTGGTCTGACTATCAGTAGAAATATAATCAATTTAATAACACTTAGGTTGAAATCTTCACATAAATCTCATTATTTGTACAAGTATGTGAAACTCAAACAATTAAAATACAATGGTTTTCAGGTGTAAAACCGTCTATAATAGGGGGCATAATATCTTTTTATATTTAGTAAGCAGTTGACTACATACATAGAACACAACTAAATCCACACAAACAAGTTTCAATACTTCCCAAGATAACTACACAATGTACAACAATCAAAGTAGGTAAAAAAATTCATTCATATTTGGAAGGTTTGATTCTTAAATGCCTAGTACTTTACTGTTACTACTAAACAGGATGGAATGTTTCACAGGAGAAAAAAAAAAAGGTAGCAGTTAGATTTGTTAAGACCTAATAAATATGTTACACTTTGGGGTTTTGTTGGGGTTTTGTTTGTTTGTTTGTTTATCTTTGTGCACTAGTACTCTGGCCCACAGTGTAATCCCTTCTGTCCAAACCAAGGCTTGCACTTCAGCACATTCCAGCAAAGACTGTGTCCTTACAAGAAGAAAAAAATGAGCTAGTTGGCATTTTACAAGTTATCATGCACAACACAATGTTTTACTCTGGGAGTCAACAAGACTACTGCTGCTTTAAGGAAAGATTGTCTCCAAATGGTTTATGAAGTGATAGATCATATATAAATAGGTTGTTTGCTCTCAGTACAGATGCCATCATTACTAACTACTTTCAGGCTCTTTGAGAGCTAAATAATTTCGTAATGCATCATTGAACATCTAGTTGCTTCGATAGCAGATGGTTTCAGGGGTCCATCTGCTCACAGCAATGTTTTCAACAAGCCCCCTTCACCTTCACCAAAAGGTTCAGAAACATTAGAATATTCATTCCTCACCACAGGTGCTTTTCCTGGAGCCTCCCCATACACAGGCAGAGTGGGTCGCACACTCAGAAAGACAGAGGTGGTTTCTGAAATATGTGACTTAATCCACTGTGTGTAGATGACTTCTGTCAGCACATGAAGACAACAGCAGTATCAGGATGTGTGAAGCATCAGATTACCTGGAACACAGCTTTGGTTTGTCAGGAGAAGATTTTTAATAGGCTTGCATCTAAAGAGTTGAATAAATTTTAATAGTATTAATAATTTTAACTGTGCACACAGTTCAAAGCGTGCACATGAAAATTGTTAATACTATTGCAATTTATTAAACTCTCTATATTTAGATGCATGCACAGTTTAAAAGATCAGTTCACAGCATAGATACCCAGGAACCAGATGCTGAAGAGAGAAATCAGATGTAGTGGAATAGAAATATGTCAAATATATGTTGTTTTGTAGTGCTAACAAGCATAATAAGGGGTGACCTTATTGCTCTCTACAACTACCTGAAGGGAGATTGCAGACAAGCAGAGGTTGGTCTCTTCTCCCAGGCAGCCAGTACCAGAACAAGAGGACACAGTCTCAGGCTGTGCCAGGGCAGGTTTAGGCTGGATGTTAGGAAGAAATTCTATACAGAGAGAGTGATTGCCCTTTGGAATCGGCTGCCCTGGGAGGTGGTGGAGTCACCCTCGTTGGAGGTGTTCAGGAGGAGGCTTGATGGGGTGCTTGGCTGCATGGTTTAGTTGTTTAGCGGGGTTGGATTGGTTGATGGGTTGGACACGATGATCTTGAAAGTCTCTTTCAACCTGGTGTATTGTATTGTTTTGTATTGTATAATAGCAAGTTATAGTAAATTTTTGTAAATTGTCTGTACTGCATGGACTCCTACATGAAAAATACACTGAAGAAACTCAAGAACAACTATTAACTCTTTTTTGTGCATTTTTTTCCCCTTGAGGTGAGTTGATTGCAGACAACAAAATTATGGGGGTCACAAATATTGTTTGACAGAGAAAACAAACATATTTATCACTTGACTGTCTCTTGACCATCCACTTTTAGCACAGTTTTCTCAACTAAACAAGAGGGCTTTCTGAAGAGGAAAACACCTCTTGGCAGAGTCTGATCTGCTGAGCACCGTTGAGACATACCAATTGAGTCTTTGTATCTGAGTTACTGCCTCTAATGCCCAAGAGAGCTGCCTAGAGCTGCTTGATTTTCTCCTCTCCGACTGCATATATTCCTATACAGATTTTCAATTTCGTAAAGTATTTGGAAACTGAAATAGGGGATGCTTCAAATTCCACTTTTATATCAAGCAGCTAATTTTTCTTGATATAAATTGGGGTATAAAAACACAGTATCTACTTAGATATTCCCTGCCTCAAAAGCATATAGTCCTTCATACATATACAGGATCTAGCACAGCAGTACATTCCTTTTCATCAGGGAGGATGAACTTGTTTTGATAGCTACTCAAGAGTTCTTTTACCTGTCTGAATCTAGAGAACTGTCATCTTAATGCAATACAATAAGTCTGACATAGCCTTCCAAAAAACCCAGATAGTAAGGATTAAATCACTACTGCTGTTTGAGCACTCTAGTTCAAAAGCTTCTGGAAATGTGTTTCTGTTTTGGCATGACATAGCCTTCTCATCCTGACTATGTAGCTTGCTGGACGTGGCTACAAGCAAAGAACATAGGCTGAAAACTTCCATTCCTTGCCATTTAGCCTAACTTCATTCTGTGATGGAGAGTTGTACAGATAGTCCTATCAGTAGTTAAGCCACCTGCTTCTAGTGGCAAACCACCAGAAAGAGCCAAATAAAGGAAAATCAACCATCTCCGTTTAGTAGACAGAAGCTCTGGAGTTCATTCTTGTAGAAGTTTAACCTTGAATTTTGCAAGTAGCAGAATAATCTTGCTCCCTATGTGCAGGGCAGGTTCTACTCAGGTCTTCCTTTTATTCACTTCTAAGTCAGTGAAAATGGATCATAGATCTTTTTAAAGTTTACAGTCATTGGGTCCTGGACAAATCTAGGATGAGTTCTTCTTTCACACCAAAACATGATTATTTAACATAATCTACTTGAGTATTTAGCTGACAGGAAACAGAAAGGCTCAATCTGGATGTCAGGGGGTTCAATGAAGGGGATGGGTTTCTAAAGCAGCCTTGGAAAGCAAATTGAATTGTGGTCTCCTTCCAATTATGTAAGTACTTTAACCAGCAGGTAAAGCGAAAGGCCATCACTACCTTTCCAGTTTTATCAGTGGCCTGTGAGGCTCCTTTATCTCAACTCCTTCAATCCCTGCAGCCACAGCTCTGCCGAGTGAACTGTTCTCATATCAGACAACTCTATTTTTTCTATCCTGAATTAGGATGCAGAGAAAGGAATAATGAGATTTGATAGGGATTGCTCATTTTGCCTAGCTGGAAAACCAAGGCTTTTTTCTCCACATTACCAGCTTTCTGACAAAAGGACACCTATAATATGCATGCAGATAAATCAATCACTGCAATGCCAGTTGAATCTCAACCTCAGTTTGGGATATAGGTTTTTTTTTCTACATAAATATACAGTTGTGCTTTTAAAAGTATTTTTACTATGTACCATAAATCACAGCTGTAAACAGCCCTTTGAATAAAAACTTGACATGTAAAAATTTTATGAAAGGAGATATTTTATTTCCACTGCACTAGCAACTTAACATGTCAATAAAAATATGATTATTCCCTAAATATAGGAAATAGACTGCCCTGCCAGACTAGATAGAACAAACCAACAACTAGAATCTATGTACACATGATGGTTAATATGAGTACTCAACACTGAGAAGTCACTGAAATCTAAAACTTAATACTTTACAAATATAAAAGGTCTTTCCATCATGCCTACCAGAAAAAAACTACTGTATATGTTACATGTGTACACATCCACAAAACACTAAAAGCAAGCATTTATGTGTGTTCAAAACCAGAATCAATGAGAAAGCCAGTTTTACACTTGTGAGTAAGGGATTGGATTTATACTGGGACTCTCATTCCCATTTATACTGTCTACTTTGTTTTGTTATAGCATCACATTATTGCCTTAGATTGCTGTGGAAGGTTGTGATGCTGCAATCTTTCTCCAGTGAGTAGTGCCACTGACATTTTATGGGACTGCTCATTTCATGAGACTGCTCTCTTTTGCAGCTGCAGAACCTGAGGCTTGAAAGCAGATGATTATTTTTTGTCAGTTATCACATGCCCATCACAACAGGATTTCATGCTACAGTGGACAAAAATCTGACAATTACCAAATAATTAGTTCTAACTACCTTATGCACATTGAAAGTAAAAGGGTCATAAGACCATGACCTGATCAAATATTTGCCCTTTCCACACTAAAAACATCAGGTCAAAAATCTGTTACAAAAATGCTCATACTGCATTCTCTAAACAATGGCAAGTTGTCAACTCCCTCAGGTTTTCAGGTGTTTGGTTTGGGGTACTGTTCAAGTAAAGCCAAAGCTGCCTGTGAGGAAAGCAAAACTTCTTCTCTTACCTGTGAATGCATCTTACTTACCAACTACTCTAAATGCAAATTTCCTTCTTTGTTCTGGGGTTCTCAGAGTGGCTTACATACATGCAGCCTATAATTTTTTATTATTTTTTATTTTTAAGACAGAAAAGTGCTTCCCCATACACACAACTTTTCTGAAGATTTTCAAGTAATTACACTTGTGAGTACAAGAATGGAAGGAGAAGGGGAAAAAAAGGCAATGCATATTTTGTCTTACAAAGAACTTTTGATAAAAAGTATACTGAATAATGAAAAGGGTCATATCTTATTCAGAAACCAATCCAGACTAGATTTTGAGAACAATCTGGTAGTCTTTCCTTTGTCCTGTCACTTGGTAAACCGTAATTCTTTTGTGTTCAGATCATCCCATGACAAGTTCCTCTTTCTTACCTTTGCCAGTTCAAACTGTAATTGTCCACAGGAATAGAAATATATCACATTCAAGCTATAGGACAGCTCAGAGTAATCTGAACTAAAACTGAGGTTGACTATGATGGGATCCTAACAAAAACGCAGTATTAACAGGGATTTCTAATGTTGCAAGCCCAAAGTAACCCTTCCGTTGCCCTCCTGCAGTCTCTTCCAGGACTAATCCTCACTCAAACCTTAACCACTTGTAGTCAGACATCACAAGTCTCATCCTACTGATTCATTACAAACAGAAGCCATAAACAACAACTAGAGTGGAAGAATGCAAAAGGGGATAAAAGAATGAGGGTGTGATAAAGATGGTGTAAATATTACAGGGAATAATTATGAGGGAGAAAGTTTAGTCTAAGTATGTAAAAGTGAAGTAGTGGAAATCATGTAATAAGTCTCTTAAAATAATCCTGGAGAAACAATTTTAAATTTGGCATTGTGATGGCAGGATGGATTGGTCAGGGTTTTTTTTGTAGGTTTTGATTATGTCCTCACTTCCATATATTCAATGTACAGTTTTATAACTAGAATTGCGCTTGACTGATTCTCTGCTGAATAGTTCATCGGACGCAACTTACTTTTGGAAGGAGCTTAGAAACTTGTAGCATGAGTATGGATCAATATTCAAATCTGGAGTTTCACTAAGAGTCATTTTCTATGGAGGATAAGCCAGAACAAATTGGTTACTATTTGCTTCGTAAAACCTTCTGTGTGATACAAGATGAAATGCTACCAAATACACCCACACCCCTGTATTCTCTCAGATTTCTCCCAGATTTTATGCTAATGGTAACCACTAGAACTATCTGTCAGCTTCCAGATCAGAAAAGAATAAATTGCTTTTGTTTTTTCTCTCCAAAGAAGGCATGATGGCCAAAGCATTGATGTGATTCCAGGTCCTGTTCTCCGAGCTTTGCTGTAGTCAATACTCCTAAGTGTTTTTCTTGCTGTGCAGAACACTGGAGTCAGAGGAACATGGAAACCACAGAAACACAACATCAGTTAAGATATTTGTTTTGCCCCAGAACTGACATCATCAAAATGCATCAAAACTGACAGTTTTGATACATTCATGTAATTCTGAATCCTCCTCCTGTTAATATGGTGTCATTTTTATCTGGTTATGTGGCTGTAGTTAATGAACATTAATAGCCAATCAAAACATAGGTTTGCTAGTGGTATTTTTCTTATTTGCTTTTAATTACCCTCCTCATATCAGTGTTGGAACCAAAGAATTTCAAATTAAAATACAATCATTAAAAAAATATATATTTCTAGCATTCATGTAGACAGTGCAGCTACTGAATAGTTGACCCATGATATTAAAGTGTATAAATTATAGTGATTAAATCTAAGTCAATTTAAGCATTTCATTAGACATGAAGGGCCATACAACTATCTGAGCTTTATTGTTTTCCTACTACCAGCCACTGTGGTCACTATTCCCCTATTCTAGGTGTTCATTTAAAAAACACATTTGTAGTGAACACTAAAATATCTCACATTCTTAAACTACATTAATTAGAGTATTTTCTTACAGGAGATCTTTTAAAGGAGATTAATTTAAAATAGAAGTATAATCAGACAACAGTATGATCTGAAAAATAGTGTAAAATACCCTAAATCATCAAATCCAAGCACATAAAAAGTGTGCTAGAGAAAGGGAAGTGCAGTTAATTATATAAACAGTGATTTATATACACATGCACACACAGACCTCCATATATTCATACATACACATACTTTTTTGATTAATTAGGCAGCAAATTCATACATTTTAATGACAGAGAACTTACCACAAGGCTCTCCTCTATGCTTCAAATACAGAGCAAGATCTAGCTAATGGGTTCTCAAACTTTACACCTGCTGTACTTCATTTACTTTTAGCAAATGTCCAATAAACCTTGACTGATAGCTTTTCCCTTCTGTTGCCTTCATAACATTTCCGATCTTCCAACCTTATTTCAAAAGGAATTTAAGTCATTCTCTTTCCCGGCTGCTATTCTTCTCCTGCTAGCCCTGCTTACACATCTAACAGAGTGCAGGATTCTTCCTCTCTTTCTGGCCCCTGGGCTTTTCTTTAAAAGAAAAAGCTAACAAACATGCCAAGTTCTATAAAAAAGTGGAATGTCAGTGGTCTGGTGAAATACTGACATTCCATGTCTGCAACCCCAGTTTCTGAGGCAGTGTACAAGTTGGAAAACCACCAGTGGCAAGAGCAGTTGCCATTTTGAATTTCACTCTGACTCTCACTGCAACACTGTGGAAAAGACTATCAAGGTTTTAATTTCTGTTTAGAAATGCAGGTAGACAGTAGTCTATGTTGAAATGATGCAAAGTATGCCAAATCAATTACTGTGTTAAGAGTGGGGATGCATGTTTTTTATCTACATAAAACAACCCCATCTCCCTCAGCCTCTCCTCATAGGGATTGTGCTTGAGACCTCTCCCCAGCCTTGTTGCCCTTCTCTGGACATGTTCAAGAGTCTCAATGTCCTTCCTAAATTGAGGGGCCCGGAACTGGACAATTGAGTGAACCTACATCACCATTTTAATCTGAAGATTTTTCCACATTATAGAAAGTGTAGGTTTGGGATGAAAGAAATTAGATTTTCTACACAGAACTAGGCACAAGAGTTCATGTTCTGTAGCAACAGCAGAAGGCTCCTCTGACTAATAAAGTTCAACTTCTAAAATGCAAGATTACAGTGTAGCATATGTGGATATTCATCCTTCCTGTTGTTATGAGAGTTGATATTCTGGGAAATAGTTTATTCTCATCTCTTTAATACTTTCATGCATGGACAATTGCTCTGAAGAGGAAAATCACATGATTTGCAAAAAACATCTTACATAACAGTATTACACTTATTTACCAGCTTCATCTTTTTGAACCAGCCAGTAATTTAGTCCATACCAAGTTAATTATTTATAATTAGTGTTATATATGAAATCTTGTTAAATGTCTTCCACAGCTGTACACAGTAATTCACTGTTTTTATTTAATGTAAAATTGCCTGGAGACTTTCAAAACTCTGTTTACCCAGTGCAGAATATAAACTGTGAAGTTTATATTTTCTTCAGAAGAAGCTAGCAATTTTCTTTGTTTCTTCCTTACCTGGGAAAGTCATCTCATTTTTGAAATGCATCACAGTATGGTTGAGGTTTTATAGCAATACTATAAGCTCCACCTTTAACTGATACACTTTCCTTGTTTGTATGACAGACTGTTTTCATCCTTCAGAGTTAAGAATCTCCTAATGCTGATCATATGAGCATTCATGCTTCATGCTGTATTTTGAGGAAGGGTATTCAATTCCAGAGTAAAAAATAATTGAGTAGCATGATGTTGTTCTAGAGAGGGGGAGCATGAAAGAAGGTAGCTATTCAACCATTTAAACAAATGCCTGGTGCTCATTTTGGAAAAAGACAGGGGCTCCCTGCACCCATTTCTGCTCCAATTTAATGAAGTTGTTAAAGTAGCAAGACTGACAGGTTAATTATCCTTTATAAAAGGGGGACAAATTGAACTGTGTCTTTCCATCATTTTTTGATATATCAAGAAGCTCCTGAGGTGCTCAGATGCCACTCTGGTGAATAGAACAACTAATCCACTCTGCTATTCTTTGCTGACCCTGGTCCCCCCATCGGGGCCTTGCAGTATATTGCGGTTGGTTTTTGTTTCACATTCAACAGATTCCACTTTATTATAAATTCAGAAGGATTTTTTTCCTCCATATGTTGGCTGACAGCTTCCCTGAAATAACTGATGGCTAAATTTAAACTCTGATGAAAATTAACCCGAGTGTTAAATGCAAACAGGAGCTGCTTGGAAAGAAAAGAGTTATCATGGTAAATGCCAAGCGGTGGAAAATGTGTGTAAATTAATGGAGTCTCACTGGTGACAAGCTGTCAGGCAGTTTGATGGCTCTCGCTAGTGCTTCAATCCCACTGAAGTTGGCCAGAGGGCAACATGGACAAGTCCTGCTTTTCAAAAAGACCGCGGGATACTTGACAGTAACGCTAACTAGATCATCGAAAGTTCATGGTCAAATAAGAGGTTTTTTTCCCCCTCCTTCTTCTTTTTGCAAAGCTTTGCACTAACTGAGTTCATACACAGCTGGGCTGTGAATGAGATATCAAATCACGGTTTCCACGCAGCAGTCAAAACAGTGTAGATTTTTAGAGACCAGAGAGTCATGGCAAAAGGAATTTAGAGAAACTTAATTTCAGGCAGATGTTACTATTCTTGTGTTGCAGTATTTGTTGAGCATAGAGCAATGCTGGAATGTTTTCTGGATTAAAGCCTCGATTATATTTTAAATGGGTTTAAAAACTGGTAGTAATCTTAGTCTTTTACTGAATACGTCAACTGAAGCTTATTTCAGCTCTAAAGAAAGCTTTGATATACATGGTAAGATATACTTTATTCCCTTTTTTTCATTCTCTGCTATTTTATTTTTCAGCATTCATGTGCTCTTCAAGGAATTAATTAGTTCTCTGACAATTTCAGGAGCAGAGTGTTCTTCCTATTTACTTCTCTTCAAATAGTGTTTAACCCTGGTTGTCTAAATACTCTCTTATAGTCTGTTCTAGCACAGTTTTAACATTAAATAAACTGACTTTCATGGAATTAAGTTGATGCCACTATAACAGATCTAGATGTAGACTAAGCTCTACAGACATGAGGAGTTTGTTTCTAGTTTCCTTCAAAAAAGGAAAAGCACAATCTTGTTTAAAGTAGCAATTCTAATTCAGTATTTTTTAGTGTTGCACTCCTAGACAAATTAGAAGAGCTTTTACCTAAATCACCTACAGATTTGCCATAGAGTGCAAGATAAAATAAAAATTCACTCCAGTGGATAATTTGCAGGCCAATATTTTCTTACGATTAAAGCAAAAATATGCCTTATGGAAATGACTGTCCATGTTGGTCAGGATCATTTCTCCTAGGCTAATGCTCAAAGGCATGGGTTTTATAATGTCACACAATGCACCTTGAAGAGGACAAAGGATGAAATGCAGAACTACCCTTCATGACCCATCTAACTCATGTGACCCCACCACATCATACCATCTACAGTGAGTGATGTCACCCATTCTGCTTCTCCATGGGCTCTCTTCATCATTTCATATGTCTTTATCTTTCCAAACAGCACTGGCCTCTTGATGTTCTCCTTTACCCTCTGCAGAACTTTGTCTTCTCTATGAAAATGATCTCAGCAGACAAAATCATGTCCAAAGTAAACAACCACTTTCCCCTGTCTGAAAGTATCTCAGTCTCAACTGCAGATATGTGTTAAACTGGAAAGCTGAAGGAAATCTGTGTCTTCATACACAAAATTTGCACCTTACTCTGGAAATTATCAATTTAGATGAAAATGAACTAATGTAACTAGTAAATGAAAATGCTTGTCTTGCTTGAGTCCTGCATTTGAAGAAGTGTGATACCTCATTACAGACAGCCATTAAAACATAGCTTAATGATAAGCACACAAGCAGTTCCATCAAATTATGTGGGATTTCTCATATAGAGTTCACACATTGCTAAACTGTATCTGCATCATGAGCTGTGCAATTGGAGAGAAGAGATAAACACTTCAAATAGTCTAAATGCTCCAATGTATTTACTGGCAGATGAGAAATAAACAGAGGTGTTATGTAGGTAAGTCAAAACCACACTGAGAAAGCCATTGCTCTGTCTCCCACCCTTCTTGTAAAGTAGCTCAAAGAAAGAATTAAAAGAGAAGCTAACATGCAATCTTTGCCTTAAATTAAATCAGAACCAACATAGCATTGGTTATTTTCCAAATTTCTCACATGTACCTGCAGTCTTTCTTAAATGAGAAAGATTTGCTTGTCTGTAAAGTTAGGTTCTGAGATTGCTTCTATTCTTCTAAATCTCACAGCTAAGTGTTTAAACATTTTTTCTTGCATTTTCATAAATACCCTATAACAGCACTGTCTGGTGCTGCCTTACCCTTTGCCATTGGATTTCAAAATTTAAATTATATAGACAGAAATCCAATGATTATAAAACTGCTTGTCAGGAGGGATCATTTCATATTGTATTTCCAAGAACACAACACTCAGGCCAGGTTCATAAATGTGAGCACTTCAACTAGATCTTTTTTTCCTTGTAACCTATGCACATTAAGATGTGATCTTTATCAGTTTGAATACCTCTTGATTGCACATTGCTTTGTCAGGGCCTGGAGTAATTCTGATTTCATTTAAGAGAATGTGATACCTTTTTCTCTTTTTTTCAGTTTCTGGTTTTTCTCCTCTCACTTCAATAAACTGTGTGATTTATGTGCAAAGGCCAAGGAATATTAGGCATGCTTGTGTATAAAGGACAGAACTTTGAACCAGAACTATCCCACTTGTAGCTATGATGACACACTCTTCACCTTCCTGGTGAGCTTTGGTCACCTTTCACATACCACAGGGAAGGCTGAGAATGCCCTTATGGACCTCCAAGTGGCCAGCAATCTAACAAGTAGAGGAGGTGCATGTAATGCATTAAATCCATATCTTCCAGTTTCTGCCCAAGGGATGTATTTTCTATGTATGTCCTTCTTGTGCATGCTGAAGTGCTGCTATGAATAAAGACTGTCATTTATGCGTTTCCATTGCACACAGGGTTAGAGGACTCTCCTCTGTAAGCAGAGCTTATTGACTAAAGAAATTATGTTCAGAAATTACATGTCTAAGTTTAGCCCATATCTGGGGCTAAACTCTGGCAGTTACTCTGTCACCCAATGACCCATCCCCAGCAGAAAAGGACAATCAGGAAAAGGAGAGAATGCATACAACCAGAAATGAAAACAGATTTAATGGAACAGACAAATTAATACCAATGTCATAGAATCTTTAGGGTTGGAAGGGACCTCATTCTAACCCGCCTGCCACAGACAGGGACACCTCACACTACATCAGGTTGCTCAGAGCCAAATCCAGCTTGGCCTTAAAAATTCCAGGAATGGGGCTTCCACCCCCTCCCTGGGTGAACTGTTCCTGCATCTCACCACCTTCATTCTGAAGATCTTCTTCCTGACATCCAGCCTGCATCTACCCATTTCTATTTTTGTTCCATTGTAAAAAGTCCCTCCCCAGCTTTCCTGTAGGTCTAGAACCTAGACTTATAGGAGGAGTGAGTGCTGATACGTAACACTTGCACATATTTTATCAGCTTGTTTTTCTTGATTTTATGACATGTGCTCCTGTTTGAAGACATCAAGGTTGCTGGACTTCTATCTTTGGGGTACTGGCTATATATAGTGTTAAAAATACTGAAACTTGAATTCAGCTGAAGGAAGGAGGCTATCTTTCCAGAAGCTGTGGTTTCTACCGGAGCTCTACAGACATAGAACAAGAGTTGTAGTAAGAGTTGTATTGAGAATAAGAGTGTATTACTTACACTTGTCCTGTCTTCAAAACAGAAGTCTCTTTACAGAGTAAAACCAACATGGTTAGTACTATCATACATTTCAGGTTACACAGACCTCACATGGAGGGGAGGAGCTGCAAGAAACATGATTTTAAATCAAGGAACAACAGCTTTGTGATTCAAGAGAAGGTCTGTTATCCAATTCACAGCCAGCACTCTTTATTTCAGACACTGCAGGAGAGATTGTTTCCTGACGTAAACATAGGCAAGTGAAATCAGAAGGTAAAATGTTGTGCAGTACTGGAGAAACCTGAGGAGCCAGCTCATGCTTCAGTGAAAACCGCAGCTAGCCAAACAAGCTGCCAGGGTAGTCAATGTGGGTTTCAAGCAAGCTAAGGGACAGACAGAAAGAGGTCTACAGCAGAGGTAACCTTAAAAGGTACTAAAACATGGAGTCCAGCAGCAGCAATGTGAAGCTGCTGCCACTGCAGGTGTGCCTCTTCAGGGTGTTAAATTGGCAGCAGGTGAATATAAATAAGGTGCACAGACGGTGTATTGAGGAGAAGGGGAAATTAATGAATGGTCTAACTGCTGAGCTCAGTAACACAGAATGAAAACATGTTGAACTTGACATGTCTGTGCTGCTGCTTTTGTAAATGCTGATGGCTAAACAGAGTGTCTCTTTGATAAAAAAAAAAAAAAAAAAAGAAAAAGAAAAAAAAACCTGCTATGTATCTTGGGGATGATAACAGATCATTCCTTTGCTTAAGCAACAACCCCTGATCGATTATCAGGTGTGCCTTTGACTCTATTCCTGAACTAGGGCATTCAAAGAGAAAATGTTTTCTGACTCTGAAGTCTTTTTTTTTTTTTTTAATAAAAAAATAAAATTAAAAAAACTCACAGCTCCTTAGGGAGTTGTAATCTTCAATGCCCAATATTATCCTGCATCTTGCAACGCGGGGTATACAGAGATACAGCGAGTCTGTTAAGCTATCTCCAGAACAAGAAGTGGTGGAAATCTGTCAGCATGGCCCTATGTGAGTGTTATTTGCACAGCTGGAAGAGTAGAGCAGATCAGATTAAAAAACTTTCAGTCCTCAGCTAGTCTCTCTCACACAGGGCTTTGCTGAGCTATGCCTCAGCCTCACTGGGAGTTTACTGTATACATACATCCAAAATCTGTTCATTGTGCTTCTGTTGGTGCTGCAAATGATAAATATAAAGACAGTGAAATATGAGTGCAATATCAGTCCAAACTGATCACATGTGGGAATCAGCTTTCTACATCTTAGGAGATGCTGAATAATTTACAGGGAGATTCTGGAAATGAGCATAAGTGATGAATTTGACGTAACAAAGAAAAAAAAATGATGTTGCAATAATCAGGATGTGAAGTGAACAGATATCATCCAAAAGTTATCTCTATATGGAATGACATGAAAATCTATATCATGAAGATGTTACACAATAAATAACTCCAGGGTTTAGACACAGGCTTCTGTCTAGGCTGCTTTCAAGATAATGCCCAAGATATGCAGCAGAACAACTGATAATAGCAAATGGGAGAAAGCAAGGAAGTACAGGTAGGAAGTCATAAGAGATGACAAGGTTTGGGTTTTTTCTTCGTAGTAAACAACCTATTGTTCAACATATGTGAAGATAAATCAGAGCCTAAGACTTTATTTTGGACTATATGTTTCTAATGTTTCAGCATAGAGCCTGGCAGAGTATTTAGAGGAAAAGCAAAGAGAAAAACAAGAATTGAAGCTAAAGCTCTGCCAAATTTAGGTAATGATAAAGAGAAATCCCAAGCAGTGTGCTTAGGGAAGTGAGAGGAGACTACATCAAAGCTGATTGGTTGAAAATGATGGCAAGATGGCAAGCTGATGGACAGCACTGAAGGAGATAGTCGGAGAGATGAGGGTTCAGTGACAAGAGACCAGATAGTAACAATAGTTAGTGCAGAACAGGTAAAATGAAGAGCTCTTTTCTTATGTTGGAGAGAGAGTAGGAGGTTGCAGGACACATACAAATGGAAGATTTTAAGAGAAGGAAATACTGCTGATGTTCAGCTGACTCTTCATCATGGAACTGAAGTACGAGAGGGGAAGGATGAGAGTGAGAAAAGAAAAGAGGCTATCAGTCAAAATCAGAGAGGAACACTAAAGAGAAGAACCGAATGAAGAGTAGGAAGGTACTGCATAACCTTGCATGGAAAGACATAGAAGAAGAAACTTGGAGGAGTAGAGGAGGCACATAGCCCACAAGATTGACAATAGTCATAGGGAAGAGATGGACAAGTAATACAAATTAGGTGGATGGAAAGCTGGCTGGCTTTGTACGAATGTCAGTGAGGGGTGGGAAGAGGAAGGGAAGAAGCTGGAGAGTTGTCCAGCAATGGCCCTTGACAACCCTTCATGCCCTGTACCAAGCAAAATTTAAATTTGTATTTGCCTGTATATTTCTGAACTGATGGCCACAAGATTTATGGTAGTGGTTTAACTTCAGATCTGTATCTCAAAAGCACTGCAAACCAAGTCTCTTGAATCCTGTATTATTAGTTGTGTTGCCAGACACCACTTATTATGTCTGTTAGCAGAGCATCAGTCATCTCCTCTAAAGTCTATGAATTGGCTTTGGTGGTAATACTGACCTTCTGCTACTTGCTTAATGAATCAGAGATGAGCTTTTATAATCAACTTCTACATTATTACAGTTTCTAACCAGATCTGAATAATTATTAAACAGAGGGATCTAAGAGAACTGGGCTGTAGATATAGAGGACTTTGTGCTTGTTTGTTTGTTTGTTTTGGTTTAGGTTTTCTTTTAACGTGTGATTTTTGTTTGATTGGTTTGGGGTTTTGTTTGTGGTTTTTTCTGGGTATTTCTACATTTCCAATTTGCCTGCAGGTATATTGAATGGAAAAAAGATTTCATACTTCTCCAGAAACAACTTCACTAAAAATAAAACTAAAACTCCTACCACTGAACCTCTTCATGAAATGGATTCTTACAGGCTGGTTTGAACCACTGAGAAATGCTGGGCAGTTTACACTGTGTGGCATTACTCTTGCAGTCCTCTTGTAAGAGTGCTTTGTCAGACAATATTTTCAAAGATTTTTGCAGGCATGATTTTGTTTTCTTCCCATAAAGAGTCAGAAAATGTTATTTAAAACCTCTCTTGTGTGTCGAGGGGAAAATACATTTGGCTTTTTTAAAAGTTGCTACCTAATCTTGAAAAGGAATTTAAAAATCAACCTCCAGACCTGCTGGAGTTAGAGTCACACTGGTTTTAGGAGGGTTAGCAGTTAGGAGGGCCAGCATTAATAACAAAACAAGGTCTTTGCCGGTTTAAAGCTGCATTAGCAGACTCTAAACCATCCTGACTTTAATGCCGCTGTGCAACACCTAGCAGGTGACTGTCTTTCACATCCCTGGTGAATTAAAAAAACAACCCCACAAAGCAGGAGGGGCTGAGAGATGCAGAACTGTCCTGTAAGGCTGCATCAGCCCACAGGTAACTGACACTACCTCTTCCTCTGAACGACTCCAGCCCCTCCTGTTTCTCCATCTTCCTACCTTCCCCGCCATCTGTTCCCGCTGCTCCCGCAGCCTCCCCGCTCTCCTCCCGCCAGGGCCTGTCTGAGCAGACGGGTATGAGAGCCTCTGATGAGGTAGGCCTCGGGCCCCTCCATCACTCCTCGCCATGAGGAAAGCACCAGCTGTCTGGCTTCATTTGCATTTTCTCTCCAAAATAATGAAATTATCCATGAGTATCCTGAGGTGATGCGAGACACAAATTTAGGCTGGATGTGTCAGCATGCACTGGGAAGGGAGAGGGAAGGTCACGGAGGATGCTCACAGCATTCAAATGGAGGGCAAGACATCTTCTGCCCGCTGAAAGGGCCCCGCAACCCAGGGAGAAACTCAATGTGTGGCACACCTCTTCGTCACCCTCAGCCCATGCGCTTGCCTCCAAAAGCGTGACAGATATGTCCACTCTGCATCCCTGAAAACACAAGGATAAAGCACAAGTGTGGTTTAGCTTCTTGCCAGACATACCCAGACATCAGCAGCTAGCTCAATATGTGGTTAGGAGGGATTTTGATTTGTGGGTAGCTGTGCTATGGCAATTTCTGACAAGGCTGGTCTGGCCTCCCTTTGCATGTTTTCCACAGCATTATCATTCTTAATTATTTCAGCATTTGCTCAGTCAGGACTCTCCACAGCCATTGTACAGCAACCCTCATCTCTGCTTCGTATTTCTGATCACCTGAAGTAGACAGGAAAGTGTCTGCTGAGGTCTTTGCAGAAGTGCTGCTATCACAGCGGAATGAGGAGGAGCAACTGAGATTCAATGCCTTGCAAGCCCTTGCTGTACTGGTGACAATAATTGGTTCTTCTGGTTTTGCTGCTACTATTTGCACAAACACAGTTTATATATTATGTATAAATTTATATCATATGCAAGTATTTATAAAGATGTGCAAGCAAGTTGGCTTTTTGCACTTTTGAATTTCTGTTTTAATTGCTCTGCAGTGATAAAAATCAGACTCACAGAATCACCAAGGTTGGAAGAGACCTCAAAGATCAAGTTCAGCTTGTCACCCAAGACCTCATGACTACTAAACCATGGCACCAAGTACAAAAATGACAAGTCTTTGGGCAGCTTCAGGACGTATGTAGAAGAATTGCAGCAGTTAAATAACCCTGCACCTAGAGAAACACTTAAAGTGCTTAGAAAAAAGGGAATTTGGGGAAAAGAAAACAAATCAACTTTTTTTTTCTCAAATAACCATATGAATTAGCTTCTGTATGCAAGCAATTTATTTTGGGTAAATACCATGAAATATTCTCAGAAAGCAGATTTTTTTGTCTCTAAAAATCAGTGTCTTCTTTCACAACAGGACTTTATAATAGACTTAGACCAAGAATAATCAACATACTCTGATTTTGCATACTCTGATTTTGCTAGCAAATGCTCACATTAAACTATTTATAAGAACAGAGGGTTAGCTATGCATCACAAACTAATCTGAGAGGGACTAGTTTCAGCAACTATTAAAGTATGCAGCAGATTACAGACAATTCAAATGATCTGCTTTTTCAATGCAATGCTATAGCAAGTGAGCATTGTACATCTAAATATTTGTCTCTGTACATATGTGTGAGAAAACAAATCTGCTGGAACATATTTGGCCATTCATGACACCTCCAGAATGGATGTTCGTTGATGGATTCACCACTTCCTCTTGCCCATGTGGGAAGATCAAGTGTTTTGTCTTTTGTTTCATACACATTTCCGCCCAAGAGGTTTTTCACAGGTCATAGTGTCTTGTGCTGAGTGTTACCTAGACAAGAGGGAATATTCTACACGTGGTCTAATGGGTGCTGAGAAGCACACATAAAGTAGTACTTTCATGAGCAGATGGGTATGTTCTGTTAACACACAGGTTGTAACCGATAAAGACCTTTGTTATTTGGACCACAGATTTTGTCAGCAGCCACATGTTACGTTCAGTCACGTTGGATACTTACATTGTCCAAAAGACAGTGGAAGGCTCATCTGGTTATATACTGGATTATCTTGGGAAAGGGTATATTTCAGGAACTCATGGGCTTGTGAGATTTTTCTAGATTCTTGAGGATGAAAGTGCATATTTTACTTTGTACATACTTAACATCTTAACTGTACCCTGTAGACCATGTGGATATGTGTGAGACCACAGATTGCACAGATATGTGAGAGACCAGAGACAGAGATTATTAATCTCATCCACAATTAAGATTTTCCCTCATGTTCTTATAATTAAATAATTTTTTAAATCATGTTATTCAAATATAATATGTCTTGATTTGCACTAATTGCAAAGATTTGTCTTTGATGTCTTCAGATCTAACCAAATCTTCTTTTTTCATCTTCACGCATACTATACTTATGATATATAAGATGTTCTGTCCTATGAATTTTCTCCACCTGTTCTTGAAGAGTAAATAAATGTAGAATAAGTCAATATGGTCTTGTGTAGTTTTCGAAGTGATGGCCTTGTTCTGAAATGAAAGCAGATGTCATAAGGCTGGGACAGGATATTTTGAAGTTCATGAGAGTTTCCAGTGCAAATCTGATTTTGCTATTTGAAGTACAGCACAACTCTTGCAAGTCCAGGATGTGAACAAAGACTGAAATTGGCTTCCATGATATTCCAGCATCTGCTTAAGGATACATGGCTATGTTTTCTTACAGCCATGAAGAGCAGATTCACATCAATGCTGCCTGCCCACTTGTAGGATGCAACTCTTTCTTAGGAGTTTCAAAGTCTTGGGTTTATAATATTTCATTTCAGTGGCAGATATGTATGTGGATCTACCCATTTGTGTCAGATGCTTAATTCATTGTATCTCACAGGCATTTCTGTATTTGCTTACAGCTCCACAGCCTATATAATTTCTTGTGGTGAAACATCTTTATTCTACATCCAGCCATGGATATGATTGCAAAGTAGGAGCTGTAATACATGATGAAATACATGTAGACAAAAAGTCCCAAAGACCCTAACTTACCTGTTTTGGGAGAAATTTAAAGCTTTCAGGGTTTCTGAGATGAAGCAAGATAAGAAGTACTTTGGCACCTGCAGTGGGTCTGAGATACACTCTGAGATACACTTTTTGATTTGTTCACCAGGCAGAATGGTTTAATAGGGTGATAAGCAGGCAATTGGAATTCTTTATTACATCAATCTTTAATTGGTCAAATCCAAGTAAAATTAGATTCCTGGCATTCTTACATTCCTGCAATCTGGTTCTCATGTCTTCTTTCTGTTGCAAGTTATTTTGCCAAACATAGCAATGACTCAGACCTCTTCAATGCTTACTCACCATGTATAATGATGCACCTTGCCTGACAGCTCTTCATGTCAGTCAAAAGTCTAGGTCAGGCACCTATCAATTGACCTTGTGTTAAAAGCAGACCCTCATTTCAGCACCTGTCAATAGCAGCTTTTGATGCCTTTAGAATGGAGGCTGTATCAGCAGAGTTATTTGCAAGTGAACATACATGGGCTTTAAAGAAATAGAAACTCACAAAACTCTGACAGCAGTTTGGTGCCTGTTTTATTGGTATCTAAAAAACAATCTCTTTTTTTCTTCCTTGTCTACAGGACAATTTTCATTATACTAATATCACTGGGAGACGTCCTGATAGTGAGAAATGCCGTAAGTCCTACCAATGTATGCAGCCAAAGCCCTTGCTAATCTCACATCCATTTTCTGATACAAATGAACACAAATAAAATGCTGGTCTCTTGTACTGTGCTAATGTGGAAGGAGAACCTTTTGATTATTAGCTGCAGTTACCATGAGCTCCCAACCTGGGATGATGTCTACACTTCTCCTTCTGAGGTGTTAATCACAAATCTGCCAATCCTGTCCCACTTACAAGACAAGGAAAGAAATGTGAACATGTAAAAATTCACAGAGGGGCCTAGGAAAATTTCCCTGACACACTCCTGCTGTGACACCACAGCAATTGAAGAAGGCCTGTCATTTGGTTGTCAACCTTTGACCTCAGCCAGACATATTTTGAAATGATGTGAAAAGAATTGCTGCGCTGTACGGCTGGCTCCTTACAGCTCTGCATGTCTGTCCTTGATGTCAGTCAAAAGTAGTTAACTGGCACCCATGGAGTCTGAAAAAAAGCTCCTTTAAAATATCAGTAATGACTTCTGTTAGCAAGACTAGCTCTTGTCAAGTAATGACTTTATGACATAAGGTATTGTTTATCTAGGCATCGTTCT
Organism: Picus viridis; assembly: GCA_033816785.1. NCBI lineage: Eukaryota > Metazoa > Chordata > Aves > Piciformes > Picidae > Picus > Picus viridis. The sequence goes on from CM066577.1 coordinate 6,680,571, forward strand.
CTTACTTGCATTTTAATGAGCCTAATTAATAATAAGTTAGAAGTCCTCAGCTATTTCTTCACAGCTGGACCATATGCACTAATTACACTGAGTGTGCAAACTTAGACTAATCCCTTCGTCAAAAGAAATATTTTAATTTAAAAAACCTCAATGTACTTTTTTTTTCTTTCTCTTTTTTCTTCTTCCACCTGATTACTTTAAAGATGTAATCTTTTCATTCTGGCAAATTTGCACAGAATCAAAGTAAACCCGGGAGTGGGAGAATTCTGCAATTTGTAATTTTTCTAGGGGTAGACTTCATGCTTAAAATAATTGAGAAAGATCATTCCAGAGCAGAGTGGTGTCAGGTTCATTTCTGATGTGCGTTAGGTTCCATAAAGGTAAGGGATAATAATTTTTAAGTTGAAGGATAATCACCAGCCTCTATGAAAAGATCTCTCCTGAATAGAAATGTAAAGGATAACGATACTTATGTGGAAACAAGTTGGGGATGTTTCTCTTCTCCAAATACAACAGAATGCATGACACCAGTCAGACAATCCCCTAAAAAAAGAATCGTAGAATCAATAAGGTTGGAAAAGACCTCAAAGATCATCAAGTCCAACCTGTCACCCAAGACCTCGTGACTGCTGAACCATGGCACCAAGTGCCACATCCAATCCCCTCTTGAACACCTCCAGGGACGGTGAAAGTGACAAGACAGTATTAGTTCAAATCTAATAATAATGTAGTCAATATTAGATCAAGTAATTACTATTTGAAAATAAGAAGGGTGATTTTGCCAAAGGTATTAATATTTGCAAGATATATAATTTGGGGTTTTTTATAACCAATACTTGTTTTCTTCTTGCAAGATAAGTCACTTGACTCATATATTTGGGCTTGATTCCTTTTCAACAAGAAAAAGACCAGCAGGGCTGGAACACCACTTCTATGAGGATAGGCTGAGCGAGCAGGGGTTGCTCAGCCTAGAGAAGAGGAGATTCTGGGAGCACCTTATAACTGCTTTCCAATCCCTGAACAGATCCTACAGGAAGGCTGGAGAGGGATGTCTCATAAGGGTGTCTAGTGACAGGATGAGAGGGAATGTTTTTAAACTGAGGTGAATAGGTTCAGACTGTATTTTAGGACAAAGTTCTTCAGTATGAGGGTCATGAGACTCTAGAATAGGTTGCTCAGGGAGGCTGTGGATGCCTCCTCCCTGGGCATGTTCAAGGCCAGGTTGGATGAGGCCTTGAGCAGCTGATTCTAGTTGAGAGGTGTCCCTGCCAATGGCAGGGAGGTTGGAGTAGATGATCTCTAAGGTCCTCTCCAACGCAAGCCGTTCTAGTAGTCTATAATACAAACACTTTTTCAGTCCTTTTATGACAAACCAAACTATATAGTTCTATGTAGATTGCAACAGGGCACCCGAGGAATTAGAATCCAGACTTACAGTTAATATCAGACTGATTGTATTGCTATGTCAGATGGTTAAGTACCCTAACATTGAAATAGTAGTGGCACTAGGGATTCAATAACTAAAAGGGGAATGTTCAAAGACAGTTTAACTATAAAACCAGATATAAAAATGGCAGATATGAAAATGGCCAGTCATCATATGACCATGTGTTTTCAGTTCAAACTCACATCAGTTGAACTTCACAGTAGAAGCAGAAATCAAACCAGCCACATGAGGCATGAACATCCCCAAGAAGGATTGCTGTTGTGCAGATATGTTGTTTCAAACAATAAAATCTTGACATAACTGGCTTTTCATCTTAGCCAATCAGGCATGTTGGAATCATGATGGTAGTGGAACACCGCAACAGGTTGCCTGGGGGGGGGGGGGGGCCATCCCTGGAGATACTCAAGGTGAGAATAGAATAGAAGAGAACTGAAGAGAATAGAAGATAATTGAAGAGAAGAGAATAGAATAAACCAGGTTGGAAGAGACCTTCAAGATCATAGCGTCCAACCCATCATCCAACACCACCTAATCAACTAACCCATGGCACCAAGCACCCCATCAAGTCTCCTAAACACCTCCAATGATGGCGACTCCACCACCTCCCCGGGGCAGCCCATTACAATGTGAAATCACCCTCTGTATGAAGAATTTCTTCCTAATATTCAGTCTGAACCTCCCCTGGTGCAGCTTGAGACTGTGTCCTCTTGTTCTGGTGCTGGTTGCCTGGGAGAAGAGACCAGCCCCCGCCTGTCTACAACCTCCCTTCAGGTAGTTGTAGAGAGCAATAAGGTCTCCCCTGAGCCTCCTCTTCTCCAGGCTAAGCAATCCCAGCTTCCTGCCTCTGGGAAATTGTTGAGGATGAGAATAGTTGAGGATGTCCCTGCTTACCTTTGGAGGTCCCTTCTAACCCAGAACATTCTATGATTCTGTGAACCTCTGAAACTAGTTGGACTCTCAAGCCCGTGTGTGAAAGTAGATTTTGGGACAATACATACTGGCAAGATTGTGAGGTTTTTCAGCAAGGGAAAAGTTAACTTGATGTCATGAAATTTGGTTTGCCAGACAGAGCCCCAGTTTCAACCTCAAAACTCATTGACGTGGGACTGAAAACAGTTAGTTGTGGAATTTCTACCCCAACAGTCTGGTCAAGGGCCACATTTGTATTATTCGCATATTGTTCTGAAGACCATGAAGGCCGCCGCAATTTAAAATTTTCTTACTTTTTTTATGTAGATGCAGATTTTTTTGCTTTCTGTCACCAGCTACTTCTGTTCTTCCCACTTATGTTATGGTACTTCCACTGCAGGCTTAGGACGGTGCAATGGAGGCATGAAAGCAGGTGACCGTAGGTTGAAATATTTAACTCCTCACCCATCCTGACATTGCTCTTACTACTATGATCTATTACATTGTATGTAGATTCATTTCAACTATTTCAGGGAATTTCAGCAGTTCCAGTTCATCTTTTGGGAGGCTGTGGCCATCTAATTTTTTTTTTTCCAGTATGAACTTCTTCCTGATATGCCCAGCCTAAATTGTCTATTTCTTATTTCATTCCATTAGCCCATGCTGCACTTTACTGTACTGTTCTATAATTCTCCATTCCTTCTGGCTCATCCACCCTACCGATCATGGCAAACCATTAGCTCATCCTCCTCTGTTGTTTAGCCAAGCTTTGACTACATATCTTCAGACCTTTCAACCTTTTCTTCAGTGAAGTGCTATTAGCTTTTTAGGTATCGACTCATTCTTTCTTAACAAGTTACTCTATGCATAACAAGTTGCGTGACAATTAAATAACAATGCTTTATCTTCTTTTCAGACAAACAGTAACCAATCAAATAAAGAATATCTTCTACAAATCTATAACAGGCATTTTTGGAATTTGGGATAGAGGGGAAATTTCCAGCAATACAATTAAATAAGTCTAAGGTCTCTATTCTCGGTTGCTCTCTTGGAAATCTGAGTGCTATTGATTACTTGGCTAATTTTTAGTATTTCTTTGGCTCTTGCCAGACAAACAGGGTTAGTATGCCAGACAATCTCCCTTTGGTAAACATTTATAGTCTAATCCTTAGAGTCTCTGTCCATGCACAGAAACTATCTGGCTGCTTTATGCAGCAGCTTCCTTTATGAACAGAGCTCACTGCTCTAAGGACAACACACTGCTATTACAGTTATATTTCAGAAAAGACAGTTCCCCCTACTATTAGGCATTGGTCTGTAATCACCTTTTGTCTTATGGAGGTGCACATTCTTCGAGCAGCTATAATACATCTAGAGATGTCCTTGGTATCAGGGTGATCTCTGCAGCCAGAGGTTGTCAGCTCCACTGAACTTGCTGAAATCGAGTAGTGAGCAGAGAGAAGAAAGCAGGAAGGACCTTGAGCTGAAGCTGAAGCTCAGGTGGAGTTCCTTCCTGAAGATCAGCCACAAGCTACATCTATACCACCTAAAGCTCCAGGAAATTAACCTGCTTTCATTTTTGTTGCTGTTATCAGCTGTGGCAGCACTATCACTGTATGCTCAGGAATTCCAGTTGTGAACCAAGGCACAGATGGAAAAAGACACTAACTGTACCTAAATTACCTTCTCTGTACTTAATTTATGCTGATGCTAAAGTTTGTCCTCTCAGGACCTTCCAAATATAGGCACAAAGTTCTGTTTCCTTTGGAAAGCTGGGAATCTCTCCCCTCCAGAAGGTTAATGCTCCAGTTTAAAACCTTGATATATTGTCTGATCCTCACCTTGTTATTTAATTAAGTTTGGGCTCCAGCAGTACAATTCTGAGGTGCTAATACTATGTTCAGTGAAGGCAAGGACATTGCTTTGCTTTTTTTCAAGGGAAAACAGCAGTGTAAAAATGAGGGTTTAAATGCAATACCAGTTGTCAGCCATAGAAATTACTTTTAGTACTATAAAGCCTTTTATTCTTCTTTGCCTCCCAAAAGAAAGACCCAGCTAATTTAGGTACACACAATTATTTTTAGCAGTGATTAATGGATTAATCAAACTATGTAGAATTAGCATATTAGTCTCAATATTGCATCAGGTGTCAGAGTATTTTTCTGGTTTAGGAACTTGAGATGGATGGATTTAGGGAGTGGAGAGGTGCCAAATTTATTTCAATTTTTTTTTCTTTTTCCTTTTTTTTTTTTTTTTAGGTTTTCTTTTGTTGTAGTTTTTTGGTTGGTTGGTTGGTTTTGTTATTGTCGGTTGTTTGGTTGGATGTTTTTTTGGTTAGTCAAGGTTTTTTATGTTGCTTGGTTTGTTAGAGTGGCTTGTTTGGTTGTTTGTGGTTTTTTTCTTTTTATAGTACAAAGTACTCTTCCTGGACCATCCTGGGAGCCTGACCTGACCTCGCAGTTCCATCATACAGATTTTTTCAGGGGCAGTAAGGTCTCTGCTAAGAGCTGTGGTAAGGTCTTTCCATATATTGTTCCCCCCACCTTTTTATTTTCTTCTTTTTTTCCCCCCTCCATTTATGGTCCTTTAAAATGACATGAAATGGGTTAGCTGAAGGTTGCTGACTTACCCAGCATTTACTATGGTTAGATAAACCTGCTTTATGTGTAACGGCAGGTTGCTTTGTGGTTTGTGGGTTTGGTTTTTTTTAAAGGAGCTATTCGATGTTGATCAGATCTTTTAAATGATAGAAGTGGTCCCAGTGGAGACGGATTAGTAAGCAGAGAGTAGATGAGGCAGTCAAAAGCACAAACTGCAATTTACCACATGGTCTGTGTAATTCATCACACAAACGTCTCTGACACATACATGGTACGTGTGCATCCTACAAGTTTCATTGTGTTGCGTTTATCTACTCGTTTAAGATGTTACCCAGTCTTCTACCAATATTGCAAAGAGGCTAAGTTGTGCTGAGAGTTTGCTACTATTTGGTCAACAAAGCATGGTGGAATAATGAAAATTCCTTGTGTTCAGGATTGACACCGAAGTTTTAAGACAGACACTGAAAATAAGGCTCACCTTCCGCTTAGCCATGAATGCACAAGAAAGAAAAACACAACCTTAAGAACCTGACACAGGTTAACTTAATAAGAAAACACTCAGTGTATGCCTATACAACCTACAACACACAGGAAATCGAGAAAGGGAGCTGGGAGAGCTGCATGGTTAAGCAGGGAACTGCTGGGCAAACTCAGGTGGAAGAAGAGAGTCCACAGATCATGGCCACTTGGGAGGAGTATAAGACTGTCATTGAAGGATGTAGAGAGGCAACTAGGAAGGGTAAGGGCTCCTTGGAATTCAACCTGGCAAGGGAGGTCAAGGACAACAGAAAGAGCTTCTTCAAATACATTGCAGGAAAAGCTAACGCTAGAGGCAACGCAGGCCCAGATCTCCTCCCCTCTACTCTGCTCTGGTAAGGCTGCATCTGGAATATTGTGTCCAGTTCTGGTCCTCTTAGTTTAAGAAGGAAGGGAACTGCTTGAGGGAGTCCAGTGTAGAGCCACAAAAATGATTAAAGGAGTGGAACATCTTCCTTACAAGGAGAGACTGAGGGGGCTGGGGCTCTTTAGCTTGGAAGAGACTGAGGGGTGACCTCATTAATGTTTATAAATATGTAAAGGGTGAGTGCCAAGAGGATGGAGCCAGACTCTGCTCAGTGACACCCAATGACAGGACAAGGGGCAATGGGTGGAAGTTGAGGCATAGGAAGTTCATGTAAGCATAAGGAAAAATGTTTTCACTGTGAGGGTGATGGAACACTGGAACAGGCTGCCCAGAGGGGTTGTGGAGTCTCCTTCTCTGGAGAGATTCAAAACCTGCCTGGATGCATTACAGTGTGATCTACCATAGGTGATCCTGCTCTTGCAGGAGCATTGGACTAGGTCATCTTTCGAGGTCACTTCCAATCCTTTCCTTCTGTGATTCTGTGTAAATGCAGTACTGCATAGCGGTATCTGTGCTGGCTAATACACAGAGATGTATTTTTTGTGGTTTGAAGATATGTGCATGGATACTAATGAGATTCAGTCATTTGTGCTAGAGGCAAAATTTCTCCTAGATAGTTTTATTTGTTCCATATTTTTATCTAGTGCTGCATCAGAAGGGTTTAGTTTGCTGGAGTTTCTTTACAAATTGCCATGTGAAAACAGTGCAGGCATCATGCTGTGTGCACCTGATAATGTTCTGCACCATCAGTAATTCCTACAACATTTTGTGCTATTATGAAAACACTGAAACAGAATCAATGTTTTTATAGGAAGAGCCTATTGATTAAAAATTAACACATACATTCTCTCTTTTTTCAGCTGGAACGATGCATTATCTCTAGGTCCTTCAACAAATGAAAATGTTGCCAGCAAAGACTGAATCGTCACCATTTCTTGATTACTTTAACAAATTCTCTACATGTAAAACCATTAGTATTAACACACAAAAAGAAAAGGTGAATAAGATATAAGTTTAAGGGCATTCTTTAAAAGATATTACAGCTTAGGAAAGGACTTATAATATCCTGCTGTTTGGTAATGCTGCCTAACTATTGATTGTACATTACTTGTATGTTTGGCAAGGAGGAGATCCAAGTCCTAGGATGAGGAATATATAACAGTTTTATTGTCTGTGGTTTGTCCAAAGCAATATCCAAGACAGATCAAAGTGAAAGCTTGAAAAATGCATAAGTTGCTACAATTCTTTAAATACTTAAGAAGCAGAGTAGCCAAACTGAGGATCATTCCCAAGACCTCAATCAAGATAGATGAAAGGATTTGGCACTCCTAGTTGTGTGTACAAGAACAATAAGTTATTCCTCATCCCAGCTAAATTACTGGTGAAAAGTGAACTAAACATTCCACTTTGTTCTGTTTTAAGGTATGCATTTTTCATATACTTCCCTCTTTCATGCTGAAGACATGATAAAGCTGGATTTTTAGACACATTTCATAATTCGGATGAGTTTTCCTCATACCAGCCACCATGACACAGTTCCTTCATGATTCCTTCATGAAAGTGCATTCTATTAATAGCACTGCAGCTTGAGATGGGTGCCTCCAAACAGAGACCCTAAATGAAGAAATCTTTGGGCAATTATGCTTTACAGTTAAGTTCTCAAACCCTCACACAGTGGTTCAAACAAATACTGGATCTTCTTGCATGTATTGGTTTGACACGTTGTAATCTGGTTGTTACAGTTCATATACCACAATCTATAGGCTTTATCTACCCTAGCAATTAACATTTAAGATGCTAGCTCCCAAATTTCAGCTTTTACCACAACAGAAGGCATAGTGTAGTTTAAGCAGCACTGATGGTTGCTGATGAACTGTTACTTAAGAAACCTACTAGAGTTGCCAGAGGGAGCTTGTGATGTGCTGTAAGTTTAATTACGTTCAATTCATTAACACAATTAGAGCCGTAAACAAATTTATTGACACAGCCAGAACCACTTACAGAAACAGCTAGTAAGTCATAGATTGCTGGGACTTGTTCTCAATCCCTACACTTCAAGCACAATTTTCTGGCAAAACACATCAGTTGGTCATCTAGGAACATGTATTTGATGCCAGGGGCTTGCTCTTTTTCCTGTATTAGAATAGCTGTATTTCAGCAGAAAGGCCTAATCATACCCTATAATGAAAAACAGCCTGGAAGTAGAGGCTATAATGTGCACTAACATCAAGTAGCTGTGAATGATTCCTTTGCTGGATTTACCTACTGATCTATTTGTTGATAAAGGAGAGATATCTTTCAGGTCCAGAGCTTCATCAAAATCAGGATTCCCTCACAATTTGTGAGGAACCCCTCTGAGAGCTCTACTTTTGTTCTAAGGATGAGTTTGTAAGTTTAATAAGTCAAGTAAGTAATGGATAGGGGGTTCAAAGAGGAATAGCCTAAGGAGTAAAACAACCCTTGCCAAATTTCTCTTCTATACTTTGTCCATAGCCCTTTTTATCATTACCTTAAAGACGAGAAAACTAAATTATCTGCAATTATGTGCACATGTCACTGTGCAGCACCACAGAGGTCCCAAGCCAAGTCCAGCCTATCTCAGTCCAGAACTTTTAGACATGCGTACTCTTGTGTAGATTCCTGTGTCCATTCTGGGAAGTGAAGTTACAACTCTACTGTCCACACCATCTCTGTTTGCTACTGCACTGTCCTGTGTTAGACAAACCTGCCTGGTTAGCACCTCTGCAGGAATTTCTTCTGAAATGCACCAGTGTAAACCACTGGTGACTCTAGGAGCTAATCTAAATGGTTGCATGGTTTTTTTAACAGAAATTATCTTTGAATTACATTTGTAAACAAACAGCTTTTAATTTGTACCTATGATTTTCACTGTCTTAACACTAACCTTTTTCTTCACATGAGCTCTGACCTCAATCTTTTGAAAGCAGCAAGTCATTGTGGATCTACCACTGTCATAGCTGTGGTATGAAACTTCCCTTTAATGATCAGGCATCAAGTTCTGGCCCTGGCTCCCCAAAGTCAAGCTAGCCATCCTCTTGCCTACAGCACAAGAACTGTATCTGCTTGAAGTTTCAATCATCAGAGTGGCTGAGTTCAACTCACATGCACAGAAGCTGATTGATGAAGCATGATGCATCCCTTAATTAAGCAGAAGCTACTAATAAAAATGAACTTACGGGATGATTTGTGTGGTTCTTGCAAGGCAGCCATATGTGCTGCACACTGGTAGTGGGAAAGGGTGGTATGCAGCTGATGCTGGGAAACTACAAAAGAGGAAACTTGTTAAGAGAGGCAGTTTGGGTGCTGTCACTATTCAGGGTAGTCCATAATTAATGCCCTCTCTGCTTATCCTTGCTTCTGTGATAAGTTGTCCTCTCCTCCCTCACTGCACCCTTTCAGCATTAGTCCTTGCCATTGCTGCTGCTCCCACAACTGCACTTATTTTTACTTATTCTTTAGCTGTGACTGCAGCATTTGAGGGGATAAAATTCCTTGAATCTGCACATCTGTTCCTCTTTCTGTGAACTGTAAACATGTTTATCTCAGCAAACCTTCAGAACAGTCAGGGTCCAGATGCCTCTACCTGTGCTTGCCTACAGCACTTCACCACATTTCCTTAGGCAGCTGGGGCAGGAGCAGGGCACACTCAATGGGTAGGAACAGGAGAAGGCTCCTGGAAGTCATTATCTGTGCCATTGGCCAGCTGCAGTTGGCCAACTATGTATGCTGTTCATCTCTTGAAGTTCCAAACTGGTTTTAGTAAGGTGGTACCACCTTACAGTATTGCATTACCAGCTAATCAACTAGGTGACAGGCTAAAGGTACAGATGTTGTGAAAACGTGGCAACGTTTTCTTCATTGCTATCCATGATCTGCAAGAATTCCTGCTGTGAGACAGAGATACAAGGACAGGATTTAAACAGAGAAGTAATGTGTGATGCTTGCATCCTCCAGCGACCCACTCTCTGTGTTTGAGAATTAAAACATTACATCCAAAGGTACATTCCTTTAACAAGCTGAAGAAAACTGAATCTCGCCTCTTTTGCTTGGGGGACAGAATAAAGTCCTTATTATGGAAATAAATATTCTTTTTATACTGTTGTCTGCAGGTAAAAACCAGCAAAAAACTCCCTCCTTCAATATATTCACACAACTTTTATTAAAACTAAGCTGGAAATGAATGGCTAGGAAAGAGTTCTATAGGAAAAGAAGATGAATTTAGCACAAATCAACAAAGCCAAACCTTAGAAAACATGCAAGCCTCCTACCAGATTGCAAAACAGGATGCAGCCCTTCTGAGTACAGCTAAGAGCTGAGTTTCTGATGCCACCTTTAAGAGGGATGTAGTCCTGATAGAGGGAAAGCAAATGATCAGAAGGTTAAGCAGGAAGAAAATTAAATAACTGGGATTAATTTGTCTAAAAAAATAGCAGGAAAGCATAGGAGTGATCTTCCTGTTTGTAAAAGGCACTTGGATCAACAGAAGAAAAAATAACAGGTTTGAATTGGAGCAATGGTGGTTCAGAGTTAAACACTAGGAGAAACTTTCAAACAACAAGGATAGTTAAACACTGGAATAGATTGCCTAGGGATGTTTTGGAATCCCTGTGATTGGAGCTTTGTAAGAACAGGTTAGACAAACATCTGTCAGGAATGATTTAGGTATAGCTGATCTTGCCTTGGGGTAGGAGGATGAACTAGACGACCTCTAAAGGTTCCTTTCAGCCCATTTTTCTAGGATTCTATAAAAAATACACAAAATGATTGCATGTAGAATTGAATTTGGCACCTTTTAGGAAATTTCATTGTTTCTGCTTTTTTGTTTACTTTGCAGCCATACTGAAGACTCCAGTTTTCAACAAGAATCTTTAAAAAAAGCTGTTTGACACCAAATATTGCTCTGGTTCTTTTACACTGTTACATTTAATTAGGGTTTCTAATTAAGCTTCTCTGTGTATTTTGCTATATCCAGCCATCAATGTTAATAAAATCTTTGCTTAGTTTAAAGACTCCCTGAAAGTTTTCATTTGGAAAGTGAAACCATCTGGCCTCTCTACCTCACTAGGATTAGATTCTGGGTAAAGTGTGCTCCATCTGTTTCTGAGATTCATGTACATATAACACAGGAATGTGTGTTGGGGCAAGACTAAGCTGAAATGCAGTCAGATTTTTCTAGAGATCTCTTTGATATTCTTGAGGCAAAACATAAGCAAATTTCCTTTTCAAAATGTTTTCAACATCTCTTTGGAGAAGGGTTGTTTATTTCTTCCCATTTTGTGAGGTGAAGTCTTCCACTGAGGATATACCTTAATTCTAAACATATTTGTTACAAAATTGTTAATCCCTGTTTAATACTGGAGTTCCCCAGAAAGATCCTTCAGCCTACCCAGGATAGGTTTGAGGAGTCCCTGACAAAGATGTAACACTGGGAGCCATGGAACTGTGCTGCTGGCAGACAGTACAGCGGTGCAGAACAAGCCCATGTATTTAAACACAGTTTGTGAGCTAGGATGAGCTCAATCCCACCTGCCTGTTCATTCATTCATGTCCCCTTAGCACCCTACATATGGTATTTGGCACCTCCTTGGCTTTGCTAAATAGGCAAATCAAATGCCTTGATTTACTAAGCAAAGTACAGAATGTTTTACAAGTGGGAATTTTGGCAGTTGTAATACTTCCCCAGCTGTGGATATAAGGTGACTTTTTAAAATGCCCATACATCCAAAGGAATAGATTTCCCTGTTTTCTTCCCTTACTCTGTATTTGAAGCAACTTTGTAGTTGAATCACCTGTGATCTGGGTTCTGTTCCAGGCACAGCACATACTTCCTCTTAGCCTTTGCCCTCATCGGATTACTTAAAGAAGACATAAAGCTGTTATAGGGCAGTCACACTCAATCTTCTAACTGGCAACAAATGTCTTTTGTACCATTTTAGGCTCATTCCCATCTTTCTGTACTGCTTTGGGTTGTGTGACATTAAAAAGATCCTGTGAATTACTGTTCATGTGACATTTTTGGTCAAAGATTTTTGTCCATCACTGGGTGAAGATCAGAGTAAACAGGAGGTTTTCCATACCATTTTGATAAGAATGATTTGTAAGATTTCATTGCCATTGAATTTAAATCCTATTTCCAGTTTGACCTTGAACCACAAACTCTACACTGGCATTTAACAGAAATAACACTTTTCCAGGCCTTTTTTATTCATATTTGTTTGACATAGTCAATAGACTGTACGTTCAGAAAAATGGCACATCCTATTGGGTCTCATCCTTCTTGACTGAAACCAACAGAGACAAAAGATGTGGGGGAAAAAAAAATTACCATGGGTATGTGGAATTTCTGCCTCTTCCTGTCAGTGATGTTGTTTTATTTGTGTGTTGTTTAAGAAAAAGAAGGAAAAAAAAAGAAAGAGAGAGAGAGAAGGCAGAAGGAGAGTTTGGAAAGAGATAAGTACAACAATTTAGCTCCTGGATGCAAGGAATCATTAGCTACAACTTAGCTTACTTAGTGTAGCCATTTGGAACCTTGAGTAGATAACAGTGACTTTCATTGATACTGGCAGATTTATGGGTCCATCATTAAAAAGGAGTGAAGTGGCCTTGATCAATGTTTGCAATGGATGAGGTACATACTTGCATTCCATCAATATCAGACATGCATCACTACTTTTCCTGCCTGTTCTTTTTTTCCCCCTTCTTTTTCTCTTTTTAAAGAAAAGATATAAATTGTGACCAAGGGAAGACTAACTCTTCTTGAGGCTCCTTGCTACGGTTTCCATTGGACAATTGCACAACAATATGCTCTGCTCCACTTTTTTTTTTTTTTTTTTTTTTCCCCCTGATAGGTTCCACTTCAGGTATCTAAGTAAAGATATGGATTGTTTGGGCACCAATAGTGTCATTTCTATCTTGGAAAAAAATCAACACAGTAATTTTCTTTGACAGATGAAAATACAGATGGCATAAGCTTAGAATCCATCACTAAGTAACAAGTAGGAGCAGGCTTCATTATCAGAAGTGGCATCAGTAAAGTCACAAGGATGAATAGATTATTTCCAGCTTTTAATTAATTGCAGTTGATGACATAAGATTCTAATGCATATTGAAATATGGAGCTATTCTGTCTACAGTGTTATATGACTTCCATTTGTATTTTAAAGTACAAAATCATCCATTCAGAAGTATACATATGAAGCAACTAAGTAGTTAATGGTCCCCTAGCCCTATTTCATCAGTGCACTGATGTTCTCTGAATTAATTTCAAAATATACTTCTTTGACCTTATTGTGGCCTTCCAGTATCTTAAGGGGGCCTACAAGAAAGCTGGGGAGGGACTTTTTAGGGTGTCAGGTAATAATAGGAGTAGGGGGAATGAGACAAAACTAGAAATGGGTAGATGCAAACTAGATGTTTGGAAGAAGTTCTTCCCCATGAGGGTGGTGAGACACTGGAAGAGGTTGCCCAGGCAGGTGGTGGAAGCCTCATCCTTGGAAGGTTTTTAAGGCCAGGCTGGATGTGGCTGTGAGCAACCTGATGTTGTGTGAGGTGTCCCTGCCCATGGCAGGGGTTGGACTTAAATGATCCTTGAGGTCCCTTCCAACCCTAAGAATTCTATGATTCAGCTTTATAGTTTCTGGTAAGTGCTCTTACACCCCAGGCATCTTTGGATTCAGATTAAGACAAATATTCAAAAAGTGCTGCTATTGTCTGTTCAGGGACATACTGGACATGACTAGGAGAGAGTTCATATGAATTTTAAATCTCTCTTACAAAGCCATTTCTTCCTTTTTGTAAAATTTCTAGTATTTTTAAAGTCCTTTTGTCCTCTTTAATTACTTTATCTTGTCAAAGATGACTCAGTTGTTTCTAAGATTATTCACTGCAAAATTCTTCATAGAAAGTGCCAAGACCTATCCCCCTAGTCCTTGATTCTAACTTCTAGACAGCAATAAAATGCATAATATTTTAATTGATTTGCTAATTCTGTGTGACAATGCATCAGCTAAATGTGTTCTTGCTGTGAAGAGCCAGTTTATCAACATATTTTGAGAAAACAACATGGCCAGATTCCTTTTATCAGTCTGAAAACTAGGTTTTAAGCTAAGCAGAAAGTTAGTAGTGACTTGTTCAAGGTGAATCCTCTCAGTTTGTCTTTATGTAGGCATAATGAACAAATCTGAGTCCTTCAAATCTCATATATTTTATGAGCTTTTCACATTCATAACAGAATCTGAGATTCCTCAGAAAGAAGAATTTTCAAGACACAATTGCACATGTAATGTTATTTTCTCTCCAAATGGATGTAAACCCGGACTCTGAGAAAAAAGATATGAATAAGAAAATTATAACACTTGGTAAACATTCACAAGACTGAAACACAAGTTTTATTTTTTCTAAGTTCTTATATTCTCAGGACATGCTTTTAACCAAGACAATCAGTTTTGTAATGAAACCTGCCCTTACTTTTTTTGCCAATTCTTTATCTCCTCCTAACAAAGCTATGATGAAAGAACATATTTTTTTCCAGCCCGAGCATCTTGAGTAGCATTGAAAATCGTTTGCATCTGAACACCTTTGCAGGTTTGTCTGTTTCAATCAGATGCATGGAGAGTGAAAGAAACAGACAGTGAGAGATAAGCGTGTCCAAAATCTGTTGATATGTGTAGCAATCATTATCCAGAAGAGCCAGACAAGTAAAATTATGGGAGATGGAAGCAGAGATACCTGAGAAATCCAGATTTTACACACTTCACTCCTGTGCATCCCAGAAGATAATGCTGTGGGACAGATGAGCAAAAACTGTAAAAGTCTGTGAACTCAAACAAAGTGTATGAACCCTCACACATGCATACCCTTACTCAGAGATACTAAAAACCTACCACAAAAATGCTTTCCAGCCAGGGAAGGTCCTCTCTCAATCCAGATGTGGTGATTCACCAGGCTGCTGAGCAGCAAATCCCCTACCACATGCTACCTCTAACTAGGCTATGAATTTCTAGGTGCATACATATGGAACTACTGTGGCACTGCGAAGTTCCCAGTTGGTCACAGGCTTTTATTTTCTTCTTCTCCTTGACCAAAAGAGGTAAATGGGATAAATATTGATGCAGTGAAAGCACCTTGTCCATTTAGCTGTACTATACTGGAGAAGGAATCATGAAGTCTTCACTGCAAAAAATGTACTATTAAAAAAGGAGACCTGCCCTAGGAAATCTATCAAGCATCTTATATATTGTTATTACACTTATAACATAGGTGATTTCATCTCAATCCTGTTAAGCCTCACTTTGAATATCTCCAGAGATGGAGCCCCACCCACCTCCTCAGGCAACCTGTTCCATTGTTCCACTACCCTTATGGTAAAGAACTTGTTTCTAACATCCAATCAAAATCTACGCTTCTCTAGTTTGAAGCCATTGCCCCACATCCTATCACTGCAGGCTTATGTAAACAGTCTCTCTCCATCTTTCTTGTAAGCCCCTTCAGGTACTGGAAGGCCACTACTACTAGGTCTCCACAGATCCTCCTCTTTTTCAGGCTGAACACCCCCAGCTCCCTCAGCCTAACTGGCTGCTCCAACTCCCTGATCATTTTCGTGGCCTTTCTCTGGACTTGCTCCATCAGGTCCATGTCCCTTCTGCATTGAGGGCTCCAGACCTGGACAGACTATTCCAGGTGAGGTCTCACCAGAGCACAGTAAAGTGGCAGAGTCACCTCACTTGATCTGCTGACCAGCATGTGATTTGCCTTCCTGGCTGCAAGCACACACTGTCTGCTCATGCTCAGCTCCTCATGCATCAGCACCCTCAAGTTCTTTTCCACAGGGCTGCTTTCTATCACTTCATCTCCTAGTCTGTATTGATAGTGGGGATGAAATACACTATCACTGTTTTTACATTGGTAGAATGTGCTGGTGAAACAAAAATGCCAGAGCAACAGGAGCAACTGTTTTTCTTCTGTAACAAGAAACTTACCTTGTTCTTGTGAACGGTCAGGTCTCACCATTTGATTATGCGTTTATGAAGTATAAAGTCATCAAACCCCTTCCTGATTCCTGGTGTTCAGCAACAGCTGTGAGATATATCGCCATGAATCGAAATGAATGAGAGGTAAATCATGTGTTAATCATTTCAGAACTAGGTCAAACATAAGCTCTCTCTTGATGCTTACAGACACAGCTGTCTGTCACGGTCATCCTCTTCAACGGTCATTAGACTACAAGTGAAGAACTAACAAGCTGCAGGAGCTGTAGTACCAAGCATCTCTGTGAAAGTGGTCTCAGCCAGAATTCCTGCCTTCTCAAGGGCAACAGATAGCCCACAAAAATGTGATGGGCAAGTTTTTAGATTGAATGTCTAGTGCTTGTCTGTACCCAGTTACAGGGTACAGTACTGGAATAACTGTACTTTGGTGGAGCTGTAGCTGATAGTATTGAATATAAATGACTTTGGAAACAGAGCCTAGCAATATGGGCATTTTAAGTAACTATCTGGAATAAGGAGGTCTTAAGGATGGAATTTAAGTTTTACAGAATATAGCAATCATTAAATACAGTGTTACATTATGAATGAGATTAAAATACAAGCTGTTCAATCAGACCAGTGGTTACAAAATGTTCATGTTTATGGCACCATCATATGTGTGCTCAGGGGGCTGTGAAGAAATCAGAAAGACCTTTCTATTCTGAAGAAATGTTTAGATGTTGTTTAAAAAACATACTGACTGCTTCAGAATAATCTGGTTGCTTTGTTGTATAGAGCAACAGTTTGATGGCAAACCAATTCTCATCTCATCTGCAGTTGGCAACACTTTGAGGTGGAGCAGATACAGAAGATTAAGCGAAAAGAAATTCTTACAGACAAAAATTTCTTAAAGATTTGATTTTTTCACTCCCAGATTATCTTTAACTAGTTTCTTCAAGTTTTTTTTATGTCATTATCAGCATAAACTAGCAATATCCTATGTTGCAGGGGAAACAGAGCAAGTGGGAGGAAAAAAGCAAAGAAGGGAAATAGGGACAACGAAGCCTGCAAAAGTCTTCTGCAGTAACGGCATCTCATGTCAGAGGGTTTTTGGTCAGTATCTGAAACACAGCAGACTACACATTCTTATGAAAAATGACTAGGCATATGTGAGATTATTAATGCTGCAGGGAAAAAAAAGGAGGGGGGGCAGTCTACTTCATATTTTTTCACATACTATGCATCTTTTCTTCTCTTAGCAGTGACTGATTGGCCCAGGTTTTGGCCAAAATACCAGTAAGAAAATACAATAATATTACAAGTGAGAATTGTTACATTATGGGCACATTAAAAGAAAGTCTAGCATCTGCTTTGCTTATGTGTGACCAATGACAAATTTACAATTCTACTCTTTTCTTTCTGCACATTTCTTACCATGAATCTGAAGAAGAGACAATAAACTGGAAGAACAGTTGTCAGTAGAAAACGATACATCAGAATCAGATGAAGCATCTGGACCTGGAATCACCACAAGACCATGATACAAACTTGAAAGGGAAAAGTGAGAAGGTAACTAACCCTTTCTTCACCACCTTCTTGCAAGAGCACAGAAGCAGCATGCTTTTCTACAAGTGCTGTCCCTTTTTGAAACCAAGTCATTGCGAGATGAGCATGTACCAACTGCATGTGCCCCTTTCTTGTACCATGAGCAGACAAATGGAGTGTAGAAGGTTGATGTTCTGATGCTGCTGCATCCTGGCATGCCTCAAGAATAGTGTGGCCAGCAGGAGCAGGGAAGTCATTGTGCCCCTGTACTCAGCACTGGTTAGGCCACACCTTGAGTACTGTCTCCAGTTTAAGTGGGCCCCTCAGTTTAAGAAGGACATTGAGACACTTGAACATGTCCAGAGAAAGGCAATGAGGCTGGGGAGAGGCCTCAAGCACAAGCCCTAAAAGGAGAGGCTGAGGGAGCTGGGATTGTTCAGCCTGGAGAAGAAGAGGCTCAGGGGAGACCTTATTGCTCTCTACAACTACCTGAAGGGTGGTTGTAGCCAGGAGGCAGTTGGCCTCTTCTCCCAGGCAACCAGCACCAGAACAAGAGAACAGAGTCTCAAGCTGCTCTAGGGGAAGTTTAGGCTCGAGGTGAGGAGAAAGTTCTTCACAGAGAGAGTCGTTGGCCATTGGAATGTGCTGCCCGGGGCGGTGGTGGAGTTACCATCCCTGGAGGTGTTGAAGAAGGGACTGGATGCAGCACTTGGTGCCATGGTTTAGTCATGAGGTCTGTGGTGCCATGTTGGACTTGATGATCTTTGAGGTCTCTTCCAACCTTGGTGATTCTATGATTCTGTGATCTCAACCTAAACCAAATAAACCCCTCAATTTACATTGGACAGCATAAAGTAATTAAGAATTAGAAAGAGGATTCATTCTGGGATAACTGTAATCTAGTTTATAAATATTGTTAGCTGTTACAATAGTTTAAATGTTTGAGGATATGATCATGTCACACACAAAATAGCACACTGAATGGCTTTTTTTTTAACTTAATGTTATATACATGGAGCCTAAATGTTTCTCTTGAAGAGCCTGAGTGATTTATCTCAACAGATTTCTGCATTTAGGAATTCCTTAACCAAAACATTCTCAAAGGAAGCAGTTTAATGAAAACTATCAATATATCACATTTTGGCAGTGATTGCTTGATGCAGCAGTGCGCTAATGAATTGCTCCACAGCATCCTCTGATCATGAATATGAATCGGAGTACTACAAACTGAACTCAATGTACTGATAAGTGGCTGTATCTGATTGTGCCAGCAGCCAGGTGATTTTCTCATTAATGAGATCAACCTTTAAGAGATGGAAGAACACAAAATCAAGCCAGCTTTGCATTGCCTCAAATTCTTCACTGACATGACCTGCCCAAGGTGATCCTGCTTTGGCAGCAGGGTTGGACTTCATGATCTCTAGAGGTTCCTTCCAACTCCTACCATTCTACGATTGTAGGATTCTATGAATTTTCCAGAAAGTTTCCAGAAAACTTTGTGGCCTTGTGAAAGAAAATTAACTTTAAAAAGGGAAAAGATTCAGATAAGAAAAGAAAAAACTTCAAGGCTCAAATTATTATTCTGATTAAATAGGTCTGACTCCATTGGCAGATTTTTAATTGGAGGAATTATGCACATCCTCTGGTTTTGAATTTCTGCCATTCTTAATATAGGAAGGAGCCCATACCTACAAGAAAAAGACAGAGCTCCTCATCTTTCCAACAAACTCAGCTATGCAGAACTTCTAAATCCATTAAGTTGAAGACTATGGATTCAGGAATGTCACAGGGCAAACACACCCTTTCAAAGAATAGTAAACTGTTTTACATATTTTTTACTTTTGGTGCTTTCAGAGTCTTATCCAATGTCAAGCATTGTACACTCTGTTATAGTGTACAAGCAACACCATTTTGCTTTGCACTTTAAATATGTCTATACATTAGATGGAGACAACTTCAGTACAAGACCAGAATAAGGCATCTAGGTATCTAGATCAATGACAGAACCCCTAACAGTTCTAGAGCTATGCTCCTATAGAAATATGAAATGTGGCTTGTTAAAAACAACTAACTAACTAACTGGGTAGAGGGGGTGTGTGGGTGTGGCGAGGAAGAGGAAGGCTGTTTCTTAAAAGGTGCAGCATCGTACTTGGACCAGAAAAGCATGGCTAAGTCTGGGTCAACACTATTATAGCAATTCTGCCTCTAGAGGGCATTACAAGCTAAATGTTTTCTCTGCCAAGTGGTGAGAACATCCTGGATCAGCCCAGAAGACAGTTCTTAAATTACCTGAATTCCTAAATTAAGAGATTTTCTGTGTTTACAACATCAGATATGTAGAAGTCAATTGAGATTATTGGGCAGCAACACTGAACTATCCTTAATCCACTGAGTAACAGCAGGCAAATTTGTTAGAAAAGGTGTTACCAGACATTTTCTGATGTCCCTGAAACTTCCCATGGTCTGAGATGTGAACAACTTTTAGCACATTGCTGTTCCATTTCAATGACTTTGCCTGCATTGTTTTTACGAGCACTGTGATTCCCAGCAGTGGCTAAACCCAAAGTTCATTGGTCATTAGCACAGAGGCTTTGAATCTTTCATACCTTGAATGCAGGCCAGTGTGTTTAATCTAGAAACAAATGTAAAACTATCGACTCTTTCAAGATCTCTAGCCTATACAGATTTCCCAGATACCAGTGGACATCAAAGTATTTCCTTTCAGGCTTTTATACATTAGACAACGATACATAAGTGACATATCAGAGGTACTCAGTGAGGTAGTCTGATAGTTTCTTCCCAGTAACTGCTAGTTCCTGAAGGTGTCTAGTAAGCCTTTTCAGCTACACAGATTAAAAACTCCAAAAGTAATTGTTTTCCTCTGTATACATGGACTAAGTCAGTCCAAATCACTAAAATTCGTGTTTCTGTGGCTGAAAAGCAAGGGTCCTACATGTCTCACTGCAGGCCATATTTCTTTATTGCAGAAAACACCAGACCACCAGCTTCGGTATAGTTTGGCAACACATTTTACTATTCACATTGATTCAACCACAACTGACTGAAATAGATTTAGTGGGGAAATTAAAATAATTACACTTCCTTTTCTGAAGAGTGGCAGACAGCTTCCTGTATTTATTTGTCTGTTTCTTTGGCATCAGAGTGATTCTGATTTTTAGATATGGCTCTGAGTAGTTCGTTAAGTATCTTTTCTACATTACTAAGAGGATGCCTATCTTGCAAGCTCACAAGATCCATGAGCCCATATCAAATTGTCAGTGTTCCCTTTCCAATGCCTCTGTCTATATGCATTTTGTGTCTTAAGATGTTGCACAGTGAGAATAAATTGTAACATCCCCTAATAAAGCCAAAAAAAATCTTCTCTGAAGTACACACTATTCAGTATTGTAATGTTATAAGCTGATAATTTTATTAATATGGAAAACCTAGAGCAAATAAAACATTAAAAAATACATGATTGAAATATATTACAAAAAGTAATCAGTTGATTAAAATGTATATGTAAACTGTACCAACAAGAAAGGTAAATCAGAGTGAAGTGAAATCACACAATCACCTGCTTATATTGACAGGCAGACTTGCTACATAGTGCCATCACCACAGTTTTTGCTGTCTCGTTCACTATGTTACTGCAGTGAGTAGAAGCATCCAAATTTTGCTGTAACTGGTGTTAGATAAAAGCTGTGTGTTTGCTACATGCAAACATTTCTTTTGCTCTCTTGTTTTAATCAAAAACTTCTATTGCCAGATAGACATGTTTACTTGCTTGCCACTGAAGGCTACCAAATGGAAGTAGCAGTCCATCCCAGAGTCACAGACTCCAGGTCCACTCCAGGGCTAAAACTCACATTTCATCCCCTGTCCTATATACTGCAGAGTTGCTAACATCTGCCTGAAAATTATTTATTGAATCATTCCTGAGGTCCAATTCCTCTACATAATAAAAACCCACCAGAGTCCCCTGCACTGTATTATGTATTCTGAGCTTCTTTTGTACTCAAGCAAAACCAGCACACTTAAGGTATCCCAAGATTGGCTTAAATTATTACTAAATGCTCCTGCTCTCTACAACTACCTGAAGGGAGGTTGTAGACAGGTGGGGCTGGTCTCTTCTCCCAGGAAACCAGCACCAGAACAAGGACTCTGGGCCACACAAAATATTTTGGATCTTTTATGCCCACCTATTACATAAATTCTACATGAACTCCAGGTAAAGAATAGTATTGGATTTCCTATGGAATATAACAGGCAAAAGAACCCCTGGCAGGTGACACGGTAACTACTCTATCAATTTTGTAGATGTTTATTTATCTAGTAAAATGAACAGACCTGATTTTGTCTAAGGAAGTTTCTGGCAAGTAGCTAGCTGCTTAGAAATGGAAAAGTTGGGTGTTTTTTCTTAAGAGGAGGAAAAGTGTGTATGCATCGAATACTTAAACTAAAAGTCTTGGGTTTAACCTCCATCTGTGCTCCACATCTTGAGTTAAGAGCACTACTGCCAGTGCAGTACAGGCAGCTCAGTAAGCTTTGTTTTGTCCTGGGGTCAGAGACACTGAAAGGAAGAAAGAGAAAGAAAGATTAATCTGATAAAGGCATTGCCATTTCTAATCGGACTGATGGGAAACTGTAGTACGAAGTTAAAGAGGCAACACAGGGTGAATTACTGTGATGAACTACCTTATAGCTGAAGTAATCAAATAGATAGCTTTCACATATAAAAATCACTGTGGCATCTTTATTCATCAACAGTTTTGCACAAGTGTCTCATGTTCAATCTTTTCCATGAACAACTAAAGCACTTTGATACATTTGATCAGATTAAATCTTATCAGGAGACTCAGCCACTCAGGTGGCCACTTAGAATCATAGAATCAGTAAGGTTGGAAAAGATCTCAAAGGTCAAGTCCAACCTGTCACCCAAGACCTCATGACTACTAAACCATGGCTTCAAGTGCCACATCCAATCCCCTCTTCAACACCTCCAGAGACGGTGACTCCACCACCTCCCTGGGCAGCACATTCCAATGGCTAACAACTCTGAAGAACTTTCTCCTCAACTCTAGCCTAAGCTTCCCCTGGCGCAGTTTGAGACTGTATTCTCTTGTTCTGTGGCTGGTTGCCTGGGAGAAGAGACCAACCCCCACCTGTCTACAACCTCCTTTCGGGTAGCACTGATCCCTGGGGGACACCACTAGTGGCTGCCAGCTGGATGTGGCACCATTCACCACCACTCTCTGGGCTCAGCCCTCCAGCCAGTTCCTAACCCAGCACAGAGTGCTGCTGTCCAAGACACAAGCTGACAGCTTGGCCAGCAGTTTGCTGTGTGGAACGGTGTCAAAGGCCTGGCTGAAGTCCAGGTAGAACACATCCACAGCCTGCCCCATATGCACCAGGCAGTCACCTGACCACAGAAGGAGATGAGGTTGGTGAGGCAGGACATGCCCTTCCTAAATCCATATTGGCTGGACCTGATCCCTTGGCCATCCTTCAGGTGCACAGTGATTGCCCCCAAAATTATCTGCTCCATAATTTTCCCTGGCACTGAGGTCAGGCTAACAGGCCTGTAGTTTGCAGGTTCATCCATCTGGCCCTTCTTGTGGATAGGCATCACACTGGCTGCTTCCAGTCATGTGGGACCTCTCTGGTGAGCCAGGACTGGTGGTAAATGGGGAGGGGCTTGGCTAGCTCATCTGCCAGCTCTCTTGGCACCCTCAGATGGATTCCATCTGGTCCTATGGACTTGTGAGTATCCAAGTGGCTCAGCAAGTCCTTACCTACTTCCTCATGGGTTTCAGGGGGACTACACTGCCCCCTGAACCCATCTGCCAGAAGGCCAGTTATCTTGAAGTCCTCCTGCCTTACTGTTGAAAATGGAAGCAAAGAAGGTATTTAGAACCTCAGCCTTTTCCTCATCTTTAGTTACAATGTTCCCCTCCAGTGGTGGGGAGTGGAGGTTCTTCTTGCCCCTCTTTTTAGCATTAATATATTTATAAAACTGCTTTTTGTCTTTCACAGAAGGGGCCAGCTTAAGTTTTAACTGGGCTTTTGCCTCTCTAATTTTCCTCCTACATGATCTAACAATATCCTTAAGCATATCACTAGTTGCCTCCCCCCTTTCCAAAGGCAATACATCCTCTTTTTCCCCCCTTAATTCCTTCAGAAGCTGCTTGCTCATCCAGGCTGGTCACCTTTCCTGACAGCTCATCTTTTGGCACGTGGGAACTGCCAGTTCCTGTGCCTTCAAGAGCTCCTTTTTGAAGTAGGTCCAACTGTCCTGGACCCCTTTGTTCTTAAGGGCTGCTGCCCAGGGTACTTTCTAAATAAGCTGCTAAAACAAGCTGAAGTTTGCCCTCCAGAAGTCTAAAGTGAGGGTTCTGTTACTACTCCTCTTACTTCTCAGAAATAGTTTCTCATTGTCATGGAAAAGAATAAACATTTCAAAGCTTGAAAATTACCAGCTCCAAGAAGGAACAACAGTACAACCCAGTGCCTGCAGTCATAACCCACGATAATGGAATTGAAAGTGCTTTTAGTCTCCTGTATGATGGCAGTAAAACTTTTTCACACAGGCTGACAGCTGAAAACCTGAAGAAGTGTAATTTGTGGCTTCGAGTTCAGAAAGTATTCATACACACAGGCTTCTCATGGAGGATTTCTGCACATTTGTAGAGGACAAAAGAATTGTGTAACAAAATTCAGTAATAAAAAGTGAGAAACATATACACAAATTTGATTTAAATATAGTCAAATGGTGTGAAAAGCAAATGGTATCCTACAGAATTCAGCACAAAACTCCTGTCAAAATTCACCCACCTGATTTTAAGAATCATCTTATAATTTGCTCTTAAGAAATGTTGAAATATTCCCATGATGCTGAATTCCTTGAGTTATTGAAGTTAATGGGCTCTGAAGACAGTATTTTGCAGGACTGCATTCTCGCAAACACAGCAAACAAATCTCTGTTCTGTGTGAGCAAAGGTGTTCCTCTTTGCCAAACATGATTATGTACCCATTTATCACTGATTAACACAGGTCTAGGAGTAAATATATAGCTGTTGATAAAGTAAATTAAGTGAATAAAGAAAAACTGGTGTATGCGTTGTTAGAACTTTAGTATTTCAACACTGATTGTTGTATCATCCCACAGAAGAGCTAAAAGGATTTAAAACAGAATCTCCCATGCAAACAGCCTGTCTCTTTCCTCTGAAGGGATAGACCAGTATCCAAAAAGAACACACACTAATACTGAGAACGATGGACAACAATGATGAACCAGATACTGTTAAAGTTGTGAGGAAAAAAAACACCAAGATATAACTTTTGAATGTTTTCATTTTTCAGTGTTAACCTCATTTACATACCTGTAAGAAAAATACAATCTGATTCCATGCCTTCTGTTTGCCTACTCTGGTTTTGTAACCTGGAAGATTTGCATTAAAGAAAATACCACATTTTTAGAAAGAATTTTCCTAAGATAATACTTTTTTTTCTCCCCAGAACTTAAAAAAAAAAAAAAGAAAAAACCCATAACCAAAAAACACACCACACCTTACTTTTTTTTTTGCAATCTTGGAAGCTATGCTGCTTTCAAGATCAAGCAAAATCACCTAACCCAACGACCCCTACTTCAGACATACCACTTCACAGAAAGAGTCCTTTATGAGACTTCCAGTCAAAAGATTGCTGTGCATTTGCTGAAATACATTTATTTGCTACTTATCAGGTGTCTTACATGGTGTAGTTTGCAGGACAGTTACACTATTTGCCCAGCTCTGGAATATGTTTTGACAAACTTTTCGAAGAGAACAATCGATGGCGAAACAGTGTGGAAGTCCTAAAGAAAAAAAAAAGAGACAATAGATGTTAAGTTTGGCTTTCATGATTTTACCTGGGGTTTTTGTTTGGTTTGCCTGTTTTCTAGGGTATGTTAGAGTTCTAAATATTGTCATAGAATCATACAATTGTTAGGATTGGAAGGGACCTCAAGGGTCTTCCAGTTCCAAAACCCCCTTGCCATGGGCAGGGACACCTCACACAACATCAGGTTGCTCACAGCCACATTCAGCCTGGACTTAAAAACCCTCCAGGCATGAGGCTTCCACCACCTCCCCAGGCAACCTGTGTCAGTGTCTCACCACCCTCATGGGGAAGAACTTCTTCCAAACATCCAATCTGAATCTACCCATTTCTAGTTTTGTTCCATTCCCCCCAGTCCTATCACACCCTGACACTCTAAGTCCCTCCCCAGCTTTCTTGTAGCCCCCTTAAGATACTGGAAGGCCACAATTAGGTCTCCTCAGAGCCTTTTCTTCTCCAGACTGAACAGCCTCAACTCCCTCAGTCTGTCCTCATAGGACAGGTGCTTCAGCCCTCTGCTCATCCTCGTGGCCCTGCTCTGGACACGCTCCAGCATGTCCAGATCCTTCTTGTAATAGGGGCTCCAGAACTGGACACAGTATTCTGGGTGGGGTCTCACTACACTTCATTATATGACTTTGAATTCAGAGTATGCAAAATAATGTCTATGAAGCATACATTTTTACACTATACATACATTACTTTGAAGAAGAGGACCAGAGTCAGTTGATGCAATTGCAAGAATGTATGCATTTCACACTGTCAGTAACTATAAGCACTGTAAAAATTCCCTGCTCAATAAACTAGATTTTAAAGTCTTTCTATAAATCATGGTATACAAAATAATATCCACCCCCGGCACCTAGGTAGGTTAAAGAAATCAAGACATCCTTGCAATATTTTAACTTTTCTACCTACACATTAAAATGTGGACATTCAACCATCTCTATGAAAAAAGGAGAAAGAAGTATTGCTGCCAACAAACAGATTAGGAGTTCTGGGAGAGAAGAATACGAGTAGGGTGATTGCCTTTTTTCCCTCTAGAAAAAGTTATTGGCTGCCACATTCAATTTTTTAAAATGCAAATGCTTATAAATCTAAATTGAGTAAGAAATGCAGGTAAACCTGTGCCTTAAAAGTACAATGCAAAGACACACAACAAACAAGGCAGTAAAATAAGCTAAATATTAGATTTTGATGTATACTAATGCTCATGGAAAATGTGTAGCAAGTCTTTAGTATTGAAGATCAAAGTTCTAAAGCATTCTTAATATAATTTTTTTCTTTGAGTGCTGAAATATTCAATATTATCAGCAATACAAAATAGCTGGTTGGCATTCAAATCATTTCACCTTTCCAAAAGTAACATGACACAGATGAATTATCTGCTTTCCAACGTCTAATAATTAAGTTGGTCTGAATGTTTCCTACTCTTTTCTCTTGTCAACACGATGCTCTGTGAAACTAAAGTCAGTGCCTTCATACTATGTGTGAGGCTATGTCCTGTATCAGGAACAGTGTGTCCAGCAGGAGCAAGAAGGTCATTCTGCCCCTGTACACTGCACTGGTTAGGCCACACCTTGAGTACTGTGTCCAGTTCTGGGGCCCTCAGTTTAGGAAAGATGTTGACTTGCTGGAATGAGTCCAGAGAAGGGCAACCAAATTGGTGAGGGGTTTGGAACACAAGCCCTATGAAGAGAGACTGAGGGAGCTGGGGTTGATTAGCCTGGAGAAGAGGAGGCTATGGGGGCACCTTACGCTCTCTATAGCTACCTGAAGGGAAGTTGTAGCCAGGAGGGGGTTGGTCTCTTCTCCCAGGCAACCAGCACCAGAACAAGGGGACACAGTCTCAAGCTGTGCCAGGGGAGGTTCAGACTGGAGGTTAGGAAGAAATTCTACACAGAGAGAGTGATTGCCCCTTGGAATGTGCTGCCCGGGGAGGTGGTGGAGTCACCATCACTGGAGGTGTTTAGGAGGAGACTTGATGGGGTGCTTGGTGCCATGGGTTAATTTATTAGGTGGTTTTGGATGATGGGTTGGACGCGATGAACTTGAAGGTCTTTTCCAACCTGGTTCATTCTATTCTGTGTGTGAATGAAAGCTAAAATTTTTACCCCTCCAATGCATTTCACAATTTGAAACGTTTGGTTTTCTCTTAAAAACAGAATTTAAACTTTTTTTCCCCCCCTCCTGAAAGATTACATGAAGCAGATTAAGTTACTTCACAGTTCAGCTGAATCTTCATAAACGGACAGATAACTACAACTTCTGGCAAGCTCAATGAAAACATTGGCATGGCCCAATGGAGTTTTATCTCCACTGTGTGCTGCCAAGCTACCATCACAGAATTTCATACATCTCATACTTAAAAGTTATGTGGCATACACCTTATGTTCATACATCTTAAAACAGCAAGGTGTATATATATCTATCTATATATATTCAAAATCAAATACTCCCTCTGTGGTGTCAAAGTCCCCATTCTTAACTGTTCACAAGAGTTCACCTCCAATGTCTCTGTGCCATGTACAACTCAATTTCTTACCCAACTGAAACAGCCTATTTGCATATTTTCCTATTATAATTGAAGAATGGCACAGTATTTTAATTTTCATTGTGTGTTTGGCATCACAAGCACCTTCCTACTGCAGGAAAAGTTGCCCATGTAATCATTATAATAAATATTATTATAAC
Organism: Picus viridis; assembly: GCA_033816785.1. Lineage (NCBI taxonomy): Eukaryota > Metazoa > Chordata > Aves > Piciformes > Picidae > Picus > Picus viridis. The sequence continues at coordinate 6,708,534 of CM066577.1, forward strand.
TCCAGCATAACTGCAAATAGTTCCCTCTTCAGTGAAGTTAGTTATATTTAATTTAGTAAATTCACCAGGCTAATATTGGTTATAGGAATGGAGAAAAAATGAATGAGAGTTCTAGTTACCAAGAATGCTTTAATTTATGATTAAACAGTAATTCAGAGCAGAATACAGTATCCTTAATTAAGTCTATTCTTCATATTTTGAAAATAAACATGCCCAGGACATTAAGGTACAGATTAATAACAAAAAAAAGCAGTGAAGCTAGGGTGAGAAAGGGGAAAAAAAATAAAAAGTGTACACCTCCCACATCAGGATAAAATCAGGATGGGTAAATCTGAGCATTGAAGAAGCCTCCATTTGCTGGAGCAGACAGCTGTTGCTATTAGGATGCCTGGCCAAACAAAAACAATTGACTGCCAAAATTAGCTCCTTGGGACGATTTAGGAGCCTTTGAAGTGAACAGTTTTTGAGCTGGAACTAAGCCCAGCTCCAGCTTCAAACTCAAATCAAAATGACAAAGAGGAAATATTCTGTGCCACACGCCCCCTCAGTGTAAGATTACTTTGGGTTGGCAGCTGCACTGTTTATCTTGTTATTGAAAGGTATTTCATTAGATACTCACAACTGAGCATTTAAACAACTGGCTCTGATTATGATGACAGCAGTTATGTTTGACCACATTTAGTAAACATCACGCAGTCTGATGGATAAATACAAGTGCTGCTGGCTTTACAGTTAGACTAATTAAAGAAGTTCAGAATGTATATAATGTAAATGTTGCACAATATGCATATAAAGTATAAAAATATTTTCAGGAAAAGAACCTCAGTGATTTCTGCATTTGAAGATGATTTTAATCATGTTTCAACAGTGTGAGAAAGTAAGATCTAAAACTACCACCTGGCCTTGCAAAGTCTATCCCACTGCATCATTGTAACAGCGTAAGGGGAAAGGAATTGGAAGCTAGGCTCTCACAACCTATCTAGTTTGATGGTAAAATGTAGGTTCAAGTTGTGCAGTGAAACATTGCAATGCACTCTTGATAGATTCTGGTAGACTTCCAGGAGTATCTTGAGTGTAATGTGATTGCAACATAGCACAGAAGTTATGTAGATAATCCCTTTCAAGCTGCAAGGACAGAAGTTGTGAGTGGAGCAAAACCAGTTTCTGCTAAGTGAGATAGGATCAGGTTTTCAAACTTATATGTGAATTTTAAGGGAAGTCAGGTGTTTAACATGGTTCTAATCATCTCAGCAAATGCAAGATGTCTTCTGATATTTTTTAACACCCCACTAGGCACTTAGCCACGTTCAAGAGCTTAAATGCCACTCAATATCAAACACAGCTACACTAGGGAATTCAGTGTTATCACAGAATCATAAAATTATCTGGGTTGGAAAGGATCTCCAAGGGACATCTAGTCTAAACCCCTTGCAGGCAGCAGGGACATCCTCCACCAGATCAGGAGTTGCTCAGAGCTTTGTTGAGCCTCACCTTGAATATCTCCAGGGATGGGGCCTCAACTACCTCCTTGGGCAACCTGTTCCAGTCTTCTACTACCCTCATGCTAAAGAACTTGTTCCTAACATCCAATCTAAATCTCCTCTTCTCTCAATTCAAACCTTTGTCCCTGCACAAACAGTCCCTCAACAGCCTTGCAGCCCCCTTCAGGTATGGCAGACTGCTATTAGGTCTCCCCAGAGCCTCCTCTTCTCCAGCCTGAACAACCCCAGCTCCCTCAGCCTATCCTTGCAGCAGAGGTGTTCCAGTCCCCTGATCATTCTTGTGGTCCCACACTATCAGGTCCATGCCCTTCCTATGACTGTCACTTTGAGCCTTTTTGGGTGAGGACCAAGTCAGAGACTCTGTAAGCAAGTTGAATTGTTTCATTTTGCATTTCGTTTTACAGTTTGCTTTTCTATCTTCAGCTTAAAAACAGCAGAATATGGGTACAGGTGTGATTGGACCTTTAAAATACAACTCAATTTCTCCACTTGAATGAGTCTGGAGAGGAGAAGGATCTTATTAATGTTTCTAAATATCTGAGGGGTGACTGTCAAGATGAAGGTTCCAGGCTCTTCAGTGGTGCCCAGTGACAGGACAAGGAACAACAGGTACAAGCCAGAACACAGGAGGTCCTGCCTCAACATGAGGAGACACTTCTGTATGGTAAAGGTGACAAAGCCCTGGACAGACTGCCCAGAGAGGTTGTGAGGTCTCCTTCTCTGGAGGCTTTCCAATCCCACCTGAACGCATCCCTGTGAGGCCTGCCCTAGGCAATCCCGCTTTGGCAGGGGGGTTGGACTGGATGATCTCTGGAGGTCCCTTCCAACCCCTAACACTCTGTGCTTTTATGATTCTATATTATAGTACTTTCATTCACATAAATGTGTGTGTTTGGAAAGAAATAAAACAAACACCTTATGCTCCTATAAATAACTTGATGCAGTTCATTACCACAGACCTATTGCTTCCAATTAGAAAACCACATTGCAGTAGGATATCTGTTCCTTTTTCAGAGTAGTACCAAAGGTCACAAACATTCTTTCCAGGAGTGTGTTACAGTAATTACCAACATGCTCCACCACCACCATTTTGGAACCCATCCCAGAGCCAAGGGCAAGACCCTCACCAGCCAAGATACCACACAGAGGAGCTCAGTCCCAGTAATAGAGCCCAGCCAACACCCAGGGATGACATTGGAGGAGTCATCAATCCTATTCCTATTTGACCGGGGGCCACCAGGCCCCGGCCTTTGTTGTCACCACCACCATCACCCAGTGTGCACCATGGGCACTCACCAGTGATGACAGGAGGATCCCTCAGCCCAGACAGGCTCATCTTGGGGCTGCTGCCTTTCCTAGGGGGGATTAAAAAGGAGAGTGGGTGGGGAGGGCAAAGTGGACACAGCTGAGATGGGAGGAGACTCCAACAGAGCCCAGGTGCTCTGGGATTTGAGGGGAAAAAGAGGAAAAATGGGGCAGGTGAGGGACTTCTAAGGTGTGAGGTCTAGTACTAGGGGTAATGGGAAAAAAAATAGAAATGGGTAGATTCAGATTGGATGTTAGGAACAAATTCTTCCCCATGAGGGTGGTGAGACACTGGCACAGATTGCCCAGGGAGGTGGTGGAAGCCTCGTCCCTGGAGGTTTTTCAGGCCAGGCTGGATGTGGCTCTGAGCAACCTGATGTGGTGTGAGGTGTCCCTGCCGATGGCAAGGGGGTTGGAACTGGATGATCCTTGAGGTCCCCTCCAACCCCAACAGTTCTATGATTCTAAAACAATTTTGCAGTTTAGGCTGGATGATAGGAAGAAATTCTTCACAGTAAGAGTGATTGGCCATTGTAATGTGCTCTCCAGGGAGGTGGTGGAGTCACTGTCCCTGGAAGTGTTTAAAATAAGACTGCGTGAGGTACTCAGTGTCATGGTTTAGTTGATTAGATGGTGCTGAGTGATAGGTTGGACTTGATGATCTTGAAGGTCTTTTCCAACCTGGTTAATTCTGTAAGTTCAAGTTGTACAGTGAAACATTGCAATGCACTGTTAGTAGATTCTGGTAGACTTCCAGGATTATCTTGAGTGCAATATGATTGCAACATAGCACAGAAGTTATAAAGTTATGTAGATAATCCTTTTCAAGCTGCAAGGACAAAAGTCGTGAGTGGAGCAAAACCAGTTTCTTCAAAATTCTTTTCACCATCAGTTCCTCATTGCTGGTAGCTGGAAGCAGTGTGCAAATGAATTCTCACATATTGATGAGATTGAATCTATAGTTATTCAGTCTAAGGATCATAGGAGCATGGAGCTCCACTTAAAGGAGTTTTTCCACAACACATTCTTAGATCCACCCCCATAATTCTCAGCATCAGAGATGTGTAATTCTCAGGACTGAGACCTGTTTTTAAATCCCCAAAGTTAATATAACAGTTCCTTTTTAAACTTGTCAAGCTTTGACTCATCTCAATGTAGCAAACTGTGACTCAGGTTCAAATGACAGGGCTTAACAAGACCTACAGACCCTTTCAATATAGCTGACTACTTGACTGTCATGTGTGCTCATCAATTCTAAATGATGGAGTCAAAAAAAGGTGATATAAAGCCACCAAAGACTGATCCCAGTCAGCATACTCTGATGTCACAGATTAGACTTGTTAAACGGTCACATTGTTTATCTTTGGAGTGCTAAAGCAAATTCAATATAAATATATAAAAAAATAAATCTATAAACAGATTTTATATCTGAGTATGCAGACACACGTAAATACAGACCATGCATAAACAACACTGGCAAACCAGTGAGCCCTGGTAGACCTATGTATCAGCTTGAAGTGCATTCCCTCATATTCTAGTGATAAATTTGCACCCCTAGTGGTTCTTTCTGAACTGTTTTGAGAGAACAATTTCCTGTAATAGAAAATGAACTTTGAGATGAGACTGAAATTACAATTAAGTATCTTCTTGGAAATCTAGTGAACTAGAAAGTCAGCTGCTTCATACCAAGGCAAGAATAGGTAAATAGCAGTAGCATGTCTGCTCAGATTTTAAGGCCAGAAAGTGCTGTTATGACCATTTATTCTCAGCTCCTGCACACACTTTTAGGTAATTTCCTGTATCAAGACCACAATAATTATGAAGCCACTAAGCACATGATAAACTTGGAACAATAAGCTTACAATAAACTTATGATACCTGATTCACAGCTTTGCATAATCTTTCCCTGTAATGACAGAATTTCATTTTGTTGCATAAATAGAGATTTGTTTGCATAAATGGAGATTAAAGTTGCATTAGGTTGCATGAATGTAGATTTCCTTCATGAGTATGGAGAAGTAACATATGGAGATGTTTCAAAGATGAATTGTATAACCTTTCTAATGAATAGCATTCTACCAATAACAGTGATTCAGAGCACCAAGCCCTCTTTTGAGCTGATGTAACAGAATTGAAGCCATTGCATAATTGCATGATGTCACACATGACATTACATGCTATGCAAAAGGTAAACCAATCCATTGAAAGTTTGGATCTCAGAAAAACTCTTTTTGTAATATTGGAATAATATCTGTTGCTCCTACATAGACATACAACTGTAAGTAACTTCTGTTAAGAATCCATGGCAGAAAGAACAACTGAAACATGGGCACATCTGCTAGAATCCTGATTCTATCTTAATGCTACTGAACAGTAAAAATAAGGAACAAAACTGACTCTTCTTTAGTTTGAAATCAATACCCACAGCTACAATCAAGACTTTAGAAGACACAATGGAAAATTATTCATAAATGTTCATGCAACAGGAGGAAGACATTGAACTGCTGGAGCAGGTCTAGAGGAGAGCCACAAAGATGATCAGAGGGCTGGAGCACCTCTCCTGTGGGCACAGGATACAAGAGTTGGGGCTGTTCAACCTGGAGAAAAGGAGGCTCTGGGGAGACCTTATAGGTGGCCTTCCAGTAACTGAAGGGATCCTACAAGAATGTCATAAAGGGATTTTTTGCAAGGGCTTGTTGTGATAGAACAAGAGGGAATGTATTAAAGCTTGAGGAAGGTAGATTTGGACTGGACATTAGATAGAAATTCTTTACAGTAATGACAGTGAGACACTGGAACAGGCTGCCCAAGGAGGTCCATTCCTGGAGATGTTCAATGCTAAATTGGATGGGGCCTTGAGCAACTTGGTCTAGTGGAAGGTGTCCCTGCCCATGGCAGGGAGGTTGTAATTACATGATATTCAAGGACCCTTCCAACCCTGTGTCCTTCGTTTAGGGTAAGCTCATTGAGCAATCTCACTTTCGCCACAAAACTGGGACACACCTTGTGCACATCTAATTTGAATACCCAGGCAGAACTGCTGAGCGCTCACTGTACAGCCATAGCGTACAACTCTCTCCGTTTAATACGAAGAGATCACATTTAAGTATTCCTGATGATCTTAATGCTGGTAATAGTAAAATCAGAGTTTTAAATTGAGCTGTCATAGCCTTCTGACCTGTTAATAGCCATGGAGGTCTCTAACAAGGAAGCAAATCAGAAATGGCAAGCTATTATGCAAGTAAAATGTTGATCCAGCTAACTCTTACTCTTTGCAAATTTATCAATACTGGTTAACAATACTTCCAACTAGTACAGGGTCCTCTGACATGACAAAATGAGTGCAACAACCCATTCTGTCAATACAACACAAATGTCATTTCAAGTGCTCAAAAGCCACTAAGCTACCCTAAAAAAGATTGATTTATCTGCTCCAGTGTTTCTTTGGGGCAAACTTTTCTCACAACTGAAACCAATTAGTGGGCCTGGCACTTGTAGTGCAGAATGTAGGTCAGCATCAAGTAATAAAAAAGTATTGACTTTTTTCTGTCTGTAAGCAGCATGAAAGGGGTGCCATGGCCTTGTCGTATATGAAAAGAGCTCCATTAATTTCACTTATTTCAACCGGGGCTGTCAAATACTAATGCTTCTATTGCACTTTTCACACAAAGTACATTGACACCAATCCTGGCCCCAGTGAAACAAGTTTACAATATTTCAGTCAGTGAAAGGGGTACTATAATTTTTAATTCCCTGTTGTACATTTAGTCTCTTTAAGCAGCACTGCTCATAAGATCTATTGAGAGATATGAGCTGGGGCATGAATAATGGCTACGCACTTCTTCCCATGGGCAACAGAACCTATTTCTTGGGCACAGCTTCAACAGCTAATTAGCCATAAAGTTCAGGACACAGTTGTTTGGCATAACTCTGTTTTTGTTGCTGGTGGGCACAGACTGCCAATTTTGCTTTCCACTGTGGAGAAATATCCAAAAACGAGGAATGGGTTTTCTGTGACTTAAGGCTATAAAATTGAAAAGCTAATGTGTTAACCAATTGGGTCAACTAGCCCCTTCAAATAAGAGATAATAACAAAAGCCTGGATCATGCCTTAGGGACGGGAGCTCACTGTGTCAGTGCAGAGGTATTGACTTCCAGGGAAAAGCGTGCCTAATCAGAGTTCCCTGCACTACAGTGGACAAGTGACCACTGCTGTGATGACAGGGGTAGAATTACACCTTTCGCTAATCAGCTTTCCAGCACAATGCAGAGGAGAACAAGGAGCCATCATCATAACCCCTCCTTCAACTGACTATTACTGCCACTAATTCTAAACACTCTAAATTCTGTTCTTTTGGGTAAGCACAGTGAAAAAACTTGTGTTACCATAAAGACTTCATGAGCTTCTCCATGCTGTGGACTGACACAGCAGTGGTCAAACTGATCTAAAATGTTAGGGTTCTACTTCCCTCTATTGTATGCAATTTCCCTCTTATAAAAAAGGAAGACAGACAGACAGGGGTTTTTTGTTTATTTTTTGGTAAGTGAAGTTTATGGTTCTTCTTTACAAGCTTGAGGGCTCCGAGTGTGATGTCTAATTCATTCCCTAATTACCTCCTGCAAATGCAAACATCATCAACAACAATAAAACTCTTTGATTGAAAAAGGCTGGGTTACTGTGGTAGAAGGCAATTTTCTACTTACTTTAATGACTTTGCAAGTGCAAGTCTCACCCTTTGAATCAACTTGTTATTAGATCTTAAAATAAAATTATATTGTATAACCAGCAAAAAAGGCAACTTTATAACCTTCTGCATTACGTTTACACAAGGCAAGGTTTTTTTCTACTTGTTAGTTTTAGTCTTTTATTGACATTATTATAATGTGCTGTGAAAAAAGAAAAACAGAAAAAAAGAGGGAAATTATGTTCACAGTAGGAAATCTAACAACACTGTTTTAATACCCTAACTCCCAAACAGAAAGAGAAAACAGTAATTGCTGTTTAATTTATGTCACATTTCATTATTATTACACGTAAATTTTCATGGAGATTTATAATGATCACCGATTCTTACACATTTCATCTTTTGGAATTATAAATGAGGAAAGCAAACTCAAACAGTGCTTGCTAGAAATGATAACATATTTCTAATTATGGTTCAGAAATCTGAAAAAACCACCAACCTGATAATCACAGAATGTTAAGGGCTGGAAGGGACCTCAAAAGATCATTTAGTCCAGTCCCCCTGCTTGAGCAGGACGACTTAAAGCAGGTCACAGGTTTAGACAGTTGCTGCATGATGCATCCAGTACAAGCAGAGCAGCAGCACGCGCTCTTCTGTGACAGTCTAACATGAAAATGATAACTCTATTTCTCCCTTTCTCTAGTATTCTGGGAAGGAAGTGTTCTGCTACTAATCTGTGCTCACTGAAGCCTGCTTTCTTAGCTCAGCAGTTAAGCTCTGCTAATTTGTGCTCCAGAGACAACTGGAGATAACTGGCTAACACAAGTCAAGCTCCCACCTATGCAGGGTAGGAGCCTTGAAAAGAGCCTCTTTCCATTCCAGCACGGTTAGAAGTAGTTTGGACAAAGAAACAAAGCATAACCCCTTGTACCCTTCCATAGCTGCACAAATTAAGCTATAACGTGACAGACAATAACAATGTTTTTGAGAAGGCAATAGCTTGAAACACTGTACACGGAAAGAACAAGTATCTCTAAATAATGTGGGTTTCTAATAGTGAATCTCATTAAGGATTACAAATGTGTTAACCCTTACATGCAAAGGCTTTGATGGAAGTTTTGTGCAAGAAAGGACAAGGGGAAAAGGGGAAGGATTTGGTTCAGTGAATTACTTTTTCTCCTAAGTAGTTCCTTTAAAATTAACCTGGGATCTGAAACTAGCCTGTCATTTGTGTCAGGTATAATATAAGCAGCAATGAAGATTTGTGGTTCAAATTTGCATTTGTTACATTTACTTAGTATTTTGTAGTCATTGTGGTTGCCCAAGGGGAAGGCAGGTTGGAATTCCCAGCTGTAGCCTCTGAGTTAATATATTCCATTTATTGATGATTTGCAAGCCAGACAACTGTCTGGCCCTTCCTCCCAAACATGTACTAGCTTTGCAATGCTTAAAAAGAAATATGTTGTCCTTTATAAATAACTGCTCAGATAATTAATTTATTTATGTGTTTAAAAATAATCTGCTGAAGAAGAATAAATCACCTTTATGTAGACACTTTTCAGGTCTTTTTAGACATACTCAGAGCCAGTATCAAGATTAAAAGTATAGTTTGCAACACAAAAAGTTACAGTTCATGCTGCACTGTTATGAAACAACATCATCCAAATTCTGAATGTCTGTATTTGAACCAAAATTACCAAAGATAATATTCTATTTTTTCAACTAATGTAGTCATTTTTTACAAGTAAATTAAATTAAGAAACCAATGTGAATTTCTCTGCAAGTTATTTCATACTTGGATACCCTTGAACTTTACTGAATCTGGGCTAAAAAATAAATGTGTACTTGAAATAGTTCAGTAGGTATTCAGAATCCCAAGAGGTGTTTATTTGCTATTGTCATGTAAATGTCTACTTCTTGCAGGGTATTTTAACAAAATATCTTTGAAAAGGGGAGTAGATGTTCATCTTCATTTGTTTAGGTGTATTAAGTAACTTTCTCAAGTATAAAAACACACTGATGTGTAATACATAATCCTTTTATGAAGTTATTAAATCTGAGGTGGAGCTATACCTAGCATTATACTTCTGTATACAGAAGAATACAGTGAGATTTAAAAGCATCTGATGAAAAAGCAAAGAACGTATTTTTATCACAGTATTTGTAAACCAGCTCCTTGTCTTGCCCATCACACGTATTCTGCTAGCAACAGGACTTGTATTAGAAAAGAATGCACTTAGTCCATTTATAAGATGACCCTTTCATTGTCTAATCTGTTCAACCATAACATTCTCTTTCCAGCTGAAATTAAGCCAGTGCCCATTGCTGACTGCCAAGACAAACTCGACCACTTTTAACCTGCTGGAATAAAGCCAGAAAATGTTTAACCTGCCAAGATCAGCTATTTCTAACTTGCCAAAATTATGCCACTAGGAGTTAAGGAGGAAAAATTCTGAGTTGAAATCCTCAAGTGAAATTATTTTTTATCTTATCAGGTTAAGTTGTAGTGTGGCGGGGGTTGTGTGGTTTTTTTTGGTTGGTTGGTTGGGTTTTTTAAGTTGTAATCATATAGAATCAATTTTTAAAACAGCAGTTCCAGTGAGCAACTAGATAATTATGACAGAATCACAGTATGTTAGGGATTGGAAAAGAACTCAAAGGGTCATGCAGTCCAACATCCAACCACACACACTCCCCTCCCCACCCCACCCCCACCCCCGGCCCTGAGCAAAATCGCCTAAAGTCATGCAGGAACGCATCCAGGTGAGTTTTGAATGTCTCCAGAGAAGAAGATCCCACAACCTCTCTGGGCAGCGTCTTCCACTGTTCTGTCACCCTCACAGGGAAAATGTTTTCCCTTATGTTTACATGGAGCCTCCTCCGCTCCAGCTGACACCCGCTGCCCCCCGCTGCCCCTTATCCTTTTATTGGACAGAACTGACACTCACCCTTCACCTATTTATACTGGACTCTTTCAAGCAGTTCCCTGTCTTTCTTGAACCGAGGGGCCCAGAACTGGACAAAATATTCCACATGCAGCCTCACCAGGGCAGAGCAGAGGAAAAGGAAAACCTCCCTTAACCTGCTAACCACACCCCTTCTAATACACTCCAGAGTGCCATTGGCTTTCGTGGCCACAAGGGTACATTGCTGGCTCATGGTCATCCTTCTGTCTGTCAGGACCTCCAGGTCCCTTTCCCCTGCACTGCTCTCCAAAACATGAGTTAGCAATGTGCCTTACCAATGGTGCAAGCTAAAGAGGAAAACAGCTTTCCTGTCTTATAAATACAGGCTACCTTCAGAATAGGCTGAAATGATCAAGTAGGAAAAGGCCTTTCTCATTTTGCAGGCAGCTTAGTTTGGAGATCAGGAAACACTAGAAAAACTGCTATCCCCTGCTCAGAAATCTTCTCACTAATCAATAAAAGTGGAACAATAGGTTTTAAGTTAATACCTATTGCTATATTTCTCTGTCTGTGTTTATTCCTATATGATAACATATCTTCCTTGTGTGACATGTTTTTCTTCATTTTTCAATAGCACTTTTTCTCCTGTGTAAATCTACCGGGTCTTTGATATAGTTCAGGAACAGGATCAGCAACATTGATTATTCACTGAGGTGCCACAGATTTGTTTTGTCATTGACCTGAGGCTAGTCATGTCAAACTGATGATGATTAAGAAACTTTAAGGAAAGGAACAGTTGATATTTATAGCCAGATTCAACAGTGCTCAGAAAACTTAGATCACACATATTAGAACAAATTTAAAAATTAGATTGTTAAACACTTCAAAAACTAAATTCATGCTGGCTTGATTCAGATACAAATATCTGTTATATATACTAAACATGACCACTTGTGCAAACATATTCTATGGAAGTACATAAGCAAAAGTCTAATTTCATTTTTCAGCTGGATAACTTCCAAACTAAATTCTGCACTCCATTGTCCATGTTGATGAAAGAATTCAGCATTAAACTTCCTTTAACATCTGTGTCTTTAATGTCTATGCACAACTTTGAATGTATAGCTGAGTACTTTTATACCTTACAAATGAATAGGAGCTAGAGGTTTTTTACAATGTTTTATATGCTAATTTATTCATTGACAGTGTAGCAGCAGTATGAGTTATACTGTAAACTTTCCTATACTTCTGTGAGGACTTTGGATTTGACCTGAAATGTGGAAATTCTTTAAATAGCAAAATATTTTGGTCTTCCTTCTGCCAAAGGCTTGGGTATCTGCAAAAACCACAAATCATGCCAAAGTGAGTGATATATGAAGGACCACGATCCACTAGGAAATAAGCGAAGACCAACTCATTCATTTAATTTAGGTTCTTCAGTGGGATTTGAACCATCCAGCCCACAAACCATGTCGCATGAGATTGCAGCATACATCCAGTCCACAGTAATAATGATTCATATACATATATGTGTATATGCTTTATTGCTACCTTTAGCTGGATTAAAAGCAATACATCAAATTTTATACTTCTGCTTCTTTTATTAGCTTTCTAGCACTTGATCAGCTGATAGAGGTGATAATGAAATGTTTTTTTATAAACTGGAGTTTGTATGTCCTGTCCTGAGAATGTAATATTTCAAAAAATAGCCTAAGCTTTGGGGAAAAAACCAATTACAGAAACAGCATTAAAAATGCCAAGCACTGGGCAGAAGCAATTCTGGATCAGTTTAAAAAAGTGATTGATGAAACTCTAATCTGAGCTGAAGGAACAGTTTCACGACAAGCTGTGACCATTCCACACACTTCATTAGCTGCCATAATTAGCCTGGTGTTTCAATTTGTTAGAACTGGTGGGGACAATTTTACTCAGAATGCAAACATCAAAAAACAGGGTGCCTCAGACTTCAGAAGAGGCTGATGAGAAGCTTTTCTAGTCTCTGTTAACTAAAAGATTAATTACAGCTGATGGGAGGCTGTACTCTGATTGTCACTCTGTCTGTGTGCATTACTTTTAGCATTAGAAGAAAGACATGGTTGACACCACACTGCTCAATCAAGCAGCTTTGCATTAGTGTACAAAGTCTGTTAATAAGCAATGCTTTTATTGTTTCTCTTTTTTCATTCCCCACACTCTCTAAGTTTGACACTTTCATACCTAACAAGTTACACTTTAAAAGAGCAGTGTACTCAGTTGCTGGTGATAAGTGCTTACCACTTACACTGCCACTCCTTCACACAATACAGGTGAGAGATCCTAACATGTCTCATAGATACTGGCTCACAATATAATTAGTTCCTGCTCTCACAGTCAAAAGGTAAATTCTTACTCAAATAATCTCATGGAAAACAAAAACAATACAGTTGTGAGACAGATATTGTGTGCATCATGGCCTTTATACCTTATCCCCTTTGGGTGCTGCTACCTTTGTACATTAACACATCAAAGCTTGTGAGGTTATTTAAATGGAAGCGAAATATGAATTCAAAGTGCAAAGGGATTAATTCCATAACTCTCATTCTAGAATATTAACACATGGCCATACACCTACTCATAAATAACTCCTTATGTGAATATGGCTTTCAGTTTCCCTACATATTTCATGCTGAGATCAAGAAAAACCTGTAAGAAAAAAGAATCTAGTTTCTCCATCACAGTGGAATATCCTTTTAACCTGAGTTTATAAAGGGCACATTGAAAACAGTTTTTCATTGCATTACATGAACAAACACTGAAGTGTATGCCAAAGTGAATATCTTATTAGTATTTTAAAAGCAGCAAATAAATTCAGAGTTGATTCATGATAGAATTTTTAAAGAAAGAAGCAGAATCTACTTTGTCAAACCATTAAGACAACAAGCCCTGTATATTACTTACAGTCTTTAATTCGCTCTAATGTAAGTGTACATAGGTATCTGTATCTTTCCAGGGAATGTAGATAAATCTAAAATCCATTTTATGGCACTGAAGTTCTGCTGCTCTAAGAATAATCTATTCTTGCTTTCTGGACAGACCATCAAAACAACAAAAACTTGAAGTCTTTCTCTCAGCTTGGACACATACCTGGCATAAATTCTTAGAGTCCATCCAGAACAGATAGAGGTATTAATAATACTACAAATCATACAACTATTCAATCATAATGGGTCAGTGTGACCAAATATATCCTTCTGGCATAATTTCTGTAGTCCTAATTGTATTTGTTGCAAGCAGTGCTTCTGGTCTTAGACGACAGTCTGCCAACTCACCAATAACATGCATTTAAAGATAAGAGTAAAAAATTAGTATCTATTTTTCTGTGAAAATGAGTGAGACTCTCATTAGGACATTTTTTATATGTAGTATTTATCTAAATACTAATTACATTAATTATGGGCCAGATCCTGATGCAAATGAGCCTAGTTCAATGGATATATTACAATTATGCTAGGCGCTGAGGATCACTTGTCATATCTACATTTTTCAACAGTTATATGGACCGTGTAATTCCTAGAGGACCATGAAAATCTTTCTGCTACTTTTAGTTCAACTCCGTTTAACCAGCACAAACAAAGGCTAGGTAGTATCAAATACTAAACAGCTTGCTTTTGCAGCTATGTTCCATAAAGAATTTTAAGTGGCTTCAAAATGTAGCCTTTTTAATTCAGTATTGTGGCAAATTGAATTGAGATGAAATACATTATGTTTGGCAGACATATAAACAAATCTACTTAATTCCAAGAATGCTCAACAACCCATCCCAAAACTGTCATCAAAAGGCAAGGCCAAGCACTTCCCAGTTTAGCATGAGGATTTTGAATTATAGAAAACAAAATAATATCCAAATAGTGAACACATTAAAATAACACAAACAAAACAAATCTGATGTACCTTCAAACTCTACTGGTTCCAGCTCAACTGATAATTTTTTTTCCATTAAAAGCTCTGCACAAGGTATTGAAGAAATTGGTCAAGATACTCTGTTTCTAAAGTGTTTCTGATTTAACAAAAGACTTTAAAATGCTTAAGCAATGTGTACAATGGGAATTATTTAGAAAGTTAAAACATACATACATCCCTCTCAAAGAAATATTGGTTAAAGTTAGCTTGATTGTTTTATTACTAAAAAGCCAGGTTTTCTTTTATGCCACTAACAAATTATTAAATGAGGAAGGTGGGCAAAGTAAGACATTTATCATCCAACAGACAAATGACACAGGATTGCTAGTTAGACAGTATAATAAGCACCATCTAATTTTCTCTTTCGAACCAATTTATTCTTCAAAGCCTCGGATCGTCATCAAGGGATTGCATTTCCCATTCAGAAAGTACAGAAGTGAAAAACATGTTTTAGAAAATACTCAACTAGTTGCTGATAAACCCTTACAAATAGCCACTAGAAGGGATTTGTTTCGAAGGGCAGTGACAGTATCTTTTCTTATGCAAAGAACAGAGCGGTTTGACTCTTCTTAGTTCCTACTTTGCAGTATTCCCTCAAAATCAGACCCTGCAACTCATTAGTAATCTTCACCAGTAAGTTTTTCCAGCCTGTATTTTTAAGCCTTCCAGTTATCCATTGATTTTTTTCCCTGCTTTTAGTTAAACAGTAGCCAGGGATACATTTTGTATATTTTAATTTGCTTCACTGTGTTAGCTTCCTTCTACACCTACGAAAATAATTTGGCAGATCTCTGGTAGTTAACAATCATTTGCATTACATATCTCAAGAGTAGCTTTTTTGAAGGCACCCCAGCAATGGTGACCTTAAACAATTTCTCAAAATAAACAATCTATAAGTCAACAACTTTTCCAATGGGAGATCTGAAAGTGATCTTCATGACAAAATGTATTTCTGCAAATATGACACAGTCATTGTGGTGGGTTGAGATTCCAACCCCCCCAACATTAACTTCGCCCGACCATCTCAGTTGGAATTAAATGGAAGCTGTATTTACAAGCAAAACTGCAATCTATTATGGAATGCAATGAATGTGTACAAAATATACAGTATTTACAATATTTACAGATATTTACAATTAGCAAACAACATGAGAAACCCCTGGTCAAGAAGACTAGGAAATCCATCCCTCTGTCCCACCACCCCCCCGTCCAAAAGGGAGAAAGGAGCAGAGAAAAAGTAAGTAGCTGTTAGACCTCACCAAAACAATGCAGCCAAGGTCAAGCAGAAGTAGATCAGTATCCCTTCAGAGCTCAAAGCAAGCAGAGAAGAGAAGCCCCCAGAAAGTTTTTGGTACAAGCAGTCTTATGGCAGATACCTCTCCAACGAAATTGTTTAGAATTATCTCTGGTTTTCCCTTTTACACCCAGTAGTGATTTATTTACATTCTTTTACTTTTCTGCTCAAAATCTATAACAAAATTTTAAAGGCACAGCCTAAAACTACCACAGTCACTCAATAAGGAATCTGGAAAAAACATTATGTCAACTGTCAAAAGCTGAAACTGTGATTTGCTCTCTTGGGAGACAGAATGGGTGCATCTTATAATGAGGGATATTTCATTCTAGTTCCATGGATGAAAGGTAGTATTTGGTGTTTCCACCGCTGGATGTGACATACTCTAGCCATTTTTAATACATTTGCCGGATGTATTTTAATACCTTTATTTTAAAAAGTAAAATGTTCAGAAGCAGGAGTTGCAAAAGTGACTTTAAACATTTTTTAAAAAATGTGTAAACCCACTTCAGAGAACATTTGCTGATTCAGATGGTCTGTGACATTACAGTGGGTAACACTGGTCTGTCTTTGTGATACTTAATCAGGAAGCCAAATGCTTCAGCTCCAAGGAACTCAGAGCACCAAAGAGAAATACTGCTGTGGGGGAATTGCCCTATATGAAAGCAGGGAATTACTCAAGTTGATTTTCACATGAAGATACAGCAGTGTTCTGTCTCACAGTGGTTCTTCTAACAGCAGAAAATATATGCCACAGGATAAAACCATAGACTTTCCATATAGGGTGTAATGTTGTAGGACCAGATCCTTGGATTTAAATTATTTGGCTTGATGCAGGAGTAAGGATAGGAAGAAAAGTGATAGTAAGCAGCCTTGTCTTGGAAACAGACAGTTGATAACTCAAACTAAGTGTCCATTTGGAGCATCTGAATATATACGTCATGTCAGCAGCAATAATCATACAGGGACCATCTTGCTGGCCAAGAATTGCTGGAGTGCAACACACTTTGGGAACAACCTTTATTATCCCTGACATGGCTCATGAGGAAAAGGATAGTGTAATAAACAAACTCTTACAGATCATCTGATCAATCCACTACAACAGAGGCAGTTTTGGCTGCCACATTATGTCACCTCTGCATTGCCTAGGAAAACACATTGCTGTTAGATTGGGGAACTAAGACTCTGATATCCAAAAGACATGCTAGCTCTTCTCATTGTACACTAGTAACTTCTGTCACAAAACACAGTGGTAAACCTGGCCTTAAAAGTTTTTAAAGATGTAAGAAGATTACAGGATTAGTACACACTTTTTAGAAAATATTCTTTATTTTCTTAATTAAAATGAAAATGAGCATGCAGTCACAATCTCAGGAAGAAAACTTTTAAAACTTCACACATACTGTGTACCTGTCTCAAGTTCAGTTGCTGCAAGGTTATAGGAAATTGAGTTAAGGAGATGTTTAAATATATTTCAGCCCAGGCATAGTTGGAAAGGCATGAATAGTGTATCAAACAGTTCTGCTGCATAACCACAACATCTACTAGAGTTTTGTGAGAATATTGTTGGTTCTACAATGGGTGGAACTATTTTTTAAACAGAATACACTGCCTCTTACCTCCTGCCCTACTTTTCCCAGTGATACTGTACAAAGATAAATTTGCTGTGGAACCACGGAACACAGTGGTCTGAGAAGAATATGGAGGACAATGGGTTGCCCATGGCCATATAGAATAGAGTCACACTCACTTTCTAAGCCATTGACATTTTCAAGCTATAGTAGGTTCTCCTTGTGGGTTTCTTCTCACCTATCTGGAATTTAGGGCCCTACCTGATAGCATGATTCCACTTGGCCCACAATATGAGCAACAATGAAAATCACAGCAGCTATTAAACTTTCTGAGGCAGCAGACTGTATAAAATAGGATCAAAGTCCAAACATAGTGAAGTCATGAATTACACAGTTGAGACATTGAGAATTGATCTTTCTGATCTTCTTTGTAGTAGAAAGCAAGGTAAAGATCAAGAATTCATTCCATAGTCTGTTATCCCAAAGAGGAGATTTCTACCAGTTTCTTGGACAAAAAGCCAAACTTATGCCTAGTGTAAATAAATGAAAGTCATGCTTATATTGTAGTATTCTTTATAAAAACTCCAGCCTAAACTCCAGGCACACACTGGTGTTTATCTCTTATGCATGTCATAATTTAATTAAATACTTCTGCAACTTCACATAATCTAAGTAGAAGGGAATCTCTGCCCAGCATAACTGACTGAAGCTGCTGACTGTGCCTTTTTCTACATTGGCTGAATTTGAGTTTGCAATTGTCTACCTCTGGTAACAAAGATGGAAATGATACAATTTATATAAGGAACAGGTATTGCCTTCTCTAATGCCTACACAATACATGAAAATGCCAGCAGGGTTGACCAGAGCCCAATTTCCACTACACATCAAAACCAGAATTGTGTTGGTAGTGAATTACAAGGTCTATTCTTCCTAGCCCAGGCAAAGCCATGGCAATCAGAAATATCTTGATATTTGATTAATGCTGCCAGTACTCTATAAGTTATTTCCACTCGGCAACATCTAATAATTCAATTATTTCCTAGTATTAATGGAATGAAACAATTCAAAACAAACAGCTAGGATCACTGTTTTGCAGGAAGCCCATAATCATTAATTCACACATGTAGAAATCTTCCTAAAATTATATTAAGCTGGCCTGTTGAGCTTGAAAGGCATATTTTATCCCAATCAATGCATAAAAGTAAAATTATCCATAACTAAGGCATGTTTCTCTGCTGTACAGTTCAGCTGTAATGATCCCCACACAGTGCACTTGCACATCAATTATGATAATCATAATCACGGTCGTTAAGCTGAATGTTCATTATTATCAGGATGCTAGTGACAGCAGATTCAATCATCGGGTCACAGTCCCACCCAAGTTTCTGCAGACAGCGTTGTGCCACATTAAATCTATGATGTGTTCCACATCCCACTTCATTCCAAAAGCTGTAGACGGTAAAGGTCAACTTTATGTTCTGTGCAATATGCTTAGGTTCTCTAAATTAATTCTTTGCAGTACTGGGTATTTTTATGCATTGTAGATAATAAAATTCTGTTTAGAGCCAAAATATCTGTGCAAATAATGAAACAGTGATGCAGTCGCACTGTAATTCACCTATAATAAGGCATCAGAGGGAAGAATCTATCAGGAAGGAACATCTTAAAATGTCACTTCCTGAATTTTGCAAATAAGAAAACATTAAATGCTGCCATTAAAGTCAGGTTTCTAAAATGCATATGCAAACTATTCCAATGCTGATTAAAGGCTGTAAGCTATCATTTCTGCCTCAGTAAATATGAACATATGTGAGTGTTTTGACAAGTGAAAGATTATAGTTATTGTATTTGATCCCTTGGCTGTCCACCTACATTGGAACCTATCATTGCTGATTAAATTCATAGTGACTGGTAATTTTTTTTATATTGCTACTTCTCACATAAATTCTGTCAAAGTTATTTCAAGGTATTGAGATGTATGATATTAAAATATGCAAGTGTTTTTCTTTTTATAGTGGTTTATAACTGGGTAAACTATCTACATGCAGTTTCACAAGAGGTGTAGTATTTCCATTTCTTGTTTGTTTTAATGAAGAATTAGAATACAAATGTTTTTCTGTTATCTGAGAAACTTCTTTGAAATGTAAACAGAATGAGATAACAAATTTCAGATTATAACTATATGAAAAGAAGAACTATTAACTTTTCACCACATAGATATGGTAATTATTATGTTTAGAGAAAGACTATGCTAATGCCCTTTCATTTTCCAGAAGAAATATAACAAGGCAATATTTTTCATTGTTGTTCATTTTGCTTCTAAAGTAATTATGCAATTTACATACTAATCTTTTTGTGACTTGAATTAAATTGTACACTCATAAACACATGAAAACCTCCGGAAAAAACAACTAGGACATGCTCTTGAACATATAAAGGGAAAGCTTTTTTATTTGCAGTTTGAAAACACACCAGCAAACACCAGCCAAAATCAAATAACACCTCAGCAGCTCAAAGAGGTTACTGAGTCACTGACCTCACTACTTGGAAGAACTTATGCAGTAGTTTATCTTAGCAGCAACAAAAGAAATTTCTCTAGCATAGTACTGTCAGAACTTGAATCTAAATCATGGCAGGGTTATCAGCTATTCAGATTCCCATGCAAGTTACAGCAACAAAAATACCACCTCATGGGAAACTAAAAGGAGGGTTCTGTTCAGCAAAGAAGGTATTGAAGATCTAGGGGGTTTTGATAATGTTTTGATTCATGCCCTTTAGCATGGTGATTCATTTAAACAGGATAATTTTGTTCATAGCACTGATACATACAAAATTCTAATACAGTTCAGAAATAAGAAAGGGAAGAGTTCTTTCAAATTCAATAGATATGGAAGTATGACCTCACATCTGCCTGTAAGACCTTCTCCATTATAACACAGTGAGGAGGTAGATTTTTTTTTCTGGTAATAATGACCCATTAAGGCACCAAGTAGGTCATAAACAGCTCTTTTCTCCTCTTATCTCTCTGTTTGGGTAAGCGGCTCCTAATTGAAGCTTCATATTGATTTAGCATTGGGGTTGGAAGGCTGTATGTCATGTTGGGTTAATGTGTACAGCTATTCACCTCCAGAGATTTAGGTTGAAATCTATCCAATATCACAAGTAAAGTGAGTTCAGTTATTTCAGCAACACCCATAATTTATATAACCATATACATATGTGATGTGATATACAATATAAATTTACATTGTTTGATATTGTCATCTGAGCCTGGCCAAAAAATGCTAAGTGTTGGAAAAGGAAGAGTCTTTATAGCACGAGTATCACCAACAAGGCCTTATCTTTTTTATATATCATACACTGTAGATCTTTGCCAGTCATATCCTCCACTCATTGCTTTTGAAAGACAAATTCAAATCTTTGTTTTAAAGTTGATATTTTTGCCTGCATTTGCAATGAGAGTTAATTCGTGCATGTTAATACCACTTTTTTTCCCTCCAAGCTCATTTTTTCTAAGCTTAAAGTTTTGAGAAACAATTCTTTTAAAAAAAGTTACTTCTCAAACTAAGATTTCTTGGAAGTCACTATATATTTACAAAGGTTAGGTGACTTTCAAGGAAACACTTTACAAAATCCCAGAATTGTTTAGGTTGAAAAAGAGCTCTTTAGGCCATCTAGTCCAACCATCATAATCAGCTAGAGCAGGTTGCCCAGTTTGGTTTTGAATACCACCGAGGATGGAGACTCCACAAACAACTCGAGCAACCCATGCCAGTGCTCTGTTACCCTCATGGTGAAAAAAAACAACCAAAACCAAACCAAACAGAACCCCCAAAACACAAACAAAAAGCCCCACAACAACAAAAAGAGCCCCAAAACCAACAAAAAAAAAAAAAAAAAAAAAAAAAAAAAAAAACCAAAAAAAAACCAAACAAACCAACTGTAAAAAAAACAGTGGGTTTTGTGTTCAGAAAGAACACAAAATAAGCATTTCAGCTTATGTCCATTGCCTCTTGTCCTGTCCCTGGATGCTACTGAGTCTGAGCAGACTGTGGCTTTCTCTTCTTCATTCCCTCCTACACGCTGATAAGATCTCCCTCAAATCTTCTCCGTTCCAGTCTGAAGAGTTCCAGGCCTCAGCCTCTCCTCATACAAAAGATGCTCCAGTCCCTTAACTACCTTTGTGCACACTCTACTAGGTCCATTATCCTTCTTGTACTGTGAAATTCTAATGTGATTATGATACCTAATACAAATAGAAGTAATGCTAACATCACACAGATTCATGTTCTGAAGAAAATTACCTCTTGTAGCGCTACAAAACCAGAAATATATGAGATGTTTCTGACAAAGTAGGCAGTTGAATGAGACTATCTTAAAATAAGTTGAATGAGGCTATCTTAAAATAAAAAAAGGCTTTTCACTAATTGCTAGAATTTTCCAAAGCCTGTAAGCATCAAAATATTTTGTTGGGTTTAGTCAATTTTTACCATAATTTTATGAAGGTTTATCTCAATGTGCAAGAGGAAATACGCAATCTCTCTTCAATGAGAAAAGGCTATGCAGAAAGAACAAAACTTATGTATCCACAGCAGTACTCAATCAGGATTTAAAAATCCTTATCTAGTAGGTGGGAAAAGTGGTGAATTTCCTCGAAATGAACTAACCATGAAGAGAGTAAAGGAAATCTAATATCTTATCATATCAACTCTATGTACATGATTTTATAACATGTTAGAAAGATTCCCACTGGACTCCATGATCTCTGGATTTGGCCCAAAATCACATGTACTACAAAAGCAATAAAATTTAAAAAAATCAGAACACACAAAACAAACATTCTTTAATTTTGCAGTGACTTACCTTGTCTGATACCCACTTCTTAGGCTGTACTTCTCGGAAGTGTTTAAATCCATAAGATTCTCGGCCATATTTGCCTGCCCTAAGAATTGATGGCTCATACTTCTCATTTTTATGATAGGAAGAAAATGGCAGAAAGCTGAAATTCAAGAATATTTAAAAATCAGTTATGCTTTACTCTAGATGCCACAGGACTGATATACATATATATAAATATATATATCTCAACGATGGCAGTGCTGTAGAAGGTGACATAATTACATATTCCTGCTATTTTCCACTATCTTCTTAATGTTCCCCCTCAGTATTTTGAGAGGATTACTGCAATTTCTGCTATAGCTGCTTTTAAATTAAATTTGGAGCAAGGAGATACAGAGTTCCGACAGAATAAAATAAAGATTTTCTCTATGAAGATACAAGTTGGTTCACTTGCATTATTGGATTATTACTTTGGCTGTATCTGTACTACCAGCTGGTGTGATGTGAAGACAGAATGAGCAGGGTTCAATTTTGCTGGGATCTGCATGTTGCCACCTCAAGTCTTAGCAGGCAGTGTGGTCTGTGCCAGCTGTCAGTGGCACGCATGCACCATGCACAAGTACAGAGTTCATTTCTGGAGGACTTGCAACTGCTTTACAAGTCATGTAGGCCCCCAAACATAACCTCAACCTGATAATTTCATTGGGATAGAAATATTTCAAGCATGTCAGTAGTACAAGCATAAATCTAGGCAGATTTGCTCTGCCTTGCAAAAGATTTGTTCTCTCCTAACAAAAGCTAAATAAGCCACAATCTTGTTTAGCAGAATAGAAATTTATACAAATACTACTGGTGACTTCCATGTACTGGCAGACCACAAAGCAAATAAATGATTTCTTCTGAATTCACAAATTGTGTACTTTACTTTCCAGTTATAATTATGTCCTTAGCAAAACGTTGGAGCCTGATTCCTTCACCTTTGGCCATACTTATGGTAGATTCCCTGCTTACACCACTGACCATTGACACTCCACCTACCCACTTGGGGCATGGAAGAGGTTTCCAGGTGGATGTTGCTAACTCTCAGAGATTCCACAGCAAACCATATGAAGAAAGGCGAAAGACATATGAGAGACCCCACAAAGATGTCTTAGCTCCATCTATTTGAGTTTGCTAGACAGTTATAAGGCTAAACAGGTACATTTTATTAGAAAGTAAAACCTTGGGAATTATTTTTATCATTTCTGGTACACTGCAAAAAGACAACATGTATTCTTTATTCTACACGTGAAGGAAAAATACCCAATTATACAGTTATACTAGAAATAGATGCTTCATAAAATTAAAGCATAACTTTAACAGCCATGAGAACAGGATTGGTTAATTGAAACCTTTTCCCAGTTGAAAGCTTTTCAGAACTGAGAGTCTCTGTAAGAGTTAGTCAAACATGTTTTTCGTAAAGATAGGGATTAAAATACTTTCTCAGCTGACACAGACTCAAAAAACTGTATGTTTGTACTAACTGATCCATCAGCAACTGTTTGAGTGTTGTATTTTTAAAGTAGATGTCTTGCTTTCCATTTCATAAAAAAGACACTATTTAAGAATTTTGCCATCTATATCAATTTATATCATCAGGTACCACAAACAAACATCATGTAAAGTTGGTGAAAGAAAAGCACTGAGTTAGCAGACTTTTAAATTATACAAAGCTGTAGTAGCATGTGTATACTCATGGGAAAGGACACTCACATAAGACAGATTATGGTACTTGTAATGCTAATTTGCACATGGGATGGACATCACACACACACAAAAATTAATGTGGCCCCAGTGTCCCAGAGAATACATCGAAGGTGCTGTGAGCCGGCTGCTCCACTTGCAGTTTTTATCACTTCTGAATTGCATTTTAATAGTACATTTTTCTTTTGTTCAGACATGAAAGAAAATTGGCTTTCTCAAGGGACTGGAGAGCTGAGAAGACAAGGCTAGCAGATTAGGCATTTGCCCATATATGCATAGAATTTAGTTGAGCCATAGCATTCATCATTCAATATGAATACTATAGCTGTAAAATTTATACACAAAATGGCCAAAAAAATCTTGAGAAAAGTAGAAGATAAGGTAAATTATCATCGTTTTCCCTACGAAATTTCCTATGTTGAGGTTTTGATTTTACTGTGAATCAGTTAATCCTTGTCTTTTTGGCAAACCAACAGCCAGAGTAATCTGTTTGACCATACTTGCTTAGCACAAATGTGATCTTCTGAATTCTACTGCCTATCTCCTTTAAGATCCTTAACAGGAGTACGTGTCACACATAGGCTGAGATTAAAACAAAATAAATCTACTGCAAAATTTTGAGCAAGGACATTGAACAGCAAAAAAACTATCAAAACTGAAGTGAAAGAACATTAAAAACAGAGTAGGCTGTAACAGTATAAAGTAGTCTGAAGTAGAAACTTTCTTCCTTTTTTTTTTTCTTTTTAGCTCTATCTGTAGTTCTGCTGTCAGAGCCAGGTGGGCAGAACCTTATAGTGATAATGATCAAACTAGAAAGGATCATATGGTTGCAAATTCAGTGTCTGTTTAAAGTAAGCAAGAATTTTCATTACTCTGTGTGAAAAAGTAATTAAAAAGAACATTAAAACATTTTTTGTGTTAAGCAGGGTAACCAAATTAATGGGAGTCATACAAAAGTCATTATACCCCCACAACCAATAATAATAGTAAAAAGCAATAGCACTGCAAAATGCTTCAGTAATGGTATTGTGTTCTGAAGCTCTATATAGACACCTGACACAGCTTTTCCCCAAATTAATGACAGCATGTGCTCTGAATGCGATAGAAAAGAGTGATGGAAGAAGAAAATTAAATGCAGATGATAGTATGATGCCATTACCAACTGCACAAGTTTAGACCTCAGTAGCCTTTTTCCACAAAAGGTTTGCTCTCAGGATTCTTGCATCAGGCTTTGAGCATTTCCTTGTGATTTAAGTGTAAATTCAGACATTTTAAAAGATTTTCAGTAAATATGACGGAGAAAGAAGTAGCAGGATCAAAGAAGAATTAAATTCCATATTGATGTTATATTGTGCCATAAAATGTAGTCAGTATAAGCTGAGCCTTTCCAAAAGGTGATAATTTAATGTGAGGTGAACTTTCCCTAAGGAAATCCATTTAAAAATGAAAAATTATTTCATTTCACACACCACAAAAACTTGAATGAGAGATATGCCAAAGAATACATTCAAGACAGAGGGAAAGAGTTGGAAACAAAAATTGGAAACTATCAGGTACTTCAAATAGCAGTATTATACACACACAACCTGAGAGAGGACCAGGACCAAAGCTGGCAGTGACATGGGGAATGAAAGCCAGCTGCATGGCTGCCAGGACCACAATACAGTGAAGATAATTAGTATATAAAGAACTAGAAGGCTCAACTTGGTAGCCAGTGGGGACATGACAGCTACTAGTGATGTGTATGTAAATTTCAAAAGATGCTCTAGATATTTGTGGTTAACAACAAATTATTGCTTCCAAGCCCTTCACTCATTCTGTCCTGCACCTTCCTACTGTTACTAATTTAATCTTTCTAATCCTCCTTTCCCCTTACATTCTTACCCCCTCTAAGTCTCCTTTATCCCTGCATTGCTGACCTTCCATTTATTCTCTCTATTCTGTCTCATTTATGGTAATATCTCTTACTACTGCAACAGGAGATGGAAGAGTCCTTTTAGATGGTAAAGACTTTACACTTGGATTGACTGAGACAATAGAAGCAGTAGAAGGTACAAATCTTGTGTCTATGACAGTGTGAGAGGAGTAAGCAGCAGCATAAAAGGGAATGAGGTTTTGTCCCAGGCCTGTATAGTACCTACCAGTATAACCAATTCAGAGGCATTCATTTTTTCTTGAATTTAAATGGGAGCAAAACACCAGAGTGGTCCATGGTTTGGTTGATTAGGTGGTGTTGGGTGATAGGTTGGACTGGATGATCTCAGAGGTCTTTTCCAACCAGGTCAATCCTATTCCTATTCCACACTTTCACTGGGCCAAAAAGCAAAATCCCAGCAGTCTACCTGTGCAAGCATGCAATCCTGATACCAGAAATGCTTTAAACTTTACCTAGGCTTTCAAGAAAGAACTGACAGTAGATCTAGACTGACTGGATCTACTGATAGTAGATCCAAAAACTGACAGTAGATCTAGACTGTCACAGCTGCTGCATTATCATGGCACAAGAAGAAATATTAAAACCAGAGTACTAGAGGAATATTCTGCTTAGATGGGTTTTCAAATTTTTGTGCTTGTATGTATTGCACATTTTTGTAATTTAGTAGTAAAAATACTACCAGTCTTAACTTCAGATGTGTGATAGTGTTTTCAGATTTTTATCTGAAGTAGTTCTATGCAATAGCAATTCAGTTCCGTGTTGTCTTGATCTAATTCAAAGAAAACAATTTTATCTCACTTAGAGTAAGACCATGAACAATTAGATCCACAGATTCTCTACTGGGTAGCTGTGACTCTTCTATCTTTATTCTTTTTTCTTTAAATACAACATGAAATTACTTTTAAGTCCTCAAATTTGGGATATACCTGAAGTAATTTCTTTATCAAGTCTGACAGTATCAGTCTTTTCACTTGGGGAACAAAGGAAGCAGCACATGGCAAAACAACAGTAGCAGTGTAGCCATTATTTAGGTTATAATGAGTGCATATTAAAATCAAAGTGTTATTTCCAATAAAAGCAGAACATTTTACTTAACCTATCTAGTCACATTACCTTTAGCATAGCATTTTTATCATAAAAACCTTATTTTGGGTGCATTATTACAAATACTGCCTACAGTAAGACACTAAATACATGCTTTTTCAATGATCTATCAACCACTTTATCCCAACATCAGTAAATCTAAGAATCCTCTGGCTGTTTTTGTTTAACCCCTGTCGGCAATAATGCAAGATGGCAAAGAAAAGCACGGTCTAGCTCTTGTAGGAAGTAAAAGAGGTCTCTTCTGCAGCAAATTCCGGAACTTCTTAATTATACACAGACTTATTATCTGCATCCCCAGTGTTATAAAGTACCAGAACTTCATTAGAAAAATTAAGATGGAAAAATGAAGGCTCTACTTTGTAAATTTCCAGTGGAAATTAGCTGGAAGAAGCAGAGGAATACTGGATCAAAAGAGGGTAATCATGCTTAACTGTGCCCTAGAGCACCCGCATGTATAATACGATTTGCACAGTAACTACCTCTCCTATTACTGCTTGTTTGGAGTATTCTGTGTTAATGGGGTTAGCTAATTTAGTATTTTAACTTAAAAAGACTCTGCTGATTAATAAATGTTGCACACTGTGCTAGTAATTAAAATAAATGGAAGAGTTACAAATAGAAGTTGAATTGTTAAGAAAACATTATCTGAAAATATATGATAATCCCTGTTTATCATAATACAATAACAGCCTGCAAAATATGCAAATTGCTGAAGTTGCAAAGCATATGAAAAAACTAAGTACAATTTGAAAAAAGTTTACAGATGTGTTGCAACTGTACAAAATAAAATGTAGTAGAAGCTTTTTTTGCTGTGACCAAGTCAGAAATACAGGAAAAGATTTTATAAATGTTGAAACTGAAAGATTTTTAATTTTAAATCTTATTCGGGTGACTCACTTCTTACATTTTGCTACCATTAATACCAGGCAGTTCATAACAGTGATGCTTTCCAAGTGCTGAGATTATTTATAGCATCACCTTCTCTGCAAGTGTACCTTTCATGCACAGCACTGTGTAGCACAGAAGAACCTGTGCTGGTTTGTTCTAAAGGAAAGTGACATTTTGCTGAGAATAAGCCCAGGAGGAGCTTGGTGCTGCAATGAGCACTGAGCATGTTAGAAGCAGGATGTGCAAACATTTCACTCTGCTGCACACAAGTGAATTAGCATGTTCAGGACCAGCTTGGCTATCTCCAGCATGGTACTGAGCACAGACACAGCCAGAAGCTGAGATGACTTCGCCTGGTGTCACATTGGACTACAATAAATCAGGAGACTTCAGCCTATTGCTGGTTTATCACTATTCTATCACCATGCTGCATCAGATTCTGATGCATGTTGACTTTAAAGATGTTTTGCAGTGGTACTTTGAAGCATGAAGCACATTACACACGACAGATTTCTGTAAAGTTAATGAAAATATTTTACATTTTTGTTCTCTGGAAAATCAGGGCAGCATGCAGCTCCATGCAACTGCGTAAAGAACTTTTCATGCTTAGTGATCTAAATCTGCTGGATCCAGCAGTTGTCTCAAACTAGACACCAGTTTATTAAGTGGCCATCCCAAAGGAGTCCAATTCTCATTCCTATCCAAGCGGAGGGGGAAAGCCCTTCATTTGTATGAAAAATAGCACAATAAGGCAGTAGCAGCTTCAATTTCATGAGAAAAAAGAATCAGTCTTATTAGGCTAGATTACCCCGTTGCTTCTTCATTACAAAATGGGAAAATCCAGCAGTTGCTTTAAGCAAGCACAACATTCTCTCTTGCTTTAATTTGTACTGCTTTTGCCTGCCTCAAACTCTCCCACAGCTTATTCAGTTATTTCTGCATTTTCTCAGCAGCAAAAACTTTCCAGGAGCTTGAAACACTTAAAGTAAGCATATTATCACTCTAAAGAACCCTGAAAATAAAAAGTAGACAGGAATTCTGTATTGTTGGAAATAGCAGGTATGCACCAACAATTTTTCTGTCTTAAGAGATACCACACAATACTCACTCTGGAAATGCACAGATCAAGAATTCAGTTTGTCATTTTATGCAAACACAAGCTATCTTAACAATTGCCACACACCTCTGCTGTTTATTCTCTCCTTATTTTCTAAAACAGAAGAATAATCAGCATAGGAAGCACTACAAGGAAGAAATACAGTCCCAAAGTACACAATTACATAGAAAGAGACAGAAATTTGTCAATTCATAATAGACACTGCTGAGAAAAAAACTACTGTAAAATCTGAGTAACCCTTTGTTGACTCTTCCCAGGAGACCAGCATCCCATACAGCAGCTGCAGCATTACGAGTGAGCGTTAGTCCTGATGATGACCTGCAACTCTGTCATCACCTTATCAAGGTTACAGATGTGACCCTTGCATGGCTGGTTGAATATGAAGCACAAACGGAATGATCACAGCCTGAAAATGTATAATGCACTATGCATTCAGAGTGCATGAAGCTGAGAATCATTGGTGTTAGGACATTGCTCCTGTGCATTAAGGACGACACTAAATGCTTCCTTATCCATAAAGTAAATAAAGACCCTGTATCAATTAATATCCATCAAAACTGGACACTCCAAATTTAAACTGTACAAGACCAAAGCTTCACAATTCACTCATGGAACAGATTCAGTGAAATATTTATTAGTGATCTGACCTTCTGAAATTGTTGATAGAGGGATGCCTGGGGTAAACCCCATCAAATAGGGACTGGGCAAGATTGCCATGCCTATAAATGAAGGACATCATCCATCCTTGCTTGGAATGCCTCAGTCCTTGGAACGCATCAGTCAAGACTCATTCAGTGAAAACTACACATTAAATGAATGGCAGAATACTGTTACCTAGTGGCTTTGTTGATGTTTTTTGGTGTTTTGGCAGAATTTAAAAATAAGGTTTAAGCTGAGATGTGGAAGTTGATTTGCTTCTCCCTCAGCTCAATAAATGAAAAAACACAGACAGGAACAGAAAAATGGAGTAAATTTTTGAATGTAACTTAACTCAGCTATGTTTTTGGCATGAAAGGAATAAAAAGTGCTATATCTCATTTTTGGCACCAAATATAAAAAATAACATTGCCTAAAAGTGGAAAAGCAGTCAAATTAAGAGATGTTTTTCTTTCAAAATTGTTTTTTGAGTAGAATTCCCATTTAAAGCCACTGCTAGTACTAAAACAGGAAAAATGCGAGGAAAACAATCCAACAATAAAAACACAAAAGCCAAGCCATGCAAATGCAATTGATTCTGGCATTCTGAAGTCCCAGTCCTGAAGTTGACACATGGCAACATGGTGCTGACAGAAAGGCTTGAAAGAGATCAAAGATAGCAAAGCATCATATTCTAGAGAATAAGTGGATCACAGGCGGCTCATGAGGAAAAGGGATTCCTTTCTGCTCTGAATTCTGGTATGAAAGTGTCAAAGGATTGCCAAGAACAGTGAATTCAATGAAGAAACTGACAAAGCCCCTATGTTTTTCTAGTCATCTACAATATCTGAGTGAATGACTTAACAGGCTTTTATTATGATTGGAAAAAAGAGCTCCATCATGATAAGACAAGAATCAAAAATATTTTGGCAATAGCCTTAAATATTTTAGGACAGAAGCCTGAAATCTTTTGGGAGGGATTATGTCTGTATTTGGGATTGTATGAAAAACAACTGGCCTGTCTCACACTATTACAGATGCTATGGCTTAGGAAACCAAACTGCTTCAAAGATAATTACAGTTTTTGCATCGTGTTCTAACATGTGCAACATATGCTCCCTTCCCTTCCAAGTGAGCTTTGGTAGTCTTCTGGGAGAGAAAGCAAATCTCATTGGCATGCAACACCATTTTTTCCTTCCATAGTCTGTATGGGCCCTGAATACGAAGACTGAAACAGTAATTTTTACTTGGCAAGGTGCATGTGGCAGAACAAAATTTGCATTTGTTTTCTAAAACATAAGGAAAAATGTCTTTATTTTAAGGGGAACAGGCTGCCCAGAGAGGTTGTGGAGTCTCCTTTTCTGGACACTTTCAAAACCTGCCTGTACAGGTTCCTGTGCAGCCAAATCTAGGTGAGTCTTCTTTAGCAGGGAGGTTGAACTAGATAATCTCTGGAGGTCTTTTCCAACCCCTGCCATCCTGTGATTCTCTGATTCTTATTTCCTATGAAGCCCATCTGTTGCATCACATTATTATTAGAAGTTCCTCTACAGATTCATAGATATGGATGGCACATGTCACACAATTACAAGATAGGGTCTCTGCCCTGAATAGTTTATAATCTAAGGACACAAAATCTGGAAGTATGTACATAGAATGGTTGCTAGTAAGCTGTCAGGTTTGACATTTCATTTTGTCAGGCATGAAAGCTTTCTGAAAGCAATGGAATAAAGAAAACATTCTCATATCAATATAAACCCCCCACAAAGAACTTACTCATTGTCATGTATACAGTTTCTCCATTTCTCTCTTTTCATGTCCTCCCTGGCCTTCTCTAGTGGTGAATGGACTGATGCTGCCACTCTCAAGGTTGGCTCCAAAGGCTTGTAGCGCTGCTGTAACACTTCAGCAGTATTACGGAAAGGCCCCTGAAAGGTATATGTGTTTTATCACGGAGTTACACTTCTCATTCCTTCTTTTATTCATGACACATTACTGATGAAAGAGGACACAGGGAAGTGTAGCAAGACTTTTCTTCCACAATAACTGAAGTAGTTCATTCTGATAAGAGAGTTACGAATAACACAAGGGTTGATAACATGCTCTAAAGTTCCAAGGAGAGAATGAGAAATGTGCACTCCAGATTTAACTGCTAATAAATATTTATTATTGTAAAACAATATATTGTTAGAATTGATTATGAAAACTTATGCTTTGCATATTAAAAAAAAAAGGTGACAAAATCTGGTACACCAGTATTAGCTGCATCTAGATTCTGCTTAAACAGAAAGCTCAACTCTCTTCCTCTTCATAGGATAAATAATGTTTCACCTTAAAGAGCATGCTCTTTTCAATTATAAAGCGATCTGGAAGAGAACTTAATACATAATTTAAGATACAATTCTTATAATACAATTCAAACTAATGACTTCAATAATACAGTTTATAGTCCATTTTTGAGAAGTCTAAATCCACATTAATTTCATTATTCTTAAAAAAAAAAAAAAAAGGCAAGCTTGTAGCTCTTTCAGAAGCCCCTCTCTACACACACATATATCTTTTTTTCCCCTCCAGATTATATTGTTTAATAACTGATCATATCATCATCTACCATTTAACAACATAGATAAATAGCAGCAGGAAGTCCTTTCCTGCACTGTCAACATGATATATCCTGTGCCTTGCTTTTAATACTAACCAGTAAGAACTTACCTGGAGTGTAATTAGTGCTGTAATACACTCAGGACAGTTTAGTGGCAAACAAACTGGGGTTTAGAAGTGCTACTAATTATTTTTACTTTATTTTCATCATTGTTGATCCTGCAATGAACTAGTGAAAGGATGAAGAGACAAAGAATCCTAATCACAGCCTTTATTCTTAAAGATATCCTTCTTTAAATAGGTTATCACTAACAAGTCACAGCTGGAGTTACTGCAAGCACTGAGTGAAGACTGTGAGACTAATAAAAAGAAATGATTCACGCCTCATTTATGTTCACTTATGTTTTACATTAATAGAAACCAATAATAGGAACCAGTTACCATAAAAGTCATGGACCGTAAATAACACAAATGGCAAATAAGTATCATCTAGTACTTTTCACAGCTGGACAGGAGGATTGCTATATTTGAAAGTAGTTAATGGATTTTTATTGGAACTTTACTTTTTAAAGGCACAGCATTAACATGTGGTGATCTTTTTCAAAGGTCCTAGTAAGCAAATGAGCATAATATTTACACTTCTTGCAGATATATTCTTGTTTCTACTTTGAAAGTCTGCATACAAAACATATATTCATTTACTATGGACACAATAAGTCTTTAAAAACAGAATCAAAAGTGTTATCAACTGTGAGAATAAAACTAATATCAGAACAGTTCATTCAAACTAGTATGCAATATTCTAGTACTATATAATCTGATGATCAAGTTGTTAAAAACATTTAAAATGTTTAACAAAACCTGAATACTGTAAGATGTTTACATGAAATGGATACATGGAGCAAAGAAACAAGTGTACTATTAGCAGTCTCTTTTCAGTGGTGCCCTGGGATAGGATGAGGGGTAACAAGTACAAACTGGAACAGTGGAAGTTCCACCTCAACATGAGGAAAACCTTCTTCACTGTGAGGGTGCTGGAGCACTGGAACAAGCTGCCCAGATAGGTTGTGGAGTCTCCTCTACAGACTTTCAAGACATGTCTGGATGCCTTCCTGTGTGACCTGCCCTAGGTGATCTTGCTTTGTGCTCGTGGTTGGACTTAATGATCTCCAGAGGTCCCCACCTACTCCAGCCTTTCTATGATTCTGTTTGCTTTTGCATTTTAATAGCAATAACCACCAAATAAATATATCTAAGATGACAAGGCCTCTATAAATTGCATTTACTTATTTCCATTTTACAAGATTAGCCTTAAGATTTGTGGAGTCTGTAGTAGAAATGTTGCTTACAACTGCTTTCAAGTGGGCAGTGCTTGGAAGCCTTTCAGACATCCTGCTTCAAAATGGGAATCTTCCTGGGGAGGTCAGGCTATGAAAGGAAGGGAAGGAGTCAACCAACTGTTTTCACCCTGAAAGCAACTCACACAACTCTGTGTTCTGTTTGGAATCTGTACTGCATAGAATAAATCTTCTCACTACCAATTGGTCTGCCAAGTAAAGGTTAGGAGATTTGCCTTCTTACTACTTTACCATAAAATCAGAAGCTCATGATAAAAATTATTACCTATATGGAATCATATGTTCTTCACTCCCCCCATTCCAGGAGATCTAACAGCATGCAAGAAATAGTCTAAAAATGGCAACATGTTTTCTGTTATTAATGCCTTTTAATGAACAGATGACTAATTTTAGCATTATCTATGCTTCCATCAAACTGTAATTCTACTTAATTCAGTAATAAAAATGATAAATCTAACTGATGTATAAACATCTTTAAAACTTTTCTTTTAAATGCACTACCTGAAACACACAGAGCAGACCTATAAAATGCTCTTTCCCCTTACATAAAGCTGATAGATAAATAGATGATAGGTAGATGATAGATTGATTTTGTTCTTTTAAACAAGTATAATTGAAATTCCCATGCAAAATATCCAACTTTATGGGCAATAAATTTTTTAGGCACCTGAAAGAACAGCAAAATAACAAGTGACTCAGATAATAGGAAAAGAAGCTTGGTGCCAAACAAGTGTTGCCACAGAGAACTAGGACACGTGTATCTAGTAATTAAATGTCTTATTCTCACTCCAGACAACTTTCAGGATGATGCCTTCTGATGGGTTTTCATTTCCAGCTGTTTCATCAGCTCAAACCAGTGTCCTTTTCCTAGACATACAACCCTAAATTGTCAAAAGTGTTGTGCAGGGATTTAGCCGTGTGACTCCCATTAACATCAATAAGAGTCGCGCAGCTAAATCCACGCGCTGTGCTTTGAAAATTTACCCCGCGGTGTATGTCCCAGGGTGCTGAAAGGATTAAAGTATTATATAGTAAATTCCCTCTTTGAGGTGCAGAAAATAAACAGAACTCTTCTGGTGTGTTCTAAAAGGCTATCTGTGCATGACTGCTGTGTGTGCCTCTGAACTCAGAAAGGTCTATAAAATATTCCAAATCCAAACAGAAGCTTGTAAGATACTTCATATAAAGTGGCTTTGCAAGAGCAACTTATTGATTGGAAAACCTCTGAATTTGCTCTTTATTTAAAAGCATGATTCCTGTACCATATTCAAAATCTACCCCGCTCTCCTGAGAGACATTCCATTCAGTCACATCGAACTGAAGGACTTACGTTCCCAGAAGGTAAAGCTATAATGTCATATTTATCTCGGCTCCAAAATCCCTGATCACCCAAACTGTTGGCTCACACTTTGTCTCAGTTCTAATGTAAGTCAATGAATTCATTACATGAGGAAGCTGAAGCAGTCAAGGCAAGGAGAATATTAGGAGGGGAGGACAAAGGTGGAGAACTGCCTTGCAACTGATCTTTACTGTTATGAGCAGTGTGGATCTCTGGGTGGCTCACTTCTCCAGAGGTCTGCATGTTGTTCTTGTTCTCTAACCCAACTGTCTTTGCCTTCATGTCCCACCAATGATACAGATTTGTCCTGCTATAAACAAGTCAGTCATGACATGAAAGTGAGAATAGCCACTTCTCTGTGTTAGCCAATATGCCCATGGCTTCAGTCCCAACTGAAGAACAACGTGGATGCAATCAATAAATCACAGGCAAATTGTGGCAGATAGCGTGTGTAAACACAGGTTGAATCTTGCAGTCGATCCAACTTAAGACTCTGTTCAGATCACCTCTACAAGGGGCTGTAATAATATGTTGAAAATAATTGTATCACTTCCAAGGAGTAGTATACCAAAAAAAACATGCTACACATTGTTTATTGGTCATTGCTGTTGTATAAATTCTGCAGCTAAAGGATAGTTGAAAGTTACTGAGAAGGATTAATTTAGAAGTGTTGTCTTTCGAAACAAAATATGAATGAGAACATTAAATATAGGGTGGAATACAAAGAAAATTAAAATTGTAAGAGGTTCTGAGGACATTGTGTTCAAAGTCACAACGGTACTGAAAGTATATGTCTGAAGTAAGTAGAAGGTTCAGTAGACCAGACAAAATAAAAAAATTCTTCAGATAGGAGGGGAAGACAGAATACTTCCATCCCTAAAGTAATTGCATTAGGCATTCAGTGGCAAAAGCTACACGTCAGTCTATTGCCATCCAGTGAGCAGCATAAAGGTCTCAAAAGCCTGTCTGCTCTGTATATTTGCCACACTCCCAGCAGATTTTGATAATAAGGTGGCAAAAGCTGTTTTGCCATCTTGTGGGATGTTCACGGTGATGCATTATCTCAGAAATCTCCACTGCTGTATAGAAGAGAAAAAAAAAAAAAAAGCAGCTATCTGCAACATATGTTGACATCAGCTGAAATTGGAATTGAGACCATGGCACTTACGAATGGGAGCTGGGCAACTTGGTTGTGATGCTGAACAAAATGTAGAAATATTTGTAATTACAGCTGACACAACTAGTGGACACAAAAGAGTAGGAACTGTTCTCTACTGAGAGGATGTCTCTCAGCATTCATGTGGAAAACAACTACAAATTAAGGGAAAAGTTATCACAATTGCTTAATTTTTCTGATTACCTTTAATTTTTCCTATTTTTAATTGATTTGAAATTGGAAGTTAAAACTTCTATCTGCGATAAATTCTAATATTGATACTCAATTATATCAGATCTTCACTTTGAAATACTGGAAATAATGGTGTGGAGGTTTTTTTTCCCTAAAGGACATAAGTCAAGTCTAAAGAATCATATTTTCCTGTTTTTACATACCACCTAGGTTTCTTTTTCTTTAAGACAAATCAATTTCAAACACTTAATATCCTGAATGCAAGCATTAGATCTATAGGTAAAACCCATACAATAAACCGAATGAAGATATTTAACGATAATCTATGATAAAATACACGTTACCTGAGGTTTCTGCCTGCCAATAGGTGGCAAAGACTGTTCTGTGAAGAAAGATGGAGGCCTTCTACAAGTTGGCCAGTCACAGAGTTCATAAGCAGAGTGACTCTTCATTTGCTGCCGTCTGTGGCTCAAAGGCTTTGAGCTCCGTAAGAGCAGTTCCATGGGATTCGGACATCTTCTGAATGGTGAGTTGTAGATGCCTGGAATCTGAGCAGAACCTGGGGTTATCTTTGACTTAACTGACTTAGAATTCACTCTTGCATTTATTCTATAAAACAAACCAATTTAAAAAAACCTAACACTAGATAATAAACAGCTCTACACAAAGTTTCTGACAGCTACTGGGATGGGACAGATCAATAGTTTCAATGCATCTCTGCATTGCAATGCAGTTACAGAAGGGTGCAAATAGGATAATGTAGGATGTCATCTGTGTTTTGGTCTTTCAGAAGGGAGTAACTTCCCTTTTCTGGAAGAATTTTCTGCATCTCAAACCCCTATTCTTCAGTCACATTCAATCTTTCATTTTTCATAACAGTAGTCAAAGAGACATGACAGTTTCCCCCTAAAAGTAACTAAAAGCATATTAATTTGCATCTGGTTTTAAAACAAACTATTATAGTTGTTCTGAAATCTAAAGTTTAATTTAAATTCCAATTTAAATCCCTACATACAACAGGAACAAAAATATAATACTTATTATTTCCAAACATATACTCAAAGAGTAAAATAAATGCTAATACAAGGGAATCATGTATCTCTTGTCCCTTTAAAGTCTGTGCTAGCTGACTCACAATGTGGACGAAAGACATTGGGCAGCCACAGCATTTTTAGAAGTAAAACTGAGTGGTTAAGGAGAAATACCAGAAACTTCATGGAATATCAAACCCCAGTAATTTATTCTTTCCCAACAAAATGTTCACATTAAAGACCTACAACTATTCAAATGTTTTTAGTTTTAACAGTATAAAGCTTGTGAAAAAAGGAAAAAATTAGAACACGAATTCGTACATCATTAATGGCATCACTAGTGTGACCCAAAATAACAATAATTAATCCAAACATACATTAGAAATTCTGAAGCAGTAATTTACATTGTTAGCAATCTGTTATTATCTAGGAAGTCAAAATTCTGTGACAGCTTGTTCCCGAATCATTCCCATAAATGTATGGATTTTATTAAGTGTATATAAACAATACTCAAATAGACATATGTGAGTTTCCTGAATGAACTACAAACTGTGAAACAAGAGAGTCCCTACACCACATTGCACAAAGCCACTAAACTTCCCTAAACCAGAAAATATATGCTTAAAACACAACAGGCAAAAATTAAAAACACTGAGTTTCGTTAAGGATAATTATATTTTCTACAACTCAGAATATTCTTAAGACTTTTAAAGTAGGTTTTTTCAGTTAAAGAAGATTGTCCTTTGCTTTTATCATAGTTGTAAATTGTGCATAGGTATTGAATAAAAGCAGTAGGGTAAGAAATCATTCTCATGACATGGGGATAGGTAAGGAAAAATGAAAATGTATAAAATACTGCATTTCTCCTTTGGAACACTACTGAAGACTCGTGAGAGTAGAGCATCAGCCTCCTCATAAAGTATTAATCTCCTGGGACTGAGAGGACTGAACACTCCCCAATTAGCTCTAATGGATTTTTCATTAATATATCCTACCAGGAAGGTCCATTTTCTTGTGTCAAAACAGTTAAACAAAGCCCACGTAAAATATTATTTAATAGGCAAAAAATAAACCAGAGATAGTAGCTCATTCAAAATATCATTAGACTATTCAAGAAGTTACAGGCTATATTCTTCAGTTCTGTAAATGATCTGGTTCTAACAAGAATTTACTTTGGCCCTCTGTTACATGTTCCCTTCTTAGTTCAAACTCTGTACTCTATTCCACTACACTATTGGTCCAAAAGTGTAATAGGATAGAGGCCATGAGCAGATATAAGTGGTAGAAACATATGCATGCCCAACAACCACTGGCTGTTTCTTCAGCTCTTTAGGACGCCAAAAATGGCAGCGACCCATGCTTCAAATAGCAGGCAAGCAGAATCACTGGAGTGAATGAAAAATAGCAGGTCCATCTGTATGGTCTGTAAAATCCAGCTGCATCTT
Organism: Picus viridis; assembly: GCA_033816785.1. Lineage (NCBI taxonomy): Eukaryota > Metazoa > Chordata > Aves > Piciformes > Picidae > Picus > Picus viridis. The sequence continues at coordinate 6,747,121 of CM066577.1, forward strand.
AAAAGTCTAGCTCTTACTCACATAGACATCTCTAAGAGACTCTCCTAATGCTCTTATTTTTATAGTATTGTCCTGATTGCATTTTTTTAATCAGTACAGTTTTGCTTGTGAACATTCTGTAAATGTTACACTTGCTTGTGAGCACCTGCAAATGTTACATAAACACAAGTTCCATATGTTGTCTTGGGCTTTATTGCACTGTTCTACAATTATCTAATGCATTTATACTATATTCTTGTTACGCAAATTCTCTCAAATCTAAAATGCCACAGTCAAGGTCTTCCTCACAAATTAGATCCCATGCTGAAGATACACCAACTGTCTCCATGCCACAGTCATTATGGTTCTGTGGTACCATGGCCATTGCATTTGCCTACATTTTGATCAACAAATTTTTGCTTTCACTCTGATGATGGCAATAAAATAGAAAACTGATTGCCTACCACTATTTTTTTTATAACTGCTCACTGTATTGTTACTTCATTCTTCCACCTGTTGTATCCTACATAGTGTGGAGACTGTGTTCCAACTCTGCCATGAGTCTGCAGAGGTCCGCAGCTAGTGGGAGAGATATGGCTCTCAAAGTGTGTATGAGACATATTTTACTATACCTTGCTATATTTAAGCTACACTGTCACTAAAAATGCAAATGCTTTCCAGAAGATAAACATCTCCATATCTATCACTGAGAATCAAGATGATCCACCATAAATCACTGTGGCATAAGAATGACTCTCTGAAGATGACATGCATGGATTTGCTGATCAAGAGTAAATCCTGATTAGGGCTGCATTTGCCTAAAATTTACACTCGTTAAGCCCAGCTTTAAAAAAAAAGGAAATAAAAAACACTGATGAGCAAATTGCATAGGAAATGTTAATAAAAAAAAAAAAAAAAAAGTCACTCTACATAGCACAGGTTTGAGAGGTTTAGGGATTTGTTTCTCCAGAATGTAAAAATACATCATCATAAATAAATACTCTTTTTTTCTTCTTCCTCTTCTTCCCCCCCCCCCCCCCCCCCCTTTGTAGAATTACAAGTATGTGCTTTCTGGACTCTAGGAAATGTCACTGCTACTCTTAATCATGCTTAGAGCTGGTATAAATGGCTCCATGAATATAATAGCTTTCTGAAACTGCATTTTGCAGTCTATAGTGAGATACTACGTATATTTTATTTGACATTTCTCTGTTTAATTGTTTGGCAGTAGAAAAAAAGTTCGTGAAGGGTTCAAACAGTATGAAACATTGCTGAAAATCCCGAGATACACAAGAAGTATTGGCTTTTAGCACTTTTAATGACAGCAAAATTAGCCATAATAGGTGTGGGAATCCATTGACTCAGTGTGTTTTGAAGAGTTTTTAAGCAATGACAATTAACAAATGTCCATCTTTCGTTCTACTTTTAGGTACTATAAGGTTAAACACAGAGATGGAGTGTAAACTATGAAAACAGTTTCTGAGTTTTAGTAAGGCCAGCTGGACACTTTAAGAGTTGTTTCTTCTACAGTTAAAACTCTTTGCAAGATCTAGGTCAAAATTCATTATGAAGTGTATTTTTAAGTAATAATCTTTCAAGCAATCTTTTTTAATTACATTTTAATTATATATGCTCAAGTATTCCAAAAGACAGCAGAGCAATCAGCAGAGTTACTATCTAGATAAAATTAATACAAATTTACTCTAAATTCCCCAAGGTTTGTGGTAAAGTTTTAGGCCCAAATTTAAAATTGGCAAGGTTTAGTGAGAGGAAAAAAAGCATGAGTTCAATTCTACCTCCCAGTTCAGACCGATCTCTGGCAAATTGGCTTCCACTCAATTTTAAATATCTTTGCAAATCAGTCTTATTTTTGCAATTTCTTGCACACGTGCTAAGTGCTGATGGATGCCGTATTCACACTGCATTCCGCAGGGGGTTACCAGTTTGCAGAAATCTAAGAATCTGGAGGATCAAAGCCTTTGGTACTTAGTAAATTTGCTTTAAAATAATAATTTTGAAACCAGTACAGTGTATTAAATCTGTTACTTCATCTTCTCCTTACTTTATACAATATTCTCTTAACTATAAAACCATTGTAGCTAATACTACTTTTTCAGCGTTTGGAGAGTATCTGTTTTGAGATATTACCTCATACTTTGATTCCAATATTTTCCCCACCTATACTCCATAAGAAAAATATGTTATCCTCCAAAACATTATGATAGGTTACAAAAACTACCTCTTGTCTGGAAGGAGAATGACACATTTTTCTGCACCCGTGTTCCTCTCAACTAAGAAAGGCCCTTGTCAAAGCCAGGTTTTCTGGGACTTCATTTCCAGGAACAATTTTCTAAAGTGACAAACACTATGGGGAAATCTGTGCTAACCGTTAAAAAAACCTACAACTGAGTTATTTGCAGTACTGTCATGCTAACTTCCACCTCAATAAGACCAAAGAAATCTCAGGAGGGGACTCTGTTAATAGCTTCTTACTGACCTCCTTGCATCAGGCCCTTCTGGTGAATGGTGGCCCAGTGGTGAATATGGCAAATGAGGTGTGAAACCACTGAGATTTTTTTAAGACTAAGGCTCTGACTCATCAGGGGAAGAAAAAAAAATATAAAAACAGAGAAATGAGTTATACAATAGATATATTTTTCCCCTAGAATTCTTTGCCTCAGACCCTCCATCATGGAAACCCAAGCATGACCTGGAATATTAATTGTGTCAGGTCAAGCATACTGGCAAATGTACCATTTGTTACCCAGTCATCCTTAGCATTACATTAATATTTTGAATCATTTTGCATTTCTAACACTCTATCATTTAGTTTCCTCCCAATCATTTTCTTATCTTTGTAATTAATGGTGGCACATAAGGAAAGAAAAAGAAATCATAAGAAAACAAATATTAATTTAATGAACATTAGCAAAGAAAAGATATGTTGGTGGGTTTTCTTATATGCTGTATTACTTCCACCTCTAATCCTATATTTAGGCTATGCTGCAGAATATGCATTTTTGTGTTTTCTTGTTTATCATTTCTGCAAAGAGATAAAGACTTCACTGTTTTCTCCTAGAATACAATAAAGAAATTATAAAGAGCTAAACTCTATTATCAAGAGCCAAACTATGAAGGAAGAGACCAGCAAAAGAAATAGAAAGAAGGAAGGAAATAAGAAAAAGGTGCTGGTAGGAAGGGAAAGAAAGGCTGTGTTGATTATGCTGGATAGTTCCTCAGAAAAGGCTAGTGATTCCAAGTAGTATAATACATGTGAACAGGTTTAGATACTGTAAATTTGATTTATAAAAGAGTTATTTATTCTTCTTTCCCATTTACTTTTTAAATCTACATATAAAATTTCAAACAACATATGCCTTAATAGACAAAATGTAGCTGCTGCACTGCAAGTAATTACACACATGCTAAATGAAAATAAAGTTGAACTGAAGATAATATGTAAGCATGAAGTCAGTATGAAGTGTATCCCCATATCTTTAAAATATTTTTGCTGTAATTTAACTAAAAAAATAATAAAGCTATGCTCTATTTTAATTATTTTCCATATCAATTCTGAAAGTCCAAGGTAATCAGCATGTATCAGGGATATAAATGTTTCGTTAAACAGTCTGGTAATACAAAAAAAATTAATTAAATATATAGCTTTGAGGGAGGAAGTCTTTGCAAGACATTGCCACAGTAAGAACGTGAATAAATTCCTACTTTCTCATTCTGGTCTTTTAATGAGGAGTTAAATAAGAATGAAAAGACATCAACAAAATAAAGTCTTGACTTGAAAATCCTTTTTTGCTCCATTTGTAATTTGTGAAAAAACTAAGCAAGCTGCGAGGAGAGGTAAGATATCTTTAAAAGCCATAAAAGTAAAAGCATGAAGGAGAGCTGTGAATGAAATATTTGCTAGAGATGGGATTGCTGAATCAACACTGACCAGTGCACTTCATCATAATTATCAGGACATACTACTGCCAGGGGATTTATAAAAATCCCACTCAGCAAATAATTGCCCTGCTGTTAGGAGATAGTCGGAGTGTTAACACACTGTCACAGTCCAGCGTTTAGTAAGATATTCAACATTCAATTACTCTTGCTGAGAACTAAAAGGAAACATGATCATTTCTCAGCTACTGCAGTTACGCTTTCACATGAATTCCAGGGAACAATCTTGTTAATCCCCAGATATAGTTTCTCTAGGAGGCAAAAGAAATACCTTAAAACATTAATGATTCACAAGGAAAAAAAATGTGCTTATATGATGCTGAAACAGTGTGTGTAAAAGAAGGAATTTAAAACTTCCAAATAACTAGTTAATTACAGGCTGTCAGAATATTCCCTATGCAGTGAAAAATAAAAGGATAATATCTTCAATATGGAATTCACTGGGGAAAGAGCCATCTATGAAAATCCTGTAAATACTGTTCTAGCAACAAGTATAATAAAACTATGTCCCTGAACTCATATTAGAAACATCAAAATATTTAAGCCACATCAGAATGTACTCTACAAAGAATAGTCTGTTCTTTTTTACCTATTCTGAACACATTTCTACATTAACAATTAAGAAATACAGGACAAACTTTGTGCAGATATGAGAAAAGGACTATAGTGTGGTACAATGTTCCAATTAGAGATAAAATTTCTTTACCATGGCTGACGACAGGAAAAAGTCATCCCATTTTGTCAACGTAGATTCAGTTTTCAGAGAACTAAAACCACACCTTAGGCCTGATCCTGTCATCCTTACAAAAACATACTCTTAATTTAATCTAAATAAGAACTGAAGGACCTCGACTGTTATTGTACCTACAATATTCTAGCTTTGTTTGAAAAACTGCTTTTATACAGAGAGTGAGGAATTCATAAATGAGTGATGAGTAGTGTATAGTCATTCAAGTGGGATTAATTACCTGTCTTCTGCTTAATACATATTCTGTTTAAACAAAGCAATAGAAGCATTAATTATCGTTATTCTGCCTTCAGATTGTAAGGCTTGGTTCAGTCCTCTTCAGCTGTGAAATGTTTCCTTGATATCAAAACAATGGTGAAATCACATTTAAAATGTACTTTTATGTAGGTAAACCAGGCTGCAGTTTTATGGACTGTAGCATGAGGTGTTAAGGACACATTCAAGTCTGGTATCCCGGACAGACTAAGATCAGCCTCTAAACCTGCACAGGCATGAAGTTCAATGGTAGGAGGCAAAACTAATTGCGTCTCCAAACAAGTATCAACTGTTTGGGTATTTAGGCAATAAGACAAAAGATAAACTTAGTTTAATGCATGGATTATTGGGGTATAATGTCCAAAACACAGCAGCCTGACAAAAGCACATTAATCCCCCAAATGTATTTACCTTTGACTAATTCTCTCTCTGACCAAGGTTTACTCTGTCAGACTCTTGATGACTTGACTAGATCAGGGATAACAACTGGAACGAGTGAATGATGCTATGGGACACAGCACTCATGATAAAGACTCAAAACAGAGACAGAGAATTTAAAGTTCTCTTATGGCTTTCTCATTTGACTTCTAACTGATTTCTAAACAAATAGAAAAATACAATTTAACTTGCTTGCAGATTCACAGATCTCATCAGGTTAGAAGGGATCCTCAAAATCTCCAGAATAATCTCTGAAAGCGATTTTATTCTTTCATGTCTCAGTATCTGCATGTGAAGACACAGCATTTCCTTCCTTCACAGGGTTGTTTTGAAGCTAAAATCATTTATGCTTGAGAGAAGTTTTCAGAGCACTAAGCCACTGTTTTAAATGTGTGATTCTATTTACTTATTTTTCTCTCCTTGTAATTGTAAAAATCCTTCTAATTATACTTTTTGCTATCTTTGAATTTGTAACATCAGCTCTTCTTAACAGGGATGGAAACCTTACAGAATTTTTGTTAACAAAACGATTGCTAAACAGATAATTCATTCACTTCTCCAATACCAACCTAAATGAGGAAACATTTCATTCCTTTTCACGGTTTCTTACATCTGTTGCACTGTGCTTACATGTGAATCTTCTCTCAGAGACATATATTCTGACAGATTTACCAAAGGACTTGCTGTGGTAAACCTGTAAGATCAAACAATGACTGAAAATTCAGAAAGTGACAGTATGGTCTCATTGAAAACAGCTTTGTTAAACAATGAACAATGAGGTGAAGCTTTAATGAAGTCATAGTACTGTATACTGTAAAGAGAAAACAGAGCCATGTTAGTCAGATTAGTAAAGGTAGTCAGAAATTATTAGAAAAGAGTGATGTAACAAGAAAAACTGAAAGTTTTATTAAAAGATTATTGAAATAGAAAAACTGGAAGCCAAGAAAAAATAGAAGGATGAAGCTAATAAAGTTTTCTCTATGTGCATTGCAGGACTAACACAATTCCCAAATTAACTATATATATTGGATACTAAACAAAAGCATTGAATAAACTGTACAAGTTAATGAAAGAAATTCACTATACTATTCACTTGCCTAAGAGCCTAAAACCAAAGGATTTGGTGTGTACATCACTCATCTTGAAGTCTCATTAATGCAAGGATGCCATCATTGCCACTTGTTAATCAACAGCAAGGTTTGCTATTGAGAAATGTATGGTATTTTATCTTGGTGACTTCCCTTCTACCATTCCTCACCTAGCCCTTCTTAGGCATTTATCTCTTATTTTAACATGTACTTCTGTTATACTAGTTTCAAACACTACTTGAGCAAGACCGTATGTCACATCAAACTTGTATAAACACCAGATGGATTACTACACATCAACTAAATTTATCCCAGTAAGAAGTATCTGTGAATGTGTGAGTTAATTGATATTTACACTACGTTGTCATTTCCTTGCAATACAAATTCTTTCTAAAATGTGTGCGCCACCACGTACACAAAGTCAACATTCAATATACAACTCCCTCTTACCAGTTTTCTGACCCTGCAGCAACCCAATCCTTTTGTCACCCCAATTGACAGTGATACACAAAAGGTGGTCATGTTTTTCTAAGATCTCAGCATGTACACTTTTGATAGATCACACAGCTTGTCCTTTAAACTCTGCCATTAATCCTGCCCACAGGAGTTGAGCAAGAAGTTTGTTGTCTAGAAAAAAATCCGCACAAACAGAGATTATGCAATTCAGATGCTGAAACAGGGTGTTTAAGTGCAGGGAGCTTCTAGTTAGTGGATTTTCAAATGATTAATGCTTGATGCAGAAATGTTAAATGCTGTAATACATGGTTAATACAGAGATACAACTATGCTATAACAACATATACTTAGTATGAGTGACATGGCTAGTTACAATCTATTTAGAAATATTGCCCTGTCTACATGGATATGCCTTTACACCTGAGCTTGTGTAGAGTAAGTCATAAAACAGCGCTCAGACTTTACATTCTATTTTGTGTTGAGCTCTTTCTGATGACAGATGAATTTTTGGTGTAAACTCTTTTGCATTTCTCTGCACAGTAATCCAGTTACCAAACAAACTGAAAGGATTTTGTATTAAGCATATCTTCAGAAAAATGCAGTTTGTGATACTGTCACAAAACATGCTTACAATTATTACATTTTTTCTATGTTGAAGTTCATTTGTCATTTCTTCTAAAAAATAGCATGTGGATATCTTGTTTTCTGAAGTGTGGCAAAGAGAAATTATCGATTTCTGTTGGAAACACTTTCACTCACCACTTGTGCTGGAATGAGACTTCTTAGAAGAATGAATGGGAAGTACTGCTCACTGACACTGGGCAGAAAAATATCTGAAATGCTGCATAGTCATGTTTCTCATAGGAGGTGTCAGCAAATAGCCTTTTGCCATCCTCTTCCTGTTGCTCCCTAGCCTATGGAGCTAGCCTTTCCCAGGCATGAAGATCACCACACTCATTTGTCACAGAACCATAGAGTGATATAAGTTGGAATGGACATCTAAAGGTCATCTAGTTCAACCCCCCTGCAGTAAGCAAGGACATTCTCTGCTAGATAGGTTACTCAAAGCCCTATCAAGCCTGACCTTGAATATCTCCAGGAATGGAGCCGCAGCTACCTCCCTGGGCTATCTGTTTCAGTGCTCCACTACCCTCATCCAATCTGAATCAACTCTTCTCTAACCTGAAACCATTGCCGCTCATCCTAGCACTAAAAGCTTTTATAAACAGTTTGGCTTAGGTTGTATTTGCACTCTCCAGAGAGATGAAAAACAGTTCTTAAAGAGAAAGAAAGGCTGATTGAAAATGATATGAGCAAAACTGGGAAATCTATGGAAGTTATAAAGTTTCTCACCACGTGGTTTTGCCAGAGTGTGCACCAGACAGATTCTGGATGTATATGTTGGCTTCCAGCACTTGCCTCCTTTTTACATCACCATGATACTGTGGTCAGTTGCAGAATTACAGTCCTGAGTGTTCCCAGGATGTGCAATCTCAAAGTGCAAGAGCTGGACTGAAATTCTAAGAGAACTAAAGATTTTTGATGAGTGTGCAAAACACTTAAAAGCCACTTTTGGAATCCAGACCTAGTGGAACTAACCTTCTAGACAAACGTTATTCTTTCTTCAGGTACAATGTCTTCCAGAATCACAAACAGCTCAGCTACTGGCTGCTTTCAGTTTACCTCACTTTGTCCTTTCTGATAAAAACATTAAGCAACATTAACTGAGATTCCTTCCAAGTGAACTGATATTGTGTGTTTAGTGCCCCACGAGACACAAGACTTGAATGATTTTCCTATAGTGAATACCTGTGAATAGGCTGATCCATCTGACTTCCAGTGTGGAAGTGAATGCATGAAGAAGGCTTGCTGATCAAACAACCCTGTCACAAGTTCTGTAAGAAGGATTTAATGTAAATTGAGAATCCTCTGGAAATAATATTTTCTAGAAACAGAACAGTACAGCATGAAGTGCTTTATGTACTAATGGTATTTAAATGTATCTGTAAGCCTACGTGAGAGCTAGGAAATCTCACTCTCTCCACTTTAATTTAAACGGGATTTTTTATGGTACAAGCTTTGGAAAGTACTCAGAAATATCTGATTTCTTGGCATAGAAGTGATGAGTGGCTATTAAACACCCATGGATAGGTGGGGATGTTCAGTGACTAGGGCACCTACATTAAAAAAAAAAAAATTAACTATTTTAGTTCATCTTCAGGAAGTATTAGTACTTATAATGAATGATAATTTCATCCTTTGAATGTTTTAGAGACAGGATAATAAAATTATTACAGTAAAGAGGGAGGAAATAAAATGTAAAAGGTAAGAGCTAATTCATTCTTTATGCTAGCTCAGTCCTTGGCCTTTCCTGAACAGACACTGCCAATAGCAACAAATTATGTATAATCATTTTGTGATGTGGACTGTTCACTCGGGACTAAGCTCAAATGACCAAACTTGCAGCCTTGTCTCTTAAACTGTAGATCTGAAGATCAAAGGCCAGAGCTTTATCCACTGAGTCCTCACCTTTATAAGAATAAAACTGCCAGGTGTCCAGAGATAGAGTGGGTGTCAAACAGTGTCATTTTAGACCAATTGTTTTTCAAGTTCTTACAGGACAGCACATTAGGTTAGAAGCATATTAATCAGTTGTGTCTTCTGAATATTCATTAGCCTGCTCCAGGAAGGATTTTGTGGTTTTTTTTTTTTTTTCCTTCCTCACTTAGAACATTTACACCCCATTTTAGTGCAGTAGTAAGTTCAATAGAATTAACTCCTGACTTCCAATAGTGTAAAAACAGGGCACAGTGTCTAATGTTTATGAATTGTCACCTTTGTTGACAGGGAAAAAGTATAATTACAAAACCCATTAGCTCTCTAGTCTTTGTAGACATTATATCACAAAGGATGTCAGCTTTCTGAACTACCCGTACATTTATTTTCTCTAACTAAATGTAAATGTGGTTTGTCTGCTTAGAAACAGAAGAACGGCAAAGAAACATGAGTTAAAAACCTCTTTTACCTCACTCAGTACTGTTTACTGCATGGGGGAAAAAACCTTATAGTTGCTCTGCTGTTCTCCAATACTTTTCTCAGTGACAGGAGAAGCAATAATAGCAAAAGGCTACTTGAAGAATTTGAAAACTGTTTGTATGGGAATCTTTTCCTGATCTCAGTTTCTTTACAAGACACACAGTCTGCTCATTCCACCACTTCTCCCACTTTGTCTTTCAGGTACCACTGCCTTCTGATCCACACCACACCGTGGACTTAGAAGTCCAACACTTGGTAAGCAGCAGTATTGACAGCAGCACATGACAGACTTGCTGCCACTTACCTCAGCATTGCGGCTCATCTGTCAGCAGATACTTAAGCAGTTCTAGATACTGGATCTTTGGATTTAGTTTCTTATATACCTAATTCTAATCATCATTGTAAGACAAAGACCAACTGCAGTATTTCTTGGAAGTTGACAAATACCAATGTCAGGAAGCATGCAGCCACATGTTCAAACATATACAAGCTCTTCATTTCTACTTGTGCAAAGTGCCATCAATGGTGCAAAGTGCCATCAATGCATTCAGTGATTCTGTCTTTCAATGACTAAAAAAGCTGTTTGCTATAAAAGCTGTTTGTCAGACATTTGCAAAGGATGGCCCTTTAATGCAAATGTCTACTTGCAATGACAAAGAATAAGATTCTAATCAGTTATAGTGAATTTTGTTAATACAGAAAGGGGAACTACAGGATTATAGAAGGATAATCTACATAAGTAAACATGTTTATAATAGAAAATCACATTTAATAGGTAGCTCATTTATTAATGACAACTCAAAATAAGGATCATTTCCACTGTAGTGGAAATGGCATACTGTGATTTTGGACTAATTAGAAAACCTGAATTATTACAAGTTTTATATCTCAATCAGAAATTATAATGTAGTTCATGATACAGCAGGTAAAACCAATGAAAAATACATCTGCACTGTTATTTTTGTGTTATAAATCAGAAATTACAACAATTATTCTTAACAATGGCAAAGGATTGTTACATATGTGTTACAATTTTTACTGTGTTCATCATGACGTCGGAATTTATCAGATTATTAAGGTTAAAAATACACAAAGAAAACAATGAGATATATATATTTATACAATTTTATTTTAATCTGAAATAAATATAATTTTAACGGAATTTAATGTGGAAGCCCCCCAGTTGCCCCCTCACAGAATTATTTCTTTGTGTATTTCACAATGGAATTTCTTGCAACAGGCAACCAGTACCATGCCCTAAGTCACGTGGTAAGAAGGGCATGGGCTTGACTTTTTTTCCCCTCTTTCTAATAATTATGAGAATTGCAAAATTGTCTTTCAGAGAAGTAATTTCCTTCACGCATGTAAGATGTCACTTGAGTACTCATTGATACTACTGGTGTATACAGCAAGTTGATTAAAGCTCAGTGATTCATCATCATGAAGTTTTAGAGCTTGTGCTTTATTTCTCCAGACATGATTTGGTTTAATAATAATCTAAATAAAATTAAATAAATCTAAAAATCTAAATTAAATTAAAATTTACTTTCTTTTATCCAGCCTACCCTTCTGGCTACAAATAGGGTTATATTTGTGTGGCATGGATATTACAAGTACTACAGAAAAAAATATTTATCTAGTTTTTAGTAAAAAACTATGTTTTGGAGTTGGCAGATTGCTTGTGGTGGGTTGAAGTTTCCCCCCAAGATTAACTGACTTTTAAAGACATAGCCTAAAACCACCACAATGCATAATATTGTAATTACACAGAAATGTGCCAAATAATTTATATTATTAATAAAATTATTACACATTATTACTAAGAGCAAATTAACATTACTAGTTAGTAATTATTGATCATGCAAATATCCTATTTTAACTGTCTTTTCCTTAAACTACACTGCTACAGTACTAAGTCTTTCATTCAAATGAACTATTTCTTCTGCAGATTAAAATGTTCATGTAAATGCAATGAAGTTTTTCTAAAATAGCAGTGGGAAATAATTGTATCTGAGTAAGTTTCCATGGCAGAAAACCCTCAACCAACTGCCTGCAAAATAACGTAGGGAAATGATATGGTGTAATAGCATAAGTTTTTTTTTTTATCATCCAATGATTTTCCTGAATGCCAGTTTCATAGCGATGGTACTAAACTCACACCTCCCCTTGTAGAAAATTAGTAACTGAAGACAAAGAATCTTAAATCTATATATGCCTATATAATATTTTGTAAGCAGATCAAATTTCTTGTTCCTGAGTTGAGAGCATGCACACTTATTCTGCCCATGTTTTGAGCTGACCAGGAGCTGTGTAACTGCATTAATTCTTGAGCTAATATACCGTGGCTCTCAACAGGGCTAATTAGTTTGGGTTCAGCCCCATGTTATAGCTCCAGATTGGCTTGGAAAGTAATCAAAGCAAGCTCACATCTGTCTGTATAAGACTATGTGCATATACCTGGCATCAGTAACAACAAATAATGCATACTAATTCTGAGTCTGATACCTGTTTCGTTCTCTCTTTTTTTTTAATTTCCCCCTATTTTTTTCCTTTAGAAAGGCAACAATTTACAGAAGCAATAAAAGCTGGAAGAGTAAATTAATATATGACAAAGGCAAAACATGTTGACTTCATCATAGGCCATGCTATTACATACATACTAGACCTCCGGTACATTTATGGCACTGGCATCCTTAAGCTTCACTGTTTGAAATGTAAAACAATGCTAGCAATTAGAAATGGGCATGACCTTACACATATATATATAATCTCTGGAGTAAGAAGAGCAAATTCTGCCATCACTAAAGGATTTATGTAGACTTTAAAGCCACAGAAGGATCAGTGTATCATCTGCTACATTGTGCAATGCTATAATGTTCGATCATCTCCCTGTTTAACCTATAACATACTCTGAGCTGGGTTTCTGGGCTTCAGCTCGTAAGGAGTGGGGAATGGAATTTGACACGCCTTTCTTTACTAAAGCCAAGGAGCAACAGCTCCTTAATTCTCTTCTGACAATAAGTAACATCATTTCTCCTCTTTTTGCCTGTAGTAAAACAAAAATAATCAAAATCATAGGATATATTTGAAACAACTCTCGCAAATACAGATTTTGCAATGTTGCCCATAAAATTTGCCTGAGCATTTGCAGCCCTTAATGCATGAGGTGGCTCAGCTCCACCATTGCACCAAGTTATGCCTGGCAGGAAGGGGAGGAGACTGTAGCAAACTTCAGCATCTCATCTCTAAATCTTATTGAGATTTAGTTAATCATGTCTATAGAATAAGTCCAGCTCATCAACCTTTTCATCTGCTATGCCCTCTGCTGACAATTATTATTTTTCTTCCTTAACTCACTCAAAATTGTTGACTTCTGTGGCCTATTTCTACTGAGACATGTCTGGACCTTGCTCAGCAATCCAATTAATTATCCTTTGAAGACAGTAAGATGCAACTGAAGACAGATCAGACCATCAGGCGTATGAGACAGTGCATCAAAACAGTAAGTTCTGCACTAAAATGATTTGCCTGTATTTTAGCAAGAGATCAAATTCTATAACTATGTGCAGCTGAGCAATACAATACTTTGAAGAAGTAGTTGACTATATATACCTCTTTTCTGGTTTTCAGGTTGCCTGTAGGTGCTGCATTAACTTAAACTCATTTATGTTTCAGGATATTGCCCTCTACCAGCAGTCCTCCAGGTATATGGCTGAATCAAGGCACTACTTGCCATTTCTCAAAAAAGTGTGTAACAACTTGCTAAACCAGTATCATCAGAAGTAAAATAAGTTTACTGAAATCTTTTGGATCACAGGTCACTCAACGTCTCTAACCAGACCATTTTTGTACTCCAGGCAAACACATTAATGTGTATGTGTTGATTTGCATAAAGCATCCTGCTTTAAACGTGAATTCCAAATTTTCTACAGCCTAATGCAATATTAAAGCACTGTGCAGGTTAGTCTTAATATTCTAGATGTCTATCTGAACAAAGCTAATTTCAGTTATTAACTAGCTCCCCTGCTTAAAAGCCACTCAGAAAACTTTTGGTGCTATTTTATTCCTATATTTTTCTACATTATATTATTTGCAAATATAATTACTTCCATGTGATTTATAAGGTGAGGTTTCATAACTGATATGCAGTTTATTAAAATATACTTCTACTTACTGGATGGATCACAAATAACTGCCAAAGAGAGGGAAATATTAAAAATTCTGTCACTAAGTGACATGGTATTTTTCCTGTGTTGTTTAGGATTAACAGATTTAACACAGATTATAATTAACAACCTATGAAAAGTAAGCACTGAGTTCATTTTAGCTTACCTTGATTGAATGGTAATTCTTCACCCATAAGAAGAACATCCAGTAAACAAAAATTGATGGACACAATACACTTTGTTACAAATGTTCACAAAAGGGGGCTAAACAAAGAACATACATGCTTTACTAATCATATCAAATTTGTGTAAGTTATACCTACTCCCATACTCACCTGTCTATAAAGCAGCTTACACCAAAAAGCTTGAAAAAATATACACCTTTTATCAATACAAAACAAATTGATCAATAAATATTTAAAATTTATGAGGCATTTCTAACTGAAAACAATCATGCTAAATAAGCTGATTCAGGCTGTTCTAGGAACAGCTTCGGCTGAACACCTGCATTTACAATCTATCCTAAAACAAGCAGAACACAGCATCAATTCAAGCTCAATTAAAAAAAGGGGAAAAAATGAAATCCCTTCTCAGTTTAATAACTTGTTAGTTCTTGACAAGTGCAACAACACAACAATAAGCCAGTCAAAATGAGTTTTTAAAGCGAGGTTATGCCCTTCGTGTTGTGTTATCACAGTGGCAGATCAAACTGCTGACTTGGACTCTTTCTGCCAGCAGTGCTGATGCTGCCTCTATGAAGCTGCTGTCACGGAATAGTCATGGTACCTGCTCTTGCCTATAGAAAAGCACTAAATTGAACTCGAAGTAGTGTCTTTGTGATATCTTTTCAACAAGTCATGTCCCATTCAGCCTGCTAGTTTATCTCTGTCAGGCTGTGGCCCAAGTGGTTTGCATGAGCTGTCAGGGACAGGTATACCAACCTGCTCAGTGCTAAGGAGGTAATGCATCTTTCGGGCTTGGTATTTCTTCTCCTGTTCTTTCTTTTCTAGGTCTTTCCTTTTCTCTTCATTTTCTTTCATTTCTGTATATTCTTGGAGTTCACTCCTGTAATAAAATAAGTGTGCCAGTTAGAAGAATAATAGATGTGCTAATGTTTTATTTTGCTTTAACCCTTCACAGTGTTCTGCTATTATACATTAGCAGTATACTGTCACCACTGGAATGCAAAATGACAGTCCATTCAGTTCTATAGTAGCAGGATGCTACATAGATATAACTGACAAAATAGGATTAAAATTACAAAACCTATACAGTATATTAGCCCTTATTTACTATTTTGAAGAATATATCAATCTTTGTGTTTTCACAGCTTGATTACATAGCATGTCCCTTTTTTCATCTTTAAAAGCCACTTTAGTTTTAATTTCTCTAAGTAGAAGTTGTTATAATTTAGGATTTGTTCTCTCCAAATGGTTTCAAAATAAAAGTTGTTCACTCAATGTTCCAGCTAGTGCCTTGCAACACCACCTTCTGATCTGCAGACAGAGGAAACCTTATAGCATGAGAGAAGATAGGAAACAGAGGATAAGAGTAGGCATTCATTCCTAGATCCTTGAGCTTTTTGTAAGGTTAAGAATGTAAGGCATAGAGAAGAATTGGATGCACACCTTTAAAGTGTGCAACAACCTTAAACAGCATTTCCATAGCATTAGGCTTCTTGCATAGGTCATTTTCTACTCTGGTCTGATAGCAGTGGTACAGAAGAAGTAAGAACAGAACTGCCTCATGAGCCACTGCATGACAGAGATTTGCCATCACATACTCGTAACTGTGTGTCTCTGTACTCAATGCATAGAATACCCCTTCTTCGTAAAAGAAATAAGGAACTGTACCTAACATGAGCTCTCAAAGAATAGAGAAAACTCATTTTCAACTGGAGGTTTAGAAGAAAACTTTCACAGCAAATGGGTGTACAGTTCCTCATCAATGGCTTTTTTTTTTTCCTTTTCATAGAGCCAGGCTTGCTGTAAATTACGCAAACAGTGGAGTGAATTAATGTTCTCTAAGAAACTAAATTCCATGCTATTGTGCACAATGCACGTGCATGGAATATTTTTGAACCAGTTGAAAAAGGTTAGTTTGATTAACACTTGTTATTTTTGTTATTAAGAAATGGCTAGTTCAAATTAACCTGTGTGCCAAAGACACCAACCGTATTCAGTCAAGCATTTAGATTGTTTAAAAGTTAAATACCCAAATTCTATTCTTTTTCTTTTTTTAAAGCATGTGTGTATACGATAAAATGAAAAGCAAAAATATACCATTCACATATCTGGATAATTCAAGCATTCCCACAAAACAGATGAGAGGTCTATATTAATAGTCTCAGATATTTCAATGAGTACCAAATAACACACTCCAGGACAAGGGTCAAATCCTGTCAGAGTATGCACATGAATAAGTTTGCTGATACGAATAATCCCATGGGAAAGCCATATTGGTCCTGAAAGTGTTTGTAAGATTGTGACTCAATTATTCTTAATATTTTAATTACCATAATGTGAAATTAGTTCATCGAAACATGGGAAAGAACAGTAATTGCTTCATAAATATGAACACTACAAAACCACATTCTTAAATTCAAGTTGCCATGTTGAATTTTTATTTGTTTCAGGCTATCTTTCAAGTTTTCATCAACTGAAATAAGTAAGATGCTAAGTGATTAAACAGGTGCTATTTCAAATGTAAAAGAACAAAACCAAAATGCCACAGAAATAAAGACTGGAAAAGATGTATAGGCCCATTTCAATCTACAAAAATATTTTTTGTTGCAGTTTACTGTTAAAGCTGCTAATACAATATTTCATACAAGGTTACTTATGAAGCACACTGACGTTTAAAAATCACCATGCTATGCTTTTGCAGCAGTGTAATTTTTTTTCCAACATAAGATTAAATTGCAAAATAAATGAATTACTTAGAGTGGCATGGCCCCCATTTTGCCACCCTTCTCTTGAAAATTGCTTATTAATATGAAAAAAAGAAGTTGGAAAATAGCCTGTTTTACTTTATGCATAGCGTTTTGGGGCCTCAAAGCCTGCAGAGCCGGACTAGCTGCACATTTTAGATTGTGTTGGCAAGCAGGGACGATGACCTTCCTGACCTGCATCTCAAGGCTATTATTAATCGCTAAGTAACCTGGTAAAGCCAAACAAATTTGTTTCCATTGAAAGGATCTCTATCTGTGTCTGAGAATTTGTGCTGTACCAAACAAACCTCATTAACTGTGTCCATTTTTGACAAAGAACTAGGAGTTGGAGAGATTGGAGACCTTTCTTTGTCCTTAAGGTACAGACTTCAGAGTCACTGCATGTATGTGTATAAGCATTTTTACTTGGAAACTCTTTGTTCTGTATCAAACAAATGAATAAATAGACAATGCATATAGTATCAACTTTGTTCTTTATTTTATGCCAATTTACCTTCAATACCAGAGTGCACGATCCATGTTTTACATATTTAATATTTTTTGTTCCTTTTTGATTACAGAGTCCTCTATTCATCTTTAGCACCACTGTCTATAACTGATGAAGTGTCTGTCAACATATTACTGCAGTTTGTTCATGTTCTTAAATACTCAAGCAGTTGTTCTCAACCGTTGCTATGGAAGCTTTGCTATTTAGAACACAACTGGTGATGAAAAGCCCCAAATAATGATAAAAACATAAATTTGTATTACAGCTGTAATGATAATGGGATGCAAAATGCTTCCCATTGTCATTAATCTGAATTTGCCAGATTACTTTGAATGAATGATTAATAATTGTTATTTGTTGAAAATAAATGAAGTCTCAAACACTTTTTGAAGTTCAGTGTAATTCATGATCTTTTCAGACTACTATAACCCAAGTCATCATGATTATTCCTGATTATCACACATCCTCATTAATGCTGCACCATAATCCATTTAAAATTCTGTGGTTTTTTAAACAGTTACAATTTTCAACATAATTTTGCTGCCTACACATGTTGTGCTAAAATATAAAGCTTTGCTAAAATATTTATATCATGCATTATACTGCTCTGTACAGTTGTACAGAATGAGCAGACAATTCTGTCTCAGGGGTAATAGCTCCCAAGGTGCTTCTCTCCATAGAGGCAGTACAAAATAAGAGATATGTAGTAGTCCAAACACTGCATGACTGGAAAGCACAGATGTTTTAACATAATAGTAGACTTACTTGAAAGCTGTTTGAACCTGAAACTTTCACCTCTTCAACCATACTCTCAAGAATTTGGATAGGAGCAACAAAAGCAGAGAATCTAAAAGTAGTTGGGTATGGATATAGTTATTTTATACACTAGTACTACTTAGTAAATACTACATGCTATGCACCATGCAGAAAAATATGTACAAGCATAAGCAGCACTAAAGTCACAAATTTAGACCTCAAACTAGAGTTAGACTTCCAGATACTTTACATACAAATGTGTTTATTGAAGAGTTTCATGTTCGTGTCATGTATGCCTTCTGAGAGAAAATAAATCCAAATTCTATTAAAGTCTGTTAAAATGTCATTGAAAATAAAACAATCTCTGGATGAAACCCTTACACTTGCTGCCAGCCCACTCTTTGTTTATATAGATCTTAGGTTCATTGAGCAATAGGAAGTGATCTTTTCTTGGGATTATATGCTATTATGAATGCTAGCTACAATGCATCATACTCTGGGGACTCTGGACCAAATTTGCTTCAGGATGAAATTTTCAAGGTTTGGTATGAAATGGGAGAATTGAGTACAGTAAAATGTTTGCCCAGATTATTTGTGGAGAAAGAGTTCTCACGCAAAACACGTTTTAAGTTAACTAACGGTCTGTTTCTATAAATGATCTGTCTGTTGCATGGCTCATGGTTGGAACAGTTCAGTTCTTTTCCATTCTTAAAACTGAACAAGTGAGCAATTTTTTTATCATATAATCGGTTCATTAGCATAAAGCTTATATCTTGTATCTGCTACATCTTTCTACAAACATGGCTTCTCATATAAACTCAGTCCAATCAGAGTCTCTCCTACATAGATTTTTATGGCATATCTTTGTCGAGGAAGTATGTGCAAATTCTGACAAATGTAGTGTCTCATGATCTGAAAATTGGTCAGCAAATCAGAAGACGATCAATGTTTAGTAGTGCAAATTTAGGGATCTTTTGTTAAACAAGAGAAGATTCCGGGTTTGCCTTGTCATAGACGATGTTTTGTGTAACTGAAAAACAGCATATCATTATCAAAGTATGTGCTTAAAGCTCACCATTAAAAATAATCTTGTGTTAACAAATATGTGAAGTAGCTGTTGATTTGTTAATGATAAAATTCTTTGCTTTATAGAGTTTGAAAAGAAAAGGTATTCATATGACAAGATAACTTATTATTATTCTGATACTTCATTATGCAGTAAGCAGTGGTGCTGGTTCCAGCTATGAGATGCAAATTCAGTTGACAGTGCTCCTGCTGTCTGTATAAAGGTTAAAAACACACATATAATATTGTTCCTGGCACTTTTGGAAAGGTCTTCAAGTGATGATTTCAGCAATATACAGATTTTAATAATTCCACATAAAATTGCATTTTACAAATTCACACTGACCTACATTTATTGAACTTTATCAAACTATTGCACTTTTTTGGCATTTTCATTGGCATTCTTTGGACCTTTCACCAGACAACTATAAAATTATAATAGTAACTAAAGTAAAGGGCATCTGAGGAAATCAATAATGAATATCATTGCTTAGAGTACCCAGAAAGAGTATCGAGTTATTGTGATTTTTAACAGTTCAGACCCCAAATCATAAAATTCCTGCAGCATAGGCAGTAGGCAACCTTACCATAAAAGGAGATAACCTACATTGATTTTACTTTCCTGACTATATATCATCCTCCCTGCTCAAATACAGAATATGGAAGGGAAAATGAAATTAGCTGGACAGTACTTTTGGTACACCACTGCATGCCACTTGATTTCTTATTACATTGGAGCAGGTGACAATGGAGTACGACTTGCCATGATTGTATCATTTGACTTAATCTATTCTATTTGGGAAAAAATGAAATATACATATGGAGTAGCTTAGGCTGTAAAAAATAGTTTAGAGAGCTCTGTACTTTAAAGGCAAAGCTTTAACACAACACACATACTTACATTAGCTATGTACCAATAGACATCTTGATTATCCTCAAACTTTTTCTGAATTTGAGTGAACCTGTTCAGATTTACTGATCAGAATAGAGCAGGTCTGCAACCCTCTTACTCCTCTCATGATGTAGACTTAACCAAAACATTTGACCTCAAGTTGCAGTGAAACAGATGCTTAAAGAGACAGTCAGTTACTAGGGGTACAAGGTTTGTCACTGCCTGGGAGGCTAACCACAAGCAGGTGTCCAAAATTCTTCATAATTTTAAGTGTCAAGGTTTACACCAATTCCTTTGACAACTTAATCATGACACTGTCTTCAGAATCTGGAGGACTAGTACTGCTCTGTCATTGCAGTGCAGTGATCAGGAAACTAATATGACTCCTTAGGATGAAAAATAAAATAAAGCTCATATGTAGGCATGCAAAAAACACCCTATAGTTTCTACAATTAATGGTTTTACTGATAGAAATTTGTAACACTTTAAAATCCCATTACAATTTGTGCATAGGAGAACAAACGCTACTCATCTTTCCTCAATCACACAGTGCACCCTGCCAATAGAATTAAGTGACATACTAGTTCAACTGTCAAGGTCCACAATGTGATCAATATACTGTGCAGGAAATGCAATGAACATCGCAGTGAAGGGCATACAGTGAATGAATACCTTGTGCAGATCAGGAGATCAGGACACAGCATGTACTAGAAGATAGGAAAGAACAGACTGATGTATCCTTCTTATCCTTCCAATTTCCACTGCTGCACAGTTACTCAAGAGAATGCAACGGCTTTTCAAAACACCGATTGCAGATCCAGTTCATAAATAAAACTGAGTATGTTCCCTAATCCACCCTACAGAACCTTCTAGTTAAGGTTTCAATAACAACTCCAACAGAATTTTTCCTTTTCTGGTAAAACAAAATCTTTCAAATTACTCCAATTTCTGGAAACATGCAAATTAATGGTACAAAGCGGTTTTTTCCTTGTCTGTATAAATACTTAAGCTGAATTTACTTCAGAACACCAGGAAGTTTACTTTTCTTTGTTTTTTTTAAAAGGTCCACTTTAAATAAAGATGCTTTGTTAGCTTAACTATTTTGATTTAATTAAATTGTAAAGCCCACCCATTATGGGTGTGCGATTAGAGTATATACAACAAAGATTCTGTTGGCTGAAGAACTAGACTGAACCAGTGTACCAGATCTATACTCAGGTCTATGCTACTAAAGCTAAACAGGAAAAGTGTTTTCATTCCATGGCTGCTCCTATTGATACCATAATGGGATCAGGCTGATTGATTTGCTTAATCAACAAACAATATTTGGGGGCAAAGAGGATTTGACTCAGAACAGATAACAGAACCTTAACTCAAATTATTCTGATAGCTGTTATGTAGCAGTGGTCATTTCTAGAACAGTGTAGAGTGTCACTGCTAAACTGCTAAGAAAGCTGTCATGTTCTTAACTTTTTTCCAGCAATATCTATATATACATATATATATGTATAAAAAGCAATGTCTAACCACAGACAAATGCCATTGAAAGTTTTCTAGTGAATGTCATGTGAAAGTATCCGTTATCTTTTGGCACTCCAATTCCCAGAAGACTACATATGCTACCATCTGCCCAGTAATAACCAGAGAAAAGTACACTGCTATATTTTGCTACAGTTAAGCTGCTCCCAGTACTAGGATGAATTAATTTAAGGTAACTGTTATCTCCCTGCTGCAGTACAGGACAATGTAGACATATCTGTACTCCTTTTACTTTAATATAGGGTACTTGGCAACATTTACAATATTCAACATTAGGTGATTTAGAAAGCAAACATGATGTTTTAACTTCTAAAGGTCATCAGTTAAGTTGATTTTCTTTCTCAGGGTATCATGAAACAATTTGAGGTCTACTGAAGTCACATCTTTCACTTTCATACAAAATTCTGCATATGATTGCAAGTGAAATGGTACACTTTGTTCATATTAAGCAGGTTTTACAATGGCAAGGCAGGGAGAGCTTTCACATACTGACCCATTTCATATATCAGAGCAGTAATGCCAAATCCCATAATTTCATCCCACTTTTTTGGTATGTGATAGTTTTCTCACACTCCATACTCATGGAATGATGTTACCAGTTGGGCATCTAAGATGCCATTTCTAATTAAGCATAAAATATTATGAAAGACACAGAAAATTAGTATATTTTTAGTAATAGCAAATACAATTATTTTGGAGGAGATAAGCAACACATTTTTAAATACTGCATTGCCACTTGCAAGTATGTGATTTCACAGCAGTGGCTAATTGCCAAACTGAAATTATCAGCTCCACCACAATTCTCAGAAGTGTTAGGAACTCTTATCTCTTACTGTCTTGAAATCTTTGAAGTCATCAGCACCCCAAAAAATTAGATGCTCTTTAGTACGGCATGCAAGAAATTACGCTCAGAATTGAAGTCTGCTTTCTGACATTTGGGTGCTACCACATAAAGCAGACTACACTTATAGATTTAGGCATCCAGTTATTCGTGCCTGAAGCGTACATCCAACATTTCCACTTCATTGTCTACAGAGGAACACAGTTTTCTGATCTGAGTACTAGATCCCTTCTTGAGTAGCCAAGCACAATGCTAGATGGTGGTGAGGCCTCCCACCACCAACTACAAATTGGCTGATGAGTGCTGCCTCATTTTGGGTGTCATGCAAGCTGGAAAAAAACACACACCTTAGTTTATCAGATCAGTCTATAAATATTTCATAATTAGCCAGTTAATTGGACAAGAAAAGAATAGACTGGAGAAAAGAGGTGGAAAATGTCACTTTCTTGTAATGCTTTGTTGTGCTGATTTGGTTTGAAGGCAGTAGGAACTGTGAAGTTCAAGGTAAAACATTGGGATTTAGTTACTCTGTCAAGGATGAACAACTTAATGGATTTATGTAATTATCCCTACAAGGTGAAGAGTCTGAAGACGCTGAAAGGGGGATAATAACAAGTAAAAGTTTCACACACCTTAAAAAATCATGCTCACAGTATGAGGAACTATGGCTTTTAAAGGGAGTAGTCTGAGTAGGATTCATAAAGATGAAGAAGCTCTCTTTAATGATGCTGTGATGGAAAGATATTGAAATCAATGCATTATATGACAATACATTAGAGAAAAAAATTATTTCTTACACACTATGACTGTGCTGAGTTCTGAAGCTGATAGCATTTTAAAGGATGTTTGAAAGTCTGTCCAAAGTGGGTTTTTGGGGGTTTTGGGTTTTTTTTGAGAGATCAAAAATAAGCTACATTGCAGCACATTCTGGAAATGCTGTGTCTGTAAACGAATTACTCACTGATGTAACTGTAGACACACTCATGTATGAGCTGGAACATTTGGATATCATAAAACAAGCCTAGTTACATAATCATTTGTGTACAAATTGCTTATACAAAAGAAAGGAAACATCTAATTTTATAACATAACTCAAATTCATGCATTTAAATTTTATGCTTCTTTATTAAGTTGACAGTTGCACACCAAGGGGGAAAAAAGCAACAAAAAACCTCATCACCTTGTTTTAAAGACAAAAGAACTGCTTTAAGTGAGTTAATGGCATATAACACTTGTCATCCTTCTAATGACCTAAACAGCTGAAATTACTAGTTCTCCAAAGAGTACATGAAAAATGTTTATATTCTTTTTTCATGTCTTTAGTCTTGAACTGGTAGAGCTCTTCCCTGATAACCTAGTATAGCCTGTATATAGATGGCCTGTCATGTCTCTACAATTAGATAAAACCAGAATTGCTATAATTTAATCAGTTACAACCTGAAAATTATATTTTGAAAATCAAGTTTATTAATATGTAATCTTTGGGTAATCATATTTATTCTCCTAATTTACACAATATTTATGATACTCTACATGTCCTTGAAATACGGAACAGGGACACTACACTATGAAAAAGTGGCCTAGCTGCTGGAGTTCATAAATTTTGTTCAGCTTTGGATGAGTTCAAAGAATTGCCATGTAAGAAAAGCCTTACAGAGGGAATTTATCTGATTATGGCAGTAATAATTACCCAGCTGTTTATTGCAGATAGAGAAATAATTCATGTAGGCAATAGGCCGTGGTGGCAATGACACTCTGCATTTAGTAAATATGCAAACTGTTCACTTCTAATTAACCAAGCTAGAGGATGCCCTTATTAAATGTATAAACTAAAAGTGCCTTCCTGACAAGTGATGAATTGTTACATTGCACAAACTCTTGCCACAGAATTACTGGAGTGAACTTGGGGCTTAACTTCATTAAGAGATCTTGTGGGATAGTTAAATGAGGATGGACAGCATAACAAGACCTACCTGACAGTCAATGATATGTTAGAGCTTAATGAAACTGCACCTCTTCCCCTCTTCTACTTATTTTACAGTGAATATCCTACTTCAGATGAAATAGAAGACTGTCACATCTGTCTATATAGGACATTATCAAATTCTAAGATTAGTCAGTTTTTGTTCACAGAAAATGTTTTGTGAGCTGTCAGCAATTCTAACAGTCCATTTTCAAATTAAAAAAAAAAATCTATCCAGACACTACTGTGCCTTCAAAGCTCACAATTATAAAACTATTGTTATTTTGCAATACTATGTTGTCACACCTGGTTTATTTGATCTTCTCCAAAAATGATCAGCTACACCACAGACTCTTTGGTCCAAAGAATGAATGCAAGGATCTCAAACTTCTTTATACATGTGAGATTTAAAAATTTCCTTTGGATTCAAGTGAAATAAAGCCTTCTGCTTAACCTGTTACAAGCTCCTAAGTGTTTAGTGCTATGCAAAAACACACAAGGAAATGTAATCTTTCTATTCCTAAAGACTATAACCTAGCCAGTTACTTATGTTACTTATGATACCCATATTTATCCACAAAGTTTGCTCTCTATTACTTAGAGCTAGCCAAAAACATGGTAAGACTGCTTTCACCACTTGCTCAAGACAGACATGAATAGAATAAGGCACATGACATATGTCTAGCTCAATCTGTACTGGAAATTCAGTTTACTTAGTAATCACAATGGTTTCTACCTAAACTTCACTGGATCCAGGAAGCACTTTCCCAATGAGTTAAAGCAGGATACTGCCTGTTCTATAGCTTTAGTCACTTCATTTCAATTTCATGATTAAACTCAAAACAAAAAACTCCACCTAAAATGTCTTGTTTGGCACAGCGCATTATTAAAAAACACTATTTATAGACTCGTATGTGCTGTATAACAGCTTATCTGTAAATGAAACTGAGTTAATTTGTATAAAAGTAGGCAAAAACCTAAAAATGGACTGATTTGTCAAAGAGTTTTTATGCTCAGACTCTGTAAAGAAAGTTGGATTTATGGACAACATGTTTAAGAAGGAGCAACCATCACAAAATGCATGACTGTAAAGTAAAATTTCAACCAAGTGATTCTCTAAAATGTGTCCTTTTAAAACTCTCCTGTGGTCTAATGCCCACTTCAGAGAATATAAGCATCTGGGTATTGTTTGATGGAAACTAGGTCAAATCACAGAGAAGAATCAAATTACTGTTTTTATATTGCACTTATCCTAACATCAGCTTTGTAGCTATGGAAGTACTCTGGGATCCTCAGTGGATTACACTTCCGAGTTGCCTACAAGATCTAGAAGTTATACCTAAAATCCTCTGGAAAAGGCACAGATGTCTCAAATTACGTGCCCTACTACTCAAAATGAATATTTAAATAACAGAAAGCATATTTGTCACCTGTCTATTTCTATGGCTCCCAGGGAAAGCTGGCGAGGCAAGTTTACCTTTGGAAAATTCAAACTACAGGTTAATAATTTAAAAAGCATAATTTATTTCCTCTAGATATCTTTGAAGACAAGGAAAAGAAGATGGGTTGAAGATAAATTAGTTAATTAAACATCGAGTGAAAGATAACATTACAAAAATGAGTTTTTTATTGTGGCAAGAATTCCAAGAAGCTGTCTGAAAGGCTTTGGCACTAATTGAAAATAGACTACAAAATCAATTGCTTCTGCAGTCAATGAGGAGGAACATTTTAATTGAATTATAAGACAATATATACATTCTTCAAAACATTGTGACACTTCAGAAAGTGGCCAGCAGCTAGACTTATCATAAATGAACAGATAGAGGCTGAGCAAGTTCTTCTCATACTACTATGATGACAGCTGATTTATTTCAAACGCGCTTCATGCAAAACAGCAACACCTCAGGAGTTTTAATAACCAAAGTACTTCCCATGTTAAAAGTAAGCAGACCTTACTAATGCTCTAGTAATCAAAGATAAGATAGAAACTGATATTTTTTTTTCAGTATTACATGCTCAGGCATATTTGCAGAAAAGCTAAACACTGCATTAGATCACCAGCAACACACAAGAGTACTGTATTTCACTGTTCATTAAGATTATAAAAAAGAATCACACTGCACAAAGGATTTGCAAATGCACATATTGCAAGGGGAGTGATTTTGATCACTTCGCATTATCTATTTCCCTGACATTTTTTGAAGATCAAAAAGCTTTAATGATGACTGTGATACAAAAATCTGCTGATAGAATAGCCAGTCGAATTTGGATGAAAGTCCCTCTCTTCATGGCCACTCCTGTAGCATTTTCACTACTGAAGTCAACAACACCGGAAAGAAGAAGTTGTTGTCCATTCCCTACAGGTGTGAAATTTATAATTTGTAATTGTAAGTGTTCATGTAAAGTGTGATCCATGCTAAAGCTAGGATCAGGTCTTAGTTTGCTACCTATAAGTCACTATTCAACAACCAAGAAAACTAAACTACCTGTCTTGATTACACAAGAACCCCAATGCCAGTACTTTGCCACTGCTTTGTTAGTTCTCTGATACTGCTATCTTACTGAGTTCTGTGCCTAAGGGAAAATTTAAACAGTGCCATTCATCAGTAAATGGAGCACAACATCCCAAAATCTTATCTCTAGTTGCACACCTGACATGCAGCAAAGTTGCTTTACTGTAGTTTAAAGGCCAGTGTGTAGATAACCTTAGTCAAAGAACTGCAAGTTAATCACACAGTTGGGCAACTGACATCATCCATAAATTCTGATATAATGGCACCAGCACGCTAATTTATATGATGTCCATTTGCTTATCATGGATTGGAAACTGTAACATCACATAAAACAAAATTCTGAAGTATCACATGGATTTACGGCCTATGCTAATTGCTTTTGGCATATTTCACCTCATAACCATTTTGCCCACAGAGATGTTAGATATAACTTTAAGAATGGTTCAAAAGTAGGTGTTTTCCCTTGAAATGAAATACACTAACTCCACTGAGAAATAATGGAATTCATGTCAATTAATGTATTTATACATGCAACTACCCAAGTAATCCACATTCAGAACACAGTACTCAATGGTATTTGTTTAAATGCAAATGAATGCTACTGATGAAAACTTATTACTAAAATCTAATTAACAAACATTTTGTAAAATAAATATTTAAGAACAGGTTTTCCTGGCTTGTTTAGAGCTTCCTAAATCTTGTAGGCAAAACAGAATTCAGGACTGATGAACCATTACACTGAAGCTATCATGTACAAATGTCAAGGAAAATCTGAGTATGTACTTAATGCAGACAGAGTTCAGGGTTCATATTCATTCTTTTGCCATCTGTCATGTTACTCTTTGAGTCACTTCTCAGCTTAGCTACCGGGGACATAGGGGGGACACTAGCAGTGTTCTGTAGCAGTGGGAAGTAATGGGAATGCTGGAAGAAAATCCACACGCTCTTCAGTCAGTCTGGAAGCTAAAGCCAACAGTTATCTTTGGTTCATACAAAAACATGGACTTAAGTTAGGATAAGCAGACTGTTAGGCAAGTGGAAACCCACACATAATACAAGTATTATTATTTAATTATATTTTAGGTCAATTTCTGTTAAGTCAATTTCTGTTAAACTTAATTACATGCCTCTATGGCTTTAAACTGGGGCAGCTTCTATTAAGTTTACTTTCTCATGGGGTTTTCACAGTAAAGACAAACGATAAAGGTCTGGCTACTAAATGAGGGCAACTATTAAATAAGGACGGTTTGTATTAAAGCTGAATGGTAAAGATGCAGCTACTGGCTAAGAAAACCCCTTAATAAGGGAAGTGTCCTGTATTTGGGGGAAAAAAATAGGACAAAGGAGAAGAGAGAAGGAGACAAATTTTGTTCAATAGCTCTTATAAGATACTCTTTTAAGGAACTAAGACAGTGTCCAAAGTTTCATGTCAACTTCTTCTGATGTTTCTTTTCAAAACAAGTGAGTGCTAATTTGATACAGGCATCTCCATAATGGACGAGGAGTAAACTAAGCACAACCCCTGGTTCTGGAGACGAATAGATAAAAATGTATCACAGACTGACTTGCAATATGATTTCAGGTAGCTGTTGAAAAATAAAAAATTTGTCACCATTTTTCTAGAAGATAAGCCTGAGAGCCATACATTGTAGTTTGGAATTATATCATAATTCCCAGAAAAACAGAATTTAAACAAAGTTTTGAAATTATAAACTTCTAAGTGTGTATTTTGTTGGGGTATTGTGGGTCGATTTGGGGGTTGATCGAGGGGTGGAAGGCAGAGGATTATATCCACTCTGAAATTCTTGAAATCAGTCTCCATTTTACTGTGTGTTTAGAAGAGAATAGACCAGACCAGGTTGGAAGAGACCTTTGAGATCATCACGTCCAAACCATCATCCAACACGATCTAATGAACTAAACCATGGCACCAAGCACCCCATCAAGTCTCCTCCTAAACGCCTCCAGTGATAGCAACTCCACCACCTGCCTGGGCAGCCCATACCAATGGGCAATCACTCTCTCTATGAAGAATTGCTTCCTAACATCCAGTCTGAACCTCCCCTGGTTTGCAGAGAAACTTGGTTGTTTACTAGCATTGACGCTGCACTACTGCATATATTCCATTGAACACCGATGTAAAACAAGAAAAAATGCATTAATTCATGTGTCATGTTGTTTTGTGGTGTTGTAGAGATCTGAAATATTCAAAGCCAGCCTAATCTGAGTGTGCACTAGTACAGTAGTAGCTCTGTCAATCACCACACAAATTTCCATAATGATAATTCTGGAATAAAACATGGCCATTTCATAAATGTAGTCTTTCAATTTCAGATAATTCCTGGGTTTGGAGGTTTTGGTTGGTTGTTTGTATTTTTCACAATGCACAATTTAAATGATTTTATATACGCAAAAATGTTTATGAACAATGAGATTATACTCTCACACATTTGATGTCATGACTGATGAAAATATTCAGAGTCCCTCCTCCACCTTGATCAGCATTCCTCATAGGAAAGTGGGACAATATGGGGCAAAGTGAGCTGGCAGCTATTTAGCCCAATGAGAGGAAAAAACTGCTTGGCTGAGGGCTTAAACCTGATCTTCACTAAACATCTACTAGATCTCATAAGAAGGATGTTGAAGATAATGCACACATTAGTTTTCCAATGTACCCCAGGTAAAAAGATCACTGCAGTGATTCTTAATTGCACTTGAGAACTGATGCATTTTAAAAACTGAAACAATATGATCTGTTTGACCAAATTCTCTCACAAATACTTTTTTTTTCTTTAATGAGAAATATGGTTTTTTAGCCTGCAGGACATATATTTCTGTGAAATCCAGAAGACAGAACATAAAATTAGCAGAATATCAACATATCATTTGCCAGTTAAGAGTTCGCACAGATCAACTTTGACATATTTTGATGTACCTTACCTGTTAATGAAGAACAGTACTAAAGTATTTCTTCACTAAAATACTGACCCAATGCATAGGCTTTATGGGTTTCAATTATCTGGAACAAATACTAGAACATTTGATGAGCGTGCCAAAGTACTGAAAGACAAAGATTTTTGTAGTTTTCCTGCTGTGGTTTAAATGCTTGATTCCAGCTGAAACCAGGACACCTCCAAAGTTAGATGTAGCCAGTAGAGACATACTGTGGGTATGGGAAATAAAATATAAAGCTCTAAATAATCTGTGTTCAGTACAGCAAGAATACCACTTGCTTTCTTGTTTTGTCCACACACATCAAAGGCAAGTCTAACCGACAGATTGTGAGCCTTGTTCCAGGTTTAGGCACAGAATGGGGAAGAGGGATAGAACTATTATGAACAGAGAGGCAGGCTGTGTCTTTGTAGCTCATCTAGCTATGTGCATTTTAAACCAGAAAGGTATGGCTCAATTTTCCAAGAATTAATCCAGTCTTCCTAGGATTCTGCCTTTTCAAGAAGATAATATATTTCAAGAATTTCAGAACAAGAAGGTACAACTGAAGTGATGACAAATGTTTCAAGTCTGATTTTGTTGTGTCATGATCTAGCTTTCTGCATAGAATAAATTTAAATTAATAGTAGTAAGAAATTAGGGGTGTTTCATTGTATGTAACAATGCAATCCATGAGTTACAGTGCTAGGCCAAAGAGGATGCAATATCAGCTATAATTGTGGAAAATACTATAAATTAATAGGCAGCCTCCAAAGGAGTTGGATTTTTTTTCATATGTAATTTGCATATACTGTTTTCTGTAATTCTTCTGCCTGAATTGCCTTTGCCATGTGATCTAGGCAAGACTTCCAGATATATTCTTTTCACTCGATTCCTTTATATTTATACATGTCAGAAAGCAAAGATGTGTCTCAGGCATTCTGAACAGCAAAATCAGAGTGGATTTTGTCCAAAACCTTTCACTTAACAATGAGAAAGG
The DNA here is from genome assembly GCA_033816785.1 of Picus viridis. Taxonomy (NCBI): domain Eukaryota; kingdom Metazoa; phylum Chordata; class Aves; order Piciformes; family Picidae; genus Picus; species Picus viridis. The sequence continues at coordinate 6,778,181 of CM066577.1, forward strand.
GGCGATCACGGTCACTTAGTATTTTATCTGTTTCCACTGTCATCTGAAGAAATAGTCATGGATCACAACATGAAACGTGCCAGAAAGAAATAATTGCCTCCATTTGAGAGAGCTTTCAGCTTAAGTACTGTGAAAGACCAGAGATGAATAGGAGGAATAGTGCAGCACCATGTAGTAACAACAGTTTAGCTAGAAATTTAAGGAGTATGAACCAAACCCTTCTGTAACTACGAAAAGAATCCACTTCAGTATGGCTCATGTATGCATCTTAGATCCAAATCTGCACTTCCATTCATTCTCAATAATCAATTTTGAAAACAGAGTATGAAAATATTTTTTAGGTGTATTTAAGACATAATAATCAGTGAGTGCTAAGCACAGGTGAAGAGCCAAATTTCATTTTATTAAACTGCTATAAACCCAGAATAAGTCTAATTAATGCAAAGAAATTAGTCTTAATTGACAATGGTGTAAATGAGAAGAGAGTTCTAATATAACGTGCATAGGGTTAGGATAAAGAGAATGATGACTGAGATATATAAATATAAGCATATAGATGATAAATATGATAATGGACAGGAACCTACACTCAGAGAAATAGTATAACTAGTGTCATAAACTTTTTGTAAATTAAAACTAGGAAGCAAATGCTTTACCACACAGACTTTTATCTTTACCTGACAACTTCATTGTTTAAAGAAATGGCTTCCAGGTATTTCTTCAGTGCGTAGTAATTATGGATATGTTTTCGAACGCGATAGCCTCGCCATCTTTTCTGAATCTAGAAAGGAAAAAAAAATTACTTAGGATATCTCAAATCAACATTTTTTAATGCATAGTAAATATCAGTTGTATTGCCCAAATATTATGATTTTCTTTTAAGCGATATCAAGTAGAAGCACCAAGATGTTTCAATAAGCAAGATGAGGGAAGAACATAACATATTGTAGTTACGGGGTGACATGAATTTACTATTAAATGTCCACCTCAAAAAAAAAATAACATCACATTTTAAACCACTGCTTATATTGGGGTGTGACAATGAAGAGAAGTGTCTGCTACTGCCAGCGGTATTGCTCTAGGTAAGGACAGTAAAAAACCAGACAGTGTTAGTGCTTTTTCTCAGGTACAGCATGCACTCCCCACTGAGTCACCACCTCATCAATATCTTCTGCTACACGCTCACCTTTGTGCTCAGGATATTATCTAAACTAAACAGAAGAAGAAAAGCCTTCCCTGATGCTCAGTGACTCAGGCTTTCTGGAAACATTGCTTACAAATTGCAGTTCTTTCATCTCCAATGCAAGATAATGCATATCTATTTCTTGTACATTAATTAGAATCTTCTCACAACATACTAAAGCTCCTGCATAACAGATTGTCCTGGTTTTGCTGGGACAGAATCTCAGATCTGCCATAGGCTGCAGGCTAGTAGCAGTTCTGAGTCCAGCAGCACAACTTACTTGATGGGGTGGTTTGAGCCTTAACTGGGAGTTAAGAGCTCAGATGGGGGGAAAGGCTGAGAATGTCTCCCCACTTCCCCCTCCTCCCTCCCAACAGAGAAAGAAAAAGGAAAGAGCAAATTCACCAAACAATAACTTGGAGTCAACTCGGAAGTAGAGAAATAAAGAGTTTTCTTTAAACAACATGCACACAACAATAACAGGAAAGGTTTGCAAGGTCAAGGAACAAGGATGGATGGAAGGAAGAGGAACAAAAAAAAGAATAATATGAAACCGGTCTTTCTCTAAAGAGACACAGAGGCAGCAAGGACAAGGATCAGGTCTGACCCGGGCAATAGAACAATTACAGTACTCTCATCCAGCAGAAACAGGAGACAAAATGAGAGCTAACAGCTAGGATGTCCTGCTTTTTATACCCTAGCTGGGCAGGAAGGGGGAGTGGAACAGACTCAGCTTCTCAGGGAGTGCAAAATACCTGCAAGCCCTCCACCCTGCTTTGTTTTTTTTGTTACCAGAATGGGCGTTAACCCACCACACCTGAGTAGGCTCACAGGTGTATCCCAGATCATGAGCACCACACTCAATATAAAGGTGGCAGTTCAGAGCCTGGCTTTTTTTTCCATCTTCCTTTTTCTTCTGTTCTAGAACATTGTTTCCCTGGTATGTGTGACAACCACATGTTATGACTCTGGTATTGAGGTAGGTGTTAACTTGGCTGTTTCATTATATTTGTTTTCATTTTGGTGTATGGGTTTTCTGTTCTTTTCCTGATTCTCTTTCTGTTCTGAGGAGGGGTCATCAAGCAACAGTGTAACTCTTAGAGTTTGGCCCCAGATACAGGCTAGACTTTGCCACAGATGAAGCTTAAAATAGAAAAGAAAAATCTCTACATCTGTAGTTAGTCCTAGAGTTCTAGTAATAGAAATGCGCGAATATCCTCTGTGAGAAAGGATTCACGTTTTGGGGCATTTTAAAAAACATCAGTTGAAAAACCTGGGGGCAAAAAGACTTTCTCTAACCCAGCCTTCCTGAATAATTTTCTCCCTTTTAAAGTAAGTCTCAAAACTAAACTTAGAAGTTAGTATTTTCCTTTATCAATACAGTGTTGTACATTTGAGGGTTTTTTAATAAAAAGAGTTTGGATCTCTACAAATGATCATAGTATGACTAAATAATGTGGACAGCTGAAATGGGCAAAAAGAAACTAAGTACCAAATATGCTTTGCAATAGGTGATAGTAAATTTCATACTCTCTGTCTTTACTTTCTCATACACATGCTTACTAGGTTATAAAGGGATAGAGAGAGCAAAGAATGAGTATGCCCTCAGAGATCTGGGATTAAGCTAAGTCTTTTGCATGTGAATAAGGATCTTAGCCTTGTTTTTCTGTTTGGCTTCAGAATTTCTCAACGAGAGTAACTTGGCTCTCATATAGCTGTGTGCTCATTAATGGAGGATTATGGTCCCTTTGAAATTCTTTCTGATGGTGTTCACCTCACAGTTACATATGCAGAACTGGATACTTCTGGGTTAAACAATCAAAACTCAAACTGAAAGACAAAAGACTCAAATTGTATAAAGCTGTAATTATGTCCAATGGGCTCTGTGTACCAATTACATGTTGCATTCTACCTTTATTTACATCATTTTCTGTTTAGAATGACCTTACCAATTTCAACTGAATGGAATACAAGTAAGAGAAACTGCAATGTCTCCAATTATTTTATGCTGGAATTCTGTTTTCCTAATACTGTGTGTCAGATCACAAAACTGAAGACTATAATCACTTCAGGAAAGAACACTTTACACAAGCTTCTGATGATGTTCATATTTTCAATGTGAAAGTTCCAAATATCTGTTATATAGGGAAGTGTGTGTTATGACTACTTCTTTTTAACTCCAAGGTGAATGCTCAAAAAATTCTTGGAAAAAAGAGACAAGTGTATATGCCCTTCAAAGTAATTAGCAAGTTTCAAAAGTGATTGGTACAAAACAATTATTGTCATTGATCAGCACTGAACAGATAATTTTAAACAAAGTCATTGTGTGCTCAGCAGATTACAGCTTGTTAACGGGCAAGTTCTAAATGACCTCTTAAGCTAGTCAAATCAATGATGCATATTCCTCATTAAGTAACATCAAAATGTAAGTGATCTTATAAATAATGTTTATTTTAAGCACTAAAACAAATGGCAAAAGCTTGATATATCAAAAGCCATCTGCTCATGGAAATACTTTTTTTTTTTGCATAGGATTACTTTTGCTGATGAGCTTTTATAGCAAACTTAGATTATTTTGTTAAGGGAGAATCATATTCTGACCTAGTACTCAAAACTGAAATCAATTAAAGCAAGTTTTCTGATTTAATTCAAAATATGAAACTGATGTTCTTGTTACAACTAAATGCAAACCAGTAAGACAGATGTAGACTACCTTCAAAACTATGGGTACCCTCAATGATACTTAATTGCCAAAGGCCAAAATACCTTTCTAATCAGTAGCTATGAAGTGAAATAAGTATTTCACATGGCAAAAATAAGTAGTTAAATTGGAAAATATAAACAGTCATTATTATTAGAACACTGAAGTATATTAATTGTGAATCAAGCTCCCAGTGTGTGAGCATGAGGCACTATTGACTTAGGATACCTAAATTTTGGCTACATCATCTATGCAGAGACTCCACAGGCCTTATTCTATATTGCCCTGGACCTTGGTTACTTCTTAAAAAAACAGATGACAGTAAAAAATACAAAACATGCAGTGCTTCAGAATGGTAGCACCTTTAGATCAGCAGATATGGCTCTACAGGATGTAGACTGTGAACCAGATTCTGACATTTGCAACTAAATAAAGATCTGTTCTATTACTATCTATTACTATCTATTACTATCTATTACTATCTATTACTATCTATTACTATCTATTACTATCTATTACTATCTATTACTATCTATTACTATCTATTACTATCTATTACTATCTATTACTATCTATTACTATTACTATCTATTACTGATTTAAATTTCCATTAAAGAAAAGGACATGACTGAAAAAATGATGCTTTGAAGATTTATATCACCTAATGATTCAACATTATATTTCCATTACAAATGAATGGGAACATATTCCATTTCTTTTTAAAATGAAAGACCAAATGCAAAGCTTCATTCGAGTAGAATACATAATTACCTCTGAAATGTGTTCTTCAAATGTGTTCTAAAAGTACACAGACAACTTTTAAAAGCTGCCTTGCATCTTGTGTTTTCTTAATGATTTGACTACCTTCATATGGGGACAGGCTGAGAGAGTTGGGGATGTTCAGCCTGGTGAAAAGAATGCTCCAGAGAGACAATAGAGCAGGCTTCCAGTGCCTCAAGAGGGCCTACAAGAAAGCCAGGAAGGGACTTTTTACATGGCTTGTGGTGATAGGATGAAAGGCAATGGCTTTCAGCTTGAGAAGGGTAGGTTTAGACTAGGTATTAGGAAGAAATCTTTCACAGTGAGGGTGGTGAGACACTGGAACAGGTTGCCCAGGGAGGTCATGAATGTCCCTTCCCTGGAGATGTTTAAGACCAGGTTGGATAAGGCCTTGAGCAACCTGGTCTACTGGAAGGTGCTGTTTTCCATTGCAAGGGAGTCAAAACTAAATCTTGAAGGTCCCTTCCAACCTAAACCACTCTCTGTATCTATGAACCTATGATTTCAGCCCCATGAGTATACAGCATTGATCCACTACAGCATCTGTTAAACCAGCTAAGGAATACACTAAAACAACAGCAACAAAAAAGTGCATTTCTGCAGAATTTGTTTCCGTTCAGCTCTTTAAAATGCACCAAATAGAATATGTTGTGCCTTTGAGAGAACTGGCACTATGTCAAAAATCTAAGTTTGTCTGGAACCAGAAAGTTCACATAATTAAAATCCATTCTGAGAATCTTCCTACTTTGCAGGAGTTCCCTTGAAATAAAAAGATTTCACAGAATCATAGAATGTTTTGGATTGGAAGGGACCTTAAAGATCATCTAGTTTCAACTTCCCTGCCATAAGCAGGGATGCCTTCTACTGGACCAGGTTTCTCAAAACCCCCAACCAACCTGGCCTTGAACACTTCCAGGAACAAGACATCCACAACTTCTCTGTGCAACCTGTTCCAATGTCTCATGACTGACTGTGAAAGTGATGAATTTCTTTTTTGCATCTAATTTAAATCTACCTTCTTTCTGTTTACAGCTATTATCCCTTGTCCTATCACTACCTGCCCTTGTAAAAGACTTATTTGCCAAAGTCCCTCATCCCAAGAATTATCTCATGTCCTTCCCATGTTTGTTTTACATATTTAAGTGCAGCTCCAAAGTGCAGGGGGAAAAGTGCTGATGTCTAGTTAAACACATGTTGCATTTCTCCCCATAGCAAACCTCATTTGTTGTATGTTTATTAATGTTCAAGGACTGCTTATACACTTCATTTAGTAAAATCCGCTCATAATATCGAGACCAGCACAGTTCCACTTCTAGATTTAGACAACAAAATTGTACTGTGCTCTGTGACTCTTTTGAGATTTGATACATCAAGTATCATGTACTAACAAGAGAAAAAACACAGCCACAAGTCACACCAGCAAAGATAAAAAGCCCCGTAGTTTGTCAGCATTGTAAATACATGTCTACATTTGTAAGAATACTGGCAGATAAAATGTTTAGGGTTTTGATCAGGATTGTATATGCTGAGGTACAATGAACATTCAAATGGGGCAAGACACATGCAGATGCCTTAAATTCAGCTACAGTTTTCAAATACAATCCAGACCACTGAGTGTAACTTTAATTTTTAACTATGTACTATTTCCCGCTGTTGCCATCAGCATATCAATCAAGTGTATATTATTCTGGTTTGCTCATTTTATTAAAAGCAAATTCGGAGCACAATTGACTTTTCATTTGTTTAACAAGTGAAGAAATATTTACCCTGACAGCCATTTCATTGTAGAAATTCATCTTCATAATAAAATATGCTGTCTGTGAATCAAGGGGGAAAAAAAAAAAGAGATGGCATATATTTCAGTTACACAAAGGCAGTGCCTCTATTTTTACATATAAAAGATAGGAATCTTTATACATAATACATAATAAGAGTTCTAGGCTTAGAGAGAATAAAATCAAACTTTGTATTGAAGAGATAGACTTCCTAATACATAATGCAGGCTTAACCAGAAAAATCTATGGTAGTCAAACTAGGAGCTAATGGAGATATATGATCATAAAATGCTCTCCGCTGAGTTTGATAATCAATGGTGCTCTACTGAGAGTAGAATAACAAAGCAGAAATATTCACAAGTGCTGGTGACACGTAGTATTGTATGATTTATTCACTGGGGTTCTTTTAGCCAAAACTCACAGAAACATAAAAGGAATTCATATTTCAAGACGTCTGGTTTAATGAAAAATTCAAAGAAATGCTGTCTTCAGTCGAAATCGTTCAAGGATACGGATGCAGTGATGGAGCAAAATTGTGCCTTCCAACCATCTGTACTAAATGTTATGTACTTAGCTGCCTCTCGAGTAATCCTTGGGAATTTTGTTTCATTTAATATTCATTTTAACATCATAAAATCATAAATACAATGATACTACGTTACAGTGAATCCCCTGATATAGAAAACATTTCCTGAAGTCCTGGTTTTCTTCCAATAAAGTAGAATTCCTCTCATAGTGAACGAATCCCCTATTATACTAAGCAATCACTTGGCAGCATAGGTTATTTTAATGGATACATCACTTTAAACTAAGCTTTCACATCTGTTCCGCCCTCTAATTACAAATGCAAAATGAACATAATTCACAATTGTATCATAAAAAGTAAAATATAAGTACTTTGAATGCAAGAGTATGTCCTTTATTTAGCACAACGTGCAGCTTTTATGTGTTTCTCATGTTTTAGACACAAATCAAAAGCAAAAGTGCTTTCCCCTGATATAGTGATTTTTCTCCCCCATGGCAAACAGGAATTCACTATAAAAGGGTTTCAGTGTAATTAGTGTTATTTGAATTGCCTAGTCTGATCCAAAGCAAATTGTCTGTGGAGAGCAGCAGGACTGGATTATTTATCAACAGTCTGGGCAATTAAGAAACAGTTGGCTGCAATATGTTATTTACAAATGAACACAATGATGCTACTTCATTTTAAATTCTCTTTCTTCATTACATTAAGCAAGGCATAATTCCTGCAGTTTAATTAAGGTGCATTTTAAATGCTCACTTTAATATCATACCAATCTACTAATAATGGAAACAGTAGAAAAGCTATTTCTTACATGAAAGAAAGATGCAGAACTGCTACATTTCCAAAAAGTTTCACGTATATATGTAGATGTATACACATGTATGCTTATATATACTTGATGAAATCTTCACCCCAAAGGTATGAAGTTGAATAAATAATGGACTCCATCTCTCCTTTTGTCTCCATAAATGTTTTCTGAGTGATATTAACTGTAGATAGCTAATACTGGAATGAAACAATGGTTGCCAGGCCTATATATATTCCTGAACTGTTTGATTAAATAGATACAATTTTACTCTGCAGCTCATTTTTAATTTCTTTGGAAGGGAATGTAAGAACTGTCACACTACCAAGTAGATAAAACAAAATTTTAATGGAAATTCCTAAGTTTTCTCATCAGATTTCTGTTTCTCAGTGATTAAACCGAAGAATCTCACATATCTTTGTTTCTTCTTCTCACAGTTGAAGGCTGTAGGCACTTAAGCCTGAATCCATCCCATTTCACTGAAGAACCTAAATTGGAGACCTAACACCATTATGCTATTTGTATCATCAATACTGAAAGACAGTGGGACCATTTTCACCCTGGGCTTGGCAAAGTGTCGAGGTGGTTTGCCATTGCATCTCTGCTTGCTATTTACAAAGATAGTCAATAGCAAATAGGACCCTAATTTTCATACCTCAATTAGGCGTGAGAAATCCAAACTTTACCCTTCTTGCAGTAAAAAGGAAATTACACATTCCTGCTTTGACTCAATATTGTTCTAAATCACAAGTCAGGCAAATGTGCAAGTACTTGTATAACTGTCTTATACCAAAAGCCAAAGCTTGTGTCACCATCTAGGTTCTTTTGCAAATTAATTTGCCCTCTCTTTTCTAATCCTATTCTGCTATTACAAGTGATGGAGAATGTGTTCGCCCCTATCCACAAATGCACAGCCATAACTTAGTGTTTCAAGTCCAGTCTATTTTATGTGCTTTCCTAGTAAACAAAAGACTCTTTCCTGAACTGTGGCCTTCTTGTTCCACACCTCAGTGGAATTTCCTGCATTTCATCTTGTGCCCATTGTGTTGTGTTTCATTCTTTCGCTGTCTGCCAAGGTCCCACTGCAAGGCTGACTCTCTGGGAAGAATTACCCTGCCACCTCGTCCACACCCACCATCTCCACTTCCAAACCATGAAGTCTTCATATCTGTTGCTGATGTTAATATAGAGATGTCCCTTATAGTCTGCTTTAAGTCTATGATTCCAAAACGTACCTGACACCTTTTGTGTATAAGCTACTGTAGTTCTCTCTCCTATTCAGTTTAAAAGCATGTTTAAGGATCACCTATAAATGTGATCTCATCCTGATTACTGTTTTTTTTTCCTTTAGGAAATTAATACAATGTGTCAAATTCAAAGGAGAAAGAAATTTGATTGTGAGTAGATTGAGAGAAGGAATCAACACATGGTCCAAGATGGGGACGGGCAATTATTCTTGTATTTTTAAATAGACCAGATATGCATTTGCTGAATTCATGGTGGTCTGGGACTATTTAAAACTGGTTACTGAGGTGAATCTGAGCTATTTGGAGTGGTCACAAAATACATCACTTAAAATACTAACTTTTTTCAACTTCACCTCCATCCAAAGTAATCTGAAAATAAGGCTATCATGCATGGCAACTTCATACAACAATGAAATGTTACAATTCCCTTTGCTTTAACAAGTGATTTCTTGACTCTGAGAGATATTGTAAAAAGAAACAGTGATGTATAGTTTGATTCATGTTCTGGTGTTTACCTGGTTTTAAAATTCATACTTTCCTGTAGATCATGTAAGATTTTCAGAATCCAATACAAGCTATATAACTAAGTTATTAAGAAAACTGTAAGAATGCAGTTCTTAATTTTAGCTTGAGAATAATACTAGGAAACAAAGCTTTACACCAAAGTAGCTATATTCAGAATATAGCAAGTCGCATAATTGCAGTCATATAAACACCACCAAAAGTTGGGGTTTTTTAACTTCATGTATGTTAACGATCAAAGGAAGAGGCACTAGGAGTAACAAATTAAATACTAGTAGTGATGCACATATGGACAACCAATCTGATAAGCCTCAGCCTTTGTTTTTTTCCGCATCAGTACCACTCACATTCCACAATTTTGAATATAACCATTAAAATGATTTATTATCAAGTAATCATGGGCATTTTGTGCATATGCTTTGCCTTGTTTGCTGGCAGCAGATACCAATCTGATCATTATCAGTGGACAAATTTTAAAGTGACTAATTTTTTTTGTATTTAAAGAACTATCATGTTTAATGTATCATTGTGTTTCATAATCAGGAGTCATTAAAACAGTTGTTAGTTAATGTTTGTTTTAAACTCTTCCTGATACTGTAACTTAAAAGTTGCATTAAGCTGCTGAGGAGATTTTTGTTTCTCTTTAAAATATTCCAAATTCAGTCATTACCTGAATAAAGACAATGAACATAGGGAATTCACTTGAATTTCATATTTAAGTCCACCTCAAAATATACAATACCGAACACAGTGGTCTAAAGGGAGAAAAAGATGCCTTTTTATTTGGTGCTTGTACAGTTTTCAGGTTAGCTTCCAACCAGGCTGTCCCATTCAGTCTTTTCTAACCAAAGAGACAGCAAGCACAAAATTTGAGGGAAGAAGTTGGATTGCTGCATCGATAGCTGCTTTAACATACATTATCACATCTTCCTCCATTTGCAGAAGCTTTTCTAGTTCAAACAAACCTTCCTTGAACTCAGGGACAATATTCAGCTGAAGTCGCCCTATTTTGAAGCAGAACCTTATCTAACCATGAAGATGTGTGCCCTGTATTCCAAAGTTAGAAGTTTAGAAGACGGACTGAAAAACATAGCCTGAAAGGATGACTCCTAATTTATTAGTTAAGCCAGGTAACTTTGAGGAGAGAAAAATCTTTAATTAGATTACTGATAGGCTGGGGGGTGGGAAATTGACAAGCCTTTACGCATACAAATCCTACTACTGGAAAACACACTTCAGTAAGTGTGGACTTTAGATTGTAATGTACAAGCTGTTATGGCTCATTTCTTTTGCTTTTTCTTGAATTGTCTCTTTTAACTGAAACAAAGCAATTTAACAAAATTAATCAAGAATAAATGACTAACAAGTTTAAAACTATTGCAACATATTGACAAAAATTAACAAATTTGTGAAGTAAACTACAGATTTAAAATGTAATTGTTTTATGTTAAAGGCAAATTAGTTTCTTCTTAATCTCCTAAACCTGCTAACACTGTGCTATGATACACTTTTGCTATCTTCAAGTCTATCAAGGGAATTAGATTGACTGTGATCTGCTGTGTGCCTTAAGGCAAACCCTCAAATACTTCAAGGTTCATTAAGCAAGAAATTTAAACCACTAAAACATAGAAGAGCAACGTGTAGACACAGTGGCTTAATATATTTTTGGAATTAAAAGTTCTACCAGCAAAAAAAGAAGCATCTTGTAAAGCTTCAGTTCTGTAATTAGCATCATGCAGGCAGGCTTCTGCATGAACAGATCTCATTGCTGGTTTGGAGACTAATGCTCCAGAGCCGAAAACACTTAAAACAATGACTAGACTGCTATGAGTGGGCTTACTGAAATTAATGGTGCTTTTCATCACAGTAAAGTTAAGTATTTGTCTGTGTATATAAAGAATCAAGTTCCAGCTTTTTAATTCCAACACAAGCTAATGTACTACAATACATAGAATGTATTCTATAAATAACCAAGCACACTTTTCAAAACTAATTTTTTACCTCCACCATTTTTCTGAAGTATCTTCTGCTTTGATAACCTCTCCACCACCTCTGTATAGAGATCACCATTTTGGTCAGATACCTAAAATGAAATACATCATTAATTATTTGTTTTAGATTTTACAAGTCAGCTTTATTTCTTCCTCATATTAAAAATAACACAGTGTACTATATCCATACTTATTCCAAACATAGACACTGCAACCATACTTCATACATGCATAAACACATATATACACATAAAACCTTATAAACCAGTATTTACACACACACATACATTTTCATTCTAGAAAAAAGAGAAGCTTCTGCAAACTTACCTATATGCTATTTCAGTTGTCATCAAAAATGTTTGATGAAATAACCTTTCATATGTAATTTGCAAGATACCTGATTGCATTTTCATGAATGGTTTTAACCAACATATGGCACAAGGTCACTGCAAAACATTCCACAGCTTTACCATTTTTAACTGTTTGACAAAACTCACAGATACCTGGAATTTTTAGATTACTTTTCCCCTTTTATTAGCTTATATCTAGTATAACTGAAGTAAATTTTTACTATGTCTTTATTGTATGTATTTTATTATGGTACTAAAAGTTCTGTAATTGATATCTCATGTCAATAGTGAAGAAAATAATGCAATCATTACCTTGGGGCTGCCTAGAAGAAGTTCTTTAGGGGAGCATTCTTATCACATAACTACTGACATGAAATTTAGAATCCTTGCAGTACAGGTAGAGTCACTCACTGGAGGCAGTATTTTCCAGCAGGTAGTTCAGAGGGCCCAAATGAGAGGGTAATTCAGAGCACTGACAAGTGGCTATACTGAGCTTGTACTCATAAATCAGACACCATATCCACCTTTGGAAAGAGGACACTGAGCAGGATCACTGTACACAGTTGCAGATAAATCCTCTTCCTTACTTAGCTGATTTAGCCCTTCTTACATGCTCATTATAATTACATTGTGCTTCATACATCAGTTACTGCAAATACAAATGTGCATGTAGAAGAATAATTTCCTACAGAACAGACTGGCAAAGACTTGGGTTTTCAGCTATCTTTTGCAGTGTGAGTTGTTACTCATGGGATGGAAACACAGAGGCTTAACATACTACCTCAGATAGGCTCGAACTCTGCATCCTCGAAACCAGCTCTGGATTTTGACAGCTGCTTTGTACTCTCTTCTTCTGCCTTCATCTTCAGCTCTGAAAATACAAAAAGCAGTAACACTTGTCATCATCATAATTTAGTACCAAATCAGAAAAATTCTTCTTAATATGTCTTGTGGTTGCAGTTTGTGATGTTTTTCATCAGGTTTTTCACATCTTACTAGTTAAATGATTGTGCAGAACAATGTCATCTACATTAGTTCCATGTTATGAAGGTAACAAAGATAGAGAGTATTGCAACCATAGTTAATATTATCATGATAAATATCAGTTGAATAAGAAGCATATATTAAGCATGAGATCTAGTCCAAATACATTGTTTTATGACCAATACAAGATATTTATTACCTGAAAAATTGTATCATCAACAACCGTGACAGATGCACTCTTTGTCAATAGACCTTTTTAAATGAGTATAAACTGGTCGTAGAAAGTGAAAGTGGAGAATTTAGTAATTTTTAGGTAGTTTCTTAAGAAGCAATTTAAAGAAGAAAAATATTAAAACAAAGAAGAGGTGATTGAAGGAAAGTAAGAAAGCTAGAACTTTTAAAATTAATTACAACAATGAAAGCATAGGACAACAGTAGATGTGGAAAATTCCCAACTTTAGAAGGCTCGGACTGTCAGGATACAAAATTAATATTTTGCATTGTTGTGGCTTAAAAGGAAGTCAGGAATTGGAAACCAGTGGTGTTAGTAATTTGGATAGATTCCAAAAGGATAACCATGGGGATCTTTTACATTGAAATATAGCAGTCCATGCTACAGCTTCTTGAATCTTGACAGGACTTTTTACAATGGGGAATTTAAAGACATGGATTTTGGAGATAATGCAGAAATGAAGCTGGCAGCATATTGGCTAGTGCTTCAGACAGGCAAGGAGGGAACAAGAGGAAACAGAAGAATTAGAAAATATACCAGGGCTGCAGCACTAGATGTAGGAGGAACTAATGAAAAGGGAGGATTCAGAAAAAGTTACATGAGAAAAAGGTCATCTAGACAGATACTGGTGAGGCAGCTGAAGATGCAAGATAGATGTAGGTGGACAATCAATGACTTTAAGGAGATTTCCAAGAACTATTAGCTGTCAAAGCTTTGTGTCAAATGACACAGTACAAGGAAAAGGCATGAGCACAAGTGGGAAAGAAGGGCAAGCAAAAGGAGATCATGAGAAAGTCAGAAAATAATTTTATAAGTAGTTGTTCCTTGCCTTCTTTCTGTGACTGTCTGCTAGGAGAATAGTGTTCGCAACAAAGCTAAAAGTCAGGTAAGGAAAACCAGGAATCAAAAAGAGATTAAAGAAGTAGATTTTCAGGCACTTCAGGAAGAAATCATTACTACTATGAGTTTCAATGCTGCGGGGTAGAATCCAGCTAGCTTTTATTTATTTATTGTTTGTTTGCTTCAAAATGTCAGTGACTAAGGTTTTAAACTTAAAAAATAATTTTAATTTTCATGGATTTTTTTATATCCCATTTTTATTAGGAATATATTTACTAAATAGTTCAATTTTCTACCACTGGCACAAGAATAACTAGGTTACTATTGGGTAGTTTTCTTAACTAGTTCATATTAGTTAGCTGTCCCAATAATGAGTTGTGCCAAAATTTATTTCCACAGTAAACATAAACAAGATTAATTTTTATCTGATAAATTAGGATTATCCTTATTACAGTTCTTCAAAAATAAAACGTAGATTTACTACCAGAGATCAAGAAGCATTAGCTCAATTCATTTTATATTATCTGGTGTAGCATGTGCTTCCAAATCACATTAAGTGGTCACATATTTTTATGGCCATCTGACAAGCATCAGACTTGTCCTTACCTGGAAATTGTGGGAAACAGGCTTTTTACCAAAGACCAGGAAAGCTGATATCAAAGCTGGACAGGCAGGTGTGATTACAGCTTGGAAGTGAGGGGGATGTGGGACTGGCTGTGTCAAAGGTGACAGCTCCAAACCAATCCTACCCACTTTGCAATGGCAACAGACTGCTTCTGGAAGACCAGAAGCACTCCCTATTACTCCCCATCAGATTTTTTAGTTAGCATTCTGTCTTGCTTGGTCAAATCAGCTTAGAAGCCCTTGTAAAGTTTACTGAAGCAGACCAGAAACGGACTTGTTTTTCTTACAGTATAATTCCATAACCACTTTCAAAGTGGCCTTGTCAACAGAAGTAGTTTGAGGTGTAAGCTGCCTGAGCTGTTACCTGCCCTTCTGATCGAATCACATAGTTTCCATATTACTCGAATAAAGCTTTTAGAGTCACATACTTCTCAAAGACTTTATTGAATGTTAGATGGGCATGCTCAAGGTCAGCATCTGACATACAGATGTTACAGTAAATAAAAGTTGAATAAGTAATAAAATTATTTAGGAAACCTCATACTTCTGACATGAACAGAGTTCTGCATAAAGCATGACAGAAGGGCTATTAAGATCAGAAGAACAGGTAAACCTGTCTAACCATCAACAACAGGAATGATATTACAGTCGTCGGTGTGCCGTAAGTTTTAAAAGAACAGGTGTAGAGTCCTAAAATAGCAAACAAATTTTGAAAGACAAAGTTTTCTAACTTGTGGGTTTACTTTAAGGCCTTTCAATTACTATGTTCCTTCTGCAAAGCTGCTCTGGAGGGTGTGGGTATTCTAGGTGTTCCACAGAATTCTGGTTTTAGATCTCGAGACATAGGTAAAGAAAGAAATAGCTTTCTTCTGTCTTAAAATGTGTTTGACACATGTGGATGTAAATGCTTCATGTCTTACCCTTGGAGGTATTTGCAAACAGGGCAATTTATTAAAAACAACAACAACAAAAAGGTAAGTACTTAGTAATCTATTAAATCTATTATACTTCTGAGCTTTTTTTTTTTTTACAGCATTACGTATTGTTTGCTGAATGCTTTCAAGCTATGTGTGAATGATGAGTGACTGCATAGATTACACCAATTCACATGCTCACAACATCCCAGATTTGTCAATTTTAACAAATCTAGAACATTATGTAGATAAAACAGACTTCTGAAAGGGAAATTAAAGCTGTTGTCTGACTTCAAAACATAAATGCTCCAAAAATAATTCAAAGATCACTGCAAATTTGACACACATTAATATCAAAGCCTCGCTTATTAACATTAAAAGTTAAAAAAGAATCTACCAAAATCTCTAAACAAGATATTTTGAGTTGTTTCAGGATTTTGCTAACAGCTGTGTTGAAGTAGTCCAAGTTTTTCACTTTAAAGAACGAAGATCATATTACTGATCAGCCTGGACTGTTTGAAGCTTCTCATTTAAATTCTCAGCTGAAAATCTGAATTTCAAGAAGCTGATGGATTGTAGCATATTCTTACAAGGGAAACAATTTATTTTCTGAAAGCTCTGCCAAAAAAACAAATCCCCAAACATCAAGCATGCTGCCCTCCAATGGATTTCCATGTCTGGCTCAGCCTGCTCTTTCTAACCTGGAGTACGTGAAATACAAGCATAGTCTTCTGTAACTGATGCTCGTTTAGTGAACTGCTGCGTGTACTGCCACAGGAGTACGAGCTAAAGTTCAGGGAACGAACAGGAAAACACAGCACTTTGTATGCAGGCAGGACTCGAACTCACTTTACTTTTAGCTATGTTCAGAAGCTTTCCTATTCATGCTAATGATGTAATTGGATTCTAAAACAAATTATTGATTAATCAGGGAAGAAAGAAAAAACTACTACTGTGTTAAATATACTTTTTCCCCCTCTTTTTTTTCCCAGCAGCAACAATACAGTTGAATAAAAGCATTTACAGCACAAATCTATGCTTTATTAAAATAGGTCTTAAAAGGGACATTTTGGATCTTTAGTATAATAAACATCTCCTTAACAGTAGAAAAAGGCAGAACATCCCAGAAACTCAGGATGAATAATCTAATTTAGTAGCAATGCCCAGTTTTAAACAATGTTGGTAATAAACATCAACTCGCTCAGCAGCTGGGGGCTTCTCTGCTAATTAAGTTTAAAAAAAAAGCAACCCACCACCACAAAACCCCAAACAAGCCAACCCCCGCCCCAACCACTGACGCTTGTCAATGGGACAAACTAATCGTCCGGTAAAGTGACAGATTTGAACGGGGAGAGCAGGGCCCGCGGCTTGTGTGCCCCTGACAGAGGGAGGCCCAAGAGGAGTAACTCTCCGGGAAGGTCTGCGTCGGCGGAGCGGGGAGGGAGGGAGCCGGCCGGATCGCGGGTCAGGACAGGGATGAACTTGCGGCGTCTCGGCCGTTTCCAGAGGGTCCTTTCTCTTCAATATTAGCAGGGGTCGGGGGGAGGGGGAACAGAAGGATGCTATTTTCAGTGCATAAACGGACCCTTTAAAGAAACGGTGTCAACGGCCATCGGGTCTTCTCGGATCACTCTGGAAATATTTGAGGGGGCAAGGAGGGTAGATGCCCGCGGGGAGTGGGGGGTTGCGGTTTCAAAGCTAAACCGTTTTCAGCGGGAGTGCTGCCATCTCGTTGCCGAGAGAGACCAGGAACTGCCCGCCCGGCCAGGCTCAGCCCAGCATCGGGACATACGCCCCACTGCTAGCACGATCCGGTTACCTGTGCATACGGAAATACTCCTCCCGCAGCACCGATAGCTTGTCCTGAAGTTGGGCTAAAGCAGCCATGCTATTTCCCTCCTTCCCTCCCTACCGACGCCGCCACCATGGCAACGGGACCGAACCACCCGGTGCGGGCGCGGGGGTGGCGCTCCTCATGGCAGCCCTGAAGCTGGGCACCAGCGGTACCAGAAGCCCTGCGGAACTGAATCGGGATGCAAGAAGAGACAAGGTGGGGAGTGTCGGAGGGGATGTGGTGTTCCTGGGTAACTGTCCGGAGAGAGAGGCGAAGAGGGGAGATGGTCGCTTCCAGCTTCCTCCCGATACAGCAGCTGCTTCCGGGCTCTCATCATGGGGGACTGAAGAAGAGCGCCTGTCGCCTGAGTCCTCTCTTCTCGGCCCTCGCCTGCCAGTCCTCCGTGCTACAGTGGGCTATCTCTCGCTCTCTTCTCGGCTCAGTCTCTGCGAAGTGGCGCCAGCCTCCTCGGGGAGCGGCCGGGGGAGGCGCCGGGTTCATGTTCCGGGTCGCTGAACCTACCCCGACCCGAGCTCAGGCGGCGAGAAAGAGCTGGTAAGCCCAGGCCCGGGGGTCGCCGAGCCGCTCGGACGTGCCGTGTACAGGTCGGGGTGGGGACGTCTCCACCGCTCCCTGCCCTTTCGCAGGGCCGCGGGCGCGGTGCCGTTATTTGGGGGAAAGGACCGGAGACACCATCTCCTTGTCGTGTGTGGGGCTTGAGAAGTAGGGGGCAAGTGGTGCCCCTGCTGCGGCCAGCCTTCCATGCGGTCCCGCGGGCTGCCACGACTGTCCCGGCATGCACCCCCGCCGCTGCGGGTTTCGTTAGGGGAGAGACGTTGGTGCTTTCCGCTAAAGGTCTTCCGAAGAAGAGGGGTTGGCGGCTTGGCAGGTGCCACTAGCACGTTTCGATGGCTTGCCGTGTTTATGAGTGAGCAATAGGCTGGTGGAAGAAACTTTCCTTTTGTTGCTAAGAAAAGATAGCAGGCAAATAGTAAATCAAAACTTTCTGTCACAAGTTTGTTTTGGGGTTGTGTTTTGGTGTTGGGTGTTTTTTGTTGCTGTTGGTAGGGGTTTTTTTGTATGTGTTTGTTTTTTTCTGATTATGGTGGACTCTCCAAGGCTTTTACCCTGTGAGGTGAATACTTCAGAAATATCCGTTTAGGTATCTTGCTTCTCTGAGGCTATTTTATTGCAAACCAAGAATCAACAAGTGCTGCTGTAGCCAATGATCAAGAAAAATACAAGTATTGTACTGCAACAGAATTCACAGAGTTGTCATTTCATGTAATTCTGTATACGAGCATAGTGACCCTAAAGGCCACGTTGTTTTTATTGTAGAACTATGAAGAGGGGAAACAGAACAGAAAAGTGACTTTTAATAGCCAGTGGAAGTATATAAAGATTGGTATTGGAGGGACTTGATAGAAGTGACACAACACAACCAACCATCTGGAAAGCCTCATTTCCTTCATCAAATGTTAGATATTTTATCATTTATTAGGCAGCAGCTGATGTATATAACTTCTATTTCAGTTCACTTTTAATAATAGGAACATGTTGTGGTTGTAGTGGGTTTTGTTTGTTTGTTTTTTCACTTGTTTCTTGTCTGTTGGTAATTTGAGGCCTTGAGGCTTTTCTGTAGAGGCTGTGTTATGTTTACAGATACCTGCTGGTAGAGTTCCTAGACGTGAAATAGATTTTTATTTACATTGTTCTTTGTTTCCTGAGAACAGGGAAGAAGAGGAAGGATCAGCGTTTAGTTTTCTTACATAGCAAACTTGATTCCTCCTCCAGTTCTGCTGATACCACCACTTTTTACCCTGTGCATCTTTTCATGGCTTCTTTAGATTTTTCTGAATGAGAAACCTTTCAGAGAGGGATTTCATTTGCCCAGGTGATAGATCTTTGCTAGAAGTAATTTGCTAATAGGCATGCAGCTTTGCCTAGTGTAAATGTAACGTAACTTCTGGCCCAATTCAGAACACAGCAGAGAAGGATATAGACTCCAGTGGCAGAAATATTTTTCTTTCACTACTAATGCTACATAGAGTAGAAACATTGCCTGAGATGTTCCAAACTTGTTCCTGTGCGCTGAGAAATTTTTCAGTGTATAATTAACCTGTAATCTATCTTAAATTTTACTCTTTTGTGCCTACTTAAAGTATCTCAGTTCCAGAGAGTTTAACAGTAGTGTTCAGTAACATAAGATGTGGTAATGTGGCATATTCTTCTGTAACTGTCATCAGACAGTAGTGGTTTTGTTTGTGCAAATCTACTGCCCAGGTGAATTCAATACAGAGAGTAGTATTGAAATCCTATCTATAGGCCAGGTAGTTTAGCAGTTCTGAAGAAAAATCTGTTACAAATCTGACTACTCCTCAGTGTCACTGAGTTAGTACAAAAAGTTATTTCAGAAGCTGTCCATTAAAAGAAACCCATTCGAGTGATGTGCGGGAATTTGGAGGGTTTTTAATTAAATTTTTTTTTAATGTCTAATACTTGATGCAGAGAATCAAGAGCTTGTGCTTTCTGAAAGCATCAAGATGCTAAACAAGGGAGTAGATTCAGAACAGCCAGAGAGTAAGTGTGTTCATTTCAGGTGGTAAAGTTCCTGTGAAGCTGAATGTTTTTCATTTATATTGTGAACAGGTGACAAGTTAGGAATAGTTTGCTTTTTGTGCGTTTACTGAGCACTCCAATTGTCTTGATAGTGACTTCAGTGCTGTAGCATATTACCATTTGACAGTTCCTGTGATTCTCCACCTTGGCAATTAATTAATGAAGTCATACTTCTGAAAAGGGCAAGCATATCTGTAAATGGCAGCAATGGGATTGCAGGAATTGCTCTAAATTTCATTTCTGGCTGACCAATTCATTTGTTAGAGCCTTATTAAATATAGTTCATGTCAGCATCTTTCAGACTGTGTACCATTGCTCTCTACTGAACACTTTCACTTTTGAGTATGAGTCGATTAGTGTTTATTGAGCCGCTTTAGATAAGCAGCAGTTGTGGAAAAGTCAGGTGGGATGAGCAGCATAATTAATAAAATTCTATTATTCCTCAAACATTAATAATTTGGACAAGTGTAAAGAAGACATGAAACTTGTCTAAAGAAGTTTCTCTGCAAAACTGGTACCAAGAGTTGATGTGTAGTGTGTGATTGGAGGAGTAAAATATTGCTAGTAGTTCTATACAATTAAATGTACGGAAGCTGTATATTTGATAGAAAAAAGAATTTCTGGACGTTTCCAGCAAGTGTATTAATTGTCTTTCATTGTAGAACAGTGACTTTGATAAATTTTCAAATATTTTTTTAAACTCTTCCTGTCCTTTTTATCATTTTGTGAAACTAATTTGTTTATAGACCTGAGTTCAAAAAGGAGAGTTGGCATACCTTGAATCATAGAATCAATAAGGTTGGAAGACACCTCAAAGATCAAGTCCAGCCTGTCACCCAACACAACTAGCCTCTCCTCATAGGGCTTGTGCTCAAGGCCTCTCCCCAGCCTCATTGCCCTTCTGAGATCATGGGTTCGAATCCTGCAGTGGGCAACAGTGTCCTCCATGCTTTCCGATGGACTTTGGGGGACCATGTGGCTAAGTTGGTAGCACGTAAGACTCTTACTGGGAAGGTCGTGAGTTCAAGCCTGCAGTGGGCAGGAGAGTTTTCTCTGGGCAGCAATGTCCTCCCTCCTCAAGAGGGGATTGGACTTGGTGCCATGGTCTAGTCATGGGGTCTGTGGTGACAGGTTGGACTGGATGATCTTCGAGGTCTTTTCCAACCTTGGTGATATTGTGATACTGTGATACCTCATGACTACTGAACCATGGCACCAAGTACCGTGTCCAATCCCCTCTTGAACACCTCCAGGGGTGGTGACTCCACCACCTCCCTGGGCAGCCCATTTAAATGGCTAACAACTCTCTCTGTGAAGAACTTTCTCCTCACCTAGAGCCTAAACCTCCCCTGGCACAGCTTGTGACTCTGTCCTTTTCAGGTAGAGAGATGCTCTAACAGTGTCCTGGGCTGGGGCTGTTGAGCCTGGAGAAGAGAGAGCTTCAGGGAGGCTTTATTGTCATCTTCCAGTACCACCAGGGAGCTTGATAATCAGCTCTTCTATCTCCCAGCAGTGGTTAGTACTGGATAGAATGCATTTTGATTGTGGTGAAGCTTTGTGTATCTGATTGTCTAGCAGGGTGAATATGGAACTGGATGCTTTGTGTTGTCCCCTTGGTGATGGTCATTTGATGACAGGCAAGTTAATGTAGGCGCCACTTCTGTTTCTAATGTATACCATAACCTTCTACATAATGTGGATTTATCAGTTATTTCCTCATCTGCCATAGTCCTTTGCTAGCCTTTTTATACTTTCAGCCAATTTGTATTGTTCTGTTTTTCCCTTTCTGCTTTGTGTATCCCAAGAACTGTGATGTAACTATCACAGTTACATACACAGGTTTTTTTTTTTGGTGTTTTTATTAAGATTTATCATCTGAACTTCCTCTCAAATACTTGGCACCTGTTCAATCAAAATTTCAGTCACATTCGTTAATAAAGTAGAAATCTCCAAACTGATGTTTCTAAGGTTTTGAGAAAATAACTTCTAGGGAGAGAAATGTGATTCAAATTAGTACCCTTCTGAGGGTAAAGCTACACTGTGAGTACAGCTGTGTTACAAGACATCAGAGAATCCATATGGGAAAAGTTTATAGAAAAGTCAGGTTTTAGAATTCTGGTGTTCATGGAACTACTTGATTTTTCTTGTGCTCTTAGCTTGTGATCATGGTAGGTTGTGAAGGCAGCAAAAATCATGGTTCTTATCAGAGTTGATGAGACACAGATGCAGCGTAACTTTAGCTGCAAGAGCCCTTGTCTTTATTTAACAGGAAAAGACACAGAACCAGAAAGTAAATGCAAATGCAGCCGTCAATTTAGTGAAAAATGCTGCCTTTCCTTATGAGTTGTGCAAGTGAATTAGCCTTCCCCTCAGTGTCTGTTGGTTAAATACTTTGTGTGCAGAGCTTCGCATTTTATTGCATGCTTTAGGTAGAAAGTGAACAAAAATGATAGTTAATTTTTCAGTGAAAAGGCAAGTGCACAGGAGTTCAATTATGCGTTTCGGGGCACATATTAAAGCTGCACACAAGTTGTGTGAACTGTTTTGGAGTAGGTGAGAGCAGTGTCAGTGTTTCCTCCACCACTATTTTTATGGTCTGTTTTGGTAAGGGTTAGAGAGGAAATGGGTCAGCCTTTGATGGATAAATTAGGATTGCTTCAAATAAATGTAAAGGTCAGTGTAGGCAAACTATATTTTCTTCACAGTAAAGCAGAATCTTCTGCTGAAGATATTACAGTTTATTGCTAGCTGTGGGCTGTTGCTGTAACAGCATTTTTATAGCCTTACGTGAGTCACGCTAAACTATGGCTCAGCTTAATATTTTATGTACCTCAATATGTTGTTGTACATTCCTTATTACAACCTTTGAAATTTCTTGTCTTACTGAATGCATGTTATGTTTTAATACTTCTTGTACTTGGTTTTCAACCTATTTCAAATGCAAATATTTTTGTTACAGTAACATCTGCTGTGGTTATTAAAATTACTTCATAGGTTTGGAAAAGAAGCTTGACAGCTGGCTGTGAAATGTGGAGAAAGTTGGAAAATTGAATTTCTGAAGAGTAATACTGTAATAGAAATATATTCCTGGATTTTGAAAACAGGTTTCAGATTAATTGTTTTATGTGGTTGCTGCTACCATATAAAAAGTTGTAGTAGCATATGTATTTTATACTCAGCCTGTTACAAAGGAGCTTCCAATGTCTCAAATGGATCAGGTAGTTCTCATAATCATTCTCAGGAAACACATCAGAGTAACTACAATGTTAATGCATCTGATAGGTCTAAGAGGTAGTGCACTTTGGATACAGTTATATTACAGCACGGGACTGGACCATGGTTGTAATTTTTACAGTAAACAAGGTCACTGCCCTGTACAGATCTTAATTTGGGATTTGCAATGAAGAGACTTAATAGAAAAGATTAATTGCAGAAATACGCAAGATTCAAAGTTGTAATGTGATGGAAATTGAATGTCTTCACTGCTTTTAAGAGTTGTATTACACTTTCCTTCTAAAACACTTAAGGATGTTTGTTGTTCTTGAGTTTCATCTATTGATCTGGCACCACAAGTACTTGACAATGTTTTAAGGAGAATTGAAGGCAGATTGAAGTCAGGTAATGCATCCAGCTTGGATTTATGTCTGTTTGCTCTTGAAGTAAGAACTAAGGCAACTTTACTGCCATGCTTACACCATTATCTGGAGTAAATTGGTATGTCCACTCTAGGTGCTACATTCACTTTACTGATATACTTATCCCTGTGGATTAGGAATACCAAATTGAGAGAATTAATCATAAACTATGGTGTGAGACAGTGTCCCTGTGTTTCTATTCCCTTTTACTTAGTGCTGCACAGACAGTAGCAGAATAGGCTGCAGGAGTTTATATATGCTAGTTCATAATCTGGCAAGTTAGCAGAAACCTGTTCATGTTGAGAGGTAAATGTAGGTTAAATGTACTAGTTCATTTCTTGATGCACCTTCACTTCCATCAGTTTGCTATAAATGCAAAAGCCAGTGCAAAAGGGCTGGGCAAGCAGCTTGCAGAATTGCTGTCTCAACCCAAATAAATGTACTGGAGTTAGTCTGTTTGATTCTTATGGCTCATGTAAGTATTAGAAAGACCCTTAAATCTAAGGGCATCTCAATGCTGATGTGCACACCTACAGGGATAGCCATCTTTATGGATGCTTAAAAGGCTAAAGGGGTTAGCACCCTCCCCATTGTGCAGTTACAGCTACTGAGAAACAGGGGATTAATACATTTAATATGTGTTGAGAACTTGTACAGATATACCTGAATTTGCCTCTATTGGTGGTAAAAATTCCTACTACAGAAGTAAGGGGCGGGGGGGGGAAAGAAGAATAAAAAAAAATAAAAGGGGGTCAAGAACTAAACAACCATCCCTTCACACCTCCTAAGATCCTCCCCAGTGAGTCAAACTTTGGAAATCTGAGGTAACACTTGGTTTGAAATCATGTCCATGACACACATCTCAAAAGTAATTTCTAGGTTAATTGACTTCCACTTTTCTTTCTCTCTGAATTTTCTGAAAATCGCTGCTTCATTTGGAATGATTTTTCTACTGTGTAGCTTCTCTTGCTTCTGCAAAATATTTTTGTGTGATTATGGAGTTTTTGAGTATTGTGAACCAAATGAATTAAGGAAAAAGTGTAGCATTGTTTCAGAGCTGTCTCGCTTCTTACAAGGTAATATCTACTGCACAAAGAGACAAAGAAAATGTTAGGTTAAGGGGAAGTAACAGGACTAGAGACTACAGTAAGTTTAAAAAAAAAAAAAAAAGAGGTATGAGAAAGAAAGTGACAGTAGTCTTAGGAATTCAAAATAAAGTTGTCTTTCTACCATTCCGTTCTTTTGGTAATCTTACAATTGAAATGTTCAAAGCTATTTGGTTTGAAAGAAGTATGTCTGAAAATGGTTTAAAATGAGAATATATAATTTCTGTATGTAAGCTATTTCATGATCAGCTTGAGATTCGTCTTAAGCATGCTCTTCAGTTGCTCCATTGTTACTTTAAAATGTGTATGTGGTCATGACTGTCCATTCAGCCACCACCATCAACTATCTTAACACTTGAGTTTGCAGTAATTGAGAGAGGGAGCTTATGTGCTTCGTGTCCAGACCTACAGCTCTGCTGGTATGGGTAGAAAAGTATTAATTCTTCTGTCATTGTAAAACAAAGTGAAGGGTCTTACTTTTAAATGTCCTCTACATAATTTACTGCGTGTCTTTCGTATTTATTAGTTGGTGTAATGTAGTAAAGAGCATGAACTGTATTCATTGCTTTACCTCAACAAAAGGATTCTTTTGATGCTTTGATGTGAGAATCCGATTGCTGTACAGAGAGGTTCACAGCCTTCAGAGGATTAGATTTTGGCAGTGATCGCTTACTGTTTTGTCTTCTTTCCATAATTATGTTCATGTAATGCATGGATGAACTTACTGAAGCATACTGAGTTAAAGACATGCTAAATGCTAGTGAAATTTGAGAGGAAAGAGCAAAACATTTAAAAAGATAAGGCCTTATGCAGACATTCTGTGTATTTGGGGGTATTATTCCTTACAGCTGTGTGATTCAGTGATTTCAAGTGCCTATGTGTGGTAGGAAACTTAGCACTTAATGCTCTAGGATACTGTGGGGAGTATGTTATCTCAGTATCACACCACCAAATCAATATTTTTAAGAAATCATACAGATATTAGCTATTTGGGAAAATAGAATTAGTCTATATTCAAAGCACAAAAGTTATATATTATCAAGGAATTGATGTCTTAACTTTTGGCATTTGGGCAGTGTCAAGAGATAATTATCCTTAAAAATATTTTATCATAATGACAACTCTTAAACACAGCACCCTAACACACTATCAGGGAGGAATATTATATAACACACACCCACACCCCTTCTTTTCAAGAGAGAAATATGGGAAGATAAAAGCAATGTACGCTGATGCTTTGCAAATTATGTAGGACCATTTGGCTGTGTTGTGTCTCAGCAGAAATACAATAATCTCTATGGGATGGACGTCAAAACTGCCTTAAGTGACTAAAATGATTTTGGCAGGAAAAATTGTTACAGAGTTTATACTTAACACTTCAGATTCATTTGGTTTTTTTCTTGTGTGTTTTGTTTTTCTCATGAAATATACAGGCATTTCAGTAGGACTATGGAGGAGCTGGTTCATGATCTGGTCTCAGCACTGGAAGAAAGTTCAGAGCAAGCCAGAGGAGGTTTTGCTGATACTGGAGATCATTCTCGAAGCGTATCTTGTCTGTTAAAACGACAGGCAAGAAAAAAGGAGGGGACGGAAAAGACGTTCATTTACCACTCACCATCCCTGGGAGACTGGTCACTGCTTAAGTGAAGGTTCTGATTCCAGTTTAGAAGAGTCAAACAAAGACTACAGGGAGAATCATGCTAATAAGAAAGACCACAGTGACTCTGATGACCAGTTGTTGGTTGCTAAACGTAGGCCTTCCTCAAACTTAAATAACATTAGAGGCAAAAGACCTCTGTGGCATGACCCCGATTTGGCTGTTGACAGTTTGGGAAACAGAACTTTGCGCAGGAGGAGAAAGGTAAAACGGATGGCAATAGATCTGCCATCAGAAGTCTCTAATGCACTGACAATAACTCAACAGCAGGATAACAGCAGAGATCAAGAAATGGACAATAATAATAAGTCATACCAACACCAAGAGTTTTCCAAGAGCAAAGTGAAAAAAAGAAAAGTAGCTGCAGCTCGACAAGGACCAGACATCTTGGATGAAGGCGTGGTTATAGAAAATGAAGATGTGAACCAAGCAAATAAGGACAAAATGGAGTATGAGGAGCAAAAAGGCTCAGATGAGAACATGAGTGACAGGTTATTCTTTATCTTCCTTTTTACAAAAACTTTGGATAATATTTCTTTGCTTTTATTACTGTTGCTTGTACTTGGAATCTTTGGATGTTTCTTTAAAGAAATGAATTTCAGAGTTAAAATTTTAGCATCAATAATATCTGTTTTAACAAGTTACTCCTTAATTTTTTTTTTCTTTTTTTCTAAAATCTACTGCATAAATTGCTCAGGTTAAGGAATTCAGCATAAAATGGAGTCATGTAGCAGAGAAGTAACCAAGAAAACAGTTTCTTGAATTAATACATTCTAGTTGTTTCAAGATTAAAAATGATAACATATACAAATGGTTAACATGTTTGGTTTTTCTGGGTTTCTCAAGTACTGACAGTTCACAGACAAAAATGAAATGTTTTTCCAGTCTACATATTGGTGCTTTGATTGCTGTTTCTAGTCTTCAGAAATGTTGTCAGTTTTTAGCGTCACCATGTAGATAGTATGTTCTTATGTGTCGTGGGCATAAAAAGCCTGTAGGTTGCCAAGGATATACATCATTTACGAAATGCAAAAACCAATTCACAGTTCAGAAACACCTGAGCTTACCATTAGAAAAATGAGAGAATGATGGCCCTTTGGCAGTACACCTCATCTATCCATTCCAGACAGCAGTCATACTACAATGGTAATTGTTTCCAAAGTAGTATTATGACAACAGAGTAAGGTGCAGGTAATTTTTCCACCATACACAAGGGATGTTACTTGAAGGGCCTGGCAAGCTTGATTGTTTATTTCATGTACCTGGTTCTGAATGCAGAAATGTCAACAAGAGAGACTCATAATGAAACATAATTTTTGTTTGACTGCACTAGTGTCCCTGGGTTTTTTGTAGACATTTTATCTATAAACTGCTAAGCCTGTTCTGTAGTGGTGTGACCGGTAGAACTGAGAATTAGAGTACCCAGGGATTGAGGACAGCAGACATTGGTTACTGCAATAACAGTGTTACTGACTACTAACTCCAGTCATTGTCAGAAAAGTTCTTCTAAGTCATTTGATTACATGCCAGCCTTGTCTGTCATCTGTTAACAATAAGCAGCTGAAAGGGCTGAATGAATCCTGATTCTTAAAGATTGTTCTTAAGGTCTTAATGACTAAAGTAGAAGCAGTGCCTCAAGGCAGCCAGTGTGTAAGGTCAGACCCCTGCTTTGACATGCAAGATAGGGAAGTGTGTTGTCAGAAAACCTATAGGAAACTACTGTTTTCTTTGATACTGCAAATGCGTTCCCACAAATTTGGCACCTAAAGACAGATTGTTTAAAAATTTCTTTGGAGCTAGGAACCATTACATAGTTTATTACATGTCCATAGTCATGTTAATTTCTTATTTACAAAAGATTTTCTGTTATGCTACAGGGGTAACAGTTCTCCAAATCCAGTAGCTAATTTTTAGATAAAGAGAAGAATAATCAATATGTCAGTCCTCTTGTAAACTCCCAAAACTGTGCTACACACATATTTATTTTTTTCCCCCCACAAAACAAACATTATTGATTTTTAAAATTCATGTTTCTTTTAAAAGTATCTAATGCTTTTGATACACCAAATACTGTCACTATTTTCCAAATCAGAGTTCAAATGTTTGTCTCTGGCCCGAGTAAATGGCCTTTGAAATTATTCTCATTTTCTTCATAGTGTTTTCTGCTTATGCACATGGTTGAGTGATGGTCTGTCATTCTACTGAATTTCTTGCAGTGATTACCTGTACCAGAAGATTTGGAAACCACTGAATTAAAAACAATATTCCATAATGTGATTTAAATCTGCCATATCTAACCCTCTTGGGTGCATGCTGTATCTAAATATTTTGTGTGTGAATAATTTTGACTAATTTTAAATTAGCTCCACTTAAATGCAGTAGTGTCTCTGTCTGAGATCGTTTACCTGGGAGAATCAGAAGCAATTGGCAAACTGTTTCTAAGAATATGTTCAAAAAGTCAAAGGTGAGGTTTTAAAAGGCAACAATGAGTTTTCTAAGTTTGTGCAAGACATGAACTAACAAAGCATCTTGGCTAAGACTCGTGCTTCAGCAGTGCTTACTGAAGAGGAAGAACAAAATGTATACAAAACTGGTCTAATTTTGTACATTTGTATGTCTGCAGTTCAGTAATCATCCCCAAAAGGGTTAATTCTTTTGAGGTTCAGCTTTTAAAAAGAAAACAAAGCCAGTAGCTTTTTAAATGGGAGTTGTTAATCATATCTAAAATTGAGTTATTTTCAGCATATGCATGGAATTAGATCAAAATAACATACTTGAAGTGTACATTAAAATTGCTGAAGGACCCTTCTTTTGCAGTTCTGTATTCAAACACCAAACACTAACAGGATTTTAAGGGTTGAGGAGTAGTATGAGGAGTCTTCAAGCTTGTAAAATGCCAGCATGCAAAGGATCCCAGAGATGAAGATTGTGTGAGATTGGTTTTGAGCACTGGAAATGAGCTTTTCATCATCAGAACCTGACTTTTGCTCATTGTCCCTTACCCTCAGTGCTCAAACTCCTTGGCCAATTTAAGACAAATTTGGCGATGCATGGAGTTCTGGATGGTGTTTAATTGCTGCAAGCTTTGGCAATTGTTTAAGTGACTAAATTAAGAGAAATCTCAATTACCTCTTTTGAAAGAGAGCAGCGGTGAAACTCCGATGTGCCCACCCACTGGCCTGCCAGTCAGTGCCAGTGCAGTGGCTGATCAGTTCTGGGTGGCTGGCTTTGTTAGTAAATAAAGGTCACAAGTCTCATACGAAGCCACGGTATGGGACGGTTTACTAGCAATAATGACTACTAATAAGAATCATTTCTTTGTTTCCACAGATGTATAAATAAAACTGTGAAAGCTTTTTGGATAGCAGAGTGGTTTCATAACATTTTTTTGCTTGAATACACTATTTTATAGGACTAAAAGGGATCTGTGGCTTTTTCCTTTTCCCTGGAAGCGTTGCCAAGAGTGGAATGCTCAATTCAAAAGCAAAGGGATTAGCAATATACAGTGCAAAATTATATTAAAACTGGAAATAAATTCCATTGTAACAGCTTTCATGTACTTAGATATTAAGGTATTGATTTCAGGGGGTTTGAATTTATTCAGTGAAATGATTGCCATGTAGCAATTATCTTGGCTGTGATCCCTGCCCTATTTGACTGCGTCATGAGACACATGAGCACTGTGGCTGTGTCAATGTTATCGTTTCATCATTTTTAAATGTTTTTTTTTTTTCTATTCAAGTATAGAATTTAATCTGTGTTTTGCTGGGAATAAGCCCAGAAAGGTAAACAGACCTGAAGTTCTTGCAAGCATCTTGTTTGTAACATTATGTGAGTAGCCATAGTATTTATAACTTATCCTTTGGTTTTCCAAAGTATTCTGCATTTCAGTGTAAGTAAAATGTCTTTATATTTTGCCAAGAAGAATTTTACTTCCTTAGCAGAGGTACTCTGTTGACAATAAATGAAATAAATAATTCACAAAAAATCCTTTTGAGTGAAACTCACCAAGTCATCATCTGTGTTATTAAAAGGCAAGTCTACTATTTGGAGACATGTGAAATATTGTTTGTAACAATGTTTGTACAGCAGAGAACAAAATACTTTACCTATTGATGTCTTTGAATTTAGACAGAAGTGTGTGCAATGTTTTATATTCATGTTCTAATTTTAAGGCCACGATGGAAGTCACAGAAAAGTGCCTCATACTCATGCTATGATCATAGATCATATTTAATCTTTTTAGGGTGACCCTTATTTTTCTTTAATTTGTTATGAACTTGTTTCTTTCTCCCTAAGTAGTAAATTGTGAAATCTTAAGCAGTGTCTTTTCCCAGAATATTTGCAAACAATGTTCAGAAAGGTGATTTGATTTTCAGGCTCTTATTTCATGTGCTGAAGGGAGGCTTAGGCTGCTTTTGATTGAGACTTTTCCTATTTTATTGAGCAGTGGTGTTCCAGGATCAAGTTGAATTGCACAGCATAAGAAGGGGAACAGTGAGAATTTGATGAAAACAGATAATAAAATGCATCAATTGTGTCAGCACCTCGTTGCAGTCACATCTGGCTTACTGTCGGGGTACCATTAGATTCCTGTGGTTTTATGTGCCAAAAATAATATGCTTTGTAGTTAATGGAACTAGGATATTTGCAGTTTGATTAAAAAAAAAAAATCATTCTGTTTTCTTTCTGATCTCTGTTGGGCTTAAGTTCAATCTGAGCACAGCCTTGTCTCCTTAAAATTTTACAACTGAAGGATCAATTGTTCTTTTGATCTGTTTCTTTCTTTCTCTTATTACAGTGAATCCAGCAGTCTGAGCAGCAGTGATGCTGGTTTGTTTACCAATGATGAGGGAAGACAAGGTATTGAAACAATCTTTCCCTTCTCCACCCCTCAATCCACAGCAGTTGCAATTCTGTAAGCGTTACAAGTTATTTCATAGGTTAATTGCTGTATTCCAGTCGCTATTACTGTTTTATTGAGCTGAAGAACAGCTTCCTTTCTAGGCTTTTTGAAATGTTAGCAGAGGCTGTCCTGAATCCATGACTTAGTCAAAACCTGTTCTGAGAAGCAGTCTCTGTAATATAATAAACTTAATTACTACTTGAGCATCTCCAAAGGATTATCTCTTAAATCTTAATTCCTCAGTTGCTCCAATTTTCAGACAGGACTTTGTGATCATAGTTCTGCTTCACAAACTATTTTTGAGATGTCTTTTTTCTTTCTTTTCTTTCAGATTGATATTGGCAGGATTTTATAGTACTTTTTCATTCAGTAGTCCGAAAAATAGTTTCAAACTACTGCTTCAGCAGTCTAAGATTGAGATTAGAAGGCACATGTTTAAAGTATCTCCTGGAAAAATTTCTCTTTAAAATAAAGTGAAGACTCACAATTTTCCTGTAGTATACATATTGTTCTCACATGTTTTTGTGTGATAAAATTATTGAGAATGTAAGTATAAGATGATTTTTTTCCATTTTTCTTATTTTCAGTATTTATTGCCATCTAAGTGCCGCACATTTACCTGTATTATGCTAGTATTTTAGTGTCCAGCTCATGGACTAGGAACTTGCTGTTTTAGTCAGTATACAAAAATGAGGCAAAAGAGTAGTTTGCTAGGTGATTTAAGACTGACTTTGTTTCTGTTGGCAGTTCTAATATAATGGAGATTTTCTGAAGCATTTTGCCACAGTCTGCTTCATCGTGTAAAGAAAACAAATCCTGGCCCACTCCATAGATGTAGGTTAAAGGAAGGTTCAGGGTCTCTTTGTGTATATTTTTTTCCCTTTTCTCTCTAATACGTAATTCATTCTCTTCTGTTTTTTGTGTCCTAATTTGTTACATTAGGGAGATGATTTTTTTAGGCTTAGAACAGATGTTACCTTCCTTGCTCAGCAGTAAATTGTGCTGCATAACTTGTGCTACCTGGTTTTAGTTGGATAACGCATGGCTTTTTCTTGAAGAACTTAGGTTCTCTATGAAAGTTTGGCATGATATTTTAATTCAAAATTTCAGTGAAGTGTTTCAGTATAAGACAGATAAAAAAGATTTGGTTTTACTTCCCTATATGAATTTCCCTTTTGTCTTGTACTTTTTAAAACATTTGCCCTCTGTATTTGTATGTAGCATCACATTTTGGAATTACATCGATATGATGTATTTGTATCAATATTTTTATCCTTAAGTCCTGAGCTAAATCATTTAACTCTTTGAGTAATATGGTTGGAAACATATAAGTTACTTTCTGGTTTTCTTATATATTTTGGGGGAGGAGGAAAAGGGAGGGATAGATGAACAATAGTGATCTTTCACTGGTGTGGTGTTGCCATTTTTAGTGTTGGTTCTTTACTATAAAGCTGTAATTGTTTTTGAATGCTTAATTATTTTTTTTTTGAACCTTGATTCAGTTTGATTGTAATTTTCAAGCAGAAAGTATTAGACCTGAAATAGTATTTTGAAATATAAATGAAAAGAACAAAAATAAATAAACTTGAAGGATATTGTCAGGACAAACCAGCATTTTTGATTCTTTTTTTTTTTTTTTTTAAAATTCAAGTTGGAACTAATTATTTTGTGGGTGTGATCAGAGGATCATTAACTTCACCCTTGATTTCAGACACTGAAGCTTTGGATCCTGCTACAAAACCAGAATTGTTTATTTTCTAAAAATATTTACTCCTTGTCCCAAGAAAATGCCAGTAATTTTTAACTTTGTGCTCCCTGTATGAAGTAAGATTGAGGCTATTTTATCTCTGTAAATTAATTTATAGCTGAACTGAGACATAGAAAATTGGAAAGAATGAAGGAAAGAGAATAAATCTGATAAAAGCAAAGGAGAAGCCTAGATTAGGGAAGAGAACAGGATGAGAATGTATTAAGGGAAGAACTGGCTGATTTTTTTTATTTCTATTTTTTTTTATTGGTCCATTTCTAAAGGTAGATTCTGATTCCTGTGTCCCTTCTACAGGATATCAGAACATCAGCATCTTGACCTCATTTGTACTTCAAATTTTCTGCACTTCTGACTTCAGGTTTCTGCTAAGTCAAGTGGAGAACCAGAGACTGATTAATGCTGCCTGGTGAAGTACTTGGTTTAAATGATATCCCTGCCATCATTTAGAAATTTGGGTAGCAGGGGAGAAGGGGATCTTGCTCTTCAGGGCAACACTTTTCCGTTCCTTGTCTCTGAGATTAAGAACCATATCTCATTTATTCCATACAAATACTCTTTAAAACCCCTAATTAATTCCCAAAGACTATTCATCCTAAGGGACAGATATTGTAGAAAAGTGATCTAAGGCAGCAATTTTTCTGAGCAGTTGGCTACTCAGTTACACAGTTGAGTATTTCATTCTGAACTTTAAGTTACCCAAATTTGCACCTTTTAGTATTTTCCAGAAATTATTTCAGAAAGCAAATGGATGTAAATTCCATCACAGTAATTACACTTCTGTGCACAGGCTCTAGTAAAGTTTTGAGTGTTATAATTTGATTCAGGTATTTCAGGTGTAGCTGTAATTGGGGGTAGTAATGGTCTAACTGCTAAATCTATTTTAATTGCTATCAATAACTAAGATAAAATTGCTGAGACTTGAAAAATCTTTGTCATGTTGTATGTGGTGTGCTATCTAACAGGTTAAAAAAAAATAATTAAAAATCATCCCTTCTTCCCTTCCAGCCTGCCTCTGTTCTAGTCTCATAGCTTTTTTTTTTTTTTTGTATGTTTGATTTATTTATTTGGTACCTATGAAGTCCATATGAAAAAATCCATATGAAGTTCCTTTTTCTTCCTACTCTTTTCTTGTTCATAAAACACGCATATGAAAATTGTTAAAAACTTTAATGATAAACAGCGTTATGGAGGTGTAGAAAACTTACCAGAGGACTTCTGAAATGAAGTGTCTGACCTTATGTTACAACATATAATAAATACACCCCTGTTACAGTCCTAACTACTAGGGTCATCTGCAGTTTCAATGTCCTTTATAGGTCTGCTGTACAAAGGAACTTTAAAAGGCACTTCTAAAGTTAAGCTTCCAAGACAATGTTAACAAAACTGCAATGTTATTAAAACACTCTTGGATATTTACTGCTGTTTTGGAAAACCAAAATTTTTAAAAATTCAAATTGGAAGTATATTAGTGTATTGCATCACAAATAAAATGTATTCTACGATCCTAGTCCATCTACACCTACTAGTACGTTTGGGAAGATCCAAAGTTGACTTTAGTCCCTCTTAAATCATGACATGCAGCACTTGTGATATGTCCTTTAAGATCTAAGCAAGTAGGAAGGAAAATTATACTAATAAAGTGTTAAACACTTAATATTGGAGAAGGTCAGGGAATGTCAAGAGTTCCACTGTGGAGATGGCTAAGCTTTTAAAGATAGCTGTTCCCTATTTTATGATTAAATATATATTCATTACTGTGTCCTTTATGAAGATGAACCACTAATGATTCAGTGTATGAGAATTCCATCCTTTTCTCTTCTCTATCAAGAAACTAATTTGGACCTTGTATAACATCTCAGTAGCTGCAGATGTCAGGGTGTCATTCTCAATATAATAAAGAAATGGAATCTTCAGTGTCAGGTATAGCCCTTAACTTCAAACCACTTTGACTTATTAGTTTATGGTCTTTGCAAATGAAAAAGAAATAACATGAAGTTGTCTATGACCTGAATAATCAAAATCCTAAATATTGTATGTGGAGCACAGTGGTGGTGATGAGCATAAAACTGAGGTCATGGGGTGGTCTTGGTGCAATTTACTAACAAAGGTGTGCAGTTGTACTCCAGAGGACATTATGATACTACACTGGATGGGAGGCATGGGAGGCCTCCATGTGAAGTTTTCAAGCTTCATTCAGAAAAGCTAGCTGTGTAAATGGAAAGGTGCTTGAATAGCATCCTTCTATTTCTTTTTGACAAGGTAGTTCTGTAGAGCACAAGGAGCAAGATATGATTTGCCTCTGTGAATGGGTTCCTTAAGGTTCTGCCTTCCTGAAGCTCCTTGTACATGTTACACTGAGTCTTCTGATGTCTCCAAATGAGTATTACAGCTGTTAGCAGTGAGGGGTTTTATAGCTAGAAAGAGGCACGCTGCATATGGAAATGAGACCGGTCTCCTATGGTATTCCTAGTTTGTGTGCTATTGCTGTCTGTGTGCAAGGTGGTGAATAATGGAGCAGGGCAGTATCAAGTGGTGCTTGCAGGACAGTGACGCTGAGCTCTTTTCACAGTAGCTTCTTGGAGTAGGCTGTACTTCTTCCAGGTGAACACGTTCCCCATGTGTGAGGGTAGTCTGGGTGTTTTGAAAGAAAAGAAGACTATGAAGAGGAGACACCCCTCTGTGTGAATGGGGTGTCTTTTTGTTAATAATCCTGTACTGCTTTAGGTAAATAAAAAAGATTCAGGTGAAACAGTTCTGCTATTCTGAACATGAAACTGATGGTGGTGCAAATGGGGTCTTTGTTCACAGAGAAAGCATAAGCCCACATAAATCATTTTCTAAATTTCTTAAAGAGAGAGACAAATAATTTGATGTGAAGGGATTGTCATTAGATGAATATGTAGACTCAGCAATATAGAGTGAAAATTAGGGAAACAGTAACTGGGGGAAGGGAAAGCATAAATATAATTAAATTAAGCCAGGGACTGAAGTGCCTTAAAATTTTAGAATTGAGGTTGACGTTTCTGAGGCTTAAATTTATTTTGTGGGTTTTGTTTGTACTGATGAGTACAGCTATAATTGAATGTAAATTGCTTTGAAATAATTCCTTGAAGCATTAGCCTTAGTCACAAACAAGTTTGTATTTTAAATATCTGGCTAGGAGAATGCATGGGCTCAGAGATCAGTTTCTGAACATATGGAGGTCATTTTGCCTTCCCTGTAGCTCGGAGGAACGCAATTATTTTCTGTAGTCTTATACTGATTCAGCATCTCAAAGAGGAATGAGCAGTATACTGAATCTTTTAAAGCAATACTTCTGACTTCAAAATACTTTAAATTTTTATTCTGCTAAGTTTTTGCTTGCTATGGATGCCATGTTGTCTTTTGAGAGCCACAAATTAAGTAAGATGAAATGGAAGTATTTGGTTACCAAATTCTTGAGTATGGAGGTCCCTTGTTATGTTGGGCATTGATCAAATTCAGTGGTCTTTCCTGACTCCTTTTGAAAATGGGGTCCTGTCAGGGTGGAGCAATTTGTAATCAAAATGCTGGTGGGTGCTCTCACCTGGATAAGAATAATAGTAATAGGTTTATGCTCACCTCAAGGTGATAATATGATTGAAAATAATCAAAGGATTCAGAGTTGTTTAAAGTGTACAGACAAGGAAGCTAAAATCCAGATACACCTGATGTCACTGCTGTCATGCATGAAAAGCCTGTGAGGTTCAGATCTTAGATCTGCCTTTGGCAGTAAGCAGCATAAGTGCTAAGGAAAGTGTATCTATTAGCATTAGAGGTAAGATGTTTTAATGGGTGGTTGCTTAACATGCTAATTTTCCTATTGCACAAAAAGGAAAAGTCAGTTTATATTTTGTCCCAAAGAACTGTTCGGTGTAAAGCAAAGATGCTACTTTCTTTCCATAGGTGCTGTTTGGCTTAACCTGCAGCCCATCAGCCCAGTCTTAAATTCTTTCTTCCAAGACTTCATTGCATTCCTCTTACAGGCTTCTGTCTTCAAGTTTATTTTGAAACCCAGTTTTGGAATCTTGTATTTACTTTCACATCTGATTTATGTTTAGCAAGACTTCTTTTCAGTTCCTGATCGTATTCCTTGTTAGTCAAGCTGTTTAGAGCTCTCACCTTATGACAAGATGTTCAGAAAAATATTTTTTCTCCATTTTTCCGTCCAAATTATTCTCTAGTCTCTGCTAATTTTGCTTTTAGCTGTTATCATTAAAGATGTAAAGATCACATTTCACCTGCAACTGAACACTGAGAGCCTTAAATTATTCTATATTTTCTTGAAGTACCTGTAAATGTTTAGAGCGATTAGTCTTGAAGTATTATTTACATTGCAACAATTAATTTGGATAAAGCGGGTTGAAGTTTATTTTTCCTCAAGTTTTGTCTTGAGTCTTCGTTATTTTTGTTTTCCCATTGTGGGGTTGAGTGGCAATGAAATTTCATACAAATGCTTTTTGTTCTTGAAAACTTCATCTAATAAATCTTTCATTTATGTCTTGCTTGGTTCTGTCAAAAATTGAAATGCCAAGCGAATAATTTATATGCACAAATAGTGTAGCATGGTTTGGATACTTTGAGGTTGAATTAAAATATACAGCACATACTTTGAAATCTAATTTTGGGGTCTAAGAAAGGAAACTTGCCATGTCTTACATGAAGATATCTTTTGTAAAATCTCTGGTTTGTATAAAAGTCTTTTAAAATAACCATAACAGTTTTATTTTTAGTTGCCTGTGTGTTTGAGCTAAGTTGTTAAGATCATATTTTCAGTCTGGCTTTACTCTGGGCTTCAAATCCAGGTATTTTAATACTACATCTATAAGTATTGTAAGTAAAGATGACCAGCTTTGTGGTATAATGCAGTATAATTCTCAATCATATGATACTGTCAGTTTTCATTTAAAATCAACTTTTTCAAAACTTATTTCTAAATGAACTTAATCAGATTAACTTCATTTAGTCACATCTGCTCATGATTGTTTTCCCCTTTTACTAGCCATACAAATCATGAAATTAAGCTAATTATATACCATTATCAGCTGCAAAGAACTAGTTTCACAGTTTTATACCTTTTAATTCCCTGCAGGAGATTAAGACTTGTTTTTTGTTAATATGTAAAGTGCAGTAATTTAAATGGATTTCCCCACAGTTATTGCCAAAGGATTAACCAGTTTATTATTGTTTTTCACTGTTGTAAATTGGTTTTAAAACATTACGTTTTATGTGGTTTCATTGATGGCAGTGCTTCTCATGCTATTGAGAAACATTTTCCAAACAGAACTGCTGTATACAAGTAATTGTTATACAGCTCTAAAGCAAAAGAAATAATTGCCCTGTCAGAGTGTTGATGGTAACGTCTGATTTTTATCTTCTCTGCTCCTCCCTCTGTTTTGGGGTCTTGGGGGGAATACTGCCCTTACACAGGTGATGATGAGCAGAGTGATTGGTTTCATGAAAATGAATCTGGTGGAGCATGTGGAATTACAGGGGTCATTCCATGGTGGGAACAAGAAGACTCTACAGAACTGGAGAAAGAATTGCCTGATCCAGTCTTTGAAAGTATCTTAACTGGTACTTTCCCTCTTATGTCCCACTCGGGGAGGAGAGGTAAGTAGCAATCAAGCAAATGCAAGCTGTTGAATCAGTTCTGTAGGATAGAAAGATACCTGTGCATTATACAAAGGCTGTAAAATGCTGACCAGGTTTTGGAATTACAACTGGAAAAGTTGGAAAGAGTAAAACTTAGCTCATTTTGATAGCCTGCTCTTATTTGTTGTCTCGGTGTTTGCACTGAGAATTATTAAGCATTATTTGGGGTGAATCTTATGTTCCATTTGGTTCCTGGCTTCTGTAATAATATTTGTAATTTTATGGAAGTTGATTAATTCAAAGGCTGGAAAGACTAGTCTGGCCATCTGCTTTGCTCTGTTTTATGGTCAGGCCTCATTGTAGAGAAGAGAGAAAGATTCCTTTAAAGCAAGGATTGTGATTGTAACTTTTAAAATGTCAAATACTTTTTTCTTTAAATGAGACAATTGTGGATCCACTGCAACCAGAGGTAGGTTATACCAATGTTAGATTGCATTTACACCTAGGAACCTGCTCTTGTCTAAAGACTGAAGTTGTCAGACCTCAGACTAGTGCTAAATAATTTGGTTGAACCTTCACCCTGTGACAAGGATCTCATTCATGCTCAAATACAGATCTTTGTATGAGACGTGGTCAAATCACTTTTAAACACCTCTGAACATACTGAATACTTTCATGAGGTTTATTTTCCTGATGTTTGGAATTACTTGCTGACTGCGTATACACCAGATCTAACATTTTCTAGTACTAATGAAATTGTGACAGAAGAATCCCTTTCCTGCTGTAGTTGAGTATGCTCTGCTTATGTACCCAACGGTGCATGGATCCAGGATGGCAGTATGAGTAGCTGTAGAAATGTTTGGTTCCATGGCAGCATAGCCTTTCTTTCACTTTTCCCATTCTATGTTCTTTCTCTCCACCAGTGCAACGTATGAAAATGTTAAGGTGCTTTTGTGTAACTGAAGTCAGATTCAGATTTGCATGTAATGGTGAATCTTACTGCTTATGTGGTATAAGAAAAGATTCTTACATCAATTTGTACTTTTTTATAGGTTTCCAGAACAGATTTAGTCATCTTCATAGAATGCCAGCAAGAAATGTAAAAAAGGCTTCAGGAAACCAGAATGCCTTGGTAGGTGCTTTTATTATTGTAAGCTAATGTGTACTGCTCTTAGAGGCTTTTCTTAGAGCATACTCCTCTTACACTTGTTTCCTTATGTTGTAGACAGGTAATGAAATGGTAAGATTACTGTATCACTGATGTTTGCTTTTTTTTTAGTA
This sequence comes from Picus viridis, assembly GCA_033816785.1. Lineage (NCBI taxonomy): Eukaryota > Metazoa > Chordata > Aves > Piciformes > Picidae > Picus > Picus viridis. The sequence continues at coordinate 6,818,074 of CM066577.1, forward strand.
GCTAGACTCTTCCAACTGCAATTCTGTTGTAAGGGAATGTTTGTGTGTATTTGAATGGCAGAAACGGTCTGATACTGTTTTTCAGTACTTGAAACAAGTGAAAGAAAAGGGTTGGAGAGGGGTTTATGTGACATTTCCAGTGTGTATCTTACTTCTTTATGAAAACTTCTTTATGTTTCCCTCCTCTTAAAATGAAAATCAAAGTAATATATGTTTTTGTCCTGATAATTAAAAGCCATTCTAGGATGGGCTGTGGTACAGTTCTGGTTTATTTATTTCATTATTTTCTTTTTCTCCCAGAAGTTTATTTTATTAAACGTGTCCTTATTCTCCTTTGTTTAATTGACTTCTGCATGGTCAGAGAAAGGATATATACAGAAAACTTAGAGCAAATCAGTCATGCACCTGTAACAAACGTTATGAGTTCTTTTGGACTTTGTTCAAATGAGAGATGTTGGTTTGTAGTGCTTTCAGCTCTAGGAGCAATGCTTATAAATGAAGGAAAAAAAAATCCAACTGTCCTTGCACTTTTGTACAATCTACTTGTTGGATGTTCCCGTATCTTTTTCTCTCTCATATTAGATTCTAATGAATTTTTAAGCATTTGTTCTTTGTAGGAGGGCATGAGGAGAAGAGGGACTTGACTTTTTAAACAAAACTGTTAAAATGTATTTTTCTGTAGTACAGTCAGCTTTCTTACCAGGATGGTGTTTGGAAGAGGGGGAGAATGTGGAAGATTTTAACAGTGTGTAATAAACATATCCCAGCACAATAAATACTGCAACATTGATGTTCTTTATTATTTGAGAACACTAAATGTTTTCAAATATTAATTTGCCTAAACAATACAAGACGTTTGTGAGAAATGTAAGAGCTATTGTATGTAGAGGGAATAGAAAGAAACTGTTAGAAATTTGACTTGTCCTGAAGAGGAAAGGTTTTTATAATTGAAGTCCTTGTCCGATAACTGCTATTTGGAGCTGAATAGGATGCTTTAAAACCTTGGCCCATGCTCTCTGCTGTTAGTGGTCATGAATTAGATGAATGCTATCTAGTTCTTGGTTTCCTATCTACCTATTTTTATTTTTGGTTCAGTGCTTGCTTGAGCATATCTGGGATTTGTAGCCCATTTTCTAGGCTTATTGCAATTTCACTCTGGTATTTTATAGAAGCTATTATAACTGATAGGTTAGCTTCATGGTACTGATGATACATGGCTTAACTACCCTAAAACTGCATTTTCTTCTAAATTGTAAAAAGTTGATTAAATTTCGGTTGATGAAGATATACTGTGAATGTGTATATATAATAAAAAAATCCTATATGTTTATTTTCTGCTATACTTTTTGGATTGTCCTCAGGAACGCATTTTCTTTCAGTCATGATACATTATATATGACGATGGTATTCTAGTTCTCTTTATAACAAAAATACAAACTGATCTACTAAAGGTTGATAATTCAGTTGCTTCCAGTTATTAACTATATCATTTACATAGCGTTCTGAAACAAGGTTGATGTGTGAATGTATTTTCTAAGCCATTGTTTAGGCAGGAGTGTGTATATAGAATGGATATGCAGCTGGCTCTTCAGATGCAGTTTTCTTACGATCTTAATGACTATTTATGTTTGTGGCCACATCTGCTGTATCTGTCTTTGCAAACATAGCTATATAAGCCAGAGCTCACGTGCTTCCTTTTGTCCATGATTGCTTCTAAAAGAGAATCTTTTTAGATACTTCAATCCAATGACCAAAAAGCCATTTAATACCTGTGACATCTGATAACACAGAACAAGAAGTAATTACTGCTATTAGATGGTAACAGTGAAGAAGAGCAAGAATGCTTTTAGAAAGATTAATATCCTGAGGAAAGAACACTGCAGACTCAACTCATTGAACAGGGCTGTGGTGTGACTTAATTCTTTTTTAACAGCAAGGAGTCTGATGTCTGTATCACTGCTTTGACACAGACTTTGTATCCCTTTAAAGTGAAAAATGGAGTTTCCTACTGAGGTGCACTACCTGAGAGAGACACATTATATTCATTCTAAGGATGTATAGTTTATATCTGAGGAATGTAAGTTGATAGTTTGCATTAAGAGTTGAATCTCTTTTTTTTTTTTTTTTTAATGTTTAGTTGGATATTCACAGTTAAAACAGCTCGTGAAGCCTTGGAGAGATCACTGGTTTAGGCAGAATGAATAGCTATGATAATACCTTGATATAACCTCATCCTCTGTCAGTGTTTGCCCAATTGTTTGGGTGTTTTCATGTAAGAGAATTGCCACACTAAGTGTGTAGTTATTATTTGCTATGTGGGGAGGAAACTGCCAGCTTACGTCATTTTCACACCATGGTTTTTAGAAGCTGTGGGAGCTGAGAATGAGAGGAAGAATGCTGCTCTTTATGGACCAGTTGTTGAACTTAAAAATAAGGGTTTTTTAAGACTCAGATTCTGTCTGGGTGCTCTTCCTGCATTTCCCTGAGTTTTCTAATTTGAACAAACTCCTGGGTTTTCCTGTCATCACTGCCTTTGAGTTAATGCACTGTTTAAATGACCATAGTGTACTGGGCAAGCAAGAGACATAAAAACTTAACATGCAAATACTATGAAAATCACCTAATCCAATGTACAGGTTGAATTACTTGTCACGCAGAAGATGACAACTTAAGAACATGACTCTTTCATTTTTTTCTAAATGTTTTAACCAACTTAGTATTCAAATAACTGGGAAGATCTCAGTTTTGTCCGCGACTCTTTGGTACAAATAAGTGGAGGTTTTAAGAGTGACTCTGACAGCTTTTTCCAAGTATCACATTTGTCATGGGTTTTGATTTCATGATGTTGAAGATTGCTTTTTTTGTAAAACTGAAGTATGGAGTTAACACAGAAACATCATAGAGGAAAAAACTTTGTCAAGAAGTGGGTAGTTCTCTACCCTGGAGCTTTCTGCAGATACAGTTTCTTCAAGTTGTTAGCAGAGGAGGTGCTTCTGTGATGTCAGTTTAGGCCACACCTTTGATTCTTCCAGTGTTTAGTCATTACTGGCCACAGTACTACAGTTTACCCAAGAAAGTCAGTCATTCTGGACTTCAGAACTTAGTCATATTGAAATAACTTTATTTCATGAGGGCAGAAAAAACAGGGGGGGAAACCCCACTTCTGTCACATTTCAAAACCCCCTTATAAACAATAGAAGTTCCAAAATGGGATGTCAATATTGGGTGATGTTGAATGTGTCCAATATTGAGAGGTGAGGCGCTGCTTACTGTTCATAATAGTAGGCTTAATAGAGTTGGCTTCACTTGATGGAAGGGTAAAAGCTTCTTAGCAACTTTGGTAATAGCTGTGCACACTTACTCATCAAAAGCATCATAATTATACCTGTACTGTGTTTTCTAGTGGGTCAGCAAAGCACTGGAATTAGTAGACAGTTTGTCACAACAGTTGTGATTGTTACGAAGTACTTTGAATTCTACATATCCCTTATGAGATCTCAATGGTACAACAAAGTCTGCTTTGCAACCTATGTTTGGTTTAACCAACAGTGGTTTTCCTATCCCTTATAATTATCTAATGAAAGTCTTTGTTCATCTTGGTTTCCTCAGATCAGTAAACAGGTACAAATAATGCCACAGCATGTCTGTCTCATTTGAAGCTGCAGTTCATTAGCAAAAAGGAGTTACAGGTAACTCAAATACCAAATATTTAGAATTCAACGAATGTGATGTTGGTCAGTGTTATTCCTTCATTTATCCAAGTGTAAAACTTGTCTGCAATAAGAAAGAGCTAGAGAAATCCTGAGCTTTAAAGACACTAACTGATGGAAGTGAGCATGTGATTCTTTTATTATTTTTCTTCTGTTGCTTATCTTGTAAATAAGAGTGCGTAGTCTTGAATTGTAGCCTTCATTCTTACAAAATATATGTCTATCTAGGAAAAAAAAAAAGTAATCTCAATACATCAGGCAATTAATAATGTGTAGAGGGAGGTAATGGTTGTACTTTATCAACAAATTTGAGGTATCCACTAGATGTAACTACGGCAATGCACTCTTTATCACATAGCTTTCAGTGGTTGTTCTTGGTACATTTTACCTGCCATGATGATCAAAGCATGCCTTTAAAATATCAAAGATTAATGTCTGTCTAGCTAAAGTGAATGTGGTGACTTAGTTTCTTTTTTTGGACTCTCACTTCAAGTATAGTGTCAAAACCAGCATCCCACTTCAGCAAAATGGTTGCCCTCCAGCATTAGTCTTAGAAATGCCAAATATGCTGCTTATTATTTAAATGCATTTTGTGGTTTATTCACAGTGACAACTGCTATGAACTGTTAGTCTGAGCAGTGTTCCTTGTAATTCACCTTACCTCAGCTGTTCAGTGATAGTCACCTACAATTTCACTTAAGATTATTTTTAAATTGGGGCAAATACCATAATAATACCACTTTTATTCTTCAGTTAGCATCTGTCTTGGAAGCACTTTTAATATATTTTTGCAGCACTCTTTACAGATAATGATTTTTTTAAAACCTCTTGACTTCAAAATCTGAGGTAGCATAATTATTCCTCTTGTTTTCTGCTGCTTATGACAAAGAAAAACACTTTTCTGGTGCCTGACTGCATTAAATGTTTCTTCTGCCGATATTTGGAATTTGCTTGTTTTGACTCCTGTGTTCATATTGGTTCTTTGATATTTTATTTTTTTAGTGCAATTCTAGTGGAAAGAAGAAATTTGGTTTCATGTCTTTCCTGCAGGAATTTCACTTGGTTTTGTTTTACTCTAGTCTAGACACTTCTAAATGTCTCAATAGCAACATTTCCAACCTGGTTAATTGTATTCTATTCTGTTCTATTTTGAAGAATTAATGGTAAAATAACAGGCACTTGTATCCAGAGTCAAGTTAGGAGTCATGTTTCATTGTATTGAGCTTGATGGGAGTTGATCAATCATTTAAAGCTGAGAGTAAGCAGAAAATCTTGTGTGATAGGCAAGGAATACATGCACAAATACTATGCCATAGTTGATGAGCGACATCTCATTTATGCTTTAGCAACATCATAAATGTCAAGTAAATCATGACAGTGATTTCATGTAGCACATTGTTTAGCACTTTTAAAATGAAAGCAAGTACAATATTAGGTAATACTCTGAAAGTGCTTTTTAATCTCTTGCTAATTCAAACCATAACAACTCATTCACATGAGTAGATTCTTCACTCCACAGGAAACATTATCTTTTTGCCTAGAATAAGGGGTGTGGGAGTACCAACAGGTACTTGAAAATCATCCTTCTGTTTAAGTATTTCATATGGTAGCCATCTATAAGGAAAGCAATGACACTTGAGTTATCTAATAGAGTTGTAAAATTGCTTCAGTTGGAAAAGACCTTTAAGGTCAAGTCTAACCGTTATCTAACTCTACAGAATAAGTGCTCTGCCTATCTCTAAACATCTAGATTAAGCCTTATTATAGTGATGATCTAGATTTGTTCCAAGATGCACAATTTTTACTCAGATGCACTTGTTTGCTAGCTCTATTCTAGTTTTACTTTATGGACTACATATTAAAAAATCGTCTCTGAGAAGTGATCAATATAATTTAGCATCTTATATCTACAATTGTTACTATGAGGCAAAGACAAGGTGTTAAAAGGTTTTAATCTGGCTTGATTTATAGCAATAGCAAAAATGTGAAATGCAACTGATTAATGTTGGTGTTTTCTCTTCTATATACAGTCCAAGTTTTTATGGCTTGTACCCAGACTGAGGCAGCTGTGAATCAAACTGGATCTGTAGTGTCCTGTCCAGCAATTTGTCACGGAGATGCATAAACCAAAGAACTTTGAAATACAGCACAGAAAATAAAGTATCAAATGTACATGATGAGTTGTGTTGCAATTGAATCAACCAAGAAAATTACTCTGCTACTTTTGTAATGTGAAATACAGCATGAGAACGAGGAGTCTTTGATTATTGTGACTTTAGTTAGTCAGATATAAAGAGAGCGTTCAATAACCTGTTGAAAATAACTCTAAGGTGGAGTAAACCACAGTGGTTGTAGCCTAACTTACCTGTAACTCAGCTGGAAAATGACATGTTTGCTACCATTTTGTTTCCTGAAACAGGAAAATCAAATGTGCATATTGAGAGTGTAGTTCTGAGGACAGGCTGAGCCACTGTGCATCATATTTGAGAAGCTGTGGCAGTCGGGTGACGTTCGCACTAACTGGAAAAGGGGGTAAATAACAGCTATTTTTAAAATGGGAAAAACGGAAGATGGGGAGCTACAGGCCAATCAGTCTCATCTCTGTGCCTGGCAAGATTATGGAGCAGGTCTTCCTGGAAACTCTAAGGTAGATGAATAATGAGGGGATAGCTGATGACAGCCAAAATGGCTTCACTGAGGGCAAATAGGCCTTGACAAATTTGGTGACCAACTGATGGGGTTACAGCATTGGTAGATAAAGGAAGAGTAACTAATGTCACCTACCTGTCCTTGTGCAAAACACTTGACACTGTTCCACATGACATCCTCATCTCTAAATTGGGAAGACATGGATTTGATGGATGGACCACTCAATAGATAAGGAATTGGCTGATTGGTTACACTAAGAATTATGGTCCCTAGATTAATGTCCAAGTGGAGACCAGTGATGAGTGATGTTCATCAGGGATCAGTTTTGAGACTAGCACTGTTTAACAACTGTTTAACTCATTCACTCCTGTCTACCTCAGCAACCTAGAGGAGGAGGGCTTAGGTGTGAGAATTGATGAGAAGCTCAACAGGACCCAGTTATGTGAGCTTGCAGCCTAGAAAGCCACCCATATCCTGGATTATATCAAAAGAAGTAGCCAGCAGGTTGAGCAGAGCTCTACTCTGAGAGACCTTACCTGGAGTACTGTGCTCATCTCTGGGACCTCAATATAAGAAGAACATGGACCTGTGGAAGCGAGCCCAGAGGAGGCTTACAAAGATGATCAGAGGACTGGAAAACTTCAGAAGATAAGCTGAGAGAGTTTTGGTTGTTTGGCCTGGAGAAGCAAAGGCTCCAGGGAGACCTTTATAGCAGCCTTCCAGTACCCCAAGGAGGCCTACAAGACAGCTGAAGAGAGACTTTTTACATGGGTGTGTAGTAATTGAACAGGAGCAAGAAGGAAGAAGGTCTTTACTGTGAGAATGGTGAGGCACTGAACAGGCTGCTTAGAGATGTCTTGAGCACAAGCCCTATGAGGAGAGGCTGAGGGAGCTGGAGTTGTTTACCCTGGAGAAGAGGAGGCTCAGGGGAGACCTTGTTGCTCTCTACAACTACCTGAAAGGAGGCTGTAGCCAGGTGGGGGTTGGTCACTTCTCCTGGGCAACCAGCACCAGAACAGGAGGATGCAGTCTCAAGCTGCACCACGGGAAGTTCAGGCTTGAGGTGAGGAGAAAGTTCTTCACTGAGAGAGTCGTTGGCCATTGGAATGGGCTGCCCAGGGAGGTGGTGGAGTCACCATCCCTGGAGGTGCTCAAAAAAAAGATTGGATGTGGCACTTGGAGCCATGGTTTAGTTGTCGGGTGGTGTTAGGTAATAGGTTGGACTTGATGATCTCTGAGGTCTTTTCTAGCCTGGTTGATTCTGTGAGAGGCTGTGCATATCTCATCCATTCAAGTGTTTAAAGCCAGCCTGGATGGGTCTTCAAGCAGCCTGGTCCTGGAAGGTGGCCCTGCCCATGGCAGAAGAGTTGGAACTGGACAATTTTTAAGTTTTCTTCCAGCTCAAACCAATCTACAGTTTGTCCAGTATCCAAACTATGTATTGTAAAGTCTGGAGAAAGGAAGACTCTTCCTTGGTCAGGGAGAATCAGGTTAGAGATCATTTAGGCGAGCCACCATGGCTGGTACGCTGTAAGGCTGTATGCTAACTGTAGGAACATTTCCTGTTACAATTTACCATAAAGGAAGCTTCCCCATGGAGTAAAATACAGCACTTAAGTGACAGACAGGAAATCAGTACATAAAAACAAAGTGGTTTTTTTTTGCATAAATCAAAGCTAGCATTTCAGTGTGAGGCTGGGCATAAATATTTTTAAGTATATTGTTGTCCCTTGTTCAGGAGAACAGAATAAGTTCATATGTTTGTCAGCTTATTGAGAGTAAATTGTAACAAAAATCAGATATAGTATTTAAAGACTCTGAGGGATTTATTGAAGTTTTCTTTCTACATGAACTGATAGATTTATAAAATTAATTCCCCTATATCAGTGCTGTATATATGCTTTTATTTTTTTAAGGGTTTAACGTGGGGCTTTTGTTCTGTTTCTGGAAAACAATTTACTGAATCTTACATTAAATATTACTAGAATGTGGAAATTGTTTTTAAAATATTTGGAGGTTGATGGATTAGTACTCTTGAAAGGGAAACAAAACACTAAATATTTCTAATCCTGCATTATTTACCGCATGGGTGGTTAAATGCTACTTTAAGCCCCATAAAATTAAAAGGGAGAAATCTGCCAACTGTAGCAGGAATTGGATTTAGGAAGAGTGGTACAGAGCCAAAATATTGCTACAGAATTAAATGTCAAAAATCTTCTTTAATAGTAGATATATAGTTCACAGTGCCTGGTTATGATTAATACATTTAATCTAAATCACTGAAAGTTGCTCTCTCCTTTTCCATAAAATACAATAGGACACAAATCAGTTTTACTGTAGGTGGATAACAATTGGAAAATAATGCATCTTCCCGCCCAATAAATTGTCAGTTATACCTTTTAACTAAAATCGATTCATCTTTCCAAAATTTATTACAATTTCTAATAATAAATCTTTTCAAATGTTTATTCATTTGCTTTTTGATACATTTGTGCCACTTTTGCTATGGTCTAATGTTTTTCCTTTTGATTCATTGTAAATTAGAAAATCTATTTTGAGTCAATTTTCTAGTTAAGAAGTTAAAATCTATAACCTAGCTGTTTTTTCATAGTCTCCTTTGCACATTTTAATACCCTTGAACTTAGATGCAATCCAGTAAATTCTGATCAGAAGGTGATTAAAAGACTTTTCACTGCAACTTCTTGACTGAGGGCCAGATTCATAAAACAATAGTTAGAAGACTGTTGACTGGTTTTCTTCCTGCACATCTCCCTGATTCAAAGGGGAAGATTCAAGCAGTTACAGCGAATGAACAGATACAGAGGTTTTGGCCAAAGAGTTTTTGTAGGAACAATCAGAATTGCCCTTTTGAGTTAGAATCCAGCTGTGACCATACAGGGACTGATTAAGTCTGCTTCTGTTGTCCATTTATAGCAGCAAGACAATGATAGTACTGAGACCACTAAAGCATACAGTGTGTTTGTCATTATTTGTTGTGTCTGTAATTATCCAGTGTTAACCTCTTCAAGTGTGGTCATCTGCCACTTCACAGTCTGAGAAATATCACTTTTAAAAAGAAGAAAGTATTTTAGAATACATTTTTCATGACTTTTTCTAATGATTGATCTTCTAATCTGCGTTGTGAAATTGTATTCACTGTTCAGCAGTTTCCTTCTCCGTATATAATAAGAAATGTCAGAGAGGGATTGTCTTAATTTTTTTATTTTTTTTTTTAATCCCCCAATAAGCATCTTTCCTCTTCTGATCCAGCTAAGCAATATCATGATTTAGAGAGTTTTCTGACAGGAATTATGCACGAGAAGTTCAATCTAGTATGTTGCCAAATTTCTTAATGCACAAATCTGGGGTTTTTATGGTATAAACATCATCGTTGCCTGAATAGAGGGACAGGGCTGGAAAATGTTTCAAACGTAACTACAGTATCACATAATGGCAAATTTGTGTAGCTGAAAGCATCTTGGATTTTCAAGTGATTGATTTCAGAGTTAAAAAAATCATTTGTGTGGATGGATTGGAATTCATTAATTTTACTAATTACACTGAAGAAAACATCTGTTTTCTTAGGCGAAGATCAGGCTTTAATTACAGGTCTTACCTTCTTGTCTAAAAATAGTGTCAATATGTTCATGACTATCAAAGTTAATTTCTTAGATTTTATATGGAAGTATGATTCTGTTACACGTTTGTTAAGCCTTCCTCTAATGCTCAGAGTACTTAAGGGATACCCATCTCCTACTGCACTTATTTAGAAAATGAAGTCTTCAAGAATAAGTTGGGTAAAGATAGTCTCTTTATAATATTAAAATCAGTATGCCCAGTACAACAGACCTTATAGCAGCCTTCCAGTATCTGAAGGGGGCCCTACAGAAAAGCGGGGAAGGGATTTTTCACAAGGGCTTGTAGTGGGAAGAGAGAGAACATATTGAAGCTTGAGGGGGGTAAATTTACAGTGAGGGCAGGGAGACACTGGAACACGTTGCCCAAAGAGGTTGTAGATGCCCCCTCCCTGGAGGTGTTAAAGGCCAGGTTGGATGATGCCTTGAGCAACCCAGTCTAGTGGAAGGTGTTCCTGCCCATGGCGAAGGGGTGAAACTAGGTGATCTTTAAGATCCCTTCAACCTAAACCATTCTATGAATTTTAATAGTGTGCATTACAAAATTAGCCAAACACTTGTAACAAAGCTGAGTTTCCAGCAATTATGTGAATCTGTTTAGAGTCACCATAGGACTCAAGTCCTGGGATATGTACTCTGTAGGCATGTAACTTTTATGTGAGGATGGCAAGAGTGAGCTACCATAGAATTAGAAGAACAACTTAACAGAGGTATTGTATATGTTCATTTTGTCCTTTAGCAGATTCTTATAAATATGTTTGATTTAATTCCTTTAAATACTTGTCCATGCCATGGGGCAGTGGAGTTCACCTACCTAGTACTGGTAACTGGCAAGATCCAGGCAGAAATAAATTACTTTTGTTTCTAGCATTTTCAGCATTCAATAGCCTCAGGATGCATGACCTGTAGAAAGAGTAACTGTTAGCCACATTCTTGTGTTCTTCAAAAAAATGAATTAGATGAAAGAAGTTAGCAGTGCATCAGTAAGCATAGTTGGTATATGAATATTTAATGGAGTAAACTAATACAAGGCTTTAAATGAACTCTCAGAAGTAGCAATTGTCATAAAAATGTGATCATTTAAACTTTGTGTAAAACTCTAACTTCAAAACCTTTATTTTAGTGTTTCGTTATGCCATCTTTTCTGAGACTCAGTCGGATTTTAGGGGATTTTTTGTTTTGTTGGGGTTTTGGGGTTTGTTTTTTATGGAGAGATGTGTGTGCTTATATTTGGGAGGGTGTTTGTACTGCAGGTAGCATGGTTGGAGCTTTTGAGCAGTCTTGGAGTGCGACAGACCTGAAATCCCCCGTGAACATGGAAAGCTTCAATATGACTACCTGCTTTTAGCTGTAGTGATGCTTTTAAAATGACCTGGGACTTTGGAGAAGTAGGTCCTTAACAGTTTAGTCATCTTCTAATGCTACCTTAATAGATATGAAACTGTTCTTGTGTTAGATGACATCCATTATTTCTGTAGTCTGCTCATTTACCATGTAGTGACACTGAGAGTAGAAAATAGTTTTATTTCAAAGAGGGCTTTCACTAAAATGCTATCAAAGTTATCCAAGATTATTGCAGACTAGAGGTGTACTATTAGTTACTGGTTCTTTGAGACCAAACTGTGACCTTTCAGTTAATGTTGTGGTTGTTTATCCTCAAAAATTCTGGATTGATTTAGAGTGTGTTTCTTCTAGAGTTCTTCCACTAGTACAGCAAAGAAATTTAGTCTCAGAACAATTGAAAAGGGAACATTGCACTGTGAAGAATGTGTTTGAATAAGCTATCAGTACCTGTTGTTGCCAACTAGTTTGACAGGATGCTAAGTGTTATGATACTGTTCCATTTTCGGTTACGCCTTTGTTGCCGTGAAGATCAACTGTAAAAGTATTATGCCAGAGATTAATTCTTGCCACCTGTGTATAGATAGAAATGTTTAGGGAACAGGTGGATGTTTAGACACTTTGCTTTGGAAGGTAAATAGTATCCTTGGGGTATTGTCCGCTGTACTGTCTGTGGCTTTCAAAGTGTGTTACCAAGCCCAGCTATTTCTTATGCCTTCAGAAGAAAATAAACAGGCTGTCTCATCTACCTTAACCTAAAGGGAGGCAAAACTGCCTGGAGATTCAGGTACATCTGGTGTTCTCTATTTCACTGTCTTGCTGGAGGAGCTGAAAGTGGCCAGCTGTGCTGTCAGCATACACATAGGCCAGAGATCTCAAATGGCCTTGACTTACGCAAAACAGATTATTCCAGTAGGGTGGCAGAGATGATCGGCTGCAGAGCGAGCTAATCAAAGCAGACACAAACCCAAGTATAGTACTGGTTATTAGAAACTCCACTGGCATCTGACTAATTAAATATAAACACCTAAAGCATTCATTTAGTTCTTTGTCAAAATTATCAAACTGGTGAAGTGCCCACAGCTGAGGAGAGGTGGGACTTTTTGACCTCACTTAACCTTTCTAGTGCAACTAAGAGGATTTGCCCTGGCAGCCCCCTCTCCAAGGGGAGCTCATTGAAACTGTTAATGATCTATCCTTTGGCAAAGTGCCTGGTACAAATTCTCCTAGCAGACTTTTTAAGCTCCGTGTGCTTCTTTTAATGTCCATCTTCTGACTCTGAACATTCTGAAGAAGCTGGTAGTTCTTGTCTAAGTTTGTTCAACATTTTCCTTAAGGTTTACATGGCAGCATGCTTGTTATAGATTAGTCCTTTTGATCAGCCTGACCCGCATTGTTTGGTATCATCTAGATGTTATGTGGCCTGACAGGAAAATACTATTCAACATTTGAGCGGCAGCACTTACACACTTAAGAACTTGTCTCCGAAGGCTGGCAAATCCCAGGCACTTTAAGCCTTCTCTGATGAAAGTTGTAATCCAAACTGAAATCCTCATTGATTCTCTCAATGGCAATTGCACCTGGTCAACGATCTAAGAGTTTGGTGGAGTCTCACCTACTGTGCAGCAATGGCTGATTTGAAAGCTGTCAAACAAGAGATGTTTGGTTAGTATTTTTGGTGTTTTTTCAGGCATTACCGTGAGTTTTTATCACATGCAGTGGGATGGTAGGTGGTGGAATGTTGAGACAGGGGAGAACCTCTTTGAGATTGTCCAAGTGTTTTGCCATGTGCTTTCTTTTACTATGTTCAGTCTCTTCCAAGTGAAGTGAATTGAGCCAAGATCTGTGAATTATCCCTGTATATGGCTTGTGATCTTTGTGTGCTTTCCTCTTGCCGAGTGATATATGGGCAGGTATTTAAACAACTGGTGTGCTTTCCTGGCTATGGATGTCTTTGAATTCCATATGTTTGTTTTATTTATGTTTGGAAGCACTGACTTGATTTTGTGGGCTAGAAAAATGGGTGCTGCTTCTGTGACTTCCAGAAACTGAAATGCCTATGTTTACTGTGCTGGATTTCACATGGCAGACTCTGAGCATCCATTTTCAACAGGTTAAAGTTCTAACAAAATGCCTGTTACCATGTGAATGATATGTAAAATGCAAATAAAGTTCTTCCTGACCATCATGAAGAGCTCTAGTTTATTAAGGTTCCTTTCTGCTGCCACTTCACAGAATCCACAGGAACATTAGCTTCCCTTTCCATTTTTGTTCTCACTTCATTTTTTTTTTTTTGCAGTTCCAAATGATACCCAGAGTTCCCTTTTCATCTCTCTCTAAACGAGCATATGTGCATACAATCCTCTTAACTCCTGTCAGTTTGAAAAGAGGCAGCATAAAATGTAGCTGCAGATGTAAACTTATCTGTGACACCTAATGGGCAGAAACACCCAAATCAGTGCTCTCACTCTGTGGAGACATTAGCAGAAACTCAGCCAGCTCCTACATGGAACCTGGGACAATTCACATCAGAATCACTTCTATGGACCATGGCAGGAGGGGAAGAGGAGAGAGACTCAAACTGTTAAGCCAAAGAAGCAATGAATTATTTACTCACAGCTGATTCCACCCAAGTGAGGAGTGCGGCTGCGGTGTATCAGCTGTTGAGGCTTTGGGGCGCACTTGTGCACCAGGCAGGGCAGGTTGCCAGCAGGAATGCCCCGTGGTCTTGGGGCTGGTCAGGCTCCAGCAGGATTGAGGGCTGTTTGTGACGTTATTACTATAATGGGCTCTTGGCTTTCCTGGGTAAACTGAGGCACGGCAAAATTCTAGCTGCAAGGGGAAACAAGGCTTGGCTCCAGCTCCAAGGTTTGTGGCTTCTCTAGCTTGCAGTGTGTAGGCTTGTGGCTTTTACCCCAGGCTCTGGACTGGACACTGGAGGAGAGACAACTTGAGGCAACTTCAAGCAAGGTGGGTTCAAGCAGGCTCCAGAAAGGCAAGGCAAAGGCCACTAGAAATCAGCCTGTATATATATCTTGTCTGAGATTCAGTTGGGCCAAAAGGGCAACTGAAGCCAGCACATAGTTACCCAATGAGAGAGGGTTCTGCCAGGCTGTGGCTGTAAAAGGCAGAACCGTAGGCCTGGCCAGGCCATGAGCCATGGCCAGTACATGTGCCCTTACCCCAAAAGTAGGCTTGTTTACCAGACACACATGGTCCTGTCCCTTTTGTTCCTTTTCCCATGTTACCCTGACTTTCTCCAGGAAGGGGAGAGGGGGACCATGTCTAGACACATGAGGGTCTGTCTGAGTTTGTGCTGGGGCCATTTGGCCCTCCGTGACAGCTTCTATGGTACCATTTTGCTTCCTAACAAGAAGGTGGTAAGTAACTTTTAAACAACAGTGATTAGCTTTTAAAAAACCTGTGATTTCTCTTAAGTGTAGAGAACTCCATAGTTACAGCAAATATGCTCACTGTACCTTATGTGATTTGTATATTTAAAAATTTTCCAGCAGTGATTATATTGACACTATCTCATGCTTTATAAGGGAAAGAGACTAATCCAGGTTCATAGAGGCTAAATTTCAGCCATTACCTCCACTAGGATCCTAGTTTTGTTTATTATTAGGTATCTCTGAGCAATTAAAGCTAATAAAATCTAAGGAACAGGGACTTCATGATCTTGAAGGTCTCTTCCAACCTGGTGTGGTGTATTGTATTAAGTGGAGTTTACACTCTCTAAATATGAATTTACATATCTCTGGGTTTTCATGTTTTTCTGTCTAATAGCTAGTAATGCCATCCCATTTGGTAGGAATGCAAAAAGAATATACACGGCAAAATCTAAAGAATATTGTTGAGTATGGATTATGGAATCATGTAACTTTTAAAATTAATTTTAACTACTTCAGTTAATTTCCATTATTATACTATAGGATCAACTTCTTAGTACTGTTTGAATGAATAGCAGTAAGCCCTAATGAAGTTCTTGATGAAATATATTTGCTTTTATACTATTGATTTGTAGTAGTTTTACGAATTTCCTGAAAAGGATTCAAGTAGCATCTTGGAAAAAAAAAGGAGGGATACTGCAATGCTGTCACAAGAACCTTGAAATTGAATTACAGCTTTAATATTCAAAGTAGGGAATGTATTGTTATTTGTACTATATGTAAAATGACTTTTATAGATGAAATTTAAAATCGGTGACGCAGAATAGGGTTTATAGTGCATGGGCTTTAAGAAGAGCAAGGGAAGACCTTTGATGTAGAGCATGTCGCAGAAAGATGCATATTTATTAAATAAAGGAATTTTAAAAAGGGGGTCTGGTAAAAGAAAAGACTGTTATGGCTGATATGTTATTCAGATGATTGTGTTGCCATAACTACATGCAAAGCATTTATGTTTCAGTATTAAATAAGGATTATTTAGATTTACAAATTAAAATATCAATATCTTGTAAAACAGTGAACAGCATTATTGAGTCTTAGTGTTCAAGGCGTTAATTTCTCAGAGTCTGATGCTTTGTGCTGTGGTGTCAATATCACCCATGCTTTTAGCAAGATGCTAAGCTTTCTTCCCATCCCTGGTACTCTGTCTGAATTGTCAGATGTGGCCAGTTAGGCACCTCTCTATCTGGTTTAGGTGTTAGAATTCCAGAAACCACAAAAAACTTGTGCAGTGTTCCTTAAGGCTTAGTGGATGTACACATTGGCCATGGCAAGTATTTGGAATCATAGAATCAACCAGGTTCGAAGAGACCTCAGAGATCATCAAATCCAACTTATTACCTAATACCTCATGACTAACTAAACCATGGCTTCAAGTGCCGCATCCATTTTTGAACACCTCCAGGGACAGTGACTCCACCACCTCCCCGGGCAGCACATTCCAGTGGCCAATTATTCTTTCTGTGAAGAACTTTCTCCACTGACTATTTGAGACTAATAAGTTCATTACTGATATAACCTCTACAGATATTTTTTTTTCTTTTGTAAGAATGATTTATCTCCCATTATCAGAGCTACCCCTCAGTGAGAAAGAACACAAAATGAGAGTTGTATATGGAATATATTATTTAACACTCCTTTAACTTGAGATCCTTTTAAGACCATCCCATCTTGCCTGCTCCTTCTCTTCCAGTAATTACTTTTCCAGTAAGTAGTTTAGATTTCTCCCACATCTGTTTACATTAATTATTTGCTACCAAGCTTTCATTTTTAAATTTGCTTTTTTTATGAACTTAGAGACTGATTTTTTTTACCATAATATATTTTTAATATAAAAAAATCCAGTAACTTCATGTTTGACATATTGTAGTCCATGTTAAAATGTGAAATAAAGATGGATTTTAGATTTGTTTCTTTTTATTGAAAGCTTATTAAATATAATGCATGTAAGAGACAAATTTAGGAAAGGCAGCAAGAAGGTGGTTTTGAAGTAGCATGGGAAGAATGTGTGGGGGCAGTGTTATACCAAAAGAAAGAAATGAGGAGTCCTTACTTAGACTTGAGACTTTTAGAGCTGCTTTTTCCTATTTTTCTTTTCCATTTTGGACATATATGTTGCTGCAAACTGCCTGGGTCTGAATTTTATGACAGTAGCAAGTAGGTGGAGCAGATTCCGCAACAAACTTAGAGTTTTATTAGTTTTCCCATACTGTGCTTTACTTGACTTTGTTAGGTAAATTCAAGCCAGTTGTAATGCAGTTCATTTGAACATGTTCCTGTTTTGAACTAGTTTCTTCAGAAAATTTGATTTATTTTTTGTTGTGTAACATGCATCTGAGCTTTGCATCTTGTCTCACCGTGTCACAGCTACCCAAGCAAACCCCTCTGATTTCTGTGTGCTAAGTGCATAGATTTACTGCTGCAGTTTGAAGATTTTAAATTAAAATACATCACTTGTTCCAAATGTATTGATTTGCACATCTCTTTGTCAATATTAAGTGGAGCAACTTTTCCAATAAGTTGAAAAAGATCTGGCATGGCAGGTTACATTTAGTGGATTGGTATAAGTTTACATTTCTGCATGTTACTTGTTTGTATGTTCTTGCTCTTTTGCCCTTTATTCTCAGTCACTGATATAGGTATTTCTAATGCCTCCTAACTGTGAAAAGATGCACTCAGTGGCACTGAGTCCAGACAAAGTTGCAGTCATTCAAATGTGACACCTCCTAAGTTTTATTTCTGAGTTTTCACCTCCTAGCGAGTGCTTAAATATTCTACCTAAGGTTAGGAGGGGTTTTAACACCTAAAAAAATGACTGCTTTTCTATAAATGCTCTTAAATAGAATGTTACAGTTCTATCCCCTCTCCTTTTTATTTGAGATGGCAATAAAATTACCTGTTTTGTCTACATCTTGTCACCAACCACCTGTTTGTGCATTAGAAGTTTGCTTTTAGAATATATATATACAAGAGTTACCAATGCAGCTAATCTTACTGCTTCTCTCACTTTTTTCTGTTCTCTTGCACTTGAATGTTAAACTAGTTCATTTGTCCTAAGTAAGGAAAGGAGCAAGCGTGTAGTGGTTGATGCCAATTGCTACACTGTCATAATAAGTTAAAATATCCATCTTCTAGTAAAGGAATCGCTCCCAGTCTTCAGACTGTGTCTGAAGAGCTGTGCCATAAGTCCATAAACTGTACAAGGAGAAAATGGTTGGGAACATGGCTCTGGAAGTGCTCTGCATCTTCTCTGTCTTGTAAAGCTGAAATAATGAATCTGCATTCACCCAGAAACAAGCTGAGAGTCCCAGCAGTGCTAGGTCTGAGCAGGTGCATCTCGGGATTGTACTGTCTAAAGTGGAGCTGGCTGTGAGGCTGTTAAGGAGTCCTAGTGCAAGGCATTCAGTGACTGCAAGGGCATCCTCTGACTTACTGTGTTAAACTTTGTCCATACCTCTGTTTTAGCTCAGCCTGTTCTGCTGGTTGCCATTCTGAAGAGCAGCTGAGATGTAAAGATGGGCATAAGTATTCACTAGTGGAACATAAGTCTGGTACAAATCAACAAAATATTGTGGAATTTGGTCTCTATTTGGTCTGTAAATGTAGACCTAGTAAGTTCATATAAATCTTATCAAATCAGGTAGCTCTGCCTAGGGAATGACCAGTTCCCTAAAACCCATGGTGGTGTCTCTTGTTTTTTAATATTGTAGTTCTGGTTGCTTAAACTCTACAAAGTGACTAAGAGATTCTCCTTGGTAGTGATGGGTATAGGTTGGGAGCTTTTTCCTGCTGAAAAATAAACCGAGGATCATTTTCTTTCCACTTTTAAAAGGTTACAGTTCTCTCTTAATGTGGCCCAGCTAGTGTGTATTGATATCAATCATGCATGCTAGTTAAGCTTAAAAAGCAAATATCTACTTTAGTACTGTACTGATTTTTACTCTGAACACTTGCAGCAAGTTGAACAGATAATGACAGTAGCTACTTACTTTTAATGGTAGTATATATTAAGGAAGAAAAGGAAAACTGTGAAAACATTCTTATGGACTGTTGAAAGTCTTCAAAGGGCATTTGTCAGTGAAGTTGTAGAGGAACTTCTGGAAACTGGGTATGTAGTTTCTGTCTTTAGGGGTAAATGGATAGTGCTTTCCAGAACCCCATAGCAGTGGAACATCTAAGCATGCTGTGAGGTTTGTGATATTTGTTCTTTACAGGGGCAAGAAAAACTACTTATACAAGAGCTGCTTCATATCTCTACAAAAATACAACTTAGGGGCGGGGGAAAAAAAAAACAAGACCAAAACAGCTTTCTTTGTCTCTCCAAATCAAATTAATTTGAACTTGCAGGTGTCTTAGGCTTTTTTATGATAATGAATTGAACTGCATAACCAAGTTAGTATAACTTCTTTCATGAGCTGTTTGTGTTGGTACTTCTGTATTTTCCAGTATAATAAATGTGTTTTGTTGTGGAGAGGGAGAGAGGCATGTTATCCATTGTTATTCTCTCGTGGAAAGCCAATTCTTTTTCTTGTGTTTTTTAAACTGAATTTTCTGTGGAAATGTGGTAAGCTGTTATCAGTTCTTTCTTCCTTCCTATCTCACTCTAATACATTCAGAAATTCCTAATTCATTTGACTATCCACTTAAATTTAACAGTCATTCAGATGTAAATTGTTATTAAATAACTTAAGTTTCTTGAAAAGAAGTAGCCAGGCTGAGGTGACAAACCTAAATTTATTAACTCCCTTGACGAAAGGTTTGTGACATAAACTCAGTTATTAGCATGAGAGAAGCCCAGGTGGGAGTCACCTTATAAATGCTTCAGCATTTGATCGGTGTTTGTGCCTTCGTTAGACATCAAAAGTCAGGTAAATGTCAGGTGTAAAGCTGTAAGAAGCCAAGTGGTGTTGCTTGCTTTGTTTTCACCTTGCTTTTATCCAGGATGCATAGTGAACAATAGAAGCACTGGTTTTATTGATTTGCTGGCTATTTTAGTTATGGTTAGTAATTAGTATCCTCTGTTATCCTTAATTATTTTAGAAAATGTTATTTATATTTCAATTCATTAGACTTGAAGCTTTTTTGCCAATAGAATCCATACTGATTTATTTCTTTTGATGTGGTTAGATCTATGGCTGTAGTGACCTCTATGTCTTACTTCTACTTTCAGCTGAATATTCTAAAAATGTTGTGTTTTCCTGTTTTAATAGTGTCTAAGGTTAAGTTTCCCTAAGGTACTGGTAAAAGATAATGCCAAGAAAATTCCTGGCAAATTTTCAAGAAGGGCAGGTCCCTTGAGTTCCAAGAATGATGGGTCAAGGAGGAAGCAGACGTGTTTTCTGGTAGCCCAGAATAAGAATTGGGTCTGTGCTAGGTTTAGTCAAGTGAGGCACGTAACAGGAATGTAGTGTACAAATTCTTTGAATTTGGGCTGTGTATGAAGCACATTTACAGCTACCAGAATCAGTAAGTTTAAAATGAAATGAAATACTGTTGTGCGTTCATCTTTATGCTAGCTTTTTTTATCCTTTACTTGGAATCTTAATTTCTAGAGATTCAATGATTTCATTCCTTCTGATTTCCTCTTATTTACATTGATGTTTATTCGGATCATATTAGTGAACTGTGTAATACAGTGCTACAAGGTGGCTTGAGTAGGAGAAGTTTCTACTTTTCATTTGCATCGAGACAAAGTTCATGGTTCAGTACTACTGATCTTGAAGAAAAAAATAAATATTATAGCTGCCTAATTCTGTAGGAATGTGATACTGTTTTTCTTGAAAGAAATGTTTTTCCATTATCTAAAAAATAAGTAAAAAATCATTATTATTTAAAAATAATTTTTAAGTATTAAGTGCTTGATTTGAAAGAGAACTTGACACAATCTATCCAGGAGATTTGCCATAGTTCTCAGTAGTATTGGCATCCTCAGTAAGAAATACAAACAATTAAAGTTTCTATTCATTCATCCCAACTTCATTCTTAGCTTCATTTACACCATTTGACCTGTGTCTTTTTAACTAGGGAAGTTTTATGCCTACAAATCCAGACCATAGGAGGAAATTGTTTGCTACGGTTTTGTCTGTTGTCTCTTGTGGAAATACACTCTTAGCATTTGAGTTGGTGCTTTAAAATAAATTAATTATGATTGTACTCACTGCTATATCAGTCAAAACAAATAATCACTACAAATTTCTACGTTTACCCTTTTTAACTTTACCTGTAGTATATAAGAAGCTATACAAATAGGCTATAAAGTTAATTTCTTGAATGCCAAAAGTCTACAGACTTGATGAAGACTGCTACATTTAACTGAGAAATGTTTATGACTTTGTTTATTACATAATTACATACATGACACAATTTAATTGCATTTTTTCATGGCATTCAGATAATTGAGGCTGAAGTGAATTGCCAAGTTAAAGTCATGTTGTACTCATGCCTTAGCAGACTTCACTTCAATTCTGCGTTAAGGTTTTGGCCTGGTTTTGTGATTGGCTAGAAGGCTAATGATTATACCTGCTACATCAGGACACTATCAGAGTTATAATGCTGTTTTCTGTATGGTATATTCCTTCCCCATCTGTTTTGTGGTTTTTTTTTTTTTTTTTTTCAGGCTTTCTGCAGGGCAAAAAAAGAGAACAGCAGTGCTAGCTGTATACTCTGTCATCTGCTTAATCCTTATCCCCTTCGCATTGTCAATACTCATCTAATTCCACTTTAACAACAGTAATTGGCTGATGGAGTAGCAGATATAGATTTGTTTTCCTGATGACTCCTTGACTTTTTTCCTCTGGTAATACTAATAGAATTCCAAATCCTTACTGGTGTGATCATGTCATGAGTAGGTCAACAGTCATGTCAAGGTCCTATTGGAAACTTCATAGCCAACATCTTAATTTAGACTTAGCCATCTTTTTCTCATGTATGTGCAATTGTAAGCAATTCTTTCAAGTATCACACTTATTCCATTATAACGCAATTCATTTGATGCAAAGGGAGGCAGTTCTGCATGTGAATTGTTTACTGAATGGTAGTTGGTCACACACAAATTCGATAAGCCTCTTTCCAGGTGTGATGCATTCTCTGTATTATGTTGGTAGCTTGAGAGAGACAAATTAAGGCTTGTTTGCTGAGATTTTCAAAGTTATTTCAGCCTTTCAGTTAATGAGAATTGAAATGGATATTTTGTGTTTCTAATATTTAAGGAAAACATATCTGAGAAATTGAAATGTGAGGTGTCTGGGGTGGCTGAATTGATCCAGTTGTTTCTTGCCACAAGAAGGAAAAGTCTCAGCTTCTTGTTTCTTGCTTTCTAATGTAGCTCTTAACCCCATCTCTCACTTGCTCCAGGGCGTCCTTCCCTACATCTTGCCATAGCCTTAAATTGTAAGATGCTTTTCTGAGCTGCCACAATTCACACCAAAACAGGGGGAAAAAAAAGGCAGATGGTCTTGTGAGGCTAGCTTTCTGATCTTTAGTGAGCTGGAAGTGATCTAAAGAAGGTCAGAAACATCAACTCCTAGGGAATGTGAACCAAGATGTAAGGGGATGTGAGACAGACCATTTTAGCAGATGTGGGTCGCTTACTGCAGACTATTTCCTGGTGGGATTTTACCATTAGTTTTTGATTATGTAAAATTAAAATAGATAAATAAACCTCTATAAAGTTCTTTGGAAACCTCTCTAGGATTGATGGGTTTATAATAGCCTTTCTCATTCCCATGCAACTTACTTTGTCTCCTCTTTGCTTGAAGCAACCTCTTTATTTTTGGCACTGATATGTATCCTGTCTGGGAAATGGGAAGTATGCCTTGCTGCCTTCCGTGGACCTGAAGCAACACTGCAGAAGTTTTTGGTATTGACTTGAGTAAGAACAGAGTAGACTGCATATGCTCAAGCTGTCAGAAAAAGCTGTAACAACTGATTAAATACCTTTGTCTCTTAAAGCATGTCAGATTTAATTGAGTGGTTAAGAACTGGTTTTGGCAGAGACTTAATCTCACTTAGTCTTTTGGCTAACTGAATTGTACTCAATATTGAAAGGGTGCATGCAGTTTCTTGATGGAGATTTATGCACTTGACCAAGTGCTTAAATTTTACAGGGAACCATTTAAATTCAAGTGCTTTGGTAGTCCTACATCTGAAGCAATGCCTGTCTTGGGAATTACACTGTTGAATCAGCAAGGAATGTTAACTAGCCATAGTCTACAACCTGGCTGACTGCCTTATCAAAGCTCCCACTTTCCATCCTCTGTCCAAACATTCACTTCATGAAATTGTTGACCCATTATAGTGAAGTCAGCCATTAGCACTTCTCTGTCTAATGTATCAGAGTGTTCTCTTAATGGTTCTGCATGAGCAAGAGATAGAAAGCAGAAAGGGGTAGGAATGAGAAGAAACCCCCAAAAACAAACATTTGCTGTTTAGCAGGGGTGTTATCTTTAATATTAGGTTTCTTGGTGCCAAGCTGTGCAGGTCTTTGACTTCCACTTCAGAGTATGAGTAGATCCCAAAATTGCTATGCTTTCTGAGAATCTAGCCCAGTATCTGAAACGTTCTTACAGAAACAATCCCTTGGCCTAAAAATGAGCAGAAATTGCTTTACTGCAACTAAAAATGCATACTGTTTATTGAAATCTTGATTGCATTCGTTTCCTGCTTGCAGAACGAAGAAGGGAAAAAAAAAAAAAAAGCCCAGAAAGCATAAAAGTAGTCATCTGCAGTTATGTACCTGTTTAAGTTTTCCCCTGTTCTGTAACTGAAGAAACAGTAGTTTAGGATGTTAATCTGTAGTTTAAGAAAAATAGGCTGCTTAAATAATTAAACTCACAAAAACAGGAATATCATGCTATGCCAAATTCTTCTGTTGAAGTATTTTCATTTGATACTGTTGTATGTGGAATGACAATTAATACTTACTGTACAAACAAGTTTTTTGTCTACACAATAAAAGATGTAATCAGATCCTTTGGCCCAGCAAGGTAATTATTGTAAGCAATGTAAGTTTAGCTTTAATATACCATTGTTGCGTCAAGGAACTGTGCTGCTTTTCTGTATTATAATAATAGAGCATTATTAAATGCATCATTTTATGTGTACAGTGAGTGTATTATCTACTGGTTTGGAGGGAGTAGTTGAACTCAATTCTTATGTTTAAGGAAAAATTTGACATCGCTGAAATATTTAATTTTTCTGAACCTTGCATGTATTTTTCAATGTTACTGTTTACTGCATTAATATGTTAAAATCTAGCTATTAATCAGACTGGGATTTGAAGGTGGCAACAAATTATAAGCAGAAGTACCCTGAAATTACTTTTGTTATGAACCCAAAACTCAGAACAGTCTTTCCAAAGAACAAAAATCTGGCTGTAACTGTGGTGCAGTTGTAATTAAAATATGTTTTACTAGGTTCTTTCACCATCAGCATACCACTCTGTCCCATATGGTTATCTTAACTAGCTGAGAATTCAGATTTGAGGTGATGTCTTATTTCACTTCATCATGAAGACAGCTTAGCTCAAAAGGGTGTGTAGTCTCCATCTCTGACAGGTTTCAGGATCCAACCAAATAAAGCCTTCAGTAACCTGTAGGAGCAGGGCATTGGATTAAAGACCTCCTGATGTCTCTTTCCACCTGAATTACTAATTGATTCCAGCTAATGATACCATTCTATGATCCTGTTATATTGGGAAGTACCATGTCATAGCTCTGTAATTGTTTTCTTTTCAAGGAGATACAAACGTACGGGCAGAAGAGACTGAGGGAAATACAGCAGGGTATTTGGCTGTTGGCTGGCAAATAAGAATAGACTGATTTTTTTTTTTTTATTTTTATTTTTTAATTAACTTGTCATTATAAATCAGCTGGATTTCTTATGGGCAGTGTGGCATGTGGGCGTCTTCTAAATGAATTAACTGGAGGAAGGGTGAAAGCTTTACAGATGAGTTCATGAAAAATGTTCTGTGTGCAAGAGACAGGAAGAAACCAAGGAACTGCTAATGCTTGGAGCATTAAAAAAAGATAATGCAGAATCTGGTCTCCATGACAAAGGAGAAGGAGATGGCATAAAAGGAAATAGAGGAAAATGTCCATGGGGCATGAAAAACAATTTAGATTTTGTGATACAGGTGATAGACTTCAGGTAATCCTGTAACCTGTGAGTCTGACACCCAAACTTTTGTCTAAAGAGAGAATAGCAGGCAAGGAAGAAGACTGGGACATCAGTATTACTGGTTTTTTGCAGTTCTTCAAGGTTCTTAAAAAGCTTTGGAAAATAGGAACAAGGAACAGGCAGTTTGGGCTTTGTTTTGTTCTTTCACAATTATATTACTCTGACCCTGAGATGTCTGTGTGAGGGTTCAGGAAAGGAGTTGGGATCTAGGTTGCGTGAAAATGAACAAATGGAAGATGGGTGTATTTGAGAACCATCACAAACATAGTCTGGGCTGCAGAACCTTGGCTTCAGTTTTGCAGACTGCAGAGCTAAACATCCTCTAGGCTGCAGACCAAGCTTGGTGTAAATGTAGCAGATGCTTTGAGTAGCTGCTGAACAAGGACCTCGTCCATGTGATTTTGCTGCAACAGAATTTAGCTGAAATGCTGTTCAGAGATCATTCTGGGTATGTCATTGAAATGACTTCCCATTTCAATCTACCAGAGTCCAAGACTAGTCCTGCTGAACACAGGAGGAATTATGTTTCTTAAAGGAGAATGGACATTTAGAGCTCTCTGTCATAGAGTCATTTTGGTTGGAAAAGATGACCTTTTAGGATCATAGAATTCAACCATTGCCTATCTCTATCAAGTCTGGTGCTAGACCCTTAACAGCATAACATCTCCAAGGTTGTTGATTCAGCCACCTCCCAGGGGAGCCTGTTCCAGTGTTTGAAAACCCTTTCAGTGAAGAAATTTCTTATAATACCCAATCTAAACATCCTCTGGCATGACTTGAGGCCATTTCCTCTGGTCCTATCCCTGGTTACTGGGTAGAAGACAAAAATACCCCCTTGCTACAACCTGTAGCTGAGCTGTAGAGTGCAAGAAGGTCTCCCCTCAGCCTCCTTTTCTCCAGGCTAGACAGCGGCTCCTCATTAGACTTGTTCTCCAGACCTTTCACCAGCTACATTGTCCTCTGCTGCCACCCCTCAATGTCCGTCTTGTAGTGAGGGCCCCAAAACTGGGCACAGTGCTTAATGTGCGGCCTCCCTAGTGCTGAATACAGGGCCACAATCACTTCCCTGGTCCTGCTGGACACACTAGTGCAGATAGAGGCTAGGATGCCATTAACCTTGGCCACCTGAGCACACACTGGCTCATGTTCAGCCAGCTGGCAATCAACACCCCCAAGTCTTTCTTTGCTGGGCAGCTTTCCAGCCACTCTGTTCCAAGCCTGTAGCATTGCATGGGATTGTTGTGAACCAAGTGCAGGACCCAACACTTGACCTAGCTGAAACTCATACAACTGGCCTCAGTCTGTTCAGGTCCCTCTGTAGAGCCTTCCTACCCTCAGGCAGATAACACTCCCTTCCCAGCTTACTGTCATCTCCAAATTTGGT
Organism: Picus viridis; assembly: GCA_033816785.1. Taxonomy (NCBI): domain Eukaryota; kingdom Metazoa; phylum Chordata; class Aves; order Piciformes; family Picidae; genus Picus; species Picus viridis. Next base: position 6,844,418 of record CM066577.1, read on the forward strand.
GAGGGTGTACTTGATTCCCAAGTCTTAGTTAAGTTTAGGTTCTTGTATGGTGTGCTTTATTAATTGCATGGGAGATGGTGACTAACAACAGTGAAGGAGCTGGTTCTGAGGAAGTTTTTTCATTTTGCCTAACTCTTAAGAATTTAATTTTGGAGTTTCAACCCTTAACTTAAGCATGTGTGCAGACAGTGGGACTTCTAAACTTTGATCAGAGCACTAATGTTAGCTGTATGTTTCAGCACATTCCTTTCCCTTCGCCTGTCACTATTCCACCCCTAACAGTTTTTTCTGTGTTGGTGGAGGTTCCACCTTCCAGACACAAATGTTCTGAGTAATGATATAAAATGCTACCCTGGCATATGTAAAACAATACCATTTGCTCTACATACTAAGATACCAGCTAAATGAGTTTCATTTTGAATGCCTTCTTTTCAGTTATTGCATTAAAAGAAACCTTCTGTGAAGTTGCATCTTCTGTCAAGTGAGCTTAGGAGCTCCCTGCTTGCTTGAGCCTGAATTCCATATTTCTCTCAGAAATTCGTTTCTGTGCTTTCAGACTGTCACAACATTATTCTCTTTTCAAGCCTGATTTTTATGGTGGTATAATTAACAGACAGAGTATGTTGGTACAAAGGAAGACATCTACTGGTTTTGACACTGGGAATTAATTATGAAATAAAAGACAGATTTGTGCTCAGGCTAGAATTAGCCTAGCAGTTCAAAATACAAGCAGTCACCTTGGAATCATGTAACAAAAAGTGACACCCTTTCTTTTACTATAGGCTAAATATATCTTGTGAACTTCAGTTAGATAAATCATCAGTGTGTCAGTTCTATCTGTTATTCTATTTAATTAATTTGGAAAGTAGTTGTTGCTTTCCTTTGACAAGCACAGAGTTCATGTTTGTTAAATACTTTAAAAAACCCAACCAACTGGTCATGCTTTTTGAAGTGGTTTAGATTATTATCAGAGAGGTTGTTCATTCTTGCTAGAAAAAGGTGACATTCAGCATATCATTGGTAGCCAATTTTAAAGTTTTGAAAGAGTGTCTCTAATACAGTTTTTCAAACCCTGTAATTAGTTATTGCATAGAATACCTTGCACAAAGTGCTGGCATCGTATTTTGCTCTTATTCCTAGCAGGTGAATGCAATTTGAATGCCTTTAATGCAACTTTCTTTATTTTATGTCAACAAAGACTACTCCAAATATATTGCACTGGTTAATACATCAAAACATTGTGTTAGTGTGTTAATCTTGAGTGCACAAAGAGCCACTGGAGGGTAAGAGGAGGGCATCTGCTGGATAAGCTTTTAATATGATGAGAATGATAACAGACCTATGACTGGTGCAAAAGCCAGCTAATCTTTTACAGTATGTGATTAAAACCAGTGCATATCTTCTTTTCAAAATTTGTTTATTGATGCAGGGAGGAATAGCCCTGTATTTCCTAGGTAGACAAAGAGCAAACTTACTTAAGAGAAATATAGCTGTTCCGTGCTGCCACAATTTGTACTGGCTGCAGTGACCATTTTAAGTTTTTAGGCCTACATGTTCTGGGTGGGTTATTTTTGTGATCGATTGTCACTGTGATGGACGATCCCCTACTGCCTCCTCTATGTATTTGTCAGTACAATGGTAGTTGCAGTGGTCTTTAGGCTTTTGTATTAAGAATTCTTGGAAACATTAGGAAGTTATAAATCGCCTTGGAGTTATGCATAACAAATGAAAAACCTTCTTTTATCACAATGACGGAGTGGTGGTGAGGAAGAAAATGGAGATGCTGAGAAATCAGCTTTGGAAATCAGTAATTATTTTCTTCATTTCCTGCTGAATAACATAGGACAGAGAGTCCTTGTGCAATTTCTAGTTCCGGTGCAATTGACATTCTGATGCAGATTGGACCTTCCTTTAGAAGACAAGGATTTTGAAAGATGTCGAAAAGACTTTAAAGTATTGATGTTGCTTTCAGAAAAGGGTTTGGTGATTGTGTACATTATAAAGATGACTAGCAATTAAAATATTTACAAAACCGTGTAATATTATGTAAACACTTTCCTAGGCCAGAACGTATGGTAATTTTCAGACATTTATGCTACCTTCTGCTTAGTTGGCAGTGAAGGCAGGAGCCAGTTGACTGTTGATTATTCTTCAAACATACAAAAACTAGATGTAGAGATAGCTAATTACTGCCAGGAAGGGCATTCTTAGGTTTTGTACATGAATGCTTAATGCATGCACTGAGGCGGGGTCTTCAGAGGTCTATTCAAACATGACCTATTCCTAAGAGCTGGCAAACATTAAGGTAAGACTGGAAGTTAGCATACACCCAAGTTTTTGAGTGGTTGCTTCTTGCCTGTAGTCCCTTGTTTGGTAACATTTAAGAAGTTACATGCTTAAAAAATTGTGTGCACGTTTTCTGAACATGAGGAAAAGGCAGATGTCACAATCTAAATTTAAAGTCTTTGAGTCTGTTTTATGCACAAATTTGTTATATTCAATAATGCTCCCATTAAGCCATGTGTATTATTTTACTTGTCAATGCTGTTGAAGTTTCTTTTGCACTTCTACCAGTACACTGGGATCTGGTATATTTTTCATTACATGGAGGGATTGAGACTTTTGGTGTCAACTACAGGAATGAAAGGAATGTGGAATGGAATCGGTTCCTTGCTCATTAAACCCGAAAGCACCTGCTGTATTATTATTTGGCTGTAAACCAAAAAAGAATGGTTTAGTTAAAACTGGAGGGAGGGTGTCACTTAATCAAATTTATACAGCTTTCTGAAAGTTACTGGAACTAAAGTAGTTGGTGATGTAATGTGTGAAGTCAAAGAGTATTTTGCTATGCTGGAGAAAACTAATGGAAACATTCACTTGGGGTAAGACAAATGGTATTAAATGAGAAAACACACCATGAATTGCAAATGGAGCTGAGTTAATTTGTTGCTACAGTAGTGTTGCCCTACTGTTAAATGAAGGCTGTGTAATTATCTTGCTGGCAGAGATAATGTCAAAACCTCATTTCTCCTTACATGCCTCATTTTTACATGAGGGCTAATTGAGCTGCAAGGTGACAACTGATTATATATGGCTATCATCAGGTCCTCTTGCTCAATTTGCAAATAATGTTATCTTTTTTAAGTGATTATTTTTATCACATGTCAAATTAAGGCATTAAAAAAAAAACTTTTAAAGCTGTTTTAGTAATTTGTAGCATTGAATTTGTCCCATTTTATTTATATCTTTCAGCATTCATTAATTAATTCTTTAAGATTCTTGATGTCCATTTGCTTGCCTTTCCTATGCTTAAAGCACAGAGGCATGTGTAGTAGTCAGTCTTTTATACCTTTTGATCATCATGAGTGAAAGGGCATTTTATAATCCCAAATACATTGTTTTCTTTACCTTTTTTGTTGAGTTTCTTGTTTGTTGGAAATGCCGCTGGATAATTTCTGCTAATAAATATCTGATTTAAGAGACCTTCAGTTAAAGCTTTTCTTTATGCTCAAGGAAGGCCAAGGATGGCTCTGTCAAATGGAAGTACTGTTACCTCTCTTTACCTGTCGACTTCATGAATATCAAGTGGCCACTTCACTTTGTCAGTGCAGAATTAAAGACCATCTATCCTGGTGCTTCTGCTTGGTCTCTGCTGTAACCATAGATGCAGTGCAGTCTGTGTTTCTAAGGCTTCTTTAGGTTTTTGACTCTAGCTGCTTGCCACAAACCCTAAAATTTAAGCAGCTCATTTTGCATTCCACTGATGCAAGATCTAGGATCAATCTAGATTTCCATGTTCTGGCCCAAAACTCCTGAGGCTCAGAAGCAAAGTGTGAGATGAGCCTTAAGAATATGCTTGGCAATAGAGAACTTTCAAAATCTGGCACTAATCCAGAAAAATACCCCTTATTCACAACCATGGATAAACTTCTTATTTGGGAATAATGTTTGTAAAGTATATGCCATGTATTTGATAAAGAATGTAGTCTGACATCATCTTAGTATATTGACTATTTTTTTCCCTTGCAGAAACAACTTAAGTGGAAAACAGGAAAATATCGTAAATGGAAAAATGGACTCAGACAATTTGTGTTGCATGAAATAAATTTTAAAATAAAATGTCATAACCTGTAACTGATTGGAGTTTGATAACATGAGACCCTCTTGTTTACTAAATCCCTATACTTAGGATTCGAAGCAAATAGACACTTTCATTCTTAGATCTTTTATTAAAGTTAAGCACTTATTTTTGTGTTAAGTAGATTTACGTCTTCATTTGGAACATGATCAAATTTATCCTTGTCTTTTAAATAAATCAAATAATGATTTTAAGGCTAAATAAACAGTCTCCTATTTTACTTTATACTAGGCAATAACAGAACAAAGCTTTGCTTTGAGATGAAAAACCTGAAAGGTGCTTCAGTGTTTTCTTATATTTGTGCGCTTTTGCAGGCTACTTGTATCTTGTAGTATAGGAAAGGTATTCTTCTTTACTGGAAAATTCATGACTGAGACCTTAAATCATTTTACTTTATTAGATGGTTCTGCATTTGGAAATTAAATGATGCTGCTTAAAAAAAGAAATTACCCAAGACAATTCTGTATGTCTTTTGCTTGTCTGACATCAGGGAAGGTGGGAAAAAATCAGAGAGCTTCTCCTGGATGAAAGGAGTTACTTGAAAGTGAAATGTGCAAATCCATCCGTGATATTTTAATAATGCTGGGTCATGTTGAGTCCTGAATAATTTAATCATTTGATGTGTGTTTGCACTTCTGTATGAGACTTTGTTGGAAAATACCTTTTTAATGAGTGACTTGAATCCTGAACTATTTTTTTAATAACCTGTAGTTCTATGAATCTGACTGTACAGTAAGTTGATACTTATTATATTCTTCATAAACACAACACTGTTCTATCTCATGCAATATAGCTAAGGTAGGAATGGAAATGATACTGCTAATCTAACAATACCAAAAAATCATTTTTTTCCTTAGCTTTAAGCAGCATATGTGACCATTTTTTTTCCTTAGCTTTAAGCAGCATATGTGACCATTTTTTTCCTTAGGTTTAAGCAGCATATGTAACCATTTTTTTTCCTTAGGTTTAAGCAGCATATGTAACCATTAACCAGGTCTGACTTATATTTTCATTTTTTGAAAGCTGTACCTTTCTAGCAACTTCTGGGTAGATGTGTTATTGCTGTGTTTACTTACTACGTACTGTGAGGTCCTAGTTAATCCTCTTTACTTTCAGCCCGGCTTAAACCTGAACACAATTTTAATTCTACATCAAGCTACTTGACTAAAACCTTGGCTTGTTCCCTCCTGTCTTAAATGACGCCCTGTAATGAGCAGCAGAAGTGTTACTCTTGGTTTCCATACATTGAGTTCTAGGAGTGTTAGAATGTGGAAGACATATATTCTTGATTCCTAATAGAAGATAAATCCATGATTTTCACTTTAGATAAAGGTAATTGTTCTAATAATGGAGGGGGAGGAAAAGTGAGTGTTGAGAATATTATAATAAAAGCAGAAAATACTTCAGTAAGCAGTGGGAATGGAGGACCTGATGAGGAACCAGTTTTGTCCTCTCACAACAGCACTTAACTACTTGAATATTTACTAATAGTGAGGAAAACTTCAGCAGTAAGTAACCAATTACCACTTCTAAAATATTTATGCAAGAAGAAACCCATGGTAAAAGTACATGATTCTTTGCATGGAATTATTTTCCTAAGCTACTTACTTTTTATTTGTTTAACACGAGTGCATTGTGCTTCATGGTGTTTTGTACTCTCAAGAAAGCCTGTCTGAAAAGTACACTCCCACTGTACTTAAGATAACATTAATTCTTTATAGATACATAAAATAAATATTAGTTTACAAATACAAAAGACTCACAACACCAACTCATTGGATTCTAAAGCAGATACAAGGTTTTATTATGCTGCTACAGAATTGGAACTTCAGGAACGTTCTGAAACGTGTGTGCTGGAACTACAGACAAAATCTGGTGTTCCAAAATGTCCCAAGTAATGGTTCCAAATACACCAGGAGTAGCATCAGTATGGGTGCTTGTGGGGACTTATGAAGCTCTGAATGTTGGGCTGCCCTAGATGGTGACCTCATAATTTCCAGAAGCAGGTGGATGTGGCAATTATAGCTATGGCCACTATCTTGAACCTTCTGTAGTAGGTGATGAATTGTAAATGGCTACACCCAGTGCACAACAATAAACTCAAATAAATCTTCAATGTGTAATAATGACAAGACTGAAAGACTGGCAGTTATAACAAGGCTGCTGTTGTCACCCACTTTACTGTAGCCTTGATATCCATCATTATCAGCTGGAGCTAGCTCAAGAGTCGGACAAGAAGGTCTGAAGAAGGATGAGTTGTTTGCGCTGAAGCGTCCAGTAGGTCCCATCTGGCAGAGAGTAAATGGGATTTTTTGCCTGTTCACTGGGCCAGAGCTGTCCATCATTTTGGGCAGATATCTGATCACTTCATGCTGTGGGACAATATGGCTTTGTGCTGTTTGGTACAGCAGTGGCAATTAAAATAACTAAATTTTTCATTTATTTCAAGCTTCTGTTTTACCTCAGCCAAAGGTAATCCAAAGAAGCGATCTTTACATTAAAAGAGCTTTTTGTTCCTTTGAGTTAGGAAGTCAAGTTAGACCAGTCAGTGCCAAGTTACTGAAAACTTTAAGGTGGTGATGCAGTAACAGATTTAGAAACAGAGGCACAATGAAGTTTTTTTGTCTGTTTTCCCATTTGCATGCTTTAGACTACCTGAAGATATCAAAATAGAACACAAATTGGTGGAAATGCTAAAACATCATAAATGCTTTACAGAAATAGCAGGGCTGCTTAGCCCCTGGCAGGTTTCATGTAATTACTATAAATCCTAAATGTCTTAATGTATCTTAATGTGATGCTTTTCTCTGCTAAGTGCAATTCTGCTGGGCTTACATCACATGTGTAACTCTCAAATGTATTTATCAGACAAGCATGAAGGATTATTCAAAAAAATGCTGTACACCAGATATAAAATGTGAAAACTGAATACTACTTGGTTTAACATGGCAGCTTATCTAATATTTGTTTGATCTTTAGACTATTCAATGAGATCGTAGGATTAATCAACATAACATGTTAATCAGCGAATCCCAGATTGATTCTTCCTCCCCTTAGAGGTGTAGCACTTCTTCCACAGAAGACAATTGAATTTATTGAATATTAATTTATGAAGTCAATATAATTGCACTTTGTAAATTTGTTTTGTGCTTGTGCTTTAAAATACTTAGTTGCAAGGAAAAAAATCCTATCAGATGTCATCAGTTTAGAATGAAGGTGATTTTATTAGAGGTTAGAATTTTATAGTATCTGGATTGCAAGCTGCTTAACAGCAGTTTCTTCTGTAAAGCTGTCTTATTTTGCATTCAGAGTAGGTTCTTACAAAGCTTAATCCTGGCTTTAAAAGATTCAAAGTTGTGATGTGATGCATTATAGATAGATAGAGTCAGGTGTTCTTTTAATTTTAAAGAGTATTAAGTGCAATGGGAGAATATTATTCCAGCTTGTATGTTCTTTTGCTTATTTCAAGAGTGTTAAATTTTATACATGCCTCAGCTGTGTGATAATAGTTGTTTTATAAACATTTTAATGTCTGTGATCATTAAAAGTATTTCAAGATTCCCTTGCTTCCATAATGCAAGTTCAATATCTGGTGTCCAGGCTAACTGACATACAATCATTCATTTTTTCTTTATTTCATAACAAACCTTGAAGCCTGGAGGCATCAGACCCATGCAGATTTCTCTGCATTTTAGTGTGTTGATGGAATAAGAACCTCCAAATTTAAAGTAGCAGCATATTGTGTTCCATCTCTATAGACCTAGCTCAAAACAGCAGTAGCCACATGAAAATATGTCAAGAACACTGTTTTCTCATATTGGAATTTAGGCAATTTGTTTTCAGTCAGAGAGCTGTTTCTAACCTATTTTTGGAGCCCCTCTGTGGCCTGACCATACGTTCTAACATAATTTATGGTGGCACTGTAACATATGGACTTTTCATCATTGTCCAGCTGAAATCCTCTGTTGGACATGGATGCTACCCCCATACACAAGCTCCCAAAGCAGATATTTTAGAGTGCTATTTAGTTTGGTGTACACTGAATTCATCAGTGTGTCTAGCATGGTGTCAGTGTTGTTCTATGCTTTTTCAACAGTTACAAGATGTTTCTTGTAAGCGTTCTATCTGCAAATTGTCAATTAATTTTTTGGTGAATAAACTAATTGCTGATGAGTGTGAGCGTCCTGAGACCCCCCCAAAGCTTCAGATTGCTACTGGGCTGAGCAATACAGAAATAGAACATAAAGGCAGCCCTGGACCTAGGGAGCTTTGCAATTTCAAGTACCCAGAACAGTGAAGGCAGGAAGCAAAATTAAGTGTCTCACAGGCAGTATTTCGTTTGTAACGGGCATGTTTTATTTCTGTTGCTTTTTGGGGTGATTCGGTTGTTTTTTGAATGTGAGAGCATAGATTGAAGGAGAGGTAAAGACAGCAAGTAACTAATATGGTAAGAACAAAGGAAGTATAGTAAAGTAGAACGGAAGAATTTGCAGAATAGCATTGAATGTAACTAAGATAATTTATTTGGTTTTCAGTGCTTTTGTTTTTCTTCCCTGTAAGATCTGATGTAGCAAATGGTGTGCAAGTGGCATTAAGAATTTTGTGACAGTAGCTGGGAACTGTGAAGTGATAAAAATACTGACAGCTAAGTAATGCTTATGTTATCTAATATTAATTTTTTAAAATATTGTAAAAGATTTCTCTATATACCCATCCTTCTTGAAATCTGTGTCCATCTCAAAATCTATAACTCTGTGTAGCTGCAAAAGACCTGGCTTAGGGTCATGGAAGTGTGACATTTTGTGACAGGAAGAAACTGCTGAGTTCTCTTCCAACTAAACTTTGAGCATGCTTTATATCTGCTTTGAAAAAGAAGTCTGGATTAATACCTTTAGCTAGTGCTCTGATAACTCTGCAACTTTTTCAATGTGATTATTAGGGCCATGAGGATGATCAGAGGGCTGGAGCACCTCTCCTGTGAAGACAGAGTGAGAGAGTTGGGGTTGTTCAGTCTGGAGAAGAGAAGACTGCGAGGAGACCTTATTGTGGCCTTCCAGAATCTGAAGGGGGCTACAAGAAAGCTGGGGAGGGACTTTTAGGGTGTTAGGGAGTGATAAGACTAGGGGGAATGGAACAAAAATAGAAATGGGTAGATTCAGATTGGATTTTAGGATATGTTTCACCACCATGAGGGTGGTGAGACACTGGCACAAGTTGCCCAGGGAGGTGGTAGAAGCCTCATCCCTGGAGGTTTTGAAGGCCAGGCTGGATGTGGCTGTGACCAGCCTGATGTAGTGTGAGGTGTCCCTGCCCATGGCAGAGGGGTTGGAACTCGATGATCTTTGAGGTCCCTTCCAACCCTGACAATTCTATCATTATCTGGCTAGGTTTGCTCTTTTAAAAACCTGATTTTAAAATGTCCCCACAAACAGAAAAAGCTCTTCCAATATGTTGTAGTTAATCTGGCACCAGAAATATAAACTATAGTACTGTTTATTAATAGAGTCAGTGAATTCACTTAGTTTGTGATGAGGTATTGCAGAGATGGATTCTGAAAACTTGTGTGTAAAGTGTCAACCCAGTACTGGTTGTTAGGCTAATGTGTTTATCACCTGTTATCCTGTAATGATGTTTCTTTCTCTTCTATAGCTAGAATTCCCTGGGGTTATTTTACATAGCAGATCTTCTAGCGTGTAAAGAATTGGTACAAGAAAACCACGTGAATTTGTAATTTTGTTCCTAGAAACCTATTATGGAAGCAGTTTCTCACCGGAGTCTTTTTTGTCTGCTGTCAGCACTACAAGATACATTTTAATTCAGTACCTTAAACACCCTCAAACTTTTACTCGTAGCAATTAGTTCAATTTTTTCAACTGTTCCTTGTTCAAAACCCTTCTTTATTGTTTTGAAACATGATAACCATCACGCCAATCCGAGAACCGTCAGATCTACTTCTGCTTTGTCTCTTTGGTTTTGTTCCAATAGTGCTAACATTTAAAAAGCAAATAATTCTAACCAAAGAATAGGTGGAAACAGTTATGGAAGTGCTTCATTTTGCCCATTCTATACAGATATATTGCAGCTCAACTTAATTCTTTTCTTTAATACAGTAGAGCTAAAAGTACCTTTTGTTCTATGAGCATCTGTACAGCAGGAACTATCTTGAAAATCTAAACTAGTTTCATTATCAAGCTCAGACTCTTAACTCAGGTATCATTACTGATATTTTTAATTACATGACAAAGTTTTTAGAAAGCCTGTGTAATTACACATAATAATTCTATAATTGCACATCTTAATTATTATATTTCTTACTTGGCAAGTTATATGTATTTGCACTAATTATACTGCCGAAGTATTTAATTACCGAATTATAGTTGCATATTGGGCAAGGGGGCTCTAATCTGCCAGCTGAAAGTAAGTTTGTAGCTAGCATTCTACATAGGTTTGTTTAAAATAAACATATTTAACATAAAAATGATTGGTGTACTGTTGTGGTGGTCTCAGTTTGAAGAGAAATAACATAATGGTTGTCTGAAAGATACTTGTGATGATGCAGCTGAAGACAGAACAGGAATATACCAGCAGATGGAATTGTAGGAATCATTTCATACAGTATTGGGGTTTAATTGTTATATCAAAGCACAGATAAAACCAATTTTTCTAGCATGACATTATCCAGTCTCACATCTAACATTCCAGTATCTATCTGGGCTATCACTTTTTTGTTTGTTTCTTTTAATATATATGGCTTTCCCCTGTTTAATCGCTGTGGAGAATGCTCCCAGCCTTTATCATATCAGTCAGTGGTATGTGTCAGCTTTGACTTAGCTTTCTTTCTAAATCGTGTTATTTGGCTGTCTTGCTAAGAAACAGCCTTTCTTTTTCTGTCTTTCTACACAGTTTTAATCTTTTGCTCAGTCTCCCATCTTTCTCTGTTTTCAGTTACATTTTCTTGTCTAGCCTTGACAAAATCATTCTGGACTCTTCATATCCATTTAGAATGTGGTTACAAAGATTGCTTTCTTAGCTGAATGTCTTTGCAACTGCCTTCTCTTTCCCAATTTTTTCAAACTTCAGATGTTTTTCTTTCTCTTATGATCCTTCTGGATTTGGTTTTACAGCCAGCAATCCAGCACTGCAAGTTGTTTGAGTTAAAAATCTTGGTTTCACACCTTTCTTTTGGGGAATTTGGCCATGTAGCTCTATGTACAAGATGCTAAGTTCCTGGGTTTGTCTTGCTGTCTTTTGTTTCTTCAAGTAACCCTAATGCCATTGCAGTTAAACTGTCACCTTAACACCAAAAGAAGTTCTTCCAATATGATGATTGGTCTTCAGTCACACTTGCTTGTATTGTCACCTCTCTTTCAAAACCACAAAGTCAGTTCTTCAGTATTTTTATATCACGGTGAAGATCTCCATTCTTGGGGCTTATACATTTTTCTCCAGTGGTTCATGACTTTAGCCTAGGAAAGTTAGTTTTCTCTTCTTCAAACTAAATCCACCTTCTGCAGTTTTGAAATCATTACTCTAATATTTTTTTTATGATGGCAATGCTTTCCCCCTCTCTTCTTCACACTAAGCCAGCAGTATGGTACCCAAGTTAAATTATGAGGGACCAAAGTCCTTTTCAGCCAGTGTATTCCCAGAAGTCATCCTCTTCATGAGGTTATCAGCTGTTTCATAGCATGCAGCTTCCTCTGCATTTTATAAGAAACAGCAGTGAAAGACTGGAGAACGCCCTCACTGTGACAGTTTTACAAATGTCACTCCATCCTGTTGAACAGTTTTAATAAGATCCTGGTTTTCTGAGGGGGGGAGATGGGAGTTCAGCAAAATTCAGACTCACTGAGAAATCAGCAGCCTCTTTTAAAAGGATAACTTGAGAGCTGTAAAAACTGTTTTGTCTATACAGACAGAAAGACTCCTGCCAGAAATCTCATCCATTGTAATTTTTGTTACAGGATACCAACTTTTGCACTTGCATGCATGCTAGCTTAAGTGTTGTGGGTTGTTTTCCAATTTTGCATTCTTAGCTTTTTGCTGGTTAGTATCTTTCTCAGATTCCTGTAGAGTGCTGCTGCTAGGCATTTGTCTATAGAAACAATATTCCCCATGTGTAATTATTTCTGAAGATAATCAGCTGTGATTTTAATCCATTCTATATATACTAGGTGGTGTATTGATTTCTGACTAATGATAACTTTTAATAGACCTGCCATGCAGTATCAAGTCAGATTCTTCAGAAAATGCCTTAGGCTTAGATGTACTTCATAACCTATGTATGATGCAGCAAGTGTATTCACCTTAAAACAGTTATCTCAGTTGATGAGACTTAAGATGTTCTTCCAAGCATGCTGAGAGGATCACTGTCATACCTTCTGTAATGAACAGAGTATATGTGCTCTTGCACCAAAACAAAGCAATAAGCATTACTTATTTTCCATGAACAGCATTCAATATCAGTAATACTTCTGTCTGATGATGTGTTTATTTAGTTTGTATAGTTAACACCTGAGTGAATGTGGTATGAGATAAAGGAGAGTTGTATTTTTGCTGAGGAGATGTGTGCACGTTCTGTGAGAATAGGAGCCTTTGGAACAGGGAAAGTAAACAAATGATCAGTTTTATTTATCTCACCTTCACTGAATAGATGCAGGCAACTGATATGTCCTGATAGTGGGATATTCAGTTGCTGTTTCCAGGGATGAACTCTTGGTCCTCACTGTGCAGTCATCCCTGCCAGTTGCTTGGTGTTATTTCCCCTGAAAAGGTATTCTTTCTTCAATACCTACATTATACCCTGTGTTGGCTTTGCTACGTAATTGTGTGTTTATGAAGGGTGCTCTCTGACACCTGTTCTTAAAGGTCTCCTTTATTTTGTGAAAACTGGAAAGGAGGATGTTTTTACAGCTTTTAATGTATGGGTAACTACTGATTATTGTAATTAATAACAAAAAAACCTATCTGATTATTGTAATTAAAACTTTAAGGGGTTGCTTAAAAATCAGCTTTTATACTTTTGATCTTAAGAACTTCCTCATATGGTTGCTGATGTTTTAGTCTACTTCTAGGGTTTCATGTACCAATTTTCAACCGAAATACCTTTAGTCTAGTAATTTCTTTCTGTTGATTAGAGATATGACATTTAGAACTTCTAAATACATACTTTATTCAGAAAAAAGGAATCCTTATTTTTTAAAAAGGCACCAAGACACATGTGTGTACTTTGTGCACAAGCATTTTAATTTCTTCCTATTTTTCACAGTTAGCTGAAGTAACATAGTATAGTATGTGAAACAATAACGTTCTCAATATACGAGATTTTAGTTATATTTGCAAGTTTTTTTTTATCCGGGCCTTATTTTGGGGATGATAGAAATTGGAAATAGAATATTAGAAAAACATGGGGAGACTTTTCAGATACATTGTGCTTTAATTTATAATGTATACATACTGTATAAACTATATAAAGAATCAAGCAATCATGTCTTTCAGTGTTATCTATTGCCATCATTCCCCATGCATTGAGGCTCTCACTATAGCTATTACTATAAAACGTTCCCTAAGTACATAAAGGCTCTAATCGTTAAGATTTTTATTACCAGCCACACATACAGAGCTGCAAATTGCCTTGTTTCAGATTTATTATGTATTACTCTAGAAATTCTATAAAGATCAAAAGAACTGATTACAATGTTGACCTTTGCATTAACTCATCTGAATTTAAATTCAAGTGTTTGATTTGGGAAAATAAGTCCATTTATCATAGGTCTGCTACTGAGGGGATTGTGCAGCCCTGATTGGGAGTGCTGAGACCAAATTTATTTATTGAGCATGGGCTTGAAAATTGTTTGTAGGACAAGAGGAACAAAACTTTGACCTGCAATTGTGTTGCACCCAGGGAACAATGTGGCAGCTGCCCTTTTCAAATATCTAGCAGTCTGTTCTTGCTGTAGAGCCAAAAGATATTTATGGTATATGTGTGTGTGTATGTGTGTGTGTGTATATATATATATATATATATTTGAAAATGGAAGCCAATGAGACTTTTCTCACCATGAAATAATTAACTGATAAATACAAATGTTATGGTATAGCAGTAAGGTAGAAGACATGCACTATTCTGCATCTTAACATTTTCCTTTTCAAGTCTATTTGATGTTTACTGTCCTGGAAACATAAATATTTATGAGTGTACATTTTAGAACTGGCATCTCAGCTAGTAGAAGAGTGGTGACTTTATCAATTAATTAATTGTAGCTTATTTAATGTGCATATTTAAACCAGCTGAAAGGTTAGTCCCTTCAGAAAAGTATATAAAAGAAATTGAAACTAATAAAGCTGAAAGTAATGTATCCATACAGAGTCTTTACAGCAGCATTCAATTTCTTTTGAAATGCCGAAAGTGAAGGTTTTGTCAAATAAGTGGAAATTACACTTTAGAATGTGGGAAACACCAGTTTAGTGGGCTCACTCTGAGGTGTCAGCTTGGGGAATATAATTTGCCACTTAGAGACATTTACACTCAGGTTTGGAATAAGCATGTTATATTTAGTGTAATCTTAAGGTAATTCAATTCAGATAGAATGCACATCTTTATCAGTCCTTTCCTAATTAGCCTAATGTTTTATGGATTCTGAAGTCAGCAAACTTCCAAAAGAATTGTGAGGGATATTGTCTCATCTCCAGTGTTTATTCCCTTTTTTAGACAACCTAAGTGCTCCATTAAAATTAATGGCTGCAGCTTTGGGGGGAATTAGTGGGGTTTCTGTTTGGTTTCACTATGTCTTTTTAGCCTACCATGTTTTGTTACCTGCACCATCATCTGCAGGTTTATGTTTCCGGTTAGTGAAGAAGTGTATTCCAAAGTTGGAAGGAAAGACCTTCATTCTATTAGGGGTAAGATTTTTCAGTTCAAAAGCTGTTAGTCATTTATTTAATGCAGATTCCTGAGGAACTGGAAAACCTAAACCTTTGGGAACTGCTTTTCCAGGATTGTACGAAACCAGGGGGTGATGGAGGACTAACACCGACCCTAAGCCTCCCTTTCTTTACTGAGGTTGTATACTTGTGATGTTTCACTTAGTTTCATCAGTAGTAATTGTGTAACCCAGCCTTAGTTCTCTCACTGTATTGTACATGCTTTGAAGAGTATTTATCTTTAAATAGAAGCCACAACCACAAATAGCTTTTTGTGAGAATGAACAAAAGGGTGACTCCTTCTGTGTAGATCAGAATCCTAAAGCACGTTGAGAAGAGGTTGTTATTCGTAAAGAGAAGACTAATGTCTATTCTTTTTACATGAAGACATTCATCTATGGACTCTGACATCAAGTGGAAGGCAAACAGACACTGAAATACTTGGATACAAAAAGTAGCTCCTTTAGTTAAACTGCAGTAATTTCCAAGCATAATACACTTTGAAAAGTTGTATTGCTGCAGATGTGCCTACAGAGTCAAAACAGAACCCCTTGTTCCTCCTACCCTTTTCTCCCCTACCTTGCTCTTGTAAAGGTTGATAGGATGCTGAATAAAATGTGCTCCAATTGCCTAAGGATCATCTTTTTTCAGCTATCAAGGATTTTTTCCCTGCTGTTCTCTGTTCTTATGTTTGTCATTTGACTTCTAAAACTTAACTTGGGAGATAGTATAATCCTTAAATATTTTTAAGCTGCAGGAATTGCCCTAATATTTAGGTTTAACAAAATGCACACATTCCATAATTCTTGAATCAATCCAGAGCACTGTATTGTGTTGATTGCTTGTGTTACCTATCACTAGAAATGTTCAATAATCTCTGAAAACTACTGGATATATAGACACTTTTAGCAACAAGATTCTCACTCAATTAGTTGGATGCAATGTATTCCATGTCAGTACTCTCCTCCTTCCATCTTGTCTTGGACATTGTCTTGCTGAGTCTTGCTGTGCTCTTACACAGTTTGTAAGTTTTTAAGGCAGTTTTTCTTCATATTATATACATAAATGCAAAATTTCAATAATTGATTCAAGATCATCTTTGTAACAAAGACTTTGCCTTCTTCTGGATGGTTTTCCTCCCTTAAGAACAGGGAAAATAACTTTATTATTCCTCAAAGTAACTTAGAAGTCCCTTGTCATTTTGCAGGGAGTTGCTCATAATTCTCTGATGTGTGGTCTCTACACTAAGGTGGGTGGGAAGTCAGTTTTATCCAGGACCCTGCAAAATGTACCTTACAGCTTCATATCTGAAACATAATGCTGCTCTCTATGCCCTGCAACAAATCAAACACTTGAAACTGAGAGAAGAATGTTCTTTACTTGATCCCCTGTGTAGTCAGGACCCAACAAAACAGTTACTCTTTTTGTTCTTATTTCTACAGTGATGCTTCATAAGTGGAGGAGATGCTTTTGGTAGCCAGAAGTTGCCTGTACATAGTTTCATCAGGGATTTTGGAAGCCTGAGGCAGTTGATGTGTTGTGTAGGAAATAAAACCTATTCTTACAGATCTTGGGGGGGGGGGAAACAAGTAAAATTGATGTCACCATTAGGGGAAATGAAATTGTCTTTCCCCCATGTTAATTGCAGGAACAGAACATCCTGTAAATGAGTGGTGCCCTGATTTCTGGCTTGCAGCAGAGACAGCCAGAAAGTCACACACATTTCCCTGCCCTCAGTCACACACATACTTGTCTAGCCAATTGCTAAACTGTTTCCAGTACATAGTTGTAAATTTTAAAAGAGTAGAAGTTTTCTACACAGTAAACACAACTTTTTGACAGCAACACTGTAAAAGTTTCACTTGACGGCACAATTCCAGAAACAACCACTGCTTTAACAAAATAGCATGAAATTGCCAAGGAGATGCATGTTGTGGGCCATGAAAAACACAGGACAAAACATAGAAATGATATTTTGTCTTGCTGGAGGAGTGAACAGCAGATAGAAGCAGCATTCTGTTCCTAGAACACAGTCTTCACCTTCCTTTATGAATTGGCATTTTGGGATAGCTACCATTTTAATGCATGGCAAGCTTAAATTACTGTAAGGAACTATAGACTCTCCCTTAAGAGCATACTGTGATGTTTTCCATTATGTAGAGCTTGATATCATTTAAAGAGAACCTCAGAGGACTCTTACTGATAAGGAGGGATTTGAGAGTTAGATAATACAGTTTAGTTTTCAAATCAAAGTTAATGGTGACTTAGCACAATCCAATCAGAGCTTTTGGTAGGATACATCTTTGGTAGCTGCCTTATGCTAGAAATTTTGAAATGCAGCAGTACCATATCCAAGTGTTGACATCTCACCATGAGACTGCTGTTAAGGCTAACAAGCTTGGCAGTTTCTTTTAAAAACATATGAATGGAATTCCCACTTTTGGTGTTTTTTTAATTGTTATTTTTCCTGTTAGAACCTGCTTGTTTCCATTTCTTCTGTCATAGAAGTAATGAATTTTTTACATTTGATATTTGAAGACAAGATGATGGAAAAGCTTGAGAATATCTTCCTAAGAAAAATAATACTTATTGTAATGTGTTTGAAAACTTCTTTTATTTCTACACCATTTTGCTTAGCAAGAAAATTAAAGAGCCTGAATGTAGCTTGACATTAAAAGTGCCCAGTGAAAAACTGATTTCGGAGCTTCCTGCTTGCTTCTCATGCTCATCTCTGCTGGTATTTAACAATTTGAAGCAATTGTTCTAGTTAGAAGTGCAAGTAGCAGAGCAAGTGGCAGATACAGAAATTTCTTGAATCTACCAATAGTGTAAGCTTGCAGAGTCAAATAATGAAAAATTGTCATCCAGGTACTATGCTGTCAACAGTGAAACTGACCAAGTTTGTACCTGAAACTCTAAGGCCTTTTTCATGCTCTTTCACCGCTGGTTTGAGGCCTTCTGGTGGGAATTCTACTTAAAATGAAGAAAAATTATCTTGTGGGCACTATTTAAATGTTATCTTGCCTAAAGGGCAAAAGATCGTGTTTTTGTTTTAGCAGTTTGAATGTGTTAAGTTTCATACAAGATATTATTAATAAAACTCTATGAATTTTCAAAGGTATTTAATTCCAGGGCTTACCAAAGTGTAACCCTTTAAAAAAAAACCTTTCCTTAAGAATGTCCCATATGAAGAAATTAATTGAGGTATTCTGCTATTCTTTTTCTTGTGCCCAGTCTTTCTACTGACTCATTCGCCTGGGAATAGTTCAGGTACTGTTTGGGGTTTTTTGGCCAGGCTGTGACATAACTTACTGGGTACCCTTTTTAAAAAGAAAAGATAACAAGATTTTGTACAAATGGCACTTCACTGGCTCAGGACTCTATAAGATGGTGCAGAACTTGGGGGCTATGATAGGTAACCATTCTGCAGCTAGGAGGACAAGGGGGGTTGTCTTAGCAGATCAGGAATGCCCTCCTCTGTCTGGGGTTGCTAATCCCGACTGCTTTCCCACTCACTGCAAGTATAGTAGTGTGGAAAAGATGGGACAGAAAGAATAGGACCTTACTGTGCTTCTGTCTACTGAAAGCCTTTTAACAGTGCAGTAAGACTGTGGGCTTCAGTGCAATGCAGGCAATGGGACATTCTGTTAGTATCAGTGGCTGGCCATTTGATTTCCATTAAGTTATAATTCATTAAGCTATAATCACTTTCTCTTTTGAAAATAAAAAAGACTTACTTTCAGTCTGCATTCCAGTCATAGTATTTTTTTATCTGTTTTCTGATAATAGTAAAAATCTGAGATTAAGATGTCTAAATATGTTCATAGCTATATAGGTTACTGGAACTAATGTCAGCACATTTAAAATGAGGTTTAACATACAAGTAAAACGAAAAGACTTTAAAACAAATTATTTGGCTCGAAGCTCCATTTATATGGTGTGTGTTTCAAGCTAATAATAAGGGTTTACTGTGGGTCAGCGTGTCATATCCCAGTGGTGTCTAGTGAGATGGAGGGGTTATCTTATATGTCAGCTAGATAACCCTGTGAACAATTTTGAGCAGTGGAGATAATGGGACTGAATTCTGAAATGGGGCAGAATTCAGAATGGGAACTGGAAATACCACAGAGCCGTGTCACGTGAGCACGGCACGGCTGCTCATGAAGGCATCACCTTTTGGCATTGGTGCTCACTTATGTTTGACCATAATTCTTCTTAATAGGGTGCAATTAAAATGTGGGAGAATGGCAAATCAGGTACATATTCCTGTAGAAAAGAAAGGTGGAGTAAAAAAAAACAAACAACCACCACCTATTCCCTTGCTACTGGTACTATCTTTTTTTTTTTTCACCCCTCATCTTTGTATATGTTATAAATTTGAATATGTACTTTTCATTATAATCTAGTAATTCATGTTTGTCATATTTTGGATAGCTTTTACTCTCCTCTCTTCAAGTTGTGTCCACAATTATTATGTTGGGGTTTTTTAATAATTACTGTTCATTGTTTGTTTGTTTTTTTTTTTCCCCCTTAATGAAAACACAATTTTTATGTACTTTGAAGAAGTCATAAATAATCTTTGTGACAATAGGTGTGCTTTCATATGGGGGTTTTGGAAGGTAGTGGTGTTGGTTTGGTGGATTGTTTTTTTTTTGGGGGGGGGGGGGGGGGGTGAGTGTTTCTTTTTTTGTTATTGTGTGTTTAGCTGGCTTTAATTTTATAACTAAGGAAAAGGCCACATTTTCACATTTATGAAAAGATGCACATTTATGCAACAAATAGTTGTGTAGTCTCTGGTTTCTTTCTTACCTTCTCACAACAGGCTTTCTAATTGTGCGTCTAAATCAAACCATTAAAACCATAACTGTAGTTCAACCCTCAAACAAAACATATAACGTATATAAAGAAATTATAAACTTACCTAAGATTCAGGTTTCTTTCCGACTTTAGAGTTAGCACAGTATATCCTGCTGAATTCCATTATCAGCTCTTGAAAAATGGGCTTGTGTGTGTATATATTTACAGCGTGTATTCTGACAAATCTTAAGAGCCACCAGTATTGAAGGTATTTTTGTTTCCTCACTGTCTATTCTATCACTCATCTTGTGTTAAGCTTTTATTTTTAGCCATAGCCTAAGTGAATTATTTAGCACAGACAAGCATATTCTTTCTGTTAACATTTCTTCACACACTTGATAACCACAGCTGTAACTCACAGCAACAGCTTAGTGACTTCTGTAGCCTTTGGTCAGCCAGTAGAGGCCACTCATAGCTTGCTGCTGAAGCCGGGCAGTGGTTTGAAAATAGGGGGTTTATGTTTTTTAATCTACTCTGAGCAAGCTTATGCTGCTATGAGCTATCATGGTATGACTCGTACCTGCAAAGAGTTCTGAGTAATTCTGCTGATAAATGGAAATGCATTTAATATTGATATTTTTTTGTTTCCTATAATAAGTCTTGTGGTAGGAATAAAAATCACCTTCATTAGTATAGTTTAAGCAGTATTAAAGCAAATTCTGTGATGACATCATTTGTTCTGGTACAATATTTATTGTCATTATAAGAACAATACACAAGGAAAAACTATTACAGATTCCTTTAATTTTTATTTTTTTCTTGTGGGTTTGTTTTTTTCTTTTCCACCTAAAAAGGCCAAAACAGCAAGCCTTCAGTGGAGCAAGGAACTGAACCTGCATCTCCTAGGTCAAGGCTAGTACCCTAATCACTGCTTCTTCCCTCCTACTGCCTGTGTTCCTGTGTGACATACACTTATAGGTGGCAATCTTAGAAGTTAAAATGCTGTTTCACCGTTTTAGATCATTCTTAACTAGGAAGGATACAGACCGGGCACTACAGAGAGCAAAATCTTGTTGACTTATTGAAGCTAAGATTTCACCCTAGAATAAGTTTTGTATCTAAACAGACAGATAAAGTTTTAAGATATTTTTCAGTATGCATAGCATATTACTGCAGCATTGAATTAGTAGCTGTTTGTATTAAGGGAAATTTGGTTTCATTTAAATGAAGTTTGTTAAATATTAGCTACTTACAGGGCAATGAAGTAGCAAAATAGGGATCATTGCTTTGTTGCTATATGTAATATGATTCAGACAGATGCCCTGAAGGTTCTCCCTTTCCTAATACAAAACAGTGAAATAGTGGTGCTGTGTGGTGTGTTTCTGCATTCCAAAGGATCTTATATTTGCCTTCTAACAAGGAATTCATTTAATATAAAACTGATTTCTGGTTTATATTTTCTTCTTGAGTCTTTTAAGTGGTCAGCCTGTTTTAGAGATCAGTGCTGTAAGCTGCTGTTGGAGCAGTGGTGTCATATAATACTATTTCACATTAAATATTAGGAATCTGAAAAGACACTCTCTACTGAATTCCTTGCGGATAGGACACTCATACTCTTCATTTTCCCCTGATTCTTTCTCTGTAGACCAAATAATTATTATTTTTTTCCACAAAGATATAGGACAAAACATGTTCTCTGGTACTTTGACTATTCTCATTTAAAACAAACAAAAAACCTTTACAGCCAGGCCAGTCTTTTGTCAAAAGTATTTTTTGCTTTAAATGTGCAATTATTTCATTTCAGCTTTAAGTTTTAGCTCAAAAGCAGCAGAGAAAAAATGTGATAGCAAAAATTTACAAAGAAATTCCCTGTTTTGCTTTTGTAGTTGAGATTTAAATTTTCCATTTTTCTCTCATGCTGCATTCAGTAGTGGACTTTTCTTCTTTTGGTCCCTCATAAAATAGTTTTTTTCCCCATCTTTTAATCATTCAATTGTATGCGAAGAGAGAGGTATTTTGATCAGCTGTGTGAAAAGAAGCTAAGAAGAGTCTTACCAGTGTGTGAAATAACTAGAGAGATCGAGGAGCTGGGACATCATCTTTAACTCCAAGAAATGTAATGATTCTCTTTTTATCTAGCATGTGTAACTCTTTCAGGTTTGTTGTTGTTGTTTTTCATTTATATTTATTAAGAAAAGACAATAAAACATGTAAAGGGAGATGTATGTTTGCTTCAGGATTAAAGTCCACATCTTTCAAGCTAATTTTCTTGATGCTTTTCTCTTTCCTTATCCCCTGCATATATTTTGCAAGCAGAATGGCAATGATCCATTGATTTTTTTGCAACACTATGTTAGGAAGAGGTCAGTTTTAAAGAATTGTAACTGGAGTAGCAAGAAACCAACACAGAATGATTCTGGCAGTGATCCATGTTTTCATGAAGGTTTTGTAGGAGTTTGAGCTTCACTTCAAAGTAATCTGTACATTAAAGCTTCTCTGGAATGGTCAGTTTGGGCCCTTCAGCAAGATTGTGTTTGTAGAGAGTGAATAAATATGTAATGGTGATGTCAAGATGAGGTGATGGCAGTGAATCAGTAATGTATACTCTGAAAGCTTTTTTGTTTTCTTAGTTTTCTATATTGCTCCAAGTCAAAGAATTTTTAATCTGTGTTTTTTAAGACAGATTTTAAATGTAAAGGTTGTGTAGTGTAGGTGATTTTCTGTGCTTCTAGTGAAGAAAGGGTATAAAATCAGTGATAATATATTGATGCTGAAAATAGAAAGAAATTGCTCTTAATCAGCAAAATAATATATACAGAATAGATTTTTTTGTATTTCTTCCCTTGATATAGTTTGATTTAATTTCCTATAAATTGGCAATTACAGATCTGTGAATTAGGAGGTACTATCATGATCTAACATCCACTGCAAAATCATGTGGTCCAGGACTTGATTTTCGTTGCCTTGTCATTTGGACAACAATTTGTTTTGCAGAATCTCTTGCCTGAGAAAATTGATTGTGCTACTGAATTTTTCAGATTGTATTCATCAACATAGGGGTTTTTAGGGAAAGATGCTGTGAGTATGCGAACACAGGAAAATATCTTTTCTCCTGGAATTTAAAGTTTTTGGTGAATATGATGAATACATGTGTTATCCCTGTAGTTTGTCATAACAGTTAGAGTGGAAAAGGGGGCATATTCCTTCATTTAGAAAACTGGTTAGCTAATTTGTGTAACTAGTTCAGCATAGTTTTGATGAAATGTTACTGATTTTGCATACTGCAAGTGTGACACACTGTAATGACCAAGTTAAGCATTCAAATCAAATCCTTCTATGATTGTTTATGGGTGTTCTTTAACATATTGGGAAAGAGCTGTAAGATCATTAAGTCCAACCATAAAGCTAACACTAAATAAGTATTAAGGAATGATTGTGTATAGAACAAATCCATACTTGAGATGTCTGTATTCTAGATGGCTTTTTAAATTATTAATGATTTCCCATGGGCTATTCACTAACCAAAAATCTAAATATACTTCAAATGAGAAGTAAACATAATCCTTAATGATGTAACAGATTTTTGGTTTGTGTTAACTTACTGTCTTGTTGGCAAATGGTAGTGTCTTTCCTTTAAAGTGCAGCACATGTAAATTAAAATAGCACAAATTGAGCCACTAAGTTGATTCTTTTTCTTTAAATAATGTTCTATATAGACTCAGGCTTTGAACACCTTATTTTATTCAAGCAGCCTGTGATTATAGACAGTCTGATCCCTCATACTCACCTGCCAGTCAAAAGCAGTCATTGTCACACTGTATTCATCAGTAGTGCTGCCTTACCTTGATAACTGCAGTTCTGGGCCCCATGATCTACAAAGGACTAGAGGGTCTCTAGAGGAGGGCAAGAAAGCTGGTGACAGGGCTGGAGGGTATGTAGCTGCGAAGCTGAGAACTTTGGCCTTGGCTAGTTTGGAGAAAAGTAATCTGAGGGGCAAAATCATTGCTCTCTACAACTTTCTGAAGAGGGGAGATAGAGAGATGCTGATCCTCCTGGGATGCAGTGATAGGATGTGTGGGAATGGTTCAAAGCTGATCCGGGGATGGCTGAGACTGGACATTAGGAAATGCTTCTTTCCCAAGAGGGTGATCAAACACTGGAACAGGCTTCCTAAAGAGGTGATCGATACCTAAACCTGTCAGTGTTTAAGAGACATTTGGACAATGCCCTTAAATAACATGCTGTAAATTTTGACCAGCGCTGAAAGTGGTCAGGAGGTTGGATTGTCCCTTCCACCTGAAATAGTCTGGTTTATTAGCATTTTAAAATAACAGTTACTGTGCTCAACATTGTTTCTGCAGAGTGAAATCCTGTCTTGTTTTTCTATTTAATCCCACCATGTTTTCCTATATCACTTCTGAAGTTTGTCATATGAAGTATCTCAGGAAGCAGTATACAATGCGGAGTATTTTGAAGCAAAACCACTTAGTCTTCAATATTTTATTGTTTTACTCCATATAGGTCATAATTGCTCAGGCAACACAGCCTTTGTAAAACAGAAGTAGAGCTTTATCTCTGAGTTGGAGTACATGTGTTTCAGGGTGTCTATATAAACATTATGCAGCCAGCACCTTGTCATCTCATTCAAGTAGCAGTAAAAGGACTTGTAGCCAGAGGAAACTGAGTTCAAAGATTATTCTAAACTTCACTCGTATTTTAAACAGTTATCTCAACTGAGGATTACAGTATCTCTTGTATAATGTGCTGCTATGGAGATTTTGCATGGGAGGAAGATGACAAGCAAGAAGGCTCAAAGGTTCCCCTAGTTTCCCTTTACACTCTTACCTATTTTACTTTTTTATGCAGTTAAGCCACAGTACAAATTGTAGCACAACTGGACCGTGTGAAGACTCATATCTTTTGTACTTTTTGAGGGTTGCAATTTAACCTCTCAGATATCACAGTATCATTCCTAGTCTTTTGATATATCTAGTAATTTTTTCTAGAGCTACTTTTCTTAACTAGAAAAAAAATAGTTAGAAATGCTTCTACTTTTTTTATTAGTTATAGCTACCTAAATTACAGTATGAGTGTGATTATATTTGCTTATGGGGTAGTGTGACGTCTGAAAACACAGACTATTGAATATATTGCTAAAAAGATTGAAAAGTTATTGGGCATTTCCTAGGCATTTTAATATCTGATAGGAAGGAATTTTTGAAGCCCAAATTCTGTTCATCTTGTGTGTGAATTTAAATTGTGCCGTGGCATTTTATTCCCATAGTTTATTCATCAAATGATTTGAAAAAATATTACTGTGTTTATATTATTTTTTTAAAATCTGCTGTGTTTTTTCCTGTAAAGCATCTGGCAAAAGTAGTGTTCAGCACTTTTTGGACACCGTCAAAATACGCTTTTTTTCCAGATTGCATGTAACTTTTGCATGGTATTGGCTGCCAAAAAAGAGAAGGCACCCTCTCCCTCACTTTTTGTGAGAGAACAGTGACATAAAGACATCAGATGCAGGCAAGGAGAATTTGACAAGGAAAAAAGCTCACTTCAGTTCCAGTGTCTTCTCAGATGGCTCAGTCCTCATCACCTTAATCCCTGTAGCTAAGAACCATCAAGGTCAGTAGCCATCAGAGCTAACTATGCAGTATCAGCTCTGTGATATTGTGTACTCACAGCTAATTGAGCATACAAGTGTTAAAAAGTGGCATCAAAGCTTGTGAGGAGTTTGGAGCACAAGCCCTATGAGGAGAGGTTGAGGGAGCTGGGGTTGCTTAGCCTGGAGAAGAGGAGGCTCAGAGGAAACCTTATTGCTGTCTACAGCTACCTGAAGGAGGTTGTAGCCAGGTGGGGGTTGGTCTCTTCTCCTGGGCAGCCAGCACCAGAACAAGAGGACACAGTCTCAAGCTGTGCCAGGGGAGGTTTAGGCTGGCTGTTAGGAAGAAGTTCTTCATAGAGTGAAGTGCTATTGGAATGGGCTGCCCAGGGAGGTGGTGGAGTCACCATCCCTGGAGGTGTTTAGGAGGAGACTGGATGGGGTGCTTGGTGCCATGGTTTAGTTGATTAGATAGTGTTGGATGGTAGGTTGGACTTGGTCTCAAAAGTCTTCTCCAACTGGTTTATTCTATTCTATTCTAAAAACTAACACCCTTGTGTCTAGAAGGAGAGTGGTTAATAGTAAGAATTAACTGTTACCAAGAAGAACATTGGTAGTGAATGAACTTAGTCTAATGTTTAAAACAGGCTTGATCTGTCAGTCTTCTAAACTTCCCATCACAGCAGTTCTAATTCCCTGATACAGGTGTGCACTCAGTTGCACACATTCAGTAGAGAAGGAAAAATTTTAAAAATAAAATTTAAAATAGTTGTGCAGATGTTCACTGCAGTTTATTTTTAGTTACATAATGGAAAACTAGTACTTCACCTTCTGATTTCTTCTTGTGCACTGGGACTTCATCACCTGAACCAGCTCTAGGTAACTGGAGTTTTGTTTTGTTTTGCATTAATAAAGAATCTGAACAGTTGAGAGGCTATTTGTTTTGATTTTAGTGTCCTGCAATGTGCTGCCACTTTCAAGTGCAATGGGCTCTCTCTTCTGTGGACATTCAGTACATCTCTGGAGTAGATTTTTCTAATAATGAGTTAGCGCATGAGGCTAGGCAATGTGTTTTGTTTAGCCTTTCTTCACCCAAAATAGGTTTTGCAAGTAGGAATTCATTTGGATCAACATATTGTGAATCTTGTAGTAGTCAGCATTGAGTTTTGTGCAAGGATCTGTATGTGTGTCTTGAGTTTAGTTTCATTAATGTTCTGTGGGTGCTTGGTAACTGAAGTTACTTGGGGTGTGCAAGAGAAACCTGAGCAGTGTCATTTGTGATCAGTTGTAACTGTAATCCAGGCAAACTCATGTTCTCATATAAATTAGTGGGAAAATGTTTTTCTGTGGCTTATATATTATTTTTAAGCTTGCAATTTGTGAAGTGATTTTTCTTAACATGGCTATGCTTATTAAATTTTAGATTATGTATTTTGAGTAAGCTGGAAACTTAAACTTGTTTCTATAAGTATGGCTGCAGGTAAACAACCAATTTTAGTCCAGAAAATAGCTTTTGCTTCTGTCAACATGTTGTTTATTTTCTCCCTGAGATAAAAAGTTCAGTTTTCTGATATTTGTACCAAGATGAAGTCTGTAAACAAGATTAATATAGTGTGGAAAAGGTTGTCAGCAGCCCTGGCAAAGGAAATAAGTTGCCTGTACACAGAACATACTGTAAACTGAATAAAAGTGTCAGGTCCACCATGAGATAATGTGATCATGAACCTCTAACAAAGCATGACATAGGCACAGTCGGCTTTTCTTATAGCCACAGTGTAGAAAATGGATTACTATATTCCAGGGATACCCACTGGAATAGCATGAAAACCTCATTTTGAGATTAATGCAGGATGTAACTCTCAAGAGCCGAGCTACATCTCTACCATGTTTACCTACAGTGTTAAAGTAACAGTCTAGTTATTAATCTTAACATTGGGAAATTACATATCAAAATACTTGGTCATACTTCTAGGTCTGTCTTTGTGAACTGATGCTTCTCACTCATTATTAGGTGAACTACAATATTGCAGAAATAATATTTGGTCACTGTTTTATTATTCTCATGTAGGTGTGTAAGTCTTCAACAAGTAGTAAAACAGTAAATTCCAAATGCAGGGGAAGCAGTAGGTGCTGCTCTTCCATGTAACTGCCATGATTTCCTCTCCGAGGGGTTTGCATGTGTGCATAGATGTTTCTGTGGTAAGGTATTACCAACTCTTTTCAGTCACCATCAGCTGGAAAAGTGAGAGTGCTTTACCTTGTTTGTTTGGCCCTGAGTGATGATATTCTTCAGATCAAAGAAACAGATTTTGGTCAGATACTTTAACCACATGGAGCTTTCAAATTATTCAGCGAGTATTCTTCAAAAGTTCTCCAGGCTTGGAGCTCCGACTGCCCTGTTTTTTCTCCTCATGATACCAGAAAAGTAGGGATATTTTGTTCTAGAAGCTGACTGCATTGTTCTTTCAACAAAGATTAGCCTACTTTTATCTGTGATCTTTCCGTGTAGGTACTTGCGACAAGGCTGAGCCATGTAAATATATTACGTTTTTGTGGTCTCCTTTCAAAGCTGGCAGAATATCTGAGTTCATTCTCACTTCTGGTCATTTACTGACTATAACACTGTCTTCAGAGAATTAACCACGTTGGAAAAGACCTTCAAGATCAAGTCCAACCTATCACCCAACACCATCTAATCAACTAAGCCATGGTACTAAGTGCCTCGTCCAGTCTTATTTTAAACACTTCCAGGGGCAATGACTCTACCACCTCCCTGGGCAACCTGTTCCAGTGTCTCACCACCCTCATGGTGAAGAATTTCTTCCTAACATCCAATCTGAATCTACCCATTTGTTGGTTTGTTGGTTTTTTTTTCCATTCCCCCTAGTCCCATCATTACCTGACACCCCAAAAGTCCCTCACCTGCCCCATTTTCCTGCCTTTTTCCCCTCAAATCCCAGAGTACCTGAGCTCTCTTGGAGTCTCCTCCCACCCCAGGTGTGGCCACTTGGCCCTCCCCACCCAATCCCCTTTTTAATCCCCCTAGGAAAGACAGAAGTCCCAAACTGAGCTCATATGGGCTGAGGGATCCTCCTCTCATCACTGGTGAGTGCCCGTGGTGCACACTGGGTGATGGTGGTGGTGGTGGTGACAACAAAGGCCAGGGAGCCTAGTGGCTCCCCGGTTAGGTAGGAAGAGTGTTGATGTCCTCTCCAGTATCATCCATGGATGCTGGCTGGGGCTTCTTACTGGGGCTGAGCTCCTCTGTGTGGTGTCTTGGCTGGTGAGTGTCTTACCCCTGGCTCTGGGATGGATGCAAGAGTGGTGGTGGTGGAGCAGAAGCTGTTTAGTCATAATGATGATATGCTAGTTACACTATTTTTACCTGGAGGCCCCTTGAGTCTGCTCTCATCATTCGATAAATCTCTGCCTTCGTGCCCCATTTACAGACCATTTTGTCCCCCTCACTGCTTCTTTTCAGAAATAAGGAAGGAAAGGAGCAGGCAAAAAAAGCAATAAAGCATCTCTGGAAAATGCATTCACTGATCGATCAACTCTGAACAGGAAGCCTTCAGGAAGAGGGGCAGGGTGGAAAGTGAGCATCACTTCTTATGAATTACATGATAAACTTCTTAACAGAGAGAAAAAGGGTGCATCTTCTCCACTGTGGTTAGGTTTCATGGTAGTAAATGCAGAGGGAAAACTGAAAAAGCGAAAATTTGTTCCTGAATTTTTTTTCCAACAGGAAGAGTTTGCCACCTTCTCTTGTTCTTCAAGCATCAGTTTTATCAAGTGGTCTCTTACTCTTCTGGTTTCACCCATCTACATGTGCAGACAAATTAAGCAGGTTCTAAAAATTAAACTGTGAATGCATTCTTGAGCAATACCTGAATATTGTAATCTGCAAAAGACTTCATGTGCATTCTTAAAATCAGTCTTAATCTGAGCATATGATATGTTTTTTTGTTTCAGTGTATATAAAACACTAGACAAGAACTAGAGTACAGTGTGATAAAAGGTATCTTATCTTTGCTATATGTCCTACATCAACTTGAATGGCAGAGAGGGACCTGGGAGTGCTGGTTGACAACCAGCTGAACATGAGCCAGCAGTGTGCCCAGGTGGCACGGAAGGCAAATGGCATCTTGCCTTATATCAGGAATAGTTTGCTAGGGATGTAATTCTGCCCCTGTACTTGGCACTAGTGAGGCCTCACCTTGAGTATTGTGTGCAGTTCTGAGCTCCTCACTGCAAGAAAGATATTGAGGTGCTGGTGTGGGTGCAGAGGAGAGCAATGAGACTGGTGAAGGGACTGGAAGGAAAGTCTGATGTGGAGATGCTGAGGGAGCTGGGGTTGTTTAGCCTGGAGGAGACTCAGTGGGGGACCTTAGTCTCTATATTTACCTGAGGGGAAGTTGTAGTAAGGTGGGGGTGAGGCTCTTCTCCCAGGGTGATTAGACACTGGAATGGACTGCCCATGCAGAGCACCTGGAGGTGTTTAAGGGAAGATTGGATGTGGCACTTAATGACCTGGTCTAGTTGATGTGGTGGTGTTATAGGCTGGACTTGATGATCTCAGAGGTCTGTTCCAGCCTCAGTAATTCTGTGAATTTCAAAAGCTATGTGTTGGGATGCAGTGGTGGGGAGCATTTTTATAATTGCTGTGTATTGCTGTGTTATGTATAAGTGAGGATACTATGTTGAATATGATTTCCAAAACATCTTTCATTTTTTGAGATAAAGTGCTTCATGGACTTTTCAAAAGTAACTTAGGCTCCTGACATCTGTAAATGTCATGACATCTGACATTCAATCAGAAGTAGATGTTAAGTATTGGTAGATTTTATATAGCACATTCTGCACTCAGACTTTACTGTAAAATTGCAGACATTGCTAACAACATTTATTGAATCTAGTGTGTTCTGTTTTCTGCTGTTATCTGTATCTCTATTTTGTATTTAGTATTTTTGATAGGTTTTCTTAATAAACAATTAAACACTGTGTGATTTTTTTTTTTTTTTTTATTAATGCTGACCCATTATTCAAAGACTCTTTTTTTCCCCCATTAGATAACTCCTGGAGCAGGCAGTAGCAGGAAAACGGTTCACTTGTCCCAGGATTCTCTTCACCATGAGTAAGTATCAGTGATGGGAGTTATAACTTTTTATTATCATTTGCTTTACAGTAGTGCTCTGGCCCAAAGCCACATTTTACAACTGTAAAAACATGTGATGAGAGAGCCTCAGCTCAGTTACATAATGATCTATCTGTAATAATATTTATAATCCTTTGGAATTCATTTTATGTTTCATAAGGAAACATGCAGTTCAGTGCTTTGTAAATGTGCTTTTATTAACTTGGTGAGTATATGCTTTCCTAAAACACAACACTGTTTATGGTTACATACCAAATATGGGTCATTTAAAAAGACCTGCTTCATTTTTTTTCCAAAGGGAAATTCAGAAAAGCCAAGTCGGAATAGTTGAGAATTAACAGGCATCACATCTTTGACTCTTAAACAAGATGTACTGTATGAGGAAGGAGGTTTTCATGAATTACACAAAAGACATTGAATTAATTGTTTGGATACATGTAAATAGGGAATGTCATTCAGTTCATTTTGTTGTTCCAGAGTGCCATTACTGTAAACACTTACCTTGTTCAGCTGGCAGCATTTAGCGGTGTTATTTCTTGGTTGTCACTTTTTAGTAGTTGCAATAATTTTTTATTTTCCAAATCAGAAATCTAAAATGCAGACAGACATAACGAAATAGCATATTTGGGAATATTTTTATGTTCTAGTTGCTATTAGATTATAGCAACCACAGCTTAAAACAAAACTTGCCAAAGCATGTATACTACAAACATCAGGTCATCAGTGCCAACTGTTTTGTGCTACTAATCCACTTCTCTTGCACACTGTGACTTGCTAATAAATGTTCACTAAAGATCTTGTGATTTCATAAGTCATTTCTACCCTAAAATACTTGAACTGGTATTTTATGGGGTTTGCTTTTTCTTATTTTATTAAAATAAACAAGCACAGTGAACAGTGTCCACAGTGCATGGACAAAACAGTGCCAGTGTCATTCATTTACAACTTATTTTCCTTGATCACCTTAAACACAGGAAAAGTTAGCAGTGTGCAGGTTTGGTGGCAGCAGGTCTGGTATACAAAAATGTGAGAGTTGACTGTTCATCAACAAATTCACAAAAAGTGATTAAAAAGCCCCAAGACTTACTGATTTGTGACTTAAAAGACTAATTTAGACCAGACAATTCCATGGCATCATCTTCTTTCAGTATCTGAAGAATTCTAGTGTTGTCATGTGACTTCTGTGGGGTTAAAAAAAAAAAAAAAAATTAAAAAAAAAAGAGTAAACTGCATTGCATCATAGATTCATTCAGGTTGGAAAAGACCCTTGAGATCATCAGGTCCAACTATTAACCCTGCTCTACCAAATTCATGTCTAAACCACATTGCCCCATCTAGACAACTTTTAAACGCATCCAGGGATGGTGACTCAGATGCCTTTCAATGACTTTTTTTTTCCTAATGCATACCCTAAACCTACCCTGGTGCAACTTGAGGCCATTCCCTCTTACTCCTATTCTATCACCTGTTGGAAGAGACCAGCACTTAGCTCACTCTATTGTCCTTTCAGGTACTTGTAAAGGGAATTCAACTACTTAAGAAAAAGTATGACTAGGCTAAGCTTAAGTCTTTGATTACACTCCTAGGAGAACTTGCAAGCATAGTAGCATATAATGTGATGGTCTTTTTGTGCACTGCTATAATGAACAGCATTATTTTATCCTTTGCTTACATGAGTAAGAGGTAGGAAGTATATGTAATTTCAGATTCCCTTGGGTTTTATTTTTAACTCTCCTTTTCATTTTGCAAGT
The DNA here is from genome assembly GCA_033816785.1 of Picus viridis. Taxonomy (NCBI): domain Eukaryota; kingdom Metazoa; phylum Chordata; class Aves; order Piciformes; family Picidae; genus Picus; species Picus viridis. The sequence continues at coordinate 6,876,787 of CM066577.1, forward strand.
GTCAAGATTTGTCCCAGGTTTGTGTAATGCTTACTAGAGCTAGTTTCAGCTGTTAATTCAGTTCTATGTGATTGTAGTGTGTGTGCGTGAACCTATGTTAGTATACTTTAACTGCTATTGAGGGAAAAGTTCCACTGCAAGTTCTAATTCTTGCACATCATAGAATCATAGAATGGCTCAGGGTGGAAGGCACTTTAGATACCATCTACTCCAACCTCTCTGTCATGGGCTAGGACACCCTTCAACTAGCCTCAGCTGCTTAAGGCCTCATCCAACCTGGCCTTGAACACCCTAATGGAGGGGGCATCCATGACCTTCCCAGGAAACCTATCCCAGAGTCATACCATCCTCATACTGAGGAACTTTTTCTTAAAATGTAGTCTAAACCTACTCTTCCTCAGTTTAAAACCATTCCACCTTGTCCTGTCCTAGACATCCTTGTGAAAAGTCCCTCTCCAGCCTTTCTGTAGGATCCCTTCAGGTATTAGAAGGCATCTATAAGGCTGCCCCAGCATCTTCTCTAGGCTAAACAGCCTCAGCTCCTTCAGCCTATCCTCATAGCAGGAGTATTCCAGCTCATCTTTGTGGCCTTTCTCTAGACTTGCTCGAACAGCTCTGTGTCCTTCTTGTGATGGGGATATCAGAACTGGACACAGTATTCAGTGTCTCAGTCCATATTTTCTCTGTCAAATAAGGCTGCCAGTGGTCAAAGTTGCACACTTGCATGGAAGCAGAAGCCACTTAGTTAACAGAGTTTGAATTTCACTTTAGAGTCAAACTCAGGCCTCAGTTTGTGTAATAATACATCAATAATTACCACGTAGTCAACATTATCTGAAAATTTTTTTGTCCATAATCATTGATAACACTTCAGTACTAAATATGGAATGATTTTTATTTATAGTACATGCATTACAGTATATTAAAATGCAATCATTTATTGTTTTATGTAATAACATATAAAACCTAAACATAATTACCTGTAAAGGCAGTAGCTACTCAGAAGTTAAATTTGTGGTGCATTCTTTCAAAACTATTACAGACAAAGAGAGTTCAATAAATGTACCCCATTCAAATAAAGCATAGCCAAAGGCTGTCTTTTCCTGGCAGACAATAAAATATCCAAAAGCACGTACAGACTGGTCATATGACAGCATGTGCTTTGTTAGTTATATTGTTAAACATGTCTTTTCTTTTTCTCCCACAGCCACTGGTTTAGCCCTGGGGCTAGGAAGGAGCACAGCCAGGTAAGAACTGCTTTGATCAAGAACAGTTTACTTGAAATATATAAAAGAATTTAACTACCTCTGCTCCAGAAATAGTAGATGTTTTAAGACGTTATAAACAAAGCAGGTATGATTTCATATTTTTTTGTAAGGAAACATTAACAGCCATGCCTTTTAAAAAGCCCCTTAATTAAAAATCTTTAATTAGTCACTTAATTTCAGTTCAGTGTCTTTGAATTTTAACAGGCTCAATGAAATGTCTGATCATTTTTGTAATGGTTTTGTTAATCATAGTCTCTCCAAATGATGCATTTCTCAAAATGCTGGCAGGCAAAACATTTGACTCAAAAAATCAAGAGAGTGAGAACAGTGACAAGAGCAAAGAGGCTTCTGCAGGAAGATCTTCAGTGCCATTTTTCTGCATTTGAATGGTTAAAATGACCAAAGCAGTAAAAAGTGAACTGTTATCTGTCCATCATGGTACATATATTGGTGAAAATATCTCACTAATTTGTCTGCTGAGCCCCCACCATGTAGTCCTGTGAATTTTGAAGAGATGTGGTTGAGGCAATGTGAAGGCATGTTCAATACTTGATTAGCAACATGATACTGTATTTCTTTTGCTTGTCTTCAGAAATGGAGCAACACCTTTCTTTATGAGTGGTAGTAAGATCTAAACAGAACATCTTATCCAAGAACTATACAATGTGAAACTTAGTCTGGTTTTATGTCGTAAATGTATGCTTAACTTCAGCTATTCCACAAAAGTAGCTGAGTATGTCATCAATATATTGAAATTTAAAAGTTCCGTAGTACATTTTTGTTTTTTTCCAGTTGGTAAAAAGTACTATAACACAGTTAGTTTCATTAGATTTGTACCAGTTGACTAGTACACTTTTAAACTGAAATACATTTAAAACTGTAAAAGGAAGAAAGATGTGAAGCACTCATCTTAGGATGATCCATCACGAATACTTGTAGCTCAAATAAGTCACAGTTTAGTCTATACCCTTTCCTGTTCTCTTCCCTCTTCTTTTGAACTCCAGAGCAAGCTGAATCTCTCAAAGTTATATTACTTACTATGACTGCCAGAGTGGATGAAATATGGCACAGTTTTAGCTGTAAATTGTGAAGTTTTAATCTGTTATACAGTAAGATGACTCTCTCTTAGCATCTAAATGATTTGCATTTAATTTTTGGTTTTTTTTAAAACACATTTCCTAGTAGAAGGAACACATTTTAAAAAAAAAAAAAGGTAAATAAGAGTGCTACATCCCAATTAATCATGAATAAAACAATATTTTTAATTGCATTTTCTAGTATCATGATTGTCTCACATAGCAGAATACTTACTGAAGATGTACTGTTTACTTCTTTAAAAGATTCTATGCTTAAAACAGTGTGGAAATTTCCATGCTGAGAAATACATTAAACTCGTGTCACACACTTGGCATAGAGTGTGCAAAATGTCTGCTTAGTTAGTGTGTATGATGACAAATTGATTCATGTTTCTCAGATAATAGTAGATTTGAAGTGTTCAAGGTCAGGTTGGATGAGGCCTTGAGCAACCTGGTCTAGTGGAAGGTGTACCTGCCCATGACAGGTCCCTTCCAACCCACACCATTCTATGAATCTGGGTATTGATAACAGTAAGACTGTTCTCCTTAGCTTGCTCATTGCTTAGTCTTTGTACAGATGTCATGCTCATAAAAATTGTGGCTACATTTAGACATGAACTGTAAGTGCTCTTGGTTTGTTGATGTTAACAGAATGAAACAGTCATTTTGCAAAGATGTATCAGAACAGGTTGTCTTGTGTTTACATATCCTTCAGATTTCCTTTTAAAATCATACTGCAGCATTTTACTGCATCTGAGGACTTGGTAGTTGAAACAACAAGAAACATTTCTTCTATAAGTAGCAAGTTATAGAGAGCTGAGGAAAAATCAGTCCAGTGCAATTCTATAAATAGGAGCCATGTTTTGGAGTCCATACTCATGTACAGTATTAAGATGTAGTTGGCCAAGTCATAAAGTTCAGCATTCACTAATTTCTAGTGGGCTCTCCAATGTGTTTGCTGTGACTATTAGATCCCCTTGTAGTATTTTTCTCAACAGTCTTTCATTTCATACCTTCTTTGATATATGATTAGATTCAAGAAACAGTTGTTTGGGTTTTTTCAGTCTAGTTTTACTTCATTTAACTTTTTGACTTTTTTTTTAATGTTATTGCCACTTTACTCATCATGACAACTCTAACACTGGGAACAGACTTTGGAGTATTGGAAACGGTTTGGAAAAGAGTCTTCCTTTATTTGTCTAAAAATAAATAGAGTAAATCAGAGCTTGTTCCAAAAGCTGAGTCACTGTTTTAGTTAAATGAATCCTTCATTACTCCTACTTTGCCACTATTATGGGAACCTTTAATACTGTGTTTTTGTTGCTTCTGCAATTTTGATATTACAAAAGCTCCTGGGGCTTAGAACAGTTTGTAACTGTTTCATAACTGCTTGGATTCATGTGCCAGCCTGACAACTTTTGCACAGTGTAAGTGTTCTCCAGCATTTTGTCGTTACACAATTTTGAAAACTTTATCTGCAATTTTGATATTGTAGAAACTTACAGCTCGAGTAACAATGAAATGGTGAATTCCATGGCTGTCTGATCTGCTGAGAGGATGCTTGCATTTTTATATTTTCAGTGATTTAAGAATTTTAAGTTGGGGGGTGGGGGGAGAGATATATCTTGAAATATTTTGCTAATACTGTAAAATCCTGTAGGATATCTGTCACTGAGCCTTTAGTGAAAACTGTTGAAAGCTTCCTCAAGACAGGAAAGAATGGCATTGTTAGGATAACATTTCTAAAAAGCAAACTAAGGCATTGTTTGTGAGAAAATTTTGAACTTTTTTTTTTTTTCCTTCTAATAGCTTCAACTCTTGCGTGACAACCGGTCAGAGAGAGGACACAAGAAGAACAGCTCTGTAAAAACAGCTAGCAGGTAAGTTGATGCTTCAGCTCTTATTGATGCTGTTTGTGAATTTATCACTTTCTTAAGTCTCTCACATTTTTATATAAGAAGTGACACCATCATTTGTGGATATTTTCAGAGCTCTTCTGGGTTCTCTCATGATGTTCTTCAAATTTATTTTATATGACATAATCTAGAGTAGGAGTATCAGATTTTATTGGTGGCTGCATCCAGCAACATTTATTAAAGTTGATCTCCTTAGTAAACATTAGAATTAAATGGATGCCAAAGTAAGATTTGTGCTTCTGGCATTTAAGTTAAGTGCTGAAAAAAATGTATGAAATTACCATTATGTATACATGCTTTTGAAATCAAGAGCATAACTCAAATGGTATAACACTTAAATTGTTCTTATATCATATTTTGACAATAAAAGTTTCATTGTGAAGACTTATTAAAAAGAAATCTAGTTCTACCCTCCAGCTTTTTTTCCCTCCCCTCAAAAGGCAAAAGATTCAACAGTGCACTGATGGGCACTAGTCTAAGTGTCTGTTGCTAGAGGGTTTTTTATGCAGGTGTTACCTGCTGAATCTCTTCTGCCAAATAATTATTTTAATTCTGGTGTGTTTCACTTGCTGTGCACAACATCTTAACACGGTTTTTATGTTGTTCTGTCAAGATGTCTATGTGCTTTCAAATTACTTTTTAAAATGGCAATGCTTAACTTTGGTTTTGTCAGGCAGTTGTCTTTCAGGCAGTTGTCTTTTTGTATATATGGGGTTATCCTGAAGTAAGTTTTGAATACTGTCAAATACTTGCTTTAATGAATACTTGGAAAGGGAGACAAACACTTTTTACAAAACCATGCATATTGAATATGAATCTATTATTTGTATACAAGTTCTGGTTACACATTCTAAAATATTATTTACGTGGGTGTTGATCCTTTATCTTCAGAAATTGTGATTACCTTTGTCTTTTAAACAGTGTATGTTAAGGCAAAACAAATTTAAAAGCTTATGTATACTTTTTCTGGCATAAGATTGTTAAATCATTTTTTTTTTTTGCTCCAGAACTTAGAATCACATCACTTTAGATTCGAATTTTCACCATAAATGCACTCTTATTATCAGGCTGCTTGCATGAAACTAAGAGTATACAGCGTGCAGTGAAAAACATAATATTTGAAGTCAGTCTAGAATCTTTTTATTGCACTGTTGCAATGTAAAAAAGGTGTCTGAGGAATCCAGAACCATGAGTTACATGTTTGTTGTTCTGACCAGTGAAGCTCTTGTGAAGTGTTTGTTACCTACACAAGGAGTTAGAAAAGCGATCATTTTTTTTTTTAATTACATTAAATACCTGAAGTGATCCTCAACATCTCTTCACGTCCAATCAGCAGTACATTAATAGACTTTTATCCCAATAAACATCTAATTGGGTTGTGTAGAAACACTGGATGGCAAATCTGAGATTGAAGACTGATGTTTTACATAAAATATCTGTAGTATTCAAGTGAGACTTAAATAAACCATTATGGTATACATAAAGCCTGAGTATGTTGTCATCCTTTAAAAACAGCGCCATCCTGGTACCATCATTGTTGCTTTCAAAGACTTTTTCCTCCAGCTGGGGTCAAGTTAGTTAAAAATAGCTATTTGTGCTTTTTCAGAAAACCAACTTTTTCTCTGCCTACCTCAGAAACTTTACTGTTCATTCTTCTAAGTGACTTGAACATAAGTTCTCAAACATCTATGAGAACTATATTTTATCAGGCCATCTGCTGTCTTTCAATATCAAATCATATACATCTTGTTTACAAGACATATATTGAACAAATTTACACATTCTTGTTACAGTTTAGCTGCTGAATGTAAGAATTTAATTTGCACAATGTGCAAACATTTTTTTGGTCTCTGGCCAAAAGCATGTCTACGAGGTTTTTTTTTCTATAGGTTAAGTGTTCTGTAACCTAATATTTTGCTTTTTCTCAAATACTCCTGCAGACAAAATAGAGATTGAATTTCCAATACACATAAGAACAACACATGACAAATACACAGTCCATTCCCTCATAGCTTCATAGTATCTCTTCTCATTCAATTCAAGATAATTTCTCTGGTATTCTGTTCCTTACAAATGAAATTCGTTGTAACATGCATCAGATTTATCTGTGGATAATATTGAAGGCTGATTTTGTTGTGACTTAATTTTGAATTATCACTTATACCTGAAGGGCCAATTTTAGTTGCACCAGACAATACAGAGAAGGAAAATGCTTGTGCATAACAAAATACATCTAGAAATTGTTGTTTTGGTAGCAACAATTGTTCATAGTTAGTAAAATGTGAACATCACCTTAGTTGCAAATGTGCATCTTCATTATTGTGTAAAAAAATCTTAAGATGGGAATCTGTCATTTAGATTTTTACATAAGCCCAAATACTTTCAAAAAACATTCAACTACAGTGATGCTAATCAAATGTCACAAGGTTAAGTTGCAGAATTAAGAAACACTGTAGTAAATCTTTCACTATTTCACTGTACTGGGTGCTTATGCAGTTAAATCTTCTGTTGAATGCATGTCTTCACTCACATCTGAAAGTCTGAAGGTTTCTGAAATTGACTCTAACACATTCAGAAACTAATTTACACCATTATAGTTGACACATCAAGGTAATTCAGATGAGTAACCCCCTTAAAAAGAGGCATGCAAAAAATAATGTCTGTGACCATGGTTGTACGGTTCTTACTGTTTGTGGCTAAATGCAGTGATAGGACAGTAACAGTGGGTAAGTATTGGGTATTCTATACAATTATTGTACTTAGAATGCAGTTTAATCTGCTTTTATTGCAAGACCAGATTTCTCTGCGTCTTTCTTTGTATAGTTTTCTCATGACTGTATTAATTTTTGTGGGCCTATCTTTTTTTTGTTTGCTATTCTGTAAAACCCTTTTTCTGGTTTCAACATATGTATTAGGTGTACATATGCACACGCTTCTCTATGCTTGCCTTTTGGGTGACTGGACACCACTCTTGTCTCAGTATGTAGACAATATGTAAATAGTCACATTAGATCAGTAACTTGTGGAATAGTTTGCTCTAAATACATCAGAAAGGTGTGGGGCTGAAAGTGCAGCAGTGGTCTGCAGTTGTCTATGTGTTAGTATCATATTGATACTTTCTTGGCAAGCTTTACTGTGTACTGGGTTGCTTGTGTTAGGTGTCTTCTGTTCAAATTAAGAATAATAAACCAATCTTACACAAAGTAACAGGAAATTTTACTAGTGGCAAGATAATTATATTGTTGAGAACTGTTGATATGGCTACTGGTAAACCACATATTAAGGAGAAGAGCAGTCCTGCACCAGAAAACTTAGAACCTGGATAGATTATATTACACTGATACAGTTTGGTACATAGGGTCTTCTGTATTCAAGACATTAAAATATATATATATATATTTATGCTACCTTTACAGATAAACTTTAATCTATAAGGATGTCATTTTCCCATTACATATTTAAATTATGTTAACAGTACTAAATAATACGTGTTTAGAAACTGCATTTATTTAACCTGTGTAGCCTTTTAAAAGTTACGTGTTTTCATTATCTCCCTGCATTAGGAAAGAAACAGTCCCCTCCCCAATTCAGTCACCCTGCTTAGAGGTGTTCATTCATCCGGCTCCCATGCTCTTTTGCCAGTGAAGGAGGGGTTTGTTTGTGTTTTTTAATATTCTTTGGGTAAAACCAGCCTGGTTAGCTCAACTCACCTATTTAAATTGTCTGGGTTTGTACAAGCTGTATTAGAGATTGCTCACGTGATTTCTTCCTCAGCAGTGCTGTGGAGATGATAATCTCCAGCAGATGTGTGATAACAAATAGCTTGGGATAGTAATGTCTTCATCTGGTGCATTTGTTAGCAGACCAAATGTGTGTCTGTAGCCTCAGGCTGTGGGCAAACAATTGAACATGATTGAGTTATGGCGAGTTAACAAGTTGCTGCTAGGCAGCTGAACTGCCACAGTCGACCGTGGGCTCATTGTTTGCCTGTTCCCATCACAAGGTAAAACACATTTTCTTAAGTCACTTTTGCAAGATTTTATTAAAATGAATTCTACCTAAAGAAGATTCCCCAGAGCTAAGAGATTCATTTGGTCATCAGTGGAGACAGCATTGAACAGTATTTTTCTGAGCTGCTGCAGCAGGGTTTTGAATTTGTAATTTTATTGCCATATATATGTGGGGGACCTCCATCACACAACCATCTGCCCATCTCTAGATATTTAATACATTTTTCCTCACAATAACTTTATGAAGTTAGGAGTTAATTTTATCCTTGTTTGACAGAATAACCAGAATGTTCTGTTTAAGCAACTTGAATATTTTGCCTCTAGTCATACAGGTGATGCCATAACTAGTTAAATTATGCTGTAATCTAGAAACAACATAATTGTAGATCAGGAAAACAGCAGATTATTGAATAAGTTAAATTTGGGTAATTATTTTGTTTACTACACATAATGGTCTCATGTCATGTTTCTTTTATGGTGTGTTTCTGTTAAGAATCAGTAATGGGCTTATCCACATTTATTACTTTTTTTTCTTACTGTACTGTAAGAATTTGACACATGCTGGAATTGAGAATCTGTAAAGAAAGTAGTGCCCAAAGTTTCACTGCTTACTGGGTATTTTTATCTTGATAATTTTGTGTGGGCTTTCCACACTCAAATGCCTCTTTAAAGATCATTAAAAGGGGGTGAACAAAGAGTTCTTTAAATGGAGGTGGGGGAAAAGATATCTTTAAAAGGGGGGAACAGGGGGAAAGCCATTGGTAATTCTTACATAGTTCGGTTGTGGCTTGGAAGAAAGCTGACTTGTAAAAGTGACTGTAAGTTGAAGCAGAATTACACAAGTTAGGTTTCAACTAGCTAGCTAATGCTGTGGTAACAATCTGGTCAGTGTAGCAGCAGTTTAGTATGAACCAGTTAGCCACTTCTTGTAGACCATAGTTTGAGGGAGAGGTAGTAGCTAAGTTTTTCTTTAAAAATCATCAGGAGCCACCTACTCAAACATTACTACACTGTGACAGGCAGCCTGTGTACCAGTAGTCAAATGATCACCTCTTGCTGCTGTATTTTGAGCTGACATGAAGTATTCAAAGTCTTCACCTGCCACAGTGAGCAGCACAGTCTGAAACAGGGGTATTTGCACATCTGGAGGACACATTCAGGAAAGCAGACTCTGGAAGCAGTACAAGAAGGGTTATGTAAAGGAAGTAACGTCAGGTGTTACTAGATGGCATCAAATGTAAATAAAGCATCAACAATACCCCAGAGTGTAAGTCCTAACTACACCATGTTCTCTGCAACTGACTCTTTCTGGCCTTCCCATAGTTTTTCTTAGTTTAGTTTGAATATGTGCCTTGTGATGATGCAAGAGGATGACTTTCAATTATATTCACTTTTTGTAACTAGCAATATTCACTGTGAATTAGTATTTAAAGGAAGTTTCTCAGAGAAAATGATGCCAAACCTGATGACAGTGTTTTAGAAGTGTATTATTTCTTTGGTTAGAAGTACAGCTTTCTGTTTTTCTCAGTTTGAAAGGGAAACTCCCACTTGTACATTTCTACAGTACTTGCTCATTTTCATTTGATGATAAGGATCATGGTACTTTTTTACACAGATGTGACAAATAGCATTGCAGCTGCTCTTTATTTGATCTTCTAAAGAGACAAAGATGTGCAAGGATTCTGCCTGCTCCATCTTTCCCACCGTGTCATCTGTTGTTTGGGAAAGAGTCCTAATTTGCAGCAGATACAAAACTATTTGTCGAGTTACAGGTTTGCCAAAAATAAATGAAACCATTAATTACTACATTTTTTGAGCAGCTGTTAATGGATTGGGATAAGAAAACTGTACATTAGACTACTGGTTAATTACAAGAACTGTAATTGTTTAATGTGGTTTATGTGGAATGAAATTACACTACCAGAGGAGGTAAATTCAGCCAATTTTTGAAGATGATACACAAAAATGTGCACCTAGTTTAGACTGCAGTAAAGCTAAGGAATGCATAGGTGTTTTACTAGGTGATTCACTTCTGCCATCACATGAACACATATTCTCAACAAAGATACTTTAAAAGAAGCAGTATTTAAACACACCATTTAATTCAAGTGTAAAATTATTAAAAGTAGGACATTAATATCTTGTAAACCCAGAGCTAATAACGCAGGAGATATAGACATACCATCAAAAATCCAAATGTGTTTACATCATTAGAAATTAACAACTAAGCAGTTTTATCTCCTCTTCGGAGTGCCGTGAAGCAGTAACTGTACTGTTATGATTGGTGCTTAATGATATTTGCAGTTCCAGATTAAATTATGTGAATGTTTGAGGACACATTGCTTTCCTCCCATGCTGTCACCCTTGGGGACAACATTATTCCATCAGTTTGGTATTTTCTTCTCTGGGAAGAACAGAAGATTGTACCATTTTGGAAGAGGGCAATTCCTGATTGAGTTTTCTGCACCATAACCTTATTTTAAGGTCCAGAAAAGATTTTCATCTGGGAGAAGTGGATGAAGACAACAGTTAAATCAAAATGCAGCCAATATGTGATGCTTTAATTTTATGGAAATCATCAAGCCTTAGTATTGCTTCATGGAGAGATGTAAAGTATCTGTTTATTAAATGAACGTTAGTAACTGTCTTAAAAGTATCATATTTTAATGCCACTACAATGAGAATACTTGCAAAAGTAGCAGAAATTTTGAAGAGAATTCATTTTTCCATATTATCTGAGCAGTTTCCTTGAATCTTTAATGCAAAACCAGTTAAGTACAAAACCACAAGCCAAGTGTTGTTGTTACTGCTCTAAAATCTAATATACTTTATAATATTGTACACAAATAAGCTGATAAATGACACTGAAAAATTTGTCACTTAGAACTGATTTCCAGATACACTTGAGCCTGTTAACTAACAAAGTCAGTTAGTCCTGATTTTAATATATATATATGTGTGTGTGTGTATCTAAAATTAAAAAATCAGATAATCTCTAGTAATTGTGTACTTCTGGCTCTTACTGGTGTGCCATCTAAATTGATAGCACCTTGCTCTCACTCAACTGCACTAGTGTTTCTCTTTTTTTTGCTCATGTTTGCGCTCCACAGCTCAAGCTTGTCTCAGCTTTCCTGTTAGAATGCTAATGGCATAAGTATAAAGTTAATTTGGGCTTGAAAGGTGTGATGACCCTTCCTGCTGTTAAAGTTCTGAGCAGGAACTATGTGCAGTTACCTGCCCTGTAGTTCTGCTGAGTGTGTAACCCTTTGTTAAGCAGTCTGGTTTTTTTTTCAGTCTGGTTTTCCACTACTCATTTGTCCCACCATCTCCTCATGTCACAAGAAATCTGTGACTCTTCTGTCTGGTTCACCACACAAGCACGTGGAAGCTGTGTACCACAAACATAAGGATAAATAGCCATGCTTAAAGGAAAGTTTTTACACTGAGTTCCTGCTAGCCTCAAAGGGATCTCTGAATTTCAAACACGTAAAGCAGCATCTAGTGGTGCGCGTTCACTAAAATTCCAACACAGAGGCACACTGACTTCTATTCAGACTGTGATTCTATGTAAGGAGAGAGCTTAGAAGAGCATTTAAGTGGTTTGCTTCAAAACACATAAAATTTTCATGCTTATTTCCTTTGTTGATACTTTGAAATTGTTACTCCTTGTTTTAGAAATACATTTCAGCCTGTTTAGAAACCAATGCTCAGCACCTGTCCAAGCCAAAAGGAAGCAAATCACACTGTTCAGGCTGCTGATTTGGGGATTTTGGATTTAGTTTTGCTGTTGGTCACTTTTATACATATTCTTCAAATTGCTCATGTTGCCAATCAACAATATAGAAGAGAAGGACGTAAGTGAAGATTTTGCTGTTAAAGAATTATGGAACTAAAAAGACATAAAAACAATCAGTGTTTCTTTAATGTTCCCTTACTACTTTGTTTTATAAAGTCAGATTTTGTATTCATTCCTACATACGCACACACCTTGTAGTCAATGGAGTTGCATGACAGTTACTGAGGGAAATGGGTGCAGAGTATTAGAGAGCATAATTTGCTTAATATTCAGTCTCTGCTGTAGTGATTTCTCTTTTTTCCCCCCTCTCAGCCCAAGCTGCATCAATTATGTCTTTGTTAGATTATTGGCTCAAGTAGAACTGTAGCATCTTGGCCATGTGATAAGATTGTGCGAAGTTGTTTGTCGAATACAGAGTGAAAGGGAGTCCAGCTGTGGGGCTATTACTTTCTTGGAACTGTTTGGAAGGCAGTAGGTTAAGGACTGACAACAGTGGTAGTAGTACAAAAAAAGTAAAAAAGGTTCTGGATCACTGGTCCAGATCTGGGTCTGAATGACTGATTAAAAATACATTGTGCTGGCTGTTCACCTAGATGAATTGAGTAATTAGTCTCTAATATTGGACCAAAATCATTCCAGTTGGCCATGGTTGCTCACCTTCCCAGCACAGAGGTAAAGAAAAAAAGATGACATGCGTTGACTGAGTATTGAGTGCTTCCAACCTGACGAAGCATTTTCCTTCCTACATTTTGAGCTACCACATTAGATACTTCATTTTTCAGTTTTGCTTTTTGTTCCATACCTGCTTTAAAAGTGAAAGATTTTGAATGTGATGCTAATGATGATCCAGAACTTCAAGAGATGGTTTTAAGAGTCTTTTCAATAAAATATATTTGTCCTGCACTCAGCTATTTAGTGAATATCATACTTAGTAAACAAATACATATCCAGAAATACCTGGAAGAAAGTATAGCTTTATCTAGTCCTTCTGTTGAAATATCTGTTCAACACCATGGCTACTACTAAAGTCAAAAAGATATTTTCAAAATCAGTTCAGAGCTGGATCATGGCCCATATCTTCTGGTTGTGAACAATGTTGTTGCAGGATGAATTTAATAAATAAATAAATAAATAAAAGAATATTTGCATGCTTTAGAATGTGTGAAGCAACATTGTCTTGCAGCAGGATCGCATTCTGTTACTGCAACCTATCTTCTAGCTGTGCTTCACCATTGCACAAATATGAGCATTATTTTTAGCAAGTGTTCCCTGACACAAAACGATGATGGAACTTGCTGTCAAAGATGTCTAGTACTATCCTGTATTAATATAAAATTTATATACTGAATGAGTATAAAAATATTCATTTCCTGTTTTGAAAATGTGAAATTAAGTCATTTGTTGAAGAAAACTCATAAGTTCTAGCTATTTCATTTTTAATAAAAGTGGATTATTTTTTTCCTGTTTCATGCCCTCACTGTTCCTTGGCAACTTGTTTGTACACCAAGATATTGGTTTGGATTTGCCTTTGTGTAATTCATATACTTTCGATCAAGTCCAACTCATGCCCAATTATATTACACTAAATTAACATAATTCAACAGATGTTGATATTTAAATGTTTTCTGGCATTCACATTCTGGACAGCTGTCTTAGAGCTTGGGGAAAAGGCAAACATTTAGAGTTAAATGCTGAACATATGCTTAAATTACTAATTAGAAACAAGAAAAAACAATGCATTATCCTTTCTGAGGGCAGTAGGGCCTCTACTACAGAATTCTCTCTTTTTTCTGAGAATCAATTCACAATAAAGTAAGTGACTTGAGATTGAGTGTCAAGACATATGTAGTGATGGAAGTGTTTATATTGTATTTGTTAAAATTGTGCCAATGTGGAGCTGAACGTAAATTTGTAGAGTTCATGTAAGTTTTGGATGACTGCTGTGTCTGAATGACACAAAGTGCTGAAAAAGATAACAGGAAGGCAATGTATTAGGATGTAGTATTATGTGATGTGGTAATTTGATGGGGCTGGGGAAGATTTTATTCGCCTCATTATAGGATTGCACTAGCACTTCCAATAATACAGGCACATCACCTTTATGTTTAAAGTTATATTGCATACAGGTTGGCATAGTATGAAAGCAGTATGATAGAGTTGCATGGATTTATCACATCTGGTTAAGATTTAGTAATAGGTAAATAAAGTGCATAGCTGTTTTGGTTATTGCAATGACTTTCACACTCATGGAAGCAGATAAAGGAATCTGTCTATATATGATGTCATTCTTTAGACAAGCCTGAAGAAAGGCTTTGCTGTTTGTCTAGGAAGTGGAGCAATTCAGTATGGAACTGATCTCACTTGGATGGTCTTTGAGAATCATGATACCAAAAAGAAATATATATATATTAATTTTCATAAGCATAACAAAAATTATATATGTTGCATATGCATTGTATTTCTTCATTATATTGCTAGTTATTTAGCACTGAGTGAAAGTTTCTGTACAAACAACGTATTTTGTAGGCAAGGCTAATTTACAGCAGTACTGATCTACCTGTCCTAGCCAAGTGAGAAATCCTTTTAATGTTGCCAGCACTGTAGTGTTAGATGAAGTCAGGGTGGTAGTCAACATGCAGAAAATTAGCATGAGGAGGCATCTATGAATTTCTGAATCATTTCACACATGAAAAGCAAAATCAAGCAAAACAGAAAACCAAACAGATATTTAAGTCTTTGATTTCCAGGATTTTGTCTCCTGATACTACACATCACCAGCACTGAATTCATGTGTTACATAAAAGCCAGGAAATTCTTCACATTCACTGAGAAGTTTTGATGGAGGTAGAGGTAGACCTTATGTAGAGCCTGAGCATTTTATCTCAGTTTCTCATTAGCAAAAGTCTATTTTTTGTGGAAAAAAAGACTCGGGTGCAGAACTGTTCACCAAGAATGCAGCTGTCACAGTAGTAGCAGTGTGGAGTGATGCGAGTGCTCTGGAATGCTAACACCCCGATTGCCACCAGGCACACATGCATGTGTTTCTGTAATAAATAACAACATAGATTTCAAATATTGATTTGACCTAAGGATGGGTAAGTTTGTGCTGAGTGAGGTTTAGCTGAAATGTTCTTATCAAAATATTGCTGGATTCTCTTTCGGAATTGCCCCATACTATAATACGAAGATGTAGAGTTCAGATCTTCATTGTTAAAGCAACTATTCTGATCACTGTTCTTTGTAGTCATCTATTGCCCAGAAATGCTGACCTCCAAGTAGTGTCCTGTGCATCTACTGGAAGTTAGGAGGCCATTTGCATATTTTAGAAAGCTAAGGAGTGTGGGTGTCTTCATAATGGACAAGGTGCCATCCATCTCTTATTATCCACAAGGCACATGCATTGCTGTAAATGTCATTCTTCTATGGATGTTGTAAGCCATTGTAAGAATCATAAATAGAATCACAGAAGCAATAAGGTTGGAAAAGACCCAAAAGTCCAACCTGTCACCCAAGACCTCATGACTACTAAACCATGGCAACAAGTGCCACGGCCAGTCCCCTCTTGAACACCTCCAGGGACGGCGACTCCACCACCTCCTTGGGCAGCACGTTCCAGTGGCTAACAACTTTCTGTGAACTCTTTCTCCTCACCTCCAGCCTGAACTTCCCCTGGCGCAGTTTGAGACCATGTCCTCTTGTTCTGGTGCTGATTGCCTGGGAGTGGAGACCAACCCCCTCCTGGCTACAACCTCCCTTCAGGTAGTTGTAGACAGCAATAAGGTCTCCCTGAGCCTCCTCTTCTCCAGGCTCAAAAATCCCAGCTCCCTCAGCCTCTCCTCACAGGGCTTGTGCTCAAGACCTCTCCCCAGCCTCGTTGCCCTTCTCTGGACATGTTCAAGTGTCTCAGTGTCCTTCTTAAATTGAGGGACCCAGAAATGGACACAGTACTCAAGGTGTGGCCTAAGAAATGAGGTCATCAACATGTCACCGTCCCTGGAGGTGTTCAAGAGGGGATTGGACGTGGCCCTTGGTGCCATGGTCTAGTCATGAGGTCTGTGGTGAGAGGTTGGACTCGATCTTTGAGATCTCTTCCAACCTTGGTGATACTGCGATA
This sequence comes from Picus viridis, assembly GCA_033816785.1. Lineage (NCBI taxonomy): Eukaryota > Metazoa > Chordata > Aves > Piciformes > Picidae > Picus > Picus viridis. The sequence continues at coordinate 6,892,967 of CM066577.1, forward strand.
TCTATTCCATATAAGGATATGAGAATTGTTAACTGTGATTATTCTTTTTAAAATGAAAAGTTCTTAAATAGTATTTGAAAAGTACTTAGGTAATATTTGCTTAGATTATAGTTTGATTTTTGTAAAGCTGAGCTGATCCACACAATTAATTTTTTAGTGATTTTATTGACTTGTTTCCCTGCTATGCAGTTGTGAGTTCTGTGTTTTTTCATTTTTAACTGCTGCTGTGAACATTGCTTCACACACTCCCTACTCAGTTGCAGTTTATAACTGTCCAGTCATCTCAAGCTTAAAATTAGTGGTGGTCCTCACTGCATTCTGTCTTCAGTCATATCCATATTCATACCTATTTTGTAACTGCATTTTAAGACTGAGAACTGACAGTTTCAGTTAGATTTCCCCTTCAAAATAATTCTCTCAAGTCCCTTTTATAATGCAAACCAGTTACCTCTTGCTTTATTATGCCCTGTTATGAAAGAAGCTCACTTAAACTTTTATCAAGCCTCTCCATTAGCTGAAGCATTTAGTGATGATAAACTTGAGTTCTACAGCCATCTGCAGGAATGCTATTGATACTGTGGCAGAGCAGTGTGTCACTATTTACTGTGGATTTGTTCATCAGGTGAGAGAAATGTTAACTGGAATATAATGGGTAGGCAAGTATTGATCATTACCAATTCATCCAATTATGAAATAGATGTCAGTCTTTTTAAAAACATTTTATCATAGAATCCTATGCAGCATATTACTATCAGCAGTATTACAGTCCACCAACAAGAGCAACTGCACTGATACTAAATAAAGCATTGCAGCTTGCATGGAAAGTCACAGCTGCTAACAGACAAAGTAAAGTGATCAAGGAAGATGCTGTTGCAGTGGGGCATATGGAATAAGCATGCAAACATTTTATATTTAATACACTACTAATTTGTTTTTCCCAACTGAGATGACAGTCTTGCTAGTTTGGGCCATTGTACTAGTGCATATGAAGCTACCTGCATTGCATCTCTCTGAAGAGACTGTGGAACAATTACTGAATTTGAATACTTTTTTTTTTTCATTTGGGGGAGAGGGCTTCTCTTGCATTTATTTGGGGAACTTGGTTTTGGTTTTGTGGTTTTTACACATGAGATGACAGCACTTACAGAAGAATGTAATAAACCAGGTAGTTAGAACTTATGTTCAAGAGTATTGGCTATCCTACACTGAATTTACTGTGTAATTCTTCTCAGTGACTAGACTGGTAAACTTAGAGCTCCAGTAGCAGCAAAGGTGATAACTACTAGTGAAACAGTTAAGAACCACTTTGTGTGCTCATTTGTCCAGGAGGCAGATTGCAGTTAAAGCAGTTCAGTTACAAGTTCCCTCATAGAACAAGATCCTAGAATTGTTTGTTCTGGAAAGGACTTTAAAGATCATCTAGTTGTTTATTTGGAGAATGTAACCACATGCTCCATTGACTGTAGAGAAAAATTTGACATATGCTATTACAAATGTTTTGGAGAGGTGAATGTGTGTCACTGTAGAAAAGGGACTTAAAAATATTGTCTTGCTGAGCTATGAAAATTACAGAAGATATTATGTGGATAGAAATGTTTGAGGAGTTTAAAGAGACAACTCCAGGCACCTGTGTAATTATTTGAAGAAAGAAATAACAGATTGCAACTATTTAAGAAGAAAAAGTAATTTCTATTGATGTTTGTCACAAGAATGCATAGATGCTTACTAATTGTTTTATATGTCATTGCTTTTATAAAATTATTTGTTATCAAAACTATTTTTAATTGTTTATAATTTCAATAGGGTTTCTTTTGCTGTTACTGCCTTCTCAGTCTGTCTTTATTTTCACCACGTAGAAAAGAGACTCTAAACACTGTGTGCAAGATGAAAAATGAATAAAAATTGACAGAGGCCTTTCCAGTGTTTTTGTTTAATATGTTGAGGCATGACATGACAACAACAAAAAATTCTTGGCATGCTAGTGTAAGTTCACACCAGCCTGGCTTTTGCAGCCCTCGTTTCCCTCTGCTACAACTTTGCCCGCTGCTCTGACACTTGCAGGCCCTGCTCGGCCGTGGTGCAGCTGATGCCCTGTCCATGCTCATATTTTTCTTATTGACAGTGAGTGTTCTTGCCAAACGCCAGGGACCATAGTCACATCTGTTTGTCTCCCAAGCTTGTCTGAGGCTGCTTGGGAACACTTTTTATCCAGAGGGCAGCTTTAACTAGGCCTAATACTCTGAAAAGCCTCTATTTGTAAATGCATACAATGAGGCGACAAGTTCCTGTTGTCTTTCCTTAAAAATTATTCCATTTGACACTGCTTGCTCCAGTCCCTGTCACCAGCACATCAAAAGCCAAGTTTTCAGGCAAGGTGGTCTTAACAAGTTTCTTTTTTTTTTTTTTTCCCCTAATAAAATGCCTAGCTTCCCTCCAGAGCACTATTTATAAATGATAGCTGGAAGCAAGCTAGGGGTACGTAGAGAGAAGTCAGGCCAATAGCTTTATTCCTTTCTGTAATCCACGCTCTTCTGATTTAATGCTAAGAAACATAACGCTGAACTTAGCCTGATTGAGGGTCAGAGTTCTCCCTACTTCATAATACCCCATTACAAGCATTTCAAAATGCTTTGTTCAGCTTCCTAATACTACTTCATTTTGTCCAAACTGCCAGTTCTAGAGCAGTGATAGTTCTCATCCCTTCCTCTTAAAAAATAAAGTTGAAAAACCAAATTGAACAAAGCATTTTGCTTTGACATTATATACATTGACGCTGCATATAAAAAGTGAAGACTGGCAAAAGCAAATGCCACTTTAGAACCACGAGTTAGCTTAAGGTTTTATGTTGGTGGATGCAAAATGGGGTTTCACAAAGCTTATTGACGCTCTAGCATATTGTTGTTTGTTTCTGGTGCACAGAATTTTCAACAACAGCAAAGAAATACCCACTCTCACCTTGGCTGGTGATCGGGTTGTTGTGCTCGGCAAAGGCGAGTGATTCATTTATGCTGAAGGAACAAGGCTGCCTTTCAGACGTTCATTGATTTTAAATTAAAAAGTAACTGCTATGTTCTACATGAAGGGTGACAACAATAACAAAGTAGTCCTTACTTAGTGTTATTTGTTGCAACTCCATTCGGTGTGCCTGGAGGAAAAGTGGGGAGACCCCAGTACCATAATCATACAGATCAATAATCTAGATATCTCAATGTAATGTAACAGATAATCAATTCTGGGTAAAATAACTCAAATACTGCTAGCTGTTAGTGCTGTGGCTCAGGTCTTCAGGTTCAATTGCCTGACTTTATTAATTTTTATCTTTCATCCTACTTGTATTCCTGGAGCCTTTCTCCCTTTTTCATTTGGAAGAGAAAACAGCACACTGTTCAGCAAATAATTTAAAACACAGCTTACCCTGCCTGTTTAATATAAGTGTTAGATATTGATCTCTTGATGGTTGAATATCTCTTAAATGTTTTTCCTCTAATAATTTCCCCCCATATTGTATTCCGATATTTATTTTCTTTATTATACAATCAGTTATGAAAGGGCTACACTGATTTCTTTCTAAATTTAGAATTGAAATTTATCATGAAGTTCGCATACTAGTTCAGCTGTATTCAGTTTATGGGTGTTAAAGTAGGATGCCACTTCAACTTAGAAAAATGGCAAACAAAACATCTGTTTTAAAACTATGAATTACATAATGTTGAAATAGGGCTTCACTAGGTGAAGCTAGACTGCACTTCCGTGTGGAGCAAATTTCTTGGGTTATTTTACTATTTAAATAAAAGCACTGCACTACTTGTTATTTTTCAGCAACTTTTTAGAATTACGTAGAGGATTGTACATTGCTATCTTTTTCAACAAGCCATTGTTGTCACTCTTTACATTATTGAGCAGATCTTCGGTCTCTCAACATTGTATGGCCATTTGGTATTCATTTAGAAGCAGCACAGCTTTAAAAAGTTTATTAATGCAATAAAGGACGATTCATATAGCCACACTGAAACCACATCCCATGAGTGACAGTATTACTTTGCTACAGTGGACTGTCAGATGCAATTATCAGCTTGTAATTTTACCAAAATTCACTATATCTTTGTGGTAAGAATCACAGTTCTCAGTAGCATTTATGGAGATGTATAAAAATTGTGGAGTTTAGAAATTACTGCATTTTCTTCACTTCTGTTCTTGTTCTTTCCTAAAAAATGCCAGCTACGTATATTCCATTCTACAGGCTTGTTATTAATAAAAAATAGTAACTGTAGTTGTCCTCTAAGATTATGTTCTAAAACTCAGTATTTGGAAATTCAAAATTCACCCTCTTCTGTGGTACCTGCCTTTGAGTAGCTGGTTTTAATGCAGTAAGATTTGCTTGTCACCCTCTGCAGTCTTCAAGTGTATAGCTCAAATTGTTTAACTGTGCTAAACCCATGTCACCATTCTCTCAACTTGCCGGTGAATTAGAAAAGGAAAAATTGCTGTGCTACAAGTTTACTTCATGTACCTTTGAAGAGTTTACTGTTTCATGTTTTCTCATTCATTCTTCATCTTGCCTTAAAAAAAAAACCAACTTGGTAATCCTTTTTGTGTAATAAATATTGTTCTGACAGTCAGGCGTTACTAGCCAATTGATAACCTACCAACAGTATTGTGATCTCTTTAGATAATTAATCTTAGCTATTTTCCTGTCAGGAGCAACACTGTTTTTGTTTTATGTTGAGCTAGAAAGATTGCCAGTTTTGAAAATTAAAAAGCATTCCCTTTATATTATTCATTCCTGTAACAATTTATGATGCTGCATTTAGATCCTGAGCGCTTGTCAGCAAACATAATTATGCTTCGATATAAACAAGATTGGTGGCTTGACTGTGCAGATTCATCTTGGTTGAGTATGTTTTGATATAGGTTCAGATTATACAAGCTGTGTATTTATGTGGCGGTTTTCTTCCTTTGTTAATAGTTCTGTCCTGTAATTACTTGCAGACAAACCAGCGTACATTTAGGATCGTTGTGCATGGGAGACATCAAACGGAGAAGGAAAGCTGCTCCCCTGCCAGGACCCACAGGTAACCAATTTCCCTGGGACAGAGCACAAAATGCAAGATGTTAAATCTCTAAATACAAAGCAGTAGGTCAGTGACCTGGGGAAATGCTTGATAAAATCAGTAACTTCCCATATAACTTCAGAGATGTCCTATCCTTATTTATTAGAGATTAAGAAAGATATAGCTTTTCTTAATTGTCCCTTAAGCATTTCCAGTTCCTCTTCTGTTGTCACACAACACATCTTTGCAGAAAATACATCTTTATTTTTTCATATACTGAGAATCACAGACAGTAAAGATTACAGTTTATGTCTGTTCATGCATTATGTGGTAGAAGAAATGAGGTGTTGTCTTCTGTGAGGAACACATGTGAATAATACAAATACCATCCACAACAAAGACAGGATGTGAATTCTTGGGCAAACAATTAAAAATGTGGCGATCAGGCTGTGAAACCCAGCTTTAAAATTGGTGCTGTTGATTAAATAGGAAGCACTCGCAAGCACATTTCTGAAAGATTTTTACGGATGCGAGGTCACAACCATTGGATGCATTTTGCTGATGTCACAGCTGTGAAATGACTTTTTCAATACATAGCAGTGATTTATAGGAGTCTCATCAGTTTGTTATATTAATTATATATGCGCATATTAGAAGGATTAAATTGTGTGTGTGCGTGCCTATGTGAGGATTCTTATATACTGCTAATATGGAAATCTGCGTTGCATGTCCTAGACGTTTATCAATTAGTAGAGCAATATATGCAACACATAGATTTCTTCAAATACATTCTAACTGGATGTCTTTAGAGAAGCCTAATATTTGTATTCTGACTGAATTCCCTCTCCTGAAACTGTTGTTTCAAACCTCAGTGGCAGAAACATATCAAGAATAATATTAAAAATGTTAAAAAGTACCTTAGTGGCAGCAGCATGGAAAAAGGCAATGTGTGGGTCAGCTTCTAAGACTCTGAACATATGTGAAGTAAGAAAGAAAGATACTTAATGGCTGAAGAGAGAATAATATAATTATTTCTACAAGGTGATTTTCACTTCACAATTTTCAAGTGCTAGAGGATGTCATTTTGTACTGAGGGTATGAAGTATCATGAATTTAATTTTATTATTCATTTTACCTTGAACTTCTGGCATTCGGTATTTTATTTTGCAAGCTGGCTCCTCTCTGTAACTTTGCAAAGCCAATATTGTGATACTAAAGCAAATACATTATGTGGTCGTTCAATGTTCTGTATCTATGTATTCACAATTTTAGTCATTGTTATGCCCCCAAAAATTTGCCTTTATGTGGAGAGCGACAAAGAATAACGATGGATGAAGGTATCCTGTAAGGTGCCATTTAACTAGCACGCACTGGTTAGGCTGCACCTTGAGTACTGTGTCCAGTTCTGGGCCCCTCAGTTTAGGAAGGATGTTGTCTTGCTGGAACGTGTCCAGAGAAGGGCAACAAAGTTGGTGAGGGGTTTGGAGCACAAGCCCTATGAGGAAAGGCTGAGGGAGCTGGGGTTGCTTAGCCTGGAGAAGAGGAGACTGAGGGTTGACCTTATTGCTCCCTACAACTACCTGAAGGGAGATTGTAGCCAGGCAGAGGTTGGTCTCTTCTCCCAGGCAGCCAGTACCAGAACAAGAGGACACAGTCTCAGGCTGCGCCAGGGCAGGTTTAGGCTGGATGTTAGGAAGAAGTTCTATACAGAGAGAGTGATTGCCCATTGGAATCGGCTGCCCATGGAGGTGGTGGAGTCACCTTCATTGGAGGTGTTCAGGAGGAGACTTGATGGGGTGCTTGGCTGCATGGTTTAGTTATTGGGTGGGTTGGATTGGTTGATGGGTTGGACGCGATGATCTTGAAGGTCTCTTCCAACCTGGTGTATTGTATTATTGTATTGTAATTTCCACTTTGTAGGCAGGGGGATTGAGAGTTTTTTCTGTGGTCTTTTCTACATTTTATCATAAATTTTTAGGGAGTTAGAGACTTTGGTAAACTTGAAGTTGTTTACTGAAGGTAGGTAGGTAACATAGCAATTTATAAATTATCATAATTTTCTGAAAAGCTAACGTTCCTCCATTTTTTTTATCTATCATAGACCTTGTTTAGGGAAAAAAAAAAGAGTTTCTTTTTTTTCTTAGAATTAAATTTTGCACTGATATAGAAAATCACAATTTGATTACTCTTTCAGTAGTTTTACTTAGCTAGGATACAGGAACAGAAGGACTAGATTTTATGTAGAAGAATTTGTAAACTTTTTTTTTTCCTTCAAAGAAAGGACAAAAATTGTGTATTTGCATGAACAGAATTTGGAAATGAAAAGAAGCATTTCTCTTAATCATTGTCCATATTTGACATCATACTGAAACCTGAAAGGCTGTCTGTAAATGAGTCATTAACTGTAGATGTTTTCTGGAGCTGTATGAGCCACAAATTAACAAAGTTTTACCTTGTATGAGCCAGTCTGTTGAAAAAAGTATATTCCAAATTGGTCTGCGTGTTTTTTTAGTAAACCACATCATAAATTAATGCTTGTAGCACCGTGCACAATGTTGAAAATATCATTTATATGTAGCAATACTGGAGAGAATGACCGGTGAGCCTAATATCAAAACGTGCTCTCTGGTTTTGAGTCTCACAAGGGTAGCACCTCCTACTTTCAGGCACCTTACAAAGCCATAGACTTCTGTAGCAAGCAGTGTTATTGGTTAAACATTTATTAATTGTGACAAGAACACACAATTTATTTCAGTACTCCAGCTTATTTACTGCTCTTTCACCTTTGTATTTTGTATTGAAAAAGTAAAATGAATATTGATAGAGTTAGATATTGATTTCTAAATTTATAGTCTGTTCTCAGTCTGGAGTCAAAGTCACATACCAGTAGGTTTGTGTATATTAGCAACAAAGGATGTAGACTTACTTGCACAGCAGTGAGAAACTATTGAAGCAAGGAACTTTGAGGACTATGGAGCATTTTAGAGTTTCAAAAATGTCATTTGTAAAGGTGAAGAAAAGCTGTGTTGAAAAGCAGTGAAGAAAATGGGACATAATACAGCTATGGCTTGTTAGGAGCTGACAGTTCTGAGACAGGAGTGTCCTGTTCTGACTTTTGTTACTGAGACATTTTCTGGGTTGTGGGTGCTTGATGTAGCTCCATCTGTGTGTTACTGAGCCTAGACAGTTAATTAATTTATCAACTGAAAAAGATACTATTAAAACTTGTTTACTTCCTATGATTTCTTTAAGAATGAATTGTTGTACATTAGAAATACCTACTTTTTTGACCAGCTTCTTCCATGAAACCATTATTATTTCACTGATTTTAGTCAGATTTGGGACCAGGTCATTCTCAATGACGTTATGCCCTCTCTGACTACCTGAGTTGGTAGAGCTATTTCATATGACACTCTGACATATTTCATTGCAGTGAAACAGTGCCCTCAAGTTTGTATAAAACCTCTGAGACAAACCAATACATCATCATGGAAATAGCCCTACAAAACTGGGTCCACTATAAATGAAAGCAGTAACAAAACAACCACACACACAATGCATGCAAGAAAGGACATTCTCTGCAAAGTATTGTTACTAATTGCAGCACAGACACTGGAAATGTTTACAATAATTTCCGTTTTAGATTACCTAATTTAAGTCTCATATCAAACCTCTACTAATGTGTCCAGTTCTGGTATCCCCATCATAAGGACACAGAGCTGTTGGAGCAAATCTAGAGGAGGGCTACAAAGATGGTCCAAGGGCTGGAGCACCTCTGCTTTGAGGATAGGCTGAGAGAACTGGGGTTGTTCAGTCCAGAGAAGAGAAGACTCTGGGAAGAACTTAAAACTGCTTTCCAATACCTGATGGTATCCTGCAGGAAGGCTGGAGAGGGCCTTTCATAAGGGTGTCTAGCGACAGGACAAGGGGGAAGGTGAAGGAGAAGCTGAAGGAGAAGAGGTTTAGACTAAATCTTAGGAAGAAATTCTTCAGTACAAGGATGGTAAGACTCTGAAATATGTTGCCCAGAGAGGCTGTGGATGTCTCCTCCCTAGGTAAGTTCAAGACCAGGTTGGATGCAACCTTGAGTAGCAGAGTCTGGTTGTGGGGTGTCCCTGCCCATGGTAGGGAGGTTGGAGTAGATGGTCCCTTCCAATCTAGGCCATTTTATGAATACACATTTACCCCTACTGATTCTTGTCATCTTCTTCTCAATCAGCTCCTGTTAAATCTCCAAGACCTTGTAGATTTTTTTTTTATTTTATTTTTTTAACTAAGAAACCTCTAAATCTGGAATGTTGGGGTGTTACTTTACAAATGTAGAAAGTTTGATTCAAAAGAAAAAATGTTTCATTGTGTGCCTTGTAAACAGCCATTTAATTCTATTTGAAAATGGTCTTTTGCTCTGATGTTTACGTAGCATGGTGTACAGTTTGAAGCAGCATTAAAAATCTGCAACAAATAAAAGAGAAATCCATTTTGTACTTAAAATACAGAGAATGTGCATATAAAATATATAAATTATTCTGCATCTTATGAGCACTTCAGCTAATAATTTGCCAAAGCAAATTTCAGATGTCATTTTCTTTATCTAGTTGCATGCTACACTTCAAGCTGGTACTGATTGAAATGACCAAGTTAAAAGTCTCATTTTAAAGAATGTGTTTTAATGAAAAATATGACAGATTCTTAATTAGAGCAGAAATACTGAGCACTGCTATAATGCCATCATGACTCACTTTAACAAGGTAATCAAAAGGGTACATGTTTTCATTCCTTTTTAAAAATTGCTAACGGAACAGCTAAGCAAACTATTTTGCTGATGCTTAATGTGTCAGTGATTAAAAATCAGACCTGAATATCTGCAGTACCAAAATGAGGATTTGAAAAAGATTGTGATTACACTGTGATAACAGAGGTGGCCAAGGCTAAGTTTGTGGTGAAGGTCAACTTAGTGAGGTAGTTGCAGAGAAAGAGTAGACTTTTTTGTACCTGGATGAACTGGCAATGTATTTCTAAAACTCTGGACTCTGTATTATTATGCCTGCTTCCTTTTTAGCTTGATTCACTGCTTTTCTATATGCTAAAGGTACAGCTCCATAAACAGAAATCCATTGTCATAGGGTGATACAATGTCGGCGTGTGTCGGGAATGCTGCCCTGTAGTGCATGGCACCATTTCTTATGCTTAGTCTTCCGGAGTCCTTTCAGGTGCTTGATTATTGAGCCTGAGGATACTCTTTTTGTTAGCTGGTTGATTTCTGTAGGACATTAATGTTTAGAGGCTCCTTTCTGTTTCTTTTTTTCTCCTACAACATTGTCTCACTGAATCAGTTCAAAAATTAAAAGATCACAGAGTGCCATCCAGTGTTGGAAACTGCTGTCCTTTCAGAGTAAAAGATTTTTCATGTTGCGCTTGAGGTTATTGGTTCAGGCTGAGCTGCTTATATATAAGTACTAGAGTAATAAGGAGAGTTCAGTAACAAACTTCAGAAGATGACATCCATGGTGCAACAAGAACCAGACTTATACTGAGAATTTGCTAATGGATTTCTTGTGATCTAGAGAGAAGACAGTATTTTCAGGGTATACACACAACCAGTATAAAGTCAAGAAGAAACCTTCAGGTTGATATAATATGACTGTACCTGTCTTTTCTAAATGCTGTCATCTTCTGTTATGTGGAAGGCTCAAAAATACTTCCCCAAATTACTCTGGGAGTTATTCCAAAGGTCACAGTTTGTGGTTGTGAAAACCCTTAAGATTGCCTGCGCTGAAAGTGGGACTCAGTAATCCTCCTTATGGGTCCCTTCGAAAATGAGCTATTCTATGATTCTATGGATGGTTTTGGACTTCACTCTCAAGAAAACTGTTGCTCTATCACCAAATAGTGAGCTCACAATTGATTTTAAGAGAAGTTTACCTTTAAGCCTATAGAGACTGCTAGTGCTGAAGTAATAACTCAGATGTGTGTTGTGATGCCTTCATTACTGATAGAGGGATCACAGTGAGCATTGTTTGCATAAATAAATAGGCAAACGGTTACTTAGCCTGTAATAAAAAAAAAAAAAAAAAAGCAGATGCATTTGCCCAGTTTTAATGAATTTATCCTCATTTTTAAATGAAAATAATTTGACAGAAGATAATACTCCAATCACATAGGCATGGAATAGACAATAGAAATGGAACTTCACCTTTAGTATCATGGCAATCCATCCCAACTCAAGTTAAAGTCAGGTAGAGCTACAGTGATGTGCATAGTCCTAATATCAATTTGATCATTCTGCTGAAATTAGCAATAACCACAGTGTCTGTTTTGAGAGTATTACTGTGATCTAAATTCTTTCCCTCTGGGTTTTGAGTCTTAGGTTACAAATCTTTTTTGTAAAAGTCAGGGAATGCTTATAAGAAGGGAGCAACTCTGATGATGTTCAAGGGATTTGACCAGTACTTTGGAACAGTCTCCAGTGAGAATACTTCTTCCAAAATGCTGGTTTGTGACAGTCTTTCTGTCAGCTTAGAGTGTAAAACCAACTTCCTTTGGACCAAAGTGGAGACAGTTGTGGGTATTCAAGGGATGCCCCTTGGAGTGGGGTAAATCTAATAATTCCTAGTCCTATCAACCAGTTTTAATAGTAGTAAAGACTGAATGAGTATGAAGTCATATTTTGCACAGTGTAGTCCAATTAGGCATGGAAGGAGAAGAGCACCTGCAAATCCATTTCCAAGTGGTCTGTGATACCAGATGACCAGTTGAACCTAAAGTCCAGTGTCTCAGTTTTCATCACTCTGTGGACGTATGTTTGTATGTTCAGGAGAGGGGAAAATTTATTTAAATCTAGGGTCCATGTTGCAAGAAAGAATGCCTTTGCCCATGCCACAATTATGCAGTGATTCCTTTAATACCCCTTGCATTAGGGCAGTAAGAATGGACCTGTGTCAGTGCAGGCACTAACAAAACTCTGCTGTGAATGCTGGGTAAGTATGGAGGTTTCCAACACCTACTAAAGTTATAGCTCTGTCCTCTGTGCTGTTTTTATATCTCTGATTGCTAGAATGAAATACAGTGCAAGCAGACTCACCTGAACTACAGTCATTCTAAGGTTATTCTGTAGACACAGTCTTAGCTCCGTGTGAGGGGTGTGTGACAGTCTGGTATAAACATGCAGTCTCAAATACAGTGTTTTCATAACTGGTTTGTTGTTGGGGTTTTTTGGCTATACAGCCATACTATGCTGTGTAGACACAGCATGGCTGTCAGCTATGCTCATGACGCTGATTCTGTAATTATCCAAAACAGTTTAAAGAATATAAGCATCTAGGCAGTCTGATTTCCCATTTTGCTAGTTAAGAGAGAGCTGGCATAAAAAGGCTATACTACAGCAATGTGTTCTTCTGATAGCAATCCTTGTAAAATTGTCTTGTGCATCAGGATCAGTCCCTACTCCTCTGGCTATTGAGGAGTCAGAAAAAGAAGATGGAATATTAAATGCTTTCAGAAAATGAGGGGGAAAGTGCACTAGCTTTTAAAGTGAAGCAGCATGTATCGTTTCTCCTTCCATTGGCTGTTTATCCAACATCAATACAACACTTTAGGAGCCAAATTACTAAACAAGCTGCCAATTAGGCTTGCAGTCAGCTGGATAGATTAGTGGCTAAGAGAGGCAGATACAAGATTTTCATCTCTTGAGCCAATTACGCAAGTGAATTACCATCCACAATGCTCCTTGGAAGATTTGAGGTAGAAAGACTGACTCTGCTGTGATAGACGTAAGTGAGATCCAGGGTAGGGGGTAAGGGTTAGCAGGCCACGTATTGCAAAAATTACCCAAGCACAAAGAGATCCTTCTAGGAAAGGATTTAAAGGATTTAAGGCTGCTGGGAGCGATAGAAGAGGAAATAATAGTTGTGGTATGCACTGCAAAGGTATCACTGTTCTGCTCACAAGTCTTAATCATATAAAAGAAAGATGAAAGGCCAAAAACTGTATTTATATACAGTATCATTTTCTCAGAACTGTTTAAAACCCAGTTTTCTTAACACCAAAAATAGCTCAGTGGCCGGGGATTAAATTACTTCAATATGCCTTCATTTGTTTCTTACAGCTGGGGGGGGGGAATTGTCTTTTGTTTTTTAACATTTTCTTAAATAAGGGTTGTTTAACACATTGAACCTCTCTGTATTGTGAATTATTCACCCCGATATAAACCAAACATCCCTGATGTTAGTTGATATTATCCAGCAGTTGGATCATCCACATAAGTATTGTCACAGTAGTGGTATACGGAGTCACAGTTCTTTCATTATTCTATAATAAACTATAATGTAATGGGTGAGCTTTTCATTTCTTAGAAGCATTTTGCAAATGAAGTGGATCTGTCAGATCAAAACCATGCTTAGGCTCTTTTTTTTTTTCCTGCTGAAGACATTGTACGCTGGTGTAATATTGTTTCTTAAATACGAAGCAAATTTAAAACCTGAACTTTCGCAAGCTGTTGTATCCCAAAATGATTAAGCAGATGTGGAGCCTGCAGCAGCATTAGACCTCTGATCTGATTTTAGCTTACAGATGGAATTAAATTAATTCATGGCAATCACTGTAAAATCAAGGGTATGGCACTGAATGCTAGTGTACTGTTTAACCGGGACATACCTGTCTCAACAGCTGTTAAAAAATTACATACCCTTATTTTTCATTGAAATCTGCCTTTAGTGCCATCATAAATATCATACCAAAATTAAATGAATGTGATGATTTTTTTTTCCTTTGTTTTTGGTTCCCTGTTTTGCCCCTTCCTACTCGTAGGTTTCATATTCTTTGTATGTAAGGTCATATGCATAATATGTGTAGACCTTGAAGTGCCCGTTCATATACATAAAGGTTTGAGGATTGGCCTCTTTGGGTTGTTTTTTTTATTTGAATTGGCAAGCACCGCAAAGGGAAGGAACATAAGTGAGGGTATTTTACAGTGCTGCCTTTTTCAGCACTTGCTATTACACAAGTGAGGAGTTACTGCTCCTCACTTGTGTAATGGCAACCGCTTCTACGTGCAGACTACTCATCTGGTAGTTCAGGAAGCACCACGTTGCTATGGCTGCTAAAAACATTTTCATTCAGGAGACAGAAAAGGCTCTGCACAGGAGATTCCTACAAATTATTAATACTGGAACTTTCTTGTAACTCCTGGAAAGCCACAAAGCCTCATAGAGCAATAAATTTTTCTAAAAAATGGGTTTTGTGGGACAGGGCAGTGAGTTGATTTTGCTTTTGCGTCTGGGTGGGTCAAGACTGAACATGTCCCAGAGGAAGTATAGCCATTTTCAAGGCCTTTGTGTTTGGACCATTCTATCTAACAGGCCCTACTGGCTAGTCCAAGAAGTGCCGTAGGCATGAATTGAAAAGTGAACTTGAAGACTAATGTTGCAAGGACAATTACTGCTTTTAATTAGAAAATAAAAGCCCAAAGCACAGGAATGGGGGTCAGGGGAATAGTACACAGTGTAGCAGGATTTTCAAGAGCTCTCTCCCATCCTACAGTCAATCAGCAATGCGTTTTTTTGTATATTTTTTTTTCCAATTGCTAATTCATTGTGGAATGGAGAAAAAGGGAATGGCCACTGTCTATTTTCTTCTGATTTAATAATATATTGCCTTACAGATACATTTTTCAAGTTATGGGTAGAATTTTTAGGAATACTGAAGGCAGATAGAGATAGTATTTATATAAAAAAGATCATGGGCTGCCTGGGGAAGTGGTGGAGACACCATCACTGGAGGTGTTTAGGAGGAGACTTGATGGGGTGCTTGGTGCCATGGTTTAGTTGATTAGATGGTGTTGGATGATGGGTTGGACACGATGATCTCAAAGGTCTCTTCCAACCTATTCTATTCTAGTCTAGTCTAGTCTAGTCTAGTCTAGTCTATCCTACTTCCATATATTAAGTATTTTTAACAATTAAAATAAAAGCTATCCATCCTCACCTCATTTGCAAGAAGGAATAATTAGCCAATTAGTAATATAGCCAAGTTGGTTGGGATTTTGGTTTTGCCTTGTTCTTGCTGCAATACAAAGCCTCCAAACACATTATCCCTTGGACAGGATATACAATTCGATTGCTTTCAAAAAGTGGGTTGTGAAGCCAAGTTTGTGGGGGCTTCTGCACAGTTTTTTATTTGGTTTGGTTTTTTTTAATCTGGGGATGTATGAGAATAAAACAGGACTCCTAGAAAGCTGTTTCAGTCTTCTAACAGGAGAAAGAAAAGTATCTGCAGTGGAGGGAAAAATAGCATACATTCTAGAAGTACTTATATGTATCAAAAGACAAAGATTATTTCAATTATCCTATCAGTTACAGAGAAAAAAGAAAATAGCACTACTTCAAAGTATTAAAAATAGAAACATTGGTTTATTAAATTTCAGGGTGTGGATTGTTCCTCCAGGTATGATTTTTTTGTGAGGTTGCTCTGGATGTCTTGAGAACTGAAATTTGTGTAGAAAGATACATCTGTTACAGCAAAAGATCTGTGGTGGGTTTTTTTCCCCAGACAGGCTAAGAAAAAGCTGCTTGCATTTTCTCAGGCTATGCCTTGCATACCATACCAGCAGCATTGCTGTCTTTACCTAAGCAACATTATGTATGGATTCAATATTTTCAGTTTTAAGTCTTTTGGAATAATCTCTCTTCTGCTCTTTCCTGCTTGTCAAATCTGTTGTATCTTTCTTCCCTTTTAAGTTTCCCCCTTAATTGTTTCACAGAAAATCATTGGAACAATGCTTCATTTCTTACCATCACTTGTTATGAAAAATGGACCAGAACTCGCTTCCAGGATTTTACCTTCAAGGTGTACCAGAACTTTTGTTGGATGGTAGCCTTTCTTCTTTCCCTTTTTTTGAGCTGGAAAGTATAACTGAGAAGGTTGAAAAGCCTGTGTTGTGTATGCCAGGCAGTGTCAGGGACTTGTCTGTATGAAAATTGCCTCTGCCTGTGGGGGCCTGAAAAGAAAGAAAATCTTGGACATTGAATTTTGTGCTGGTCAGTTCAAGAGGAACTCTCTTGGGTACTGGAGGCTTCTGACTTAAAAGGCTTTATTTTAAGCCTAGCATTAAGCATAGCTTCAAACCAGTGTTAAAGGATGCCTTCTCTCAGTGCATTTCCCTTCTTCTTTGACTCAGGAACTGAGATACTAGGAAGCTGTCTGCCTTTTATGTAGCCAGCATTTTACTGAATATGAACCTATCTGTAGTAGTAATGCCGGGGTGCTGTAAATTTATCATCAAAATCATCATGGTTTTGTTGTTGTTTTTTATGTGCACCTCTCATTTTGAAGTTCTCTCTGTGTGTGTGCAAGTTTCTACTGTGGAGCTTTGGAGTTGTGTGTGTGTGTGTGATAAATGGGGCTTTTCAGAAGTGCATGTTTCACTTTTTCTGTGTTCTTGTTTACCAAGTTAATGTAATGATGAGCCAGCTGCTTCTGAATGGTAAATTCTGGTTTGATGACAATGTAGTCTCCAAAAACCACAAACACACCATCTCCTTCTACAGAAAGGGGAGGGAAGGTAGCAGGCCATAATAAATAGGTAGAAAGTTAAACAGATAGTATTTTGAAGCTGGACACAAGGTGGGGGGCAGTCTGTTGTCAAGCGGTGTGGAGATGTTCACCAAACCTGAAAACAATCCAGTTGCCTAGATGCATATATTGGGTCACAAACTTCAGTACTTTTAAAAATTTTTTGTATGGTGTAACTTCATAAGGGGTTTTGTGCAGACTCTTGAAGGGAATATCATTTGTATCCCTCATGCAAAACAGTCCCACATGGGAAGGCTTATCCACATCTCATCTCCAAACTCTAGCTTGAGGAGTTTGGTTGATGAGCTGAAATAAACAACTTTGTTTTAATCTGTTATAGTAACATTTGAAAGTCTGATGATCTTTTCTGAAGTAGGTGTGCAGCTTTTCTCACACATACTGGTGGTGTGGGGAGAAAAATGTAAACAGCACTTACACTAGCTTTGAAAATACCAAAAGTAAACTTGAATGTATCAAATGTCTCTTACAGTGTTGTATAAAACAGAAACTGAGTAAAGATATAGCTGAATTTCAGAATAGTAGACCACTTCCCTGGGCTGGTTTTGTAACACCTGTAATTGTTTAATCAGAAATTATTTTTTGTGTTTTATGGAAAGAGATCTTGAGTGTGGTCAGTGTTGCTAACAATGGCAAGGTGGTTGTGTTACATTGATATGCCTCAACTTACTAAGTATAGGACAAAGAAATTCAGGTAATCTTGCTGATATGTTGGTAGACTTGTGCAGAGTACTGCCTGTTCTTTGAGAGTGAGGTAAAATCCACTGTACTGGAATATAAAAGATCTGTGACAATGTTTGTCATACTTAAAAGCTGAGCCTTTAAAAACATTAAAAATAAAGCAAAGCATAAGACTGTATTATTTAGAATCATATGCAGTCAGGAGGTCAATATGTGCAAAGACAGCCTGTTCTAGCAACCTATTAGATGAATTAGGAGAATAAGAAGGTTTAAAGCTTTAAGGGAGATTATCCTGCTCTTCTCCACATGGCAGGCAGTGCTGATTAATACTGTGTGTTTCTTTAATCTCAGGGTTTGTAGGTGAAAACACCCAACCAATCCCAGAAAACAACATTGGAAACAGAATGCTTCAGAGTATGGGCTGGACCCCTGGCACTGGCCTTGGACCAGACGGCAAAGGAATAGCAGAGCCAATACGAGCCATCCAGAGACCAAAAGGACTCGGACTTGGATTTAGCTGACAGAAGTGCACTCTGGCTGCCCAATGCAAATAAAGCTCAATGTTCATTTTAAAAAGACAAGGAAAAAAAAAAAAAGAAAGAAAAGAAGAAATTGTAAAAAATAATCAAACATATTATTTGTTGTTGTGGTCAGCAAATCCAGTTATTCTTCTCTCAAAGATCACTGAAGTCAATGTGCTTCACATTAGCTGCAGCAGCTGCAAGGTACAGCCCCAACGACAGAACTGGCATACAAGTCCAACTTTATGATGGTGCTAAAATGTACAAAAACTTCTACTTGTTTGTTTGGGTTTTTTTCCTGTGGTCTTACAGTTTGTATTAAGCATAAAATTCAGTACATTGACTTCGTTTTCATAGAAGCTTCTGACATAGCAAGTTGTAGTATATAAAGAAATTATTTTTGTTTAAGCATAATTTCATCTTGAGAGCCTTGGTAAGATTTCTCAAGGAAAATAGTACCTTTTTGCAGCTATTGTGTTTTCCTTCTTTTCAGTCAAAGTTTCCAAACCTGGCATTTCTAGTGTTTAACAGTATTTGAGGATAAGATGTCATTTTGCCCATAAGAGATACAGTTTTCCCACTGGAAGGTGTTATGGTATGCAATTTTGTATAGGAGCATGAAAAATGGTTTTGTTGTCATAGGAATGCTGTTCCAACACCATTATCTGGCAATGTATCACTGTCTCCCACATTCAGACTCAAAAGTTAAGCTTTTATACTTGTTTTTACATTTACAGGATTATCTTTTTTCAGCAAGTATTTTAAAAGGTTAAAGTTTATTCTGACTTTGGCTTTCCCTTTATATTCATAATCCTCAGTGTTTCCACATTTAAGAACGGTTTGAGCTTTGAACCAGGAAATTGTATTTTAAAGATGACTGTCTATCAGTGTTTATATTCTGCATTTGGACATATTTTAAACAATGCAGCGTTCAACATGGTGTTATCATTTGGTTTGTGATCGTGCTGGTGCCAATGAGCCACAACCTTTAAGGATCACGAACAGAAAAAGGGCAAGGAGAAGCAGGATTAGGGTGAAGGAAAGGAAGGAAAAAAGATACTTTGATGGCATCTCACAAATCTAAGCTAGCAATTTAAAATCAAGAGAGATCATTAAGTGTTTTAATCAGTATCCTAATGTATCTAATGTCAGCAGAAGCAATTTCATTAAGCACCAACCAATCAAGCTCCTAGGGTACTTATTGGTCTGCAATATAAAACAAATTCTACTTTAAAATTAAATGATAGGGATGAAGGAAACAGGCTAAGGAGGAAATCTTCTCCCCCTCCTTACACACTCCTGTAGCAGCTGGCAATATTTACCCTGACTGCAGAGGGAACAGGTTTGCATTCTTCAGTCTTTTTTTTTTTTTTTTTTTTCTTCAAGAGGAGGGTCTTCTCCTTCTTCTGTTCCCAAACTGTAGAGAAAAACACTTGTTTCCAGACATTTGCAAGTACATTTCCTTAGAATAAAAAGAGCCCAGCTTTCTTCATGTTACTGAAACACAGGGATTAATTTTAAGAAGTGGTTTTATTTTACTTTCCCTCAACATATTTTTACAGAAAAGAATACTAGGGAAAGAAGAAGTAGCAGCATTATAGCACTGAATTTGCTTAAAAGAAATATTTGTGCTTTCTGCTGAGAATACCGCTTGTTTGGGAGCAATGTTTTACCATACACATAGTGTAGAGTAAAAGGTTGGTACCTGATACTGTTTTTAATGATAACTGAATGCACATATTCCCTGAGTTTCAGGAGAATTATTTATTGCTTTTTAAATACTTGATATGATTGTGTGGTTTTGCTTTTTGAAATTATAAGACCTTTTAGACAGCCTCGGGATTTATAATCAACACACACACACTTTTTATTGGAAGGGTTTTGGGGCACAGCATAATGTGAGCTGTCACTACAGATATCTCTTGCACAATTAAACTGAGTTGAATACATTCCACATTCAAAGAATTTCAGGGCCACATAATTGCAAAGGGCTGAGATTCTGGAATTCTGCAGCTAACAAAGGTGCCCACTCATGTAAGTGTTACTTACAATAGTGAATGTATGTGACACATTCCCATTCTTTTAATCCAGCGTGCTACTGAGAGCAAGTGACTTTTAAGGACCCCTTTGTATTGTACACCCCAATCAAAAGCTCCTGAAAATCATTTCCACGGTGTGAATGGTCAAAGGGAATCTTTAAGTTCTGGTTGTTCTATCTCTGTTTGCAAAAATATAAAGGAGTATTTATTCTCTGTCAAAATTCCCTTGTACTGCCTTGGTTGCAACACCTATGTATCTCAGGCTGTGAATTCCAAGTATGGCACATATAACACCTGTATGAAATATTTCCGTACAATTTACTGCAGCCACCGGTCTGCAGCCCCAAAAGTACTTGAAAGTGTTTCCTATTGGGGGAAAAACAAAAAAAAAAAGGAGGGAAATAATGGATATGTGTTGAGAAAAACCCTCTATAGCCCATTCAGTTCTGTATTCATCCAGTCTGACAGACAGTGAAGCAGCCAACCTAGTAAACAACCATAATGGAAGAACTATTTAGTCTGTTTGGGAATCTTACAGCTTTTTGTATTCTCATAGGTGCCACAGCTGACAGTCAACTTTTATCTGTTAGGAGCTGCTAAAAAAAAAAAAAAAAAAAGAAAACAAAACCAAAAAAAGATACATTAAAGTATTTTAGCACAGTGTTTTGAGATACTTTATTTCAGTAAATTTCATTATCACTTAATTTGTTTTTCCAGATCTCATAGGAGTGTTTTTAAATATACACCAGTAGAGTGGTTTTGTACATTTATAATTAGAAACAAAACAAAAGTAAGTTCTACATTTTTTTTTTCTTTTCTAAGATGTCTCTATTAGTTGGCTTCAAAACAGGTCAAAGTACTTGGATTTATTGGGGTTTTTTTCTTCAGGTTTTTCCCATACCTATCTTTCAATCATACTATAATACTTGCTATAAAGCTGGTTCACATTATTTTAAAGTACATATACAAGTGTTTTCAGATAATAATTCTTAGCGGCTGTGACACTGAAGGCATTTTGCCTACACTAAAAAATATGGGATAGTCTTGTATCTAAAAGTTACTCTTCATCACTTGACAGATTCCTTCCATTTAGATGTTTGATTAATCAGTAGCTCAGCTGTTACCATAATATTCTTCCTCTGCAGGATGTTTTGGGAAGAGACCTTACTTATGATCAGCGTTACATTCTGCTACATGCTCCATGGTGTCTCGAAGTTCTGTGAATTGAGCCATTAACTGTTGACAAAAGAAACTCATGAGCAGTTTCTTATTTTAAAATAAGTATTTGTCAAAGTCAGAGAAGCATTAGCAGTATGCTCACTTTAACAAGTTTGTCCCTGCGTTTGTCTTTCTGCAATTAGGTCAATAATGGGTGTAGAATGGCAGTAAATAGCTAAATAATATGTATAGAGTGCTTTGCTTTAATACACAAATGCAAGATAAAATAAAACAAATTCTCTTCTTCACGGGTTTTGTGTGTTCTTTTCTTTAAACTGCCCTTTTTAATAGCATCATTATGGCACAGGTGAGTACAAAAACATGCTGTTTCTTAAAATGTAATTAAGGTTGCTAATATCTTGTACCAAGCAGATGCATATTATGCTAAAGCTATTATACAACCTTGTATGTGCCTTTTTACTAGTGCTTCTTGCCTAGGTTGTTATTATCCAGCTGAAAAGGGTACACCACAACATCAGGAAATACCTTTTTAGCATGTTTGCAGTACTTTTGTTACCATATTCTTCTAAGATGTTTAAATACAAGTTCTCTTCACTCTCATGTGTATGCATCGATAACCGTGACAGGACCTTGTGCTTTCTCTACAAACAGTTCTCCAAAACTCTTCTGCCAAGGAGAACTCACCCAAACTTTGGTTTATTTTGCTTTTCTTCTCCCTGTGCTCTCAGGGCAGCTTCAGTAAAGGCATATCAGAAATGAGGATCTCTTCCCCCTTACTTTAAAGTCAAGTGACTTGTTAATTAGACTTTCATTCCTAGCAAAGTTGTCAGCAGTTGTGTGTAGTTAACACACAGCAATTGCGTAACTGCGTTACCCACAATAGAGCCCCAGACCTAAGGGCATTGTGTATATGTGTGTGTGTGTTCAGCCTCCAAACACAGTCCAAATTGTTTGTTTATTGACCTGTAGTCCAGTTGTAAGCTAATATAAAATGTTGAAAGAGAAAATAGTATTTTTAAAGATTGCTACTTGGTTGGTTTTGCTTTGAGTTCTCTCTGGAAAAGGTTTTATTGTGGTCCAGCATGTTTTTTTTTTTTTTTTTTACAGGTACAGTATTTTAACTTTGCATTGGTTTTGTTTTGTAATGCTCCCTCTATTGCAGAAGACTTGGAGAGGGTGCAGTCATTTCAGCATGGGTGTTCTGCTTACCTCAACTGACAATTTTTGCTAAAAATCTATGTAGAAATTGGACCAGCATATTAAGCTGTAGGAGAGTTTCTCCAGTAAGACTATTAAACTGTTTAACGTAAACGTACTTTAATCTTTTGGGGAGAATTTTACAAAACAATGAAAGCTTAGTGATTGAATGGTGGTAGGTAACTCTGGTGAAAACATTTGGACTGCAATTCTCTTTTCTTGTCCTAAAACAAAACAGATATTGGAGATATTTTGGCCATGCTGGTATATTACTTGTAATTGATTTTTCAATCTTTAAGTAAAAGGCTGCAAATTAGCCAGATTTTGTAAACTCAGTCTCCCACATAATGAGAAATGTGGTTATTCACAGCTATGAAAAGGGTTTTGAATTAATATGAGGTGTTCCATCTGTAGGAAGGTATGATTCTTGGCCTGACTGCTTATAGTATTTTTATGATGAATTTAAATGTCAGAGAGTCTTCTGAAATTGTGAATGTAAGCCATTAATCTCTGAGGAATGTATGATTTATTGTAATATATTTACACCTCTTAACTATGTGAATAATTTATTAAAGTATTGTCTTTCAGAATATTTGGTCATAGATATTCTCAGTTTAACTGTGCCTTGTCCTTAGTGTTATTTTCCATCCTTAATATTTGTCCTTTTTTGTGAAAAGGGTAACCGTACGTTAGATTTAAGTCCTGGTCTGCAGTGTTTTCTCTCTTAAAGTGTAATCTCATGCATGTGCTAAGTGATATCACTCAAAGTTTTCTATCATTTCTGCTGGTGTAGTGAAGTTGTTTTTCAGTACCTCTCTACCTGCTGCTGCCTTCATCAGCCATAAGAGATTTTTACACTGAAAATTTGAAATTTCTTCAGCTTGGGCAAGCTCATTTGTTGGCCCTTTCCTGTAGACCCAAGACAATAAAGACTGGAAGATATGTGATACTGATACTTTCTGCACATATGTATCTCCATTGACCTCAAGATGTGAAGTACCACATAGGTCTAAAAATAAGTATGCGTGCAAGTGTTTGCAGACTGGGGCCTCAACTTCATTGCCTGTAAAAGATACAGGTCCTAAATTTTCCATGGCATCAGAGTTCCCACAGACCCCTGGAGTCAGCTGTCCCTTTGCTGGATTGTGCTGGCCCACCTTCAGCACTGACTTTCTTTAAAGCACCTGTTTGGCTGCTGTAACTTAACTTACTGGCTTGTGGTTAGTGTCAGTCTGACCCTCCTTTCAGTACCAAACACCATGCACCCCAGCAGTGCAAGGAGGCAGAGTGTCATTTCAACCTGGAATCTTCATTTTGCAGTGCTCAGAGTACCACACCCTGAACCACTCACACTAGATTGGGCCACAGTCAACACCATCAGGGAGTCAGTCTGGTTGATTCTATATGTTATGTAGCATTTCCTTCCACCAAAGTAATGAGTGAAAAGAGGAGAAAAAAAAACTAATAAATGTTTTCAATTCAAAAAGGAAATAGCAGGAAAGTAAGAATTATAGGTAATGGAAGGAATCAAAAATTTCTTCTAAGGCTATGATACAATGAGAAATTTAAAATCTGTGAAATTTGGGGGCAGATAAGTAGGGGGAAATGTGCATCAGAACTATGCAAAGGAAAATGTAAGTGTCCCAAGTAATACTTCCTCTAATTAAAAACAAATGAAAAATCTAGAAGTGTTTGGCAGAACAGATTCAGCATTTTGACCCACCTTTGACAGATACTAAGAGTTTTGGTACCTGAAGTAAGGTAAACTTCTCATGTATCTACCACTCTGAATCCTTCAAACTTGGTTAGTTTAGCTTATTCTGCACTTGTCCACTCTGAAACTTCCTCCATCTTCTTTTCAAGCATCTCATACTGTTGGTGCTGGACCTCAGGTTTCTCCTTGCTCGTCCATTTCCACATGTTTGGTTTTCTGCTTTAATGAGTACATTTGAATGTGTAGGTGACTAAATGAACTCAGGTCTGTATGTGTCCACACAAACACATGTGCGTGTCGATACAGATCCCCACAGGGCACAGTGTCATACATAGTTATGAGCTTCAATGCTAGGCCTTTTGTTAAAATGTTCACCCCACATCCCTCACAGAAGTGTGACAAAACCTCTGATTCTGATGAGCCTACATCACTTAAAAGGGGTGAGTTGCTTCTACAGAACTGAATAAATCTGCAATGTATTGTTTCATATTCTGTCTTTATGTAAACCTGCCCAGATTTTTTTCATTGTCTTCCTAATCAGTGGTAAATTGTATTTAATAGCTCACTTAAGGTGTCATCCATTACTATGAGTTACTGTTAGAACTAATTAATAGAGCTGAAATTATTTTGTAATGAGAAATTGAAGTATTGCAGTGTTAAGGGAAAAAAAAATTACCATTCATAGCTAATTAACGTTTAACAATGCAAATAACCTGATAATTATTTTTCAAACCATAGAAAAATTCTGTGACACTTTATATACTACCTTTGTGATCCTAATTGTTTCTGAAAAATACCTTTAGAGAGAAATAATCTGAAGATATTTCCCCAGATAAAGGCAGTTTCTGAAGTGCACAGTGAATGAGAGCTCTCCTTTTGTTCGTGTGGGGCCACATTCAGCAGCTATTTCTCATAGTAAATATTGAAGAGAAGGAAAAGTAAGGGTCACGGTGGTAGGTAGAAGGGGATATCAGCTTGGTCAAAATTTCCCAGCTACTCCAAGTCAGTTATTCTTCTCTTCAGATACTGTGGATTTTATAAATGTAGTCCCATGGGCTAAGATTGTTTGTGTCCTTTGTGACAGAAGATGCTAATAACAAGAGAACACAGGCTCCTGAGTCCTATGTGTGATAGAGAAATGCAATTAAACTACCCAGAAACAGAAAAGGAAAACTCAGAAGTCTGACCATGTGTGGCAGTTTGAGGCATGGAAGGTCACGGGTCCCCTACAAATCAAAATGTTGTGGTTTTTTTCCCAGATTTCATCACTTTGGATATTACCTGAAGTAGGAATTTCCTGAGGAATTTCCAGTCTGATGGCACATACATTGCTATCACTGCAGGTGCAGCTGGAAGTTTCCTTCTAGTCTGTGGCATTTTTCACCCATTTGTCACAACCAGTCCAAGTAACTACTAAAATCTCTTCTGCAGGGACAGAAGCTGTTCCTTTGTTGCCACAGTTAACTTTGGTAAATGAAATGCACTCTTACTCTATTTTGATTTTTAACCCACCTTCATAACCTTTATTGTATTTTAAGAAATGTCATTTTAATGTGACAAAAAAAAAATTATTTTTATCAGAAGTTTTCCTGGAAGTGTTCAGATTTTACTGGGTTTGGTTGGGGATTTTTTGAGTCAACTGGTTTACAATAAGTGGCAAGTGAATTGCAGAGGCTTCTGCTGGAGGACTGCTAAGCTCAGACACAAATGTGCCTGACATTTGAAGTAGATTCTGGTTTCTCTCCAATAAGGTAGTGTCACTAAATGCCATAGGTGTGATCTGCTCTTGCAACTTTGTACTTTAGAGTCGTTTTCTACATTTGAGGAGCATAAATCATCCTCCAGTTGGCAGACCTCATCTGCTGTGCTGCAGAAGAGTGTTCCTTGATGGTCTCCCTGCAGAACATCAGGATATCTTTTGTCACCCTGCCCCATCTCCCCTAGTATGGACCTTTCCTCCAGGACTGTCCACTGCTGCTGTTTTGCTGTTGAAGGAGTGGTCTGCAAACTGGTATCAACCCATCTTCCTTGGAAATGGATTTGCAGTTTTCTGTTGGTTTCAGCCTCACATGAGGCCTTGTGATCATGTCCTGTACAGTCTTCTGAGAGACTCCCATAATACCATATTTTTTTGCTGAAAGCCAACACTTCCACTTGTGTATTGTCTGGCCAAGTTTTACCTGGAAAATATCACCCATTTGTGTACAATGTTCCTGTGCCAGAGGAAGGGAGAAAGAACCATGAAGGTAATCTTTTATTTTCTTAACTCATGTACTTATTTGAAGTTATTAATCGGTGGAGGAGGAGGATTTCCAAGTCAAAAGGTGACGGTTGGCAGATAAGGGCCTGGAACCAGCTGCCTCCTTCAGTCAGCACATGAGCAATATAACCTCTTGCTTGTAGACAAGCAGCAGGTTATTGTGCCAAGGTTTTCCTGTCATCAGGAAATTTGGAGCAGTGATTGTGGATTTTTTTAAACTGTTGTTTGATGGCTGAACTTGGTGATCTTAGAGGTCTTTCCCAACATTAATGATTCTGTTTTCATGATTTTGTATGCCTATTTAATAATCAAGCTATTCAACTCATTCCATAGGTCAGCCTACTTTTGGTCTCTATGTTCTACAAATTTACACTAAGCATTTAATACCAGGTAGTGTGGCTATTGCAGTTGAAAGTTGTGATTTTTATGAATTCCAGTGCCAACTTGAATGACTATGAAACGAGGCCCTACCTGGTTAGTTTTCATATCCACTGAGTGGTCGATCCTGTGCTCAGCTCCCTGTGCTCTCCAGGTCCAATCCCAGGCTGCCTGGTTGGCCCCGCTTTGGACCCCTGACAACCATTTTCTCTACTTGTCTCAGTACAATTATTAATGATACACTGAGAGCCCCTCAGGCTAAAATTCATGGATGTGTTACAAATTTTTTTTCATGTTAATTTTAATAGATATTTAAGAAATGTAGCATGAAAAGTACCACTTTCAGTAGGTTTATTCTAAGCTGTCTTGCACATTGTGTTTATCACCTTGCAATGATCATGTCTGAGAATCTTACCCATGTGTATTACAGAGCAACACAAGAATCTAGAGGGGCAGGTTTTCAAGGCAGTTAGTAGCTGGGGTACAAAAATGTTTGCAACTTACACCTCAAATATAGCTGTAGAGTACCAAGTGACTTAAGGTATGGGTTCAATTGTAGCAATTCAGACTGTGTGCCATGGAGCCTGGATGCTTTCAAATGTTTTAATTTCTAAATGCAACTTTACAAAGGGAGGGAGAAGGCTGAGGAGCCTTCCTGTCTCAGCTCTCATGCTCCTGTGTTTCTCCATTACGCCTGTTAACAACTGCAGTAGCAACAAGCAGCAGATTTTTTTCCACTCCGTGAGTAATTGTCTGCACAGCAGTGACAGATGTGCAATATAGCAGCTTCTTCAGGAAAAAATTAACAGTTTGTCCAGCATGTCAGCTCGCTCTTTTTAGTGCTTTGGAGGTCTTGGCCCCATTATGGATGATTTAGAAATTGAGGCAAGCTAAGACCAGCTGCCTGGGTTGAAAGCTTTAGTTAGTAGCCCTCATCTGCATTCCAGTATTCACTTACATCTAGAAATTGGTAGGGCCCCTCTGGCCACAAGATGAGTATGGGCTGACAATGCCTTGATTTGTTGAGAGAGAGAATAAATGGGTTTTTCAGAAGATGAGGAAATATCACCATTACTGGCCAATTTACAGCATTTTATCTGTTCTTCAAACATGTCACTTTTGTTATTGTTGCATGGTAATTACATAGTGAAACGGAAAGAAAACAAATTCTGGTTACATATTCAGATGGATTGCAAAATCATATAATCCTGATAAATGCCCATTTATGATACACACGGATGAAAGGTTCATTTTAATTTTGAATAGCTAGCACAGCCATAAATAGGATATAGGATTAGATCCCACAGAATCTGATTACCTAAAAGCAAATAGTATTTTTTTTTCTTCACCTTTTTTTTTTCCCCCGTAACCAGAAAAGTATGTGCAGGGTATTTAAATAAACAGGTTTTCCACAAAAAATATGTGAAGTAAATAGTTCAGTAACTTCTGTATTGTAAATACAACCACAAGCAAAAAGATGCATTGCTCACATACTGTGAATTGCAACTCTTACACATTCTTAACAGTTTTAAAGAAAGTTTCAGGGCAAGTGGTGAATTTAAGAAGCAAGTTCTAACAAAGCACCAGCTAGCTGCAGTTTTGGCAATAGCTGTCACACATGAATCATTGTCTAAAATATGGAAAGCTCCAGTTTTCTCAATGGGAAGGCATGAGCAAAGGAGTGCTGTGGAAATACATGTCAGCTGGAAGCTGTGCAATTGATTCCTGATCATTGCCAAGGTGAAAAGAAACTGTGTTGTAAAGCTGTCTGCTTCATAAACCCTTGCTGTCCAAATTCACAAGATATTGTCTTCTCAGCTTTAGGAAGGGTTTGCCATTGCTTCAAGAGTGGGGATGGCAGAGAAGGGAGCACTTCAGAAGTTTTCGGTGAGGCCCCTCTTGCTCCCTTCCCCATGAGCAGACATCTCTGTCCCTGCAGGGAAGGCAAATTCGTGGAGTCCTGCCAGAGGTGGCACAGGCTGCCTGAACCATGTTAAATCAGCTTGGTTGCAGAAATGGCCACCTACAGACTGCACGTGTTTCTGAGAAAGATTTGAAAGCTTCATCTTTGGTCATGTCTAAGTATAGTGTCATCTGGTGCTAGGCCAGCCTTCATGTTAGGCATTATGCTCTGGAGCAGAGAGTTAATGAAGATAGTTAATCAAAATTATCTCTCAAACGAATATAATTAGGCTCCTACAAAATGTTTACTTATGGCAAAGTCTAGCTTGATTTTCTTAAGCTATTTTTATTCACATACATCGTAAACGTAGGTACCAGCAATCTGAGCAAACCAGACCTCAGATGGATGTGATCTCAACTAATTAAGTTGTGTCTGCCTGTAGTTATCCACCATGTAATCATTTAAGGGTTTACAGTTTGGGATCAGATGTTACTGTTCACTTTCTGGCTACAATAAGTCTGGTGATATCACAGATAAATATTGAATGACTAATACCATTCTTTTCCTCAGCCTTACTCTGTATTTGTAATAATTTATCCTTCTTGTCGAGTCCAGAAACTATATGTAGCTATTAATAAGTCTGGTACCAATGAAAGATTTCAAAAGGCAACTTTATTGTGGGCCAAACTTCCTGGTAGTGGGAAAGGGAATATATAGAAAGGCTGTTCTCTTGGGAAGCAGCGATAGACACATTCTTACTTTGAATGTTTGAAGATGGGACATTTATTAGGGATGAGTGTATGGAGGTGGCCAGTAGGTTATGTGGTGACTTCAAGTGAGGTGTTGGGTAGATGAGATTATGCACAAGATTTCAGAGGGAACTGGGTGGCTCGATGTGAGTTACATCCCTCTGTGGTTTTATGGCATGTGTATTGGAAATGAGTCTAAAATATCCTTTCCGTGTTATTGCCAGGAAGCCACTTTCATAGTTCTCTGCCCCTAACTAAGTTTTTTTAGCACTTTAGCACTGACTAACTTTTCTTCTAAAAAGTTTTTTCATGTGTTTCTGGTTGAGGTAGTGGCTAATATGCAAAATTATGACAAGCAGCACATTCTGGGAGACATATCCGTAAGATAAATTGCTGCAGTTGGCTGAAGGCATTCAGGCAGAGCCTTTGCTACAGTTCAATCTCAAAGCATTAAGAATGTTCTCCTTTTTTTTTTTCTCTTTTTTTTTTTTTTTTTTTTTTTGTGTTAATTTTCCTTCTTAATCCCTTCTGAACATTGTGAACAGCAAAGATTAGTAATACTTGTTCCTCTGCCACTGAAGGAACCACCCTCAGCCTGAAATTCATTCCCTGTGCAACTATTCAGGCTCTTCAATACAATGCCCTCATGGTATGTAGTAAGACTTGGAAATCCCAAGTTAAAAGCATGTCCACAGCCTTCATGACGACATATTCGTCCACCACCACTCTCTCCTACACACAGTCACTCATGTCTGTGACTATGGCAATATTTGCCCTATGAAAATCGCCTCTCTCACACTGTTAATTGTGGTAGGACTGCTCTGTGCCTCCTTTCTGTTGTGACTCACCAACAAAATTACTGTTGTCCCAGTTGTCTTGAAACAATGTGGGGAATTTTTCAACAATGGACTTGCTATATTTTCATTCTCTGGTGCCCATGATGAAAAAGCAGCATTTTAACTTGAAGGCCATCTATAAAAGTGTTTCATTGCAGCCTTCACAGTTACTCACTACGATGGCATATGCACACACACACACACATATATATATTATTTTATATATAAAATTTTAGACATGTCCAATAATAGATGGGATTGTGTAGGCAATACCCCAAGAAGGGAAGGAGCAAGTTCTAATAAAGCTGAAAGCCTAGCAAGGATGTGAATGTACTTCATACATAATTAAGATGAAGTGCAGTTATCTCAAGGGTCCTTAAAAAGCACTTGTTGATTGGGGGAAAAAAAAATTCTTGTACTGAGAAGTGGTGTAAGGTCACTAAAGCAGAGTTCAACAACAGGAATTAAAACTGCACCATCTTCATGTTCATTCAGGGGAAACTTTATTGCTCTCTACAACTACCTGAAAGGAGATTGTGTCCAGGTGGGGGTTGGTCTCTTCTCCCAGGCAACCAGCAACAGAACAAGAGGACACAGTCTCAAGCTGCACCATGGGAAGTTTAAGCTCAAGGTTGTTCACAGAGAGAGTGATTGGCCATTGGAATGGGCTGCCCAGGTTGGTGGTGGAGTCTCTGTCTCTGGAGGTGTTCAAGAGGTGATTGGAGGTGGCAGTTGAAGCATGGTTTAGTTGTCAGGAGGTGTTAGGTAATAAGTAGGACTTGATGTCATCTCTGTGGTCTTTTCCAGCATGGTTGATCCTATGATTCTATTCTATGTTGGTAACAGAGTAAGTAGCAGTCAGCTTTCCCATCTGTGCCTGCTCCAGCTGAAAGAGATCTGGGACAGTCAGAAAGAAATACGAGGCTGGTACAGTCCCCAAACCTGTGAAGCATTGATGCCGCTGTAGCACGACAGGGCTGCCAGTGTGCCCTCCAGCTCTTTCCTGCAGCAGCATGCTTGGAACAGATACATGCAGAAAAACGACACATCTACAGAATAGATTCTCACTTCTCAACATGCAAGCAGTAACTAAGTTCACAATCTATAAGGGTTTGAATTCCTACTCTCAAGGCCAACACATGAGAAGCATTGTTGTTCACGGATCCTTTTGGAGATTTAGTAAGAAGTGATGCTTTCACTGAGACCCCAAGTGAAGTCATTTAGTCTTCCATGACACCGTTCTCCCAGAGAAAACCCAATTTTTTCTTACAAGTTAGTTGTCTGCAAATTCCTTTGTGACAGCTTTGAAGTTCAACCTTAATCCAGCCCCAACATAAGAGCAGTTAATGCTTTTAGATTATTTGTGATTACCATTCTTCCATCAATGTTTTTCTTTGCAATTATCAGCATCCAGATGTTTAAGAGAAGATACAGTAATCACGTTTGTGAAAGTACAAGGCAATACAGGAGCATGGTGGTCTAAAATTACTGGCTACACTGTTTGCAGCAGATAGTTCAGCCAGTTAAACTGTTGATGGCTGATCTAGAAGTTGCTGCTCATTTTGTTTGGAACTTGTGTTGTCAACCTGTCAGTTCAGCCATCATTTCCTATGGCATGTTATTTATGCAGCTAGTTAATACAGCAGAGTTATTAAGGAAAATCCATTTTCCTAAACTCTGTGGTTAACCCAAAGTGTAATGTATAAAATATAAATTTTAAATTCAAAACAGGCAAAAGAAATAACAGTTCTGTTAAAACAGACCTAGATCAAAATGATGCCAAGTTCCTGAGTTCTACATGTGTGGTGCCAACATGAAAACACCTGAAAAGTACCATCAGCAGCTTTGAATGGAGACAGCCAGCTATGTTTTTCACCTCAAGTACTGTCTTCACATCTGTGATAAAATCACAGAATCAGAGAATGTTAGGGGTTGGAAAGGACCTCTAGAGTCCAACCCCTCTGCCAAAGCAGGCTCACCTAGGGCAGGCCACACAGGAATGCATCCAGGAGGGTTTTGAAAGTCTCCAGAGAAGACTAACTTGAATTAGTATGCTAGACCTGCATCCAACTCTTTTCCTACATGGCATGTTTTGGTTAATAGGGTATCCTATTTTTTAGTAGGTTCAGTGATAGAAGACAAAGATAAACCTTCAGAGGTCCCATATTTGCCAGGTAATCCCATCAGCATGTTAGTGACAAAATAGTATATGACACTCCTAGGATCCATGGATCTATTGCAGGTCAATTTCACTGCTGTGAAGCCAGAGGAATGTTCTCCCAGGAAGCACCGCCAGATTTCAGGGTGAGCCTCCTGTGGCAAAAGGCAAGAGGGTGCTTCTGCTGAGGAGTGTTCTGATGGACACAGGATGGGGAAAATAGCTCAGTTGGGTTTCTGTGATGTCTGGCATCATCACTTGCTATTTAAAGAGTAAATGCTGCAGGCTCAAATTTAAGTGGCACAATACCTGGCAGCTTGAAGGACCTGGTTCTCTTTCCACAGGGCAGTCATCACAGCTGTGACAGATCGCAGCAAAACTATAAAGACAACAGCTATTTTTTACACTATCCTTTGCCATTACCTCCCATAAATAGCAGAGGTTTATATGTTAATGTTCCTGTTGTTTTAATATTCTTGTTTTCCTCATTCATATTCGAAGGTATTATTGTTAGTGCCAACTCATTTGATTTATTATTTAGAGAATGCACTTGTTCAAAAAGTCAGTGCTGGATATTAAATGATGATTGCTTGCAATGAATTTCTTCTTAATATCTGCAAAGACAATTTTGTCTTTTCTTCTTCCACTTAACTCTAAATGAGAGATCTTAAGCATAGTTAAATAGGATTCATAATATCACGCTGACTGAAAATCATCTTGAAATGGGGAATATGAAGGTAAAAATAGTTATCTGAATACAAAGCCCTCTTCACTCTGAATTTTTAAAAAGAGGGAAGGGGAGAATGTTTATTTTTTCTGGGTGTACACTTATACTTCTGATTATGTGTGTAATATGTATGACTCTGGAGAGAGGAAACTTCAGGGTCAGAGCCACAGTTTTGCTGGAGATAGGGATCTGACCCACTGGCTTCCCCTTCCTTTCCCCAGGTCTCAGGCTGTTGAAATTAATGCTTTAGTGTGTGATTGGCAATTGGGGGGAAAGTGTGTTATTTTATGTAAATAACTTTGATATCCTTAAATGCCAGAAGCCATTAGATATAACAGAAATTGTCCACTGATTTGTGTAAATATTGGATCAGATTCATATTCCCTCCATTTTCCCCCCATTATTATATTTTTGGCCCAGCAAGTAACATCTCAGGAACTTTTTCATTAGCATCAGTGCCACGATAAAGAAGCAAAAGAATGCCTCCATATTAATGCCTCCATGGCTGCTTTTAAAATTCATGTGTAAGTGGAGCTGCTGAAGGCACTTCATTTCATTGTCCTTGAGAAACAAACATGAAAGTAGCTGTAAATAAAGGTGCAATTTAGATGCTCACTGCCATTAGCCAAGTTACAAACATGGATAAAATGAGGAGAAAAAAATACGTATATATATATAATTAAATTAGATATTTAATTAAATATAATCATCAAGAAGGCTGGTAAAACAAACAAGTATTTTATAAATGTCCTAACATGAAGTGTATGAAGAGGCTGACCTTTTGAGCACTGCTTTGGTGACTCCTTTTTTGTAATACAACTCTTCTTCCATAAATGGGAATATGTTACTGGATAGCAAGTGAGTACATTTGTGTCCTGCTTTCCCATGAGGGAAGAAATAAAAGTAAAAATAAGGTAGCTTTGATTTTAAATAGCTGACTTTTAAAAAGTCAAGTGTAGTAATACACTGAAGCAGAAAAGAGTTTCTGGCATAGGATACAGTGTTGTATTTCTGAATATATTACTGTGAAGCTAATTGTCACACAATTATGTTTTTATTTAGTTGCATCCTAACAACAACAACACAAGATGCAGAGCAGGTATTTCTTATACAAAAGATTTGCCCCTTTCACCTTTAGATTTTTGCAAACAGTAAAAATTACTCCAGCTTCAGTGCACTTAAAAACCACAACAGATTGCCTTCTCACTTTAAACCTTGCTGTTTGAGTAACTTCCCTTTCTGCTAAATCTTGAACATCTGCCATGGTGGTTTTAGGCTATGCCTTTAAAACTCAGTTCCCAATTTTTGAGCAGAAAAGTAGAAAACTATAAATAAATCACTATTGGGTGTAAAAAGGAAAACAAAAGATTATTCTAAACAAATTCATTGGGGAAATATCTAGAGTAAGAGGAGCTGTACCATAACAGTTCTTCCCTTTTCTCTGTTTTTGCTTTGCTCAGGAGAGATCACAGAATCACCAAGGTTGGAAGAGACCTCAAAGATCATCAAGTCCAACCTGTCACCACAGATCTCATGACCAAACCATGGCACCAAGTGCCACGTCCAATCCCCTCTTGAACGCTTCCAGGGATGGTGACTCCACCACCTCCCTGGGCAGCCCATTCCAATGGCTAACAACTCCCTTAGTGAAGAGCTAGTCATGGGTCTGTGGTGACAGGTTGGACTCAATGATCTTTGAGGTCTCTTCCAACCTTAGTGATACTGTGATACTGTGAACTTTCTCCTCACCTAGATAACGTGCCTTTGGCTAGACTTGGCTAAGTGTAACTTCTCTGATCGTTTCTCTGGTCCCTTTTTTACAGGGAGGTAAAGAGGGTTAGGGAAGGAGAAGCTAGTAGCTTCCCCAGTCCTTGGCCAGGGCAGGGGGGACAGAGGGTTGTGCTGTTTATTGAGTGTAAATATCTGTAAATATTGTAAAATCCTCTATATTTTGTACATATTAATTTCATTCCATTGTAGAGAGTAGATTTTGCTTGTAAATACAGCTTCATTTGCTTCTAACTGGGTTGGTCTCGTAAAGTTAATGTTGGGGGGAAACTTCAACCCACCACATCTGCTAAAGAAAGGGGGAACATCACAATACAAACTGATTTCATACTTAATCATTATAAGGGAATTGGAGAAGGGCATGATAAGAGAATATTAGCTGCTTTTTTTTTTTCCCCCTCATTTTATTCATAAGGTGTAGTTGTTTTACTAGGTACCACCATGCTTGATGGCGTGATGTGACCTAAAGTTTCTTTCAGCATTCATTATACATAGTTTTCTTACTAAGAGGAGAATTCAGACTTAAACCTGCCAAGTGTCTTTTTTTCTGAACCATTATGTATTGCACGTAGGCCACGCAGGTTGCAAAATATTATTCTGCAAGCAGCTTATTCTGTTGCAGTGGCTTCCCTTCTTTTTCCCCCCCCCCCCCCCCAATGTCTATTCATCCTCCAGTTTGCTTTATTCTCTACAAGCCATATTTTGGGTTTTGAAGAAGGTAAATTGGTAAGTAATATATTTGAGAAGTCTGTATGATTACTTTGGAATAGATAATTTTCAACAATATATGTAAATGTGATAATTTTCTTGCTTTTGGAGACATTTTTAAACAGAGATAGGCTGTCATTGGGAAAGGCAGTAACAAGCACATGTTTAAATCTCAATGACTTCAGATGAGATGTAAGCTTTTTCTGAACAGGAATACTTATCTGATCTAGGCCCGAGTGGAAAAGATGATTAAGAAGATAGAGGTGCATAAAGAGCCTTATATTATTATGCAACTTCAGCTGAAGCTGAAGCTTCAGCCTCGAGTATGATTTATTGGCCCAATATAAGCAGTGCCTAAATGGTGGGAGCAAGGTGCAGCTGGCTCCCTGTATTGCGAGGAACAGCCAGTGAAATCTCTGCTTGAGGGAGGAGCAGTGGTTGGAAGGGCTAGGCAAGACTCCTAGCCAAGAACAGAAGCAAAATGTGATTCTTGATAAAGCCGCCTTGTCTACATATTGGCATAGGACAGTAGTGCTCCATGTCACCAGTGGGGAGCCTAGTTCACGGGGGGGGGTTGAATCAGACTAGCCTATTGGATCAATAATCATCATATAATGGCCCTTTCTGCACCTGTAGATGTCTGCTGTATAGAACTGTATTTAAGAGACTCTTAAATATATCTTGTGAATCAAGTGAGAGCCTGAAACTGCTTTGAAAGAGACCCTGCAGTTGGCAATGTAAATCCTCCTCAGTTCTTGGGTAACTAAGCATCTCCTCAGAGCTGCCTCGTCACTCAAAAGATGAAAATGTTAGTATTAATATTAGGATTTCTGTTTATTTAATCATCATCCCAGTTTTCAAACTTCTCTTTTGTATAGTCAGCCAACAGCAACCAAATTAAAAACTGAAACCAGGTGGAGGCTTTTTCCACAGAAAATAAAAAGCTCCTGAAACCACTAAGCTGTTTCTTTGTGTTCTGTAACTTAGTGTTGCTGTGTACATCAGTAAGGCTTTTTTCTTTCCTGTTTTTCCCCTTTTTTTCTTCCTCACAAACCACCATCCCTCCCCCCCCTCCCCCCAAGTCCTTATGGATTGCATCTTTGCATGTGAAATTTCAGCCTAGAGCTAATCGTTACTGTTGATGAATTCTAAACTGCTCAAAAATAGGGTTATGAAGGAAATTCTGGCACATTCTTAAGTACATTAGCTTGCTTCCCTGGTACCAAAATAAACTATATTTTCCTGCTTAAATAAGTTCTATTAAGTCATCCACAGCTTTCAAATCCTTGTGCATTTCTTTCATGATTTCCCTGTGGAGCTATCCTTGTTGTTTTGAAAAGGATAGTCTCAAGTCTGAGCCTGTACTTCCAAGTCCTGCTCTTTGTTGCCTAAGGAGTATACAAAGGTTTAGATTGCATCTTTTCAATGCATTATGGCAGCGCAGCCTAAAGCCAATACTTGTTTTTTAACTGGCAACCTGCCTGTACGAATGGAGGAAGCAGATTGCCTCTTTGCTGAACACTTAGACAAGGTACTGATTTAACAACAGTGGACAAGCAGCTGGGAGCTGGGCTGTCAGCCTGTCACACACTGACAAATCTGTTGTTCATATTCAGGCAGGATGTTCCAGTTAGATTGCCATCAGTATCATCCATCTACCACAGGCATGTGAGGCATACTGGCATCTCCTGCATACCCATAGACAAAATGCTAGTGATGCAGCTTTCTGGGGGAATCTCAAGAAAACAGCTAATTTGCTTTTTTTATTTTCTTTTCCAGTAGTCTCCTGCAACAAGATCAGGAAGGCAGCAGGTTCACTTTTTGCTTCTCTCTTTGCTCTCACGTTTGATATGCTGGAATTATATGTGCAAATTGTTGGTTGCTCCAATTTCATGTCTCAGGCATGAAAGGAAACCCCTGAATGGAGCCTTACCACTTTTGATAAAACCATGAAAGCTTTTTCAAAAGCCAGTTCAATAAAACACCACCTAACTAAAGCAGAAATAACACAAAAAATGGTGATTAACAAAGATGTACTGAAAATACATTGCTCTGCTCCCAGAGTAATTTTGACACATTTTCATACAGCTGCTGGATTTGTAACACTAAAATAATACACTCCAGCATTATTTCGTTCTCATAGTCAAGCTCAGTCCATGGGTGAACTCTTGGCTGAAACTTGTCTGTCTATATTCATGTTAATCAGTTGGAGTTCATCTATATTGGATTTGCATATGGGGGGGGAGGGAATGGGAGACAGGGGGGTTATCACATCTGTAAAACATGTGCTGTAGTTATTTTATCACAGACATATACTTGCCTGGTTTGGGGGTTTTGTTGTTGGTTTTCGGGTTTTTTAATAAATTTGGAAAAGCTGCTTTTAAATACTCTGATTATATATTCAACAGATTATAGTTTTATATTATCTGCCCTTATGTCAGAGTTATCCAATTTGTGGCCCCATGTGCCCTTTATCTTCTCCTGTTTCAGCTCCAGATCTCTAATCCCAAAGCCTGCAAAAAGAAATCCTGAATTTAGCTGGGAGGGGGCCGAAATAGTACATCTGTACAATTTCATCTGAATTTGTCATCTGGTTTTGCTGCTACATGTTCATCACCTCTGAGTGATAGAAATAACCTGCAGCTTTCATGAGGAGGTGATGGAGGAAGGAATCCAGTTAAATTACTGCATATTCTCACAGTGGTATATATAATTTTACATTTTTAGACCAACAATGGTGTAATTTGAAACAGTAATCACCCTGAAAAGTAGTAAGCTAGTCAAATTCTTGGTATTAATATATATCTTTTTACATGTTACTTTAATACTGTAAAAATCATACCGTGGCATACATTTATGTAGTGTGTAATTTAATCATCTGATATCTTTATGCCCTCTTCCCCACTTCTTCAGTGTAATACCTTTTCTGGTCAAGAAAGCCACTTACCTTCACTGTATTTTTCACAGTAAGGTTCAAGATCACCTGGAAGGCACCAAGTTCATGTAGATCAGTTAAATGACCAATCTGAAAAGAAAAAATAATCTTGCTGGTCTATGCTTCTTTTTCTTTGGTTGTTTGGTTTTGGTTGGGTTTGGTGTTGGGTTTGGTTTGATTTGGTTTGGAGATGTTGTTGATTTGGGCTTGGGTTTCTTTGTTTGGTGGCTGTTTTTTTTGGTCCATCAACAAGAAAGCTCATAAATAGAAAATAGTGCAGTGCAGATTGCAGTAAATGTTCACACGATGCAGAGAACAATATAGAAGGTGAGTAAAAACATGCATAAAGAAGGCAGGTGGGTGATAATCTGTCTATATTTCTTATGCATTATGCTGCTGATTCTTCATTTTCAGAAATAGTTAATTTGATGCAATCATTCATCCTCCCCTAAAAGGAATCACAGTTATCATTCCACACACAAAACCTGAAATTTATATAATTGTTTTGGGTTTCAGTATACAAACTGTATTCCCAAATATGAACATTTCAAAGAATCCCAGGTGCAAATGCTTTGAAGTTCATGAAATAGTAGTATTTAGATTTGGGTCATGTTGAGATGAGTGAACTACATAGCAAATTACCCAGATGATGTGCTGCAGCAGTTTTTCCTTTGCTGAGATCTAGTGCTTGCAACTGGACTTGGTCTCATGCAAGTTCATCAGACAGTAAACATAGGCTGTAGACTTAGAATGTAAAGGGATTTCTAGGTTCTTGTCAAAAATATAAATAAAACTTGAGGGAATCAAACTCCTTTTGTGGTTGAACATTAATAAGAAACACCTTTTAAAGTCTTGTACGCAGCCACGTGTCAAGGCTAAGCACCTACTTTCTGTACTCTAAGGTAAGAATATCTGTTCCTCATCTTTATAAAATCTCTGGGTGTTGTTTGCTCAGAAATCCCTGTGATTTTTGATTGACAGAAAGATTACCTAATAAACCTTCACCACAAAGTAATTAATCACTGTGAATACAGCACTAAATTGGCAAGCATAAAAAAGCAAATGAGATGGGTGTCAAAGACCGTTTTCAGATGACCTTAGTTAAAAGCCAAGTACAGAGTCTTGAAAGCATCAATAATATTGGATGGCTAGTAAACTTCTGTACTGGAGCTGCCTGCTTACAGGAAGGATGTGAGGGCAAGGTATTGTGCATGACTGCACAAACTTTAGCATGGTTTGGCTGTTGGGACCACAGAAAGAGTGGGGCATCTCCTCTTTTGAAAGCACCTGGAACACATGCAGGACTGTGCTCTGGTTTATAGTTACTCTGTGCTCCTTTTGCAATTATTAATTGCAAATATCTTTCTCAGAGGAAATATATCATTGTAATTATTATCTTGATGTAGAAATTTCATTGCATCCATAAGCCAAGGTTTTATTTTGCTGCAAGAGGGTGGCATTGTCGCAATGTAGCAAGCGGGTTTCCTCCGGTCACAGTGGCTGCAGCGAGCTTGGAGAATACCTCTTCTTTAGGCACAAGTTTAACAAAGATAAAGTCATCACAAAGTGATATTCCTGACAAGTTTATCTAAGTCTGAGGCTTAGGTCAATATAAGGTCTTAGTTCCCCACTTCTTTTTTTTTTTTTCCTTTCTGATGATTGAATACCACTGCAGTCTTATTTATGGCTCAGGTATAGGATATGCCAGCATCACCACAGGAAATACACTTGTCAGTTTTTTAAGCCTTGAAATTAAGAGAAAGCTCTGATGGTTTTTATCCTACTCAGATTGTTCCCTTTGTGCATGGAGGCTAATACCAGGGATTTTATTTGGGCAGTCCCTGGCAAGTTTGAGATACACAGTCCCCCAAGCATACATCACCTCTGATAGAACAACTACCTCTGCTGCTAATTCACTTCCCTGTGCAGAGCTGGGGAGGGGGTGGCGTGGGGCCAGAGGAGATTACAATTCCATCAGTGGGCATGGGAAGAGAAGAGACTATGGGACAGTATTGTGAAGCCCCTCTGCCCTTAGAAGTGTGGAAAGGAAAAATAGAGTAAATAAATAAATTAAAGAGTAAATTTAAAATACTGCAGCAGTGATGTGAAATAGTGGGAAGAGTACTGTGGTTTTTTGGCAGATGAGGAAAGCAAGAACCATGTTTCCATCTATAATTACAGCCAGTTTCTGCACCCTCTGAGCTATGTTCTGCCATGTATCCCAGCTTAATATCAGTACTGTGTTTCATTAACTTGCTGGTTTGCCCATCAGTCCTAAGAGAGGATGAATAAGCTTTCCTGCAGTCTTTGAACTGGCATCCACATGTCATCTCAATGGCTAACTTTTTGTTTCTAATCTTTTGCTTCTTCAGCAGTTCCTATTTAAATTGATGGAGATCAATTTGTGAGCAGGCAGATGTAATGACTGACTTAAATCCATCTGGTACCTCTGCATTTCCTATTCATTCACCTAACTGGAGTTCAACTTAAAATAATTCCAGGTTTGTGGACTTTTGTTATTTTCTTTCCTTTCTACAACTTTGGTTCATGCTTTGACTGACTTGTGAAACTTTTATTCTGTATTTTATTTTATTCTGTATTCATGGGCTCTTTCATCTCCTAACACCTGAATGTACAAAGACCCCTCTCATCTTGTTCAGCAAGGTACAGTTTTTGTGGCTGGCCCTGTGTGATGTTCCGTGTCAGTAGCTGAAGAATGAAGCAAACCTCCAGTGGTGCAAATATCTTGTTTATCTTGGTATGACTACAAACACACCCAAAAGGGATGCCACCCAATGGGTAGTTGCAAGGTTGAAGTCTGAGCTGAGGCTCTCCTCACAGCATTTTCATCTTTTGTTGTCTCCCAGTTATTTGTGTTGCTTTTATTGGAGCAAAGGCATAATTTCTTGCCTCCTCAGGAGCACAGTGGTCTGCTGCTTTGTCAGGGTGGGTGCAAGCTGCCTACTCAACTCCGAACCTGCTTGCTGAGCTCCAAACACAGACATCACCTTTTGCAATGAGCAGCACAAGCTACCCCCACTTCTTCCAGGGAATTTAATCAATTGACCACTGCTCTCCAAATCACTTATTTGCCTCTTGCTGCCCCACTACACCCTGCCAGTCTCTTCCCCTCCCTGCTCCCATCCTGGCTGTTCCCAGGCAGCAGGGAAAGGGAGAGAGGAATTATTTATTGTGTGCCTGTTGAAAATGAAAGGCTTTTACATTTTAATGAGCACTAAATAGGAGCGAGGAAATATTGTTCATTAGCTGTAATCTGTGGAATTGCTTGAGTGAACTTCCTTTGGATGCTGCTTTAAACGGTTCACTCAAGTAAAGCAGTTTGTATGGTAATTAAGGGAGCATTTTTCTGTCAACATCTGTGCTGCTATTTATAACGCTGAAGGTATCTTATTACTCCACCAGAGAAACATTAAGGAGGGTGGGCAGAGGGAGGTTATATTTTTTTATATATATATATATATATATATATAAAACTACTGTTTTGTCTCTTTAAAACCTTTCTCTTTTCCTCATTCTCTTTTTGCTTTCGTATTCTCTTTTCACTCTTCCCACCACCCTCCAATGTGCCAAGGGAAAAAAATTAAAATCCTGTCCACTTTTTCCTGATAGTAAGGATTATCATTCTGACATCTTTTCATTAATCATACCCTTTGCTCAGCAGCCAGGCAGGGAGATTC
Organism: Picus viridis; assembly: GCA_033816785.1. Lineage (NCBI taxonomy): Eukaryota > Metazoa > Chordata > Aves > Piciformes > Picidae > Picus > Picus viridis. Next base: position 6,935,075 of record CM066577.1, read on the forward strand.
AAGCTGCTTGGCAAAAGCGAGAGGCCTGTGTCTTTGGAAACCATTCCTTGCCTCACTTCTCTCCACAGTACAATGGATGCCTTTTGGCTGGGTTGGTGTAGTGTCTCCAAAGGAATTACACAGCATCACCTCCATCCTCTGTGTATCCCTCTGGTAGCACAGCTGCACTAAACCAGCCTGGGCAATGAGGAGAATAAGGAGACGGGGTGTGATGGGGAAGAATAACCTTTAACATATTCAGTGTCATTATACTATTTACAGTTTGAAGTTGGTATCTTGACTTTGCTGCTCAGAGGAAAAGAGTTTGGGTGTAATGAATGGGCCTGGTTTTTACACACCAAAGATAGAAAGATTTTAATTTGCTTGCTTTCATTTATGACACCCATCATTTTAAGCCTGACCAGCTACACTACACTAGGGTTGTACCAACTATATTTTTACCCTGACTTTTTCCTTCTTTGTTTTTTCCTGTTCTCATAACAATTATGTTCACATATCAGATGCAGCTCATCACTTAGAAATATGGGAAATTATGTTCCTTAAAAGTTGGAATTACTGAAGCAGAGATCCTCATTGCCTGACACCACCCCACGATGCCATCCAGGTGGCTTGATTCTAGGAAGTTTAGGAAGCACTCAAGCCATCTCCCATTGTGGATACGTGCAGTTCCCACTTTTCCAAATCTAAGTGTCTTTCTCCTTCCGTTCCTCATGTTATCACAGAATGGTAGGAGTTGGAAGAGACCTCTGAAGGTCATCTAGTCCAGCTTCTCTGCTAGAGCAGGATAACCTAGAGTATGATCACCTGAAGTTATTGAATGTTTCATTTATACTTCTTCTGGCTTACTTATCTTTTTAAACCTCTGACACGATTTACTCCCTAAACTATATGCAAACCTGAGAAGTTTAGACGGGGTTTTCCTTGTTGTTTTGCACATGCACAAGAATGCTTCAGAAAAGAGATAGAAATAATCATTTAGTGCTGTGAAGATTTTACCTTTTTTGCTAAAAGGAACTTCAAATGTATGTGGTAAGACCACATGAGGAAAAGCCAAAAGTAGAGATAAAGCTTTCTAGGGTGCGTCAAATACATTGCTCTGTAGAAATTAAATATGCTGTGCCAAGGCAAATAACTTTTATAGGGTTTTTTTTCTCTACCTGTAATGAAGGAAAACCATAAATGACTATCATAAAAAGTAAACATTAGAGATAGAAAATCCCTTTTACAACATTCAGTCCATCTTTCTGCCAATAACATGGTGCTCCCTCTAGTATATTTTTCTTGTGATTCTTCTAGCCTAGTGTTAAACATTTCAAGTGATGGGCCTTTCTGTTCCCCTGAGAGATGGGCTGAAAGCTCAGGGCGTTTCAATGTCAGGAAGTTTTTCTTGGCAACTTTAATTTTCCCTATCTGTATTTCTTCCTACTGGTCTTCAGATATGTCTAAAATTCCTTATTTTCCTTTGAATTTTCTTACCCTTTCTGTTTTGGAGGCATTGGTGTCATGATTCTGTACCAATATTTCATAACTCTGAAGCAAAAATTCCAACTACACATTTCTTTCTCATTCTTCGCTCACACTTTATAGGCAAAGTTTCCTTAATGTTTGAATCCTATTTACAGCAAGAGAGCTGCATCACCAGACTTAATATCACTGTTCTTTTATTTTAATAGATAACCAAATCACAAGACACTGACATCTGCTATTTTTGGTAAGGAGCCAGCACTGGTTTCAGAAACAGGGAAGTGCTTCCAAAGAGAAAAATTACAAGTAGATAGAGGAAAAATAATGAAGAGCAAAACTGTCCAGCAAGTAAAAGAGGCCTAAAAACAAAGAGTTGTTCACCAGAACAAGGGGACACAGTCTCAAGCTGCAACAGGGGAAGTTTAGGCTCGAGGTGAGGAGAAAGTTCTTCACCGAGAGAGTGATTCGTCATTGGAATGGGCTGCCCGGGGAGGTGGTTGAGTCGCCATCCCTGGAGGCGTTCAAGAGGGGACTGGATGTGGCACTTGGTGCCATGGTCTAGTTGTGAGGTTTGTGGTTACAGGTTGGACTCTTGATGAGTCTTCAAGGTCTCTTCCAACCTTGGTAATTCTATTCTGTTCTATTCTAAAGAGGAAAGTTTTTTCAGAAGGAAACAGAAATATGAGCAATTTACCCAATGATCAAGAGTGCTTCTTAGTCAAGGAGAAACAGGAATTTCCCTGAATCAGCAGTACAAATATATGGACCCATTTTTAAAGCCTTGCCGTACCTAGAGTGCATTCACCCACAGAGGAAATTAGAGAGGCTACCAGCACTCCTGTTCCTCTGCTAAGGGATGTTCCAGGTGTACATCCACTTACAAATTGGGATCATAACAAAGAGCTGAGGGCCATTTCACAGAGCTGAGGAATTTGCTTGAGAGTTGGAGATTTTCCATGAAACCACTGTCAGGAAAGGTAGAGGCTTTCTGCCACAGTCCTTGTGAATATAGACCTGCACCTTCCAGGCATGATGAAAGGGGAAATGTAGTCCAGATTATGCTATATCAGAATGCTTGGAAAATTAAAACTGTCTGGATTTCAGCATGTCTAATTAACTGCATGATAAATGCCAGAAAATGGATCCTGGACATTTTTGTCTATCTAGTTTCCATTAACATTTGGAGTCCAGGTGAAACACACATTTTACAGGCTATTAATTACACTTGGAAAATCATCTCTCCCTCAGCATCTGAAACCCCAACACACATAGTGATTTTCCACGTAGCACATTTGCTGTGTAAGTCTGAAACAAAATGTTTCAGGGCCTGGCCTGATGAGTATCTGAAGACAAATCAGGCTCCTCCTCATCTGTTGGATGATTCCAACACTAGAAGAGGCAGCAGGACAGATATCCATCAAATAGTGTGATCATAGTAGCAAAGCACCACAGCTCATGCCTTTGCTGAACTGCCAGGGAACTGAATTAGATCTTCTGTATATCACTCAACATTACATTTTTCCTGCACCTCTTGTAATGAGCGGGGTTTGAGTAAAGCACAGCTTCCCAAATGTATTCAGTCTTCATTTGAGTCATTGTTTTTAATATTTAAACCCTGCAGATACTTTTCAGCCAAACACACTGAAATAGAGTAGGACAACTCCAGAAAAAAATTTCAAGACTTCCACTCAGTGACAATTCACTGGAATAATAAGCAATGAATTTCATCAAAGTTCTTTAATATGTCTTATTTAAAAGACCTCTCAGTAAAATAAAATACCATATTTACAAAAGGCAGGAGAGGATGAACAAAAATCTGTACAGTAATTTTCTCTTTAATTATATTTTTAGTTGTCAAAACAAGAGATTCCAAGTGAAGAAAACTCTAAAGCATATGAAATACTCTTCTCTTTTTTCCTATTAATGTAAAAAAAGATTTCTTTTCTAATAACCTCTTCCTTCCTTAGTTGTAACCAAATTGGTTTTCCCAGCACTTCAATGTGTAGTATTATGTGGTATCATGTGAAAGGCAGCTCCTCAAACAGCTCTGGCTGAGCATTGCCAGTGGATACCCTTCCAGCAAGAAGCTCACACATGTCCTTATCTTTAGGAATGTGTAAAGTCTGTGGGAACTCAATGGAATTCAGGCTCATGGAGAAACATTAATGCTTTGCTGAGTGGGAACACATTTTAGTATATGCTAAAGTATTTTTCCCAAGAGGCTTATCCATGCTTAAGTCTTCCTGAAAGGCCCTTCCAAGATAAAAACATCTGAAGTTCTTTCTCAGGAGGATCTGTAGCTTTCTGCTTAAGGTAATCAAGGTTCAATGTCTCGTATTTTAAAATCCTTATTATGAAAGAATAAAATAGCATTACATTAAAAAAAATAAGCATAGGTTAGAGTGAAAGATAAAAATGGAGAAGGAAAATAGTAGAGCAGAAGTATGTTGGCATCTCTTATTAAGCTTCATTTATAACCCTTCTGAAGCTATACTATATTTACCTATCAGCTCTTTACGGCAAGGTATCATCATTCTGCACATATATGAGAGGCCTAATACAATTCAGGGTGCATTATAATATATAACACCAGATAATTTCCAATGGGTGTTACAGAGTTTATTTGCTTTAATAACATTTTGGCATTTATTGAATATCTGAAAAACATAATAGACACAGGCAAGCAATTAATCATAGTATTTTCTGAAGATCAAAAGCATTCTTCTGATAGTTTTGGAAGTTACCTCTGAGGCTTCCCAGGTAGTGTACCATTGTAATATAATATTAACACATGACAGGACATGTTTCAGAGGTCCATTAATACATACTGTGGATGTGCAGCCTCATGCATTTAGCCACCGGAGGCGTGTATTAATGGACCATTAAAACATGCCCAGGAGCGTCTTAATGCTATTACAGTATGGCTCTGCAAATTTTAATTCAACTTTCATATAAAACAATTCCTTTGAAAAGTACAATTTTCACTATACTGTGAAATCTCTCCTATTCAGAAAAGAGAGGTCTTTTTGTGATATAAGAACAAGAAGATAGTGGGACAGGGATATAAATACATCTATGTTTTTATCATTTCAATACATCCTCTTTTGATTTTATATTGTTTTATAAATAGCATAGTCCTAAGGCCTGATTCTCATTTTTGCTGACCTACCTTTCCAGTGCTCAGAAAGGTAAATGCATCTTAAAATGCCATAAATGTAAATCTCACCTCCCCCCCCCCAACTACTTAGCTTGGTTGCTAATTTCAGTAGACATTTCTAGGTTTCTAGGTGAGTAAGACTTTTAAGCATCTTTGGACTTTTGTTAGAGAAGCAAAACTAGAAATCCAAGCAGTTTGTCAAATAAGTTTTGTGGTAGAAAGCTAAGACTAATATGAGAAAAAACTGTCCATACACTCAGTAAAATGACGATACTGACCACATCATTTTCACAGCTAAATCTGGTTTTAATTAACTTATTATTATTTAGTACTGTTATTTTATTGCTGTTCTGTACCAATAATGCAGAAAATGTTGGTTTTATTATGCTGGTACAGGAAACAATCACATATGATTTCATACTAAACTCTGTGCGAGCGCATACTGCAAGCTGTGGAGCAAACTTTGTCCTCCCATGTCAGTCACCCTACTGTTTGTAAGTCCAGAGCAGCATAAAAAGCTTGGAAGTACTTAAGCCTGACAAAGGAGAAGATTTTTTTAATTAAAGTGCTTTGAAAGAAGAAAATTTACTCTCTGATACAAAATACTGCCTCAGGTCAATTTCAAATTTGCATTTGAGCCTTTATTTATTTATCTGTCTGTTACTGCATGCCACACATGTAGCTGAAGCCAGCAGTCATTTTGAAATGAAGCATTGCAGCACGTTGTTCAAAAATACTGTGATTTGGGATAAGAGCATTTTGTTCTCATACTTCTGTCTTAAAACTATTTAAGGAAATTCTTCACCCCTCTCTGAATTAGTTTTCTGACCAAAAAAAGAAAAAAAGAAGCAATGGAGCTCTACATTCCAACTAGCATTGCTTAGGGCTGTGTATTAACCATCATTATCATAATAATAGCATTACAGTGTTATTACATATTACTCCTCCTCTGAAGTGTATAAGTACAGTGAGCTGTAATTTGTAAATACTAGCGCTGCTTCAGCTGCACTTTTCGTTCATGGTGCTGCAGGAGGAACTCCAGAATAATGCCAGATTTAGCTGCAGCATCACCACCTCAGAGCATCAACTCTTCAGCTGTAAATCCTCACTGCTGATCAGCACATGGCTAGAAGGTCTGGAAGGATACATGGATGAATCGCTGGTCGGACATGCTGTGGCTTTGGTACTCTTCCTGCTGTGTTTGCATGAGAGCTGTGGTGATTGTCAGTTTTAGATCTGGCTGATGGAAATAGTTTGATAGTCTAGAGAATTATAACAACTGGTTGGATTTGAGAGCTTTTTCCTGTTCTTCCTTCCTCACACTAATTTGAGCTGGGGGGCGGGTGTGTGTGGGGAGGTTAAAGAAGCTTTTCTGAAAGGGGGATGTACAGATGACGGGGCACCTGTTTTTGTGGTATGGGAGGTGGTAGATGGATTTGCTTGGATGCAGTGCTAAGTTCCTATGTCTGCAAACACAAAGGAAGGAAGCTATTACTAATGTCCCTTCTTGTGAACATAGCCTGCAAAGTTCAAAACCCACTGATGATGATTTAGGTCTTATCAAGGCTGATAGTGTCTGTGCTGTTTTGTAGTGTTGACCAGTAGATGTGGCAGTGTTGCTGACTTGCCTTCCAGGATAAGCTCATAGCCTTCCTTGTAATTAGATTTTCCAATTGTAAAGAATACTTCAAAATTACACGTGTGCAGTAATGAGCCATGGCACATATTTTCTTTGAGGTTGAAATTATATATACATGTAATCTTCAAATGACTTAAAGTAATTTAATCCAATTAGAGGAAAATACATAGTCTAGACCAGGAACTAGAGACAGTGTTAGTTAGGCACTGCAGTGTTTAACTTTTAAGACTATGGCTGCCAGAATTTAATCTAATTCATCATTAAACACCTCATCTTCCTCTATAGTTTAGGTAAAAGGCTATGTTCTCCAAAACTGTCATCCCAAAAGTGAGAGCATGGAGTGAGAAATCCTGTGGATATAATCAGGAAGCAAAAAGCTGTCTTTGAACTTATGACACATTTGCTTCAGGGTTTTCCAAGGGTGTGATGGAAGAAGGCCTAGGATGTAATGCTGGACCTGATTATGTGAGGAGAATGGGACTGAGAGAAAGAATCAAAAGCAGAGAAGAGCAGGATAGAGGAAAGGACAGCCTGCCAGGGGAAAGCCTGACCACTCAAGCTTGGGGCAAATATACAGATGTACAGTTTCACTAGTGCATGCTTTTCTCCTCTGCCCACAAGGCTCTGGATTTTTACATTTTGTTTTATATTTTCATATGTTTTATATATTATATACTTATTAGATATTAGATTGTGCATTTCTTGTGTAATTTTAGATGCTATTATTATTGTAGTATCATGCATTACTTAAAAGAGGGCAATTACTCTTTATAGTCAGGACTCCAAGATCCTAAGATTTACAGCTTATACAACCTTAATTTAGTTCTAACAGCCTGAAAAGCAGATACAGCATAGTTTTACTATAACTAGCACTGCTATGACGCTTTTGATATACAAGATAACCATAAGATTTAACTCAGGCACTATGCACTCTAGACAATCATATTTATGAGCTGGGGAGCTGTCTTTCCCCCATCCAGGCCACGATGTGATGGAGCAATGTAACCAGAAAGATGTCACATCTGAAGCGATTTGTCTGATAGGGAAGGTGGCCAAAGGTTGAGTGACTTTTAGGACCTAAGGAGACTACTCTTCCCTTTCTGAAGGGCAGTTCATGGGAGTGTTGACTCTTAAGATTGTGGAATTTACACCTAAAATAAATGAGAAGAATATTGTGCATGCATTGACCATCAAAGTCAAGCTGTAATTGTTGTGATTATTAAGTACAGCTAAGAACTGGTTTTAGTATTATGATAAATGATGCAAGTATCCTACAGCAAAAGCAAATTATCTCTAGAGCTGCTTCAAAATTACTTTTGTAGGGCTTTTTACACACATCAGGAAGGAGATACCTATTATATAGTACAACACCGACAATATCAGCACCCTTTTTGCTATTTGCATGCTACCAGTTCAGCTGGTATTTGAACTACAAGCCATATGGCTTCCTCTAAAAAGGACTACTGGCACCTCAGTTTTGAAAGCAAGGCAAGTTTCCCACTAATTTTTTTGGGGTTTTTTGCAAAAGTAGTAAGATTCAAAATCTGGTATTATTCAAAATTGTGCCTTGTTAACTGAATGCCATTCAGAAATAACAGAATTTAGAGCTGGGCCTTTACCAAACACAAATAATTGTCATCTGAATTTTAGTTTTCCAAGAGCAACTTTCCAGCCAAAATGGCTTGCTCTCAGGTTCTGTTTTAATTAAAGCAAGAATGTGTGAAGTTAATTAGGCAGTACCAGTCCTTCTCAAAAATTCTGTGGCTTTTATAGATTTCCAGAGGAGGGAGGTGGAAATTTCCAAATGGTTGCACTTCAGAAACAGTATTTTTTCTATCCAGCTTTGCAATCAGCTTCTGTAATGACAAGGGAAGACACTGGGGGAAATGCATTTAAATTCTGGTTCCTGAAAGCCACATTAAAAAGTTTCTAAAACACTGCCACATTATGTGCTCTGTGATGGATGTGTGATGATAATGATGTATAAGAAAGCTCCTATTTATTATTTTTTTCCCAAAGGCTCTGCAATCCTCTCTTACTGGGAAAACAAACTGATGTAATCTCTCCTGGCAAGAAGTAGGAGCAGCTACTCCAGACATGGGCATGACAGATGGAAAGGAACGGATCCTACACTTCAAACAAGTTTGCCTGGGTCATCACTTTGATGCAGAGGTTCAAAAGACATTATTTCACATTGCTTCAAATGGCCTCATACTGAGATATCCTTTTCTTAATACTTACGAAGAAATCACTGGTTTACTGATTTGCCAAAGAGGCTACTATATTTTAAATAAAATGACAATAACAAAAATGATCTCTCTAAAATAATGGGTATTTGAAAGAGGTGTGTGAGAGGAAGTATAAAACCACATTGGAAAATTAATAAGCAGTTTGAATGTAACACTGTTTTTACTGGAATAACATTGAAAACCTGAGTGTTGTTCCTGGGGAATTCTGTTAGTGGCATGGCTTTAACCTTGATTAAGTGATCTCATGATGGACACTGTCACTTAAGCAGCAAAAAGTAACAGAGACTAGATGGGATGTGAGAAGAGAGAAATCAGAATATCGATGCACAAATGCTGACTACCATCTGGCACAGATGTCATTTACTGCTGTTCATGAATCAGGAACCAGTTAAATTTAACAGATTTAGCGGTCTATCTACCCTTGTGCAATGCTAGGTAATACAGTAACTATTCCTCAAAATTGCAAACTCTGCAGTTCATCAGTTTGTGAACAGAAATTCTGATTCTTTTCCCTTTTTTTCCTCACATTTTTAATTAAGACAGGGTTTAGGTTAAGGGTGGTGTTCTAAATACAACTTACAGAATTTAATGGCAACATAAGCATTTAATGATACTAAATCTTCCAGCTCTAGAATGTGTGCATTTAAAAGGCGCTTTTTGAAAGAGCTATCATGATTGCTAGCTGAAGGGGATAGCTAGAGGCTGCTGGTTGCTTTTTTCATTCACTAGAATAAAGGTGGAAATTTTCAGCTTACATTTTTAGGAAAACTCCTGTATATTCTTTTTACCTAAGAAATGTGGTTATTTTGACAAGTATCTGTGAATACACACAGTGTGAATTCACTCTGTGAATTCAGATCTATGTGTATTCAGATCTGTGAAGCTTTATATATGGCACCATGTAGCCATATATATATATGTATACATAAATATATTATATTATATAGTATTTAAAAATCCATAACAAAATTGAAGACATTTTACTTCAGTTGCACTTTGATTTTTGGAGTAATATTTACAACACTCAGTGATTAAGTTAAATGGTCTCTGTCCAGTGTTTCCTTATAAAAACAAAGCTCTGAACTCGTGAACTGGTTACGAACTGCAGATGAATATAGTGAGGTATCATCATTAATAATGGCAACCACTTTATTTTGCTTATATGTTAGGTCATGGAAAAAAAGACCTTTACAGGTGATAGATATAAGGTGTTAATTTTATTAAAGCTTCATCAATTTCCAACTTCAACCCCTTAGACTCTTAAAACTCAGTGTTTTAACTAGAAACAAAAGGTGTTTTCTGAAGTTTGTTTTGGCAGTCTTGGACAACAGATAAAATTGCAATGTTGTATTCAAAACAGTAAGTAAAATGATGTTTAAGCACGAGCTCTGACCTGCTGGTGAGACAATGACAAAAAAGCAGAGAATTGGGCAGGGGCTGAAAGCAAAGGGAAGTGCAGCCACAGCGCCACTTATAAAGCCTTTTAAAAACATGGTTGCTTCTAGAATTATACTGTTAGCATTAACTACTCTGCTAAATGTAATTTCAGAGCAGCTTGGCTATGCTGGGACCAATAATGTTTCACCAGATGTTAACAGTGAGGGAATTTAAAGATTACAGAGTTTCATGGGTGTAGTAAAGCTGCAGTGGGAACAGAAATATTACCGTAGCTGTTATGTTCTGAGTGCACCACATTTACTGACAAGTAATACATGAGTGATAGTGAGGACCAGGGGAACAGAACTTTATACTTACTGGTCAGCAGCCTATAAATTCCATAAATTAAACAAAGTTTTATGTATTTTTCATTTCTTTTCAGAACAATCCTCTCTAAGGGGCCCTGTTTCACATTAATTTCATCAACAAAGAATAGCTCTGTCTCTCAGCATTTTGTCATAAGGGTATTTCCCCACATATATGTCACCTTTTCCTCCTCATGCTGCCCTCTTCTTGGCAGGTTTTCACAGGCAATGCTTTTGCCCCAGTGCTAAGCCATGGGTCAAGCCTTGATGATGAAGCAGAGATGCTTCAGCATGAGGTTGACCCTTCAGAGAAAGACCTTTGTTCCAAATTGGGACCAGCCTTTTTGTCCATGCCTTCTGCTCACCATCTCCAGGCAAGGAAATGATCATCATGACTTACTGAGACCACTAGAGATTTACAAATTCATGGAGAAGATAATATCTGTTAATTTGCCTTCCTAAAATATTAAAGCTGCAAGCCAGAGATGAACAAGGCAAACTAGAAGGATATGGCATCACAAAGTCCAATGCACAACTGCAGTTTGAGCAGTAAATGAAATGTGAGAGTAAATAAATGGGCCAAATATAATATACAGATGTCAGACACGAGGTTTGTGTTTGCTTGTGGATCTAGCTACAGAGGCAGAAAATGAGCCCCGTGTGTATTGAAGAGAGCAAGGCTAAACTTGTGGGTAGCATAAACTGCCAGCATTGATCACTACAAGATGGATAAAGTGTTAAATTGAATTAATTTTAAATTATATTAAAAGTTAAAAGTAATTTTTAAAGGTGCTATTTATTAAATTATATAAAACAATAATTTATTGAATATCTTAATATCCCTATTAATTTAAAAGATAGTATCTACCCAGTATGCAGCTTTTCATGATCACCCTTCAGCATCACCATTACTTACCAGTCAAAGAAAAAGAAATTATGGATTACAAAGAATTTTTTTTTAAAAGAGGAAAATTATGGGTTTTATCTGTCACAGAATGAAATGGATTATAGCTTAGAGTGGATGTATCCTGCACTGGTTCCAGAAAGGAGACAGGAGAAGGTAATTAAAGCAGTCACATTTTAAGGGCATGCAGGGCCCACTAATTTATTTTCTACTTTCAGACTGGGCGTTAGGAGAGAAAGGGGTGACTTTTTGTCAACATTTTCTATCAGAATTCACTACACAGTGCCACTGATAAAAAAGTTCCCTTCCTATGATGCAGACTGTGCAGAGCTCCCTGCTAGTGTTGGTCTTGCCCCAGACCTTCCCTTAGTGTGTCAAGTGTACTTATGGGAGAAAACAATACAGTACCAGTATGATGCTTGTTAGGATAGAAGATCAAAATACAACAGGCTACCTAGTGAAAACCTTTTTATTTTGATGGCAGTCTTTCACTGTCTATCATAAACTTAGTCAAGCAGGCTCTCTCTATCCAGCTCTCATTTTATTGGTTACAAATCATTGCTGACAGGAAGTTTTATGCCTAAATCCGTTTACTGTCCTTGTTGGTAGTCTTTAAATTAATATTTATAAGCTGAGAGAGGCCTAAAAGAATGCAGCAATAAAATATCTAAATGCTTCAGTTTGGGTTGAGCTGAATTTTCTCCTTCTTGACCACTGACATTCTTTAATTACTAGTGACCCAGGCGTGTATTGTCTCTGCTCCTCCAAGCCTACAAATCATTGCCTTCCACTGTTTAGTGGCTGACAAAAGGGGAGATTCAAAGCAGACCAGTTTGTATGATATATTGGATTAATAGGTGTGGGTAGGGGCTGAAGAGAGAGAAAAAGAAATATTTTCAGAGAAATACATTAAGTAACATAAAGCTGAAACAAGTGAGGAAGAAATGAATAATGTTTGAATTGGCAAAAGTACTTCATTTAGTTGCTAGGATTTTAAAAACAGTGGGAAACGAACCAGAGGGCATACTGAGATCCAAAAAACTCAGTTGGGCATGTTCAGATCTTGACTGGATAATACATACATACACACACTCTCAGCAAAATGACCATTTTCATTAAATCAGTATGAAGGATGCTTCTTTTGCATATCAGAAACTGCTGAGTGAACTGAAATTAGAACAAAGCTGATTAAAAGTATTGTTGTATTCAATCTCTTTCTCCTTTTTGTTACTTTTTTTGTTTGGTGGTTTTGTTTTGGGGTTTTGATGGGATTTTTTTCTTGATGTCTTACTTTGGCCAAAGTGGATGAAGTGTGTTCAAAAGAAGAAAAGCAAATGTAATAGAAAGCATATCAACTGTCACCACCTTAACACATAAGCACATTAAATAATGAGGCTGGCTAGACTGGGGAAAAAATAGAGAAAGTAAATGGTGGAGTCAATGGTGGAGAAGAAAAAAATTGTAAAAGACAAGAGGGACAGAGAATTCTAACCTGCAAGGGTTGCATCTACACCCTGTTTCTGCTGTAATTGAATAATTTTATGATAGCATGGGAGGATCTCTAAAAATGGCAGATGCCCATGTAAGGTGTAATAGACACAAATCACCATTGTCTTTAAACTGCATGAAATCTTTTTCATAAGGACTGCATGAGAGTTCTGTGCTCTCCAGGTAACAAAGAAACAATAGAATGGTTTGTAACAGAGCCGCTGAATGATGCAAATAAAGATCTTTCTAATCTACTCGTGCCTTTGTACCCACTACAGTTTTGCCTGCATGGAATGCCTGAAAGGTGGGTTAATGTACATCCATTTGATTTGGGGAATGAAACTATTCATCACCCTATTTTATTTACTCTCCAAAGATTAATCTGGGGACATAAATGAATTTTTTTATTATTTTTCTTAAAACCTCTTTTGTCTACTTCATATATTTGCTGATTTGATTTATTACGCTTGACCAAACTTTCTTCTACATCCCTGGCTGCTGTACCTCTGAACCAATGTGCTGGTAAGTCTTCATTGCTTCCTTTCCCGGGAGAGCTATACTTTATGCATGCTATATTCACACACTACAACAGGACACATTTGCTACGTGGGAAGAAGACTGGGAAATAAACCATTAATTCTTTAGTACTTCAGAATTGCTGTTCTTTTGTGTTCAAAAGCCTAAGCTGCCTCAGGTAGTCTTCAAACTTCTTTATAAACAGTGCTCCTGCCAACTGAGATAGCTAATGAATATAACAAGCCTACTCTCACAATTATAAAACAGGCACAATTATCTGTTCTATTAGAATGACTCAGACTCCCCCTAAATCCTGCTCTTCCCAAGCAAGATAAAATTATAAGACTTGTAGAATAAGCCGATCATCTGCTGAGGGCAACTAATTCCCATATAAGTCTCTGCTCTTGGGTAATCAAGCATCCAAAGTGATTCACTCTAGAGCTTAAAAGGAGATGGCATGTTGACACCTGGGCCACTACCCTGAATCTCCAGGCACAAAGACACGTGTGAAACTAGAGATAGGACATAGATGACAGGGGGTGTGCAATATTAGAAAGGAAGGCAAAATATGCAGGATGATGCAGGACAACAAATGTAAACTGGTTCTGAATCTGTCAATTAACTCTTAGCTCACTGTTTTTTGACCTCACTCCTTCTACTCTTTGTCAGGGCATAAATAAACAGGGATAGGCAAGGCTTAAATGCTCAAAATGTAACATTTCCCTTTGCCACTTTTTACTAGGTTTTACTTTGGACACTGTCAAATACATGAAGCATGTCACAAGTACAGTTGTACTTTATCTCTGTGTCAATGGTTCCCTATCCCTGAAGTGAGTTATTCAGCCTTCTTTGGAATGATGCCTTCATTCATGTGAACCACAATGAGCCATAATCAGAGTTACATTTTTTGTGGGGCCTTACAAAAACCATAGCTTCAGCCCCATTTTGTTTAGATGTTGGTTGCCAAGGCAGATCATGAGAGTGTCCAAATTCAAATGAAGTACTGAAGTATTTTGTGGGTTTTTTTACCCTCCTTAGGGTTTTCTGTGTGACAGCTTTTCCTTAAAGGGAAAATCATAACAGGAAAGCTGAAGCTATTTATAATCCTTTGGACTTTCATTTATTCTATCTGTTCAGCAGTTAAGATAATACTGTTAATGTAATGTGTTTCATTTTATCCATCATCAAGACTGGAGGCACTATAGTTCTTGATAGTATGACAGAAAGGCTGGCCTACCAGCCATGGAACAACACAGCAGTAACTAATAGCTTCTCCTTATTCTGAACTTTTTTCTTATGAGAAGATGCTGTGTGGAGGTTTTCCACTGAAACACCACTGAAAAGTCTTTACCTTTTAGCAGTGTTTTTCCTACAAGTTAGATGAAGATTACATGCACACACAGCCAAGCACTTGGTGAAGGAATCTGTGCCTATGGCTGAGGGATGCTTGCTAAATGGACTGTCATGCTTTCTAAATGCCCTTTCCCTAGTGCCCTGACCTGAAACAAAGCCCCATGGTAATAATTTTCCATAGCTGAAAGACCTTTAAATTGAAATATTTGGAAGTTGTCTTTCCATTGGCTCCAACCCATTGTTCTCAATAGCCCATTTACTGTAACTTCCAGCTGTCCTAATAGGGGCAGAATAGTCAGTTCCCTCTTCCATGCTGTGCTATCAAATGCTTCACTGTGTCCTGGTGTGCAAGCTTTGCTCCTTTGGGGGAAAATCCTTTAGAAATCAGGTATTTCTGATCTGTACACCAGCATGCTGATTATCTTAGCCAGGATGTAAATTTGCTATTAAGTTATTTAGGTTATGAAGGTAACAGCTGTGTCTGAGGTTTGCATTGGTATTCCTGGGCATTGATACTAATGTAGGGAGTTCCTGAAAGGCTTTTTCTTTTAATTTACTCTTCTTCTCTGCCTCTGCAGGTGGCTTGTTGTTATTTTGCCTTGGTTCCTTTCATTTCCCATGGTGCTTCATCTGCTTTTCCACTCACTCTCCAGAACTGAATAGAAACATCTTCTTGGACCGAATAAAGTCAGCTTTTCTCTCTTCTCACACATCTTTCCTCATTCTTCCACCTCAGAGCCTTTATGCCTCCATATCACCACCCGCCTCCATTTTCCCACTGAATGTTTTGTCAGGAGGAGGGCAGTGGAATAGGATTTATTCTTTCAACCTGAGCTAAGACCAGACAATATTTGTTACCAGTTTCATGTGTCCTGCCTACAGTAGACAGTATTTCCTTCAGGTCAGGGAGTCCTTAAGAAAAGTGATGGGATTTCGGTACTTATATGCCTTGAAGTCTGGTTCTCCATCTCTTCTTCCCCTGGACTCAAAAGATGAAATGTTGTGACACTTGACATGGGCGAAGTCTCAGTACTAAGACTGATGCTATCTTCAGTGTCTGAGGGAATTACAGCCATCTGTGTTTGGCCAGAGTTATGAAGGACTGGGTAGCAATGAAGTTAAAAACAAAAGGAAAAAGAAGGATTCTTCAGGCAGCAAGAAGGCTTTGGATGTCCACATCCAATCTGTTCTCTAACCAAATTCCTCTGAGGGCTAAAACCATAAATAAGGAGCTCTGAGCTGCAGCATGAGACTTCAGTGCTGCCACAACAACAGCTGTAAATCTGTTCTCAAGCTCTTCTTGCTTACCCTGTAGGGGAAGCAGAGTTCTGCCTGGATGAGGCAGTAGCATTTGGCGGCAGCACTCTGGCAAACAGACTTCCAGATGTTTGATGAGAATGACAGCCTCAGAGTGGGAGTGCTTGAGTGTGTGCATGCATGCCACTCTTTAAAATTCAAGGCTAGCTTGCAGCATTATCAGGGAGTGAAAATGTCAAAAGAAGACAGTGTTCATAGCAGGCATCACATTTCAGGCCCTAGGAAAAAAAAAAAAAAAAAAAAAAAAAAAAAAAAAAAAAAAAAACACCACAAGGGAAGACAGCACTGAAGGAATTCAAAACATAAAGAGGTGAGGGACAGTAGTTAGAACTTGTCTGGAAAATGTGGAACAGAATGTTACCCCCAGCCCAAACCCAAGTGCCAGCATTTGTCTGGCTTCCTTGAGGGGAGTTGCATGTCTCGGTGCCCCATGACACCTATTCTGTGCACCAACATCCTTGCCATCTCCCATTTCCAGCTACCCTGCATCCAGGAAAATGGATTCCATGTTTTTCCCTATGATGGCTGGCTCTTGCCTCTGACCATCTCATGGCTTTTTCCAGAGATGTCCTTCACTGCCATGCCTTTCCTGCAGCCCTCCCCGCCTCAAGCTTCTGCAATTTGTACTTTCTGCATGCTTTCTGTTTTCCTCTGTCCGTGAGGTTGTGTGTCTTCTATTGATCACCTGCAAAGTCAATGCCATTTGCCTGCCATTGCACAGGATGTAGCTTATTCTGTATCCTTTTCTCTCATCTTTTGTCTATTTGGTCTACACTGCATGTATAATTACAATAGGTTAACCTGATCTTCTTTGCTGCTTCTCCACATTATCTGCAATATTATATTAGGTCTTCCCAACTTGCTGCATTTCTGAGTGGAAAAAATATATAGATAATTGATTCTACTAAGAAGCATTATAATTTCCCAAACACTTTTGTTTTTTTTCAACTTTGATTGCTAATCATGTTCTTAAGTATCTCAGCTGTTTCCATTTCCATACTGGTTTATTTCCTTCTGATGAAACATTTTTATGTCATTACTTACTGAGGGCATAAGTATTTACTGATAAAAATCTAAAAATACTTCTTGCTTTCCCATTGGGATATATTCCCTTCCACGTGGAGTTTCTGCTTTCCAAAATACCTCAAGTGTGTTTCACATTGCGCTGGTGTTCTTTGCAAGAGTATGTGTTTTAAATAAAAGTTTTCCTGTCCCACTAGGATGCAAATCAATCTTATGACCAGTGTATCCCTTTACAAGGAGAAGAATCTTTCTTTGGTTTTGTTTGGAAAGAGATTTTGGGTGGATCCAGCAAGTGTTAGGCAAGACATCTAAGGGTCACAGTGGCTGAGTGCATTCATTGCACCTTCCTGCCTCTGTAAGCCATGCTGAAACACAGGTTTTGACAAAGTGCTTGTACATTATTCTGCCACTGCCCTACTTGTAAAGTATCCATACCACTCTTCTGAGAATAAGGAAGCTTATGGCTCAGTGCACTGCTCTCATTCTAAAGTCTCTGTTGACTTCCCTAAATAAACACCAAGTACCAATGCTTTCCCTGGTGTAATAGCACTGACCCCTCTGAATTACACCAGGGATGAATCTGATCAGATTTGTCATCACATCCATTTTGTACCAGCAGGAGCAGAGACAAACAAGGCGAGCCATCCTGCAAGTCCCATCCAGGGTTTTTCAGTTGCCCCCACTATTACCCCAGGCTCCTTCCTCACCTTAGGCTGAAGGGAATGAGAAGGTCCAACTTGTCAGGACTTATTACTTATTCATGAAACTATCACACCTTTGACACATCTGTCAGTTTTTATACAAAAAACGAATGAGCAAGGATGCTGAAGTTTCCTTTCAGCACACTGGAGGGCAGTCCTTTTTACCACACCCTTAAGGCTTTCATGTCAGGGCTTAGTTGCAATGACAGAGCAGTGTGAGAGAGCTATCGTTTTGTCTGGCCATACTGTGCTTTCCTCTGGACAGATTATACTTGCCCCCTGGCATTTATGAGAATCAAGCTTTCACCCTTTACATAAAATGTATATAAATAAAGTGGAACATAATTATTATGAATATGTAGCTTCAAACATCCAATTTACATTAGAGTTATGTATTAGAAGACATTTCCTTTTTTCCCAACACATCCTAGAATAAATGTGGCACTTTGCCACATCATAGAAATCAGTCTTTTGAATGAGCAAGCATCAGTATTTTTTTTTTTTTTTTTTTTTTTTGGTGGGGGGTAAAAATCAAAAAGGAAAAACGGAGAATAGAGCAATACATTTTCTAATGAGTTTGCATTCAGATCTGTAATTTAAACTTGACAGTAGTATCACAGAATTCTGATTAATACTGAATCCACCTGGGAACTTAGGAAACGTTATGTTCAATAGAGTGTATGGCTAATGGTTGCAAAGTACAAAGGATATGGAGAAGCATGGCTGAATTATGAAAATTCTGTCTGTATACCGAATGTATTTATTCCAGCATTTGGGCTTTGGTTGCACTTAAAATGAAAAGAAAGGCTGCTTATTAATTTTGCGTGAGCGTTTTTGGCTATCTTATTGTGGGACAACTTCCAAGCAATTTGCTGCATCCTTCTCTACACACACTCATTACATAGCCAGAACTTCAAAACAGTTTCTAAGTTTCCAATGGTTTGATAATCTTGTTTTCACAGTCCTCATTTTCTGAAAGTCACCATAACTAGGAACAATGCTTAAAATGCTTTAAATCATTAATATCCCTGTGGAAGAGAAAGAAAAGGACTCATGTACCACAAAGTTCTTCAGTGCCAGCATGTATACCACTGTGGTCTGAGCTGTCCTTCAGAATCCATAAAGCATTCAAACCCCAAACTTCATAGACTAAACTTCCATGATATGTGCCCACACCAGCAGTGAGCTTATCAGAGGATGGTGAAGAAAAGACAACCAATAAGGACTCTGCCTAACAAGATTGTAGAGTGAGTTCATGCATTATTAACCATGAAGAATCCACACAGTATATATATATGTCTATATATTTCTCAGAGAGTGTGAGAGATGGACCATATGTACCCCACCCATGGGAAAAGCTGCAACTGCAGTTCACAATTAATTATGAGACACAGAGAATAGGAAACAGGGCATCATTATGTCTGCTTTTGCAAAACTAGTTATTTATGTTTTTATTTTCCCTCCATGGTACTTCTGAGCATAGATAGTGCAATACTTGAATGTACCTCAGGACTTCTTTACAGAGTTATTGTGCTACTCATTTTCAATCTGTGGTAAAAAAGAATGAGCACATATGTTAAATAACATAAACTAAGTAGAGTCATTTTCCCTTGTGCACCTCTTAGTCTGTATCATCTCTTTAGCAGTAGCAGTGACACTAATAATTTTTAAACCCACAGATTCTCTTCAGTGATATAAGAGGAAGTAAAGTTGTTCCAAATACTAAAGCTAGCAAAAGCTGATTGAGAAAAATAAAATGGACTAGCCACACCTCACCCCCCAACAACAACATTTCTCAATGTGTATCCACTCAAACCTGATTCCTACTGTCATCCTTAACATCAGTGAAACTGATCTGCCTTCCTGGCTCTCACTGGGGTGGGCCTGTATATGGAGGGATGAAAGGGCGATGACTGCAAGAGGAATATCTTCAAATGAGCCAAAAATGTTGTGTGAAACAATCTCTTTTCCCTGCTTTGTATTCTACCTTCATTTCCAACTTCTCGGAGAGATGAATGAAAGTAGTACACAGGCAGCATAACAAAATGACTAGGGTACAATTACATCATCAAGACTAACGTCATATTCCATGTCCTGATTGCTTAAAATGCAGTGGTGCAGAAATGATGCTTTAGTTCCTTACTTAAAGTTTCCTGACTGCATATGAAGTCATATGAACTCTGAAACAGCTAAAGCCTTGTTACTGTGCTTTTGTTGCATGAAAATCTCTCCACTGCACCGACTTTCCCATTCTTACACAACTCAGTTTGCATATGACTGCAACAAATTCGAAGGGCAGTACTGACTGAGAGTCTCACCTGGTTACCACTGGAGACAGTGGTAGGGCTCCTCTGAACTGCAATTGTGGGTGTATCTGAAGTGCAATATGAATGAGCAGAAGTGTCCTGGATGTTTAAGAACTGTATCAACTCTCTGGTATTGGTTTTGCCCGAATCAAAAGGAAGTTAAACAATGGGGGAATGACATTGTTTTGAAAAAAAGACAGTGATGGGGGAGGTTAAAAAGGAACACTCCTAATTGTGTTACATCTATAACACGGGATGCAGATATGTTACAAGATGCAGAAGTGTGTGATGAGGACCTGCTACAGCAAAGCAGCTAAGCATAGACTTAAAATGAAGCATGTGTTTAAGGGTTTTGCTGAATAAGGATGAGATCATTCACATACTTAAAGTTAAATGCATGCTTAAGTGCTTTGCTGAATCTGGGCCCAGATACATAAACCATTAAACAGTCATTTTAAGAAAACGGTGGAGAGCTGTTACACGATTTCTAGACCTTTTAAGTCAAATCTCCTACATTTCCCACTATCTCTTTCTTGTTAGCTCAAGGAGGAGGTTTTTTAAAGCTCCAGTTCACCAAAACCGATAATGTTCCTTGCTACACGATTGTAATTCAAATTGCTCCGTGCAGCCCCAAGCATGTGTTCAAACATATAATCAAGCAAACAAGAGACCTGAGTCTTGCCAGTTGGAATACTGTCGGTCGCAGATGCTAAGCCTTTATTTATTTATTTATTTACTTTAAAGCATAAATGAAGAGGGGTAGAGAGGTTGATGAAGGCTGGCCTTTGCCGTCCATTTTTGGTGCCCTGTTCCTGTGGCTTGGGTTATTTGGATACATGTTGCTTTGTATCCGTGAGGGCTCTTTTCTTTTCTTTTTTTTTTTTTCATTCTCTCTCTCTCTCCTGGTCACAGAAGCAGTACTCATCACCTGGAGTGAAGGCTGACAGGAATGAACATAGGCAGGAAGCAGCGTGACACACACATTGTCATGCATGACTGACCAGCAGCCATCAACAGCAATTAAACATTGAGAGCACTGGATCCTTTTGGACAGGTTCAAGTTTCCTGGCACTGCCGTGATTAGATGTTTTGCACTGTTTCCCTGTAGTCAGTATGTGACACATTCCCTTTTGCTTGCTCTTTTTCTGATATTTATTTTTGCACTGTCCTGGCGTTAGCTTCTTCTCATGGAAAATTAATCGCTTCTTAATAAAGCATCGTTCTGAAGGAGACTTGTGAGGCAGGTTGAAGAGCAAACCCATACTTAAAAATTATCTTTTCTTTCTTTCTTTCTTTTTTTAAACCACAAAATTCTGCCCTTTCATGCAAATGAAATGGTGTGTAAGCACTTTTCATAACCATAGGTGAGTACAAGATTCAGTGAGAGAAAACTGAATGGCAGAAGTCAGTGAAGAACAACACAGGGCCTTTGGGTTTATCCAGCCACTGCAATTTTATTGTAATTTAAGACGACAAAACAAAATGCCCTTAAAGGCAAGACCAAAGTGAAGAGCGGCTGGAGTTGTGCTGGGCTGTCACTTGCTTGCCCTCATTTCAGGGTTGAGATCTGGAGCAGCCCAACTGCCTGGCATTTAACGAAGGCCCAGACTTCCAGGGCAAGGTCTGTGGCTTGGCACGAAGTGCTGTGCAGAGCAGCGCTGAGCTATGGCACCGGGGGCTGTGGCGAGAGGCCTTTTGGCACACAATAAGGTCTCATGCCTAATTGAATAGTCACAGGGTTTGAGGCCACAAAGGTTCATTAAGGCTTGATTCTGACCTCGTGGGTTGTCATCCTGTCCATTCCCCCAGATTGAGTCCAGCAGTTTATGTGTGATTAATTAATTGCTGCTGTTAATTTGCAGTCTCCTAGTCTTTGCAAGGACCTGGGAGGTCTGCTAATAAGCTGCAAGACACTGAACTTATGTGTAGGAAACCTTCATGCTTAAGTCCTCTCCATGTGTAAGATGTGGCTCCAAACATGGTTTCAACCATGAGAAGCACTGAAGCAATCAAAACTAACAGGATTTCAGCATTTGCAAGGAGTAATGTGAGAGGGCAGAACAATTTTAAATGGGCTATGCTCTGCTGTGCAACAACTGGCCCAGCCATGGGAGCCACCGACTGCAATAGACTCTCTTCTGTAGTTAATGAGGGTTGCTCAAGCCATGCATCTGTTTCACCTTTATGTTCCTGCAATACCATTTAGAGGCCAGAGTAACCCTGGGGCTTTGATACTACTGCCTTTTGCTGATAATACAACTCTTTAAGAGCTTTTTCTATCAGATAGGTGGCTTAGGTTTGTGGGGGCAGAAATAAGAACTGCTAAAAGAACTGGTTCTGAATTTGCTGTCTGCCATACTCATTCTAGATTGCCATATTTGTTATAATAATCCCACTGTTTCATGAAGCATTGTATATTGATAACACTGAGTAAGTTTCAGATGAAGTGTGAAGCAGAAAATGTAATTATTATTTCTGTAACGCAGATTCAGAAACAAAGTCACAAATAGGATGAATGAGTTGCCTGAAGTCATACAGTAAATCAGAAATGTAACTATATCGGAATCCCAGACACATCTCTTTTTGTGGGTGTGATGTGGGTGTATTCAGGAAAGAAATAGCTTACCTGATTCTATCTTTCTGCAGTTTTTCAAAGTCTTTCTACTCTTCTCACTGTGGTTTTCCAGGATGTTCTGGTAGATCATCATAGTCACTTCTTTCAAAAGCCTCCTGGATACATTCCTGTGCAGCCTGATCTAGGCAAACCTGTTTTAGCAGGATTGGTGGACTGCATGATCCCCAGAGGTAGCTTCCAACCCCTACCATTTTGTGATTCTATGATTCTTTAACACTGTAAGTAAACCTATTAAGTCCCAGCCAAGCAATTTTGTCCTAAGAATTGAAACAAATGTATACAAGGAGAAGATTGCAAACCAGAAGATTAAAAAGTAGTACTGCATAAGTCAACTGCTAGGTGCTGACATCAATTAAATATTGTCCTTTATTATAGTCATTAGAGAACCTTTTAACAATGATTAAAATTTCTTAATACCGTGGCAAAATTTAAGCTGTTGCCTGGAAAAAAGGTACTCTGAACTATATGGCATGCAAATATTTCAACCAAATGCTGTCATATGGTGGTGTTATTAACATGTACTTCTTAGAGCTGATGATCTGGTTTTGGAACCCACTCAGGAAAATAAAAGTATATAGATATGCATATATATTATATTCAATATAAGAACATTGAGATTTTTCTGGCAACTAAATAGAGAGAAGTGATTTAAGCACTTTGTAACTGAAGCTGAAATGTATTAATTATGAAGTTCTGATATGTACTGACTGGGCTTCATTGTTCACTTCAGCTCTTAGACAGTGTCTTCCCCTTCTCTTCTGCATTCGATTTGCAGAATGTGAAACCATGAAATTAAACTGAACAGAAACTCAGCAATTACAGAAAGTGTATGGTGATAGCTCAAAAGAGAGTAATAGTATAGGAGCATGGTTATTGATCATAAATGTCTTGGCAAAGCAGTGTTTCAGGTGGGTAGAAGGAGAGGGTTTTAATTACTTTTTGGAAGCAGAAGAATGTGATATTCAATTCTGCCTTTATAATGTTTGCACTGCAAGACCAGGCTCTTCAAGTGGCACACAAAACCAAAGACCTGATTTTAAATATCTTAATGACAGTACTGTTTTTTTCTATATTGATGGAAGATTAGTTTGTATGAGCTTGGCACAGGATATGTGAAACTAACCATATCATCCTGTAATTCAAAAAGACAGGAAGTTTAGAGGAGCTTTCTGTCTCCTCTGTGTGTATCAGAGTAGTCTGCCACAATATAACTGGATCGTATTGTTATGTATTTGAAATTACAACTAGTAGGAAAAGGTAAGGGGAGACACGCCACATTTAGCTGCACCAGCAAGAAGGATTAAGGCAAACAGAGCATAAAGTTCTTAAGCAGCATGCTGGCTGGGGAGAGGACTAACAACTTGAGTCTGGTAACATCCTCTGAGACCTTTAACAGCTTAACCATTCATGTTGCACATCCTGGGAAAGAGGGCACTTCTGGAGCTGAAATGCCCCACAGAACTGAATGAGAGGACTGATGAGTAGGAAGGCTGACTAGCAGCTGCAGAGCTGTCAGCAGGTAATTTCATACCTGCTAGTAAGGAGAATATTTGTTCATTGCTCACAAGGCAGTACATAGCTGTGATTACAGCAAAGTCTGTTGGAGACACTCTCAAACTTGGAGTACCTGCTTAAATGTCAACAGGCCAATTTCTGATCTTATTTTTAACCCTATCTGGAACCCAGTGAATCTAAAGCAGTTACTGAAAATTATATCAAGTACATTCCCTGTCTCATATGAAATGACTTTTACCAAAATGCACAGTCCACAAATTTTCTCAGTTCTGAAAATTCTTTGTGACTATACAGTACATCGCACACAAGAATCAGTTTTTCTTTTAACTCTACCATGACTGCTTGAAGTTTAGTGATCAATCTTAAACTGATACACCTGTTTTCTGTAACTCTTTTGCAGTACTTAATCTTCACTGGGGCAGTCAGAATTTTCAGAATTCAAGGTTCAAGTTGTATCTGATGCACAGTTGGATGCAACACGACCCAGCAGAGAGAGTAATTTAAATAAGTGTAGGAAGGCCAGTGCTATACTACAGATCAGAGCATTGGACAGGAACTCACAGCTTACTGAAGTAAGCACATTGCTTTTAAAAGTGGTATGTCCAATTAGGTTCATGTTTCATCACTGTCCTGGAAGTTCATCCTATCCTCTGCATCATTCTGTGAATTAAAGTAATGGTTTACATTCCCAGGTGGCCAAGAAGGCCAATGGCATCCTGGACTGTATCAAGAATAGTGTGGCCAGCAGGAGCAGGGAAGTCATTCTGCTCCTGTACTCAACACTGGTTAGGCCACACCTTGAGTTATTGTGTCCAGTTCTGGGGCCCTCAGTTTAGGAAAGAAGTTGACTTGCTGGAAGGTGTCCAGAGAGGGGCAACAAAGCTGGGGAGGGGTGTGGAGCACAGCCCTGTGAGAAGAGGCTGAGGGAGTTGGGGTTGCTTATCCTGGAGAAGAGGAGGCTCAAGGGAGACCTTATTGCTGTCTACGACTACCTGAAGGGAGGTTGTAGCCAGGAGGGGGTTGGTCTCTTCTCCCAGGCAACCAGCAACAGAACAAGAGGACACAGTCTCAAGCTGCACCAGGGGAAGTTTAGGAAGGATGTTAGGAAGAAATTCTTTACAGAAAGGGTAATTGGCCATTGGAATGTGCTGCCCAGGGAGGTGATGGAGTCACCATCACTGGAGGTGCTTAAGAAGAGACTGGATGGGGCACTTAGTGCCATGGTTTAGTTGATTAGATGGTGTTGGGTGGTAGGTTGGACTTGATGATTTCGAAGGTCTTTTCCAACCTGATTGATTCTGTATTCTGTACATTAGAATGGCAATGTGATTTTTCAGAGGAAACTTCCTGACTTGGCTTTCTTACAGTTTTGACCACTGTATAGGTGTGATTTCCTTCAGCAAGGAATGTCACTATGAAAATTTCTAGGAGAACAATACTTTAAACCCTTTTAGAATATTAGTTGCATTAGCCTATTTCTTGTAGCTTTGATTCTGTCTTTATCCTCATGTCAAATTTGAGTAATTTTCATGCTCGGCCAACTTGACAATATCATAAGATCCAGTGCTCAAAAGTAAAAAAAAAAAAATAAAATTGGTAACTATGACCAGTGAAAACAGTGTGAATTTAGGTTAGGATTAGTGATTAATAATGTTTCATCCATGTCTCCCACTTTCCAGTCCCCTTCATTTACTACTACCCATGCCACCAGCTTATGTTTGTACTGTCCCTGCTTCTGCCATCACCAGGTATGTTATAGACTGTTACAAATCTCAGGAACATGGAGAAGATCATTTTGCTTCTATCCTTGCACAACAGACCTAACTGAGCATGGCAGTGGGGTGGTGGTGAGGACTAGGATCTCTTTTAGCTCCAAGGGCTGCCTTTTCAGTGTACTGTTACTACCTAGTTTAATTAACATCTGTGCCAATCAGAGCAGCTGCCTATAACACAGGGAAGGTTAGCAGGGCATTCAAGAAGATAAATGAGACGGGGTTGCCAAGGGGATGGTATGTCAGACACGTGCTGTGGCTGCAGCATATATATACAGTCCCATTAGCTGTATGCCTCTGCAGTCTCAGGGCAGAGTTAAGACTTTAAGGCAAGGATGATATGTACTTTAACTTCACACTTTTCCTCTTCAAAAATGTAAATATAGATATATTAGATATTCTGAAAGGGTATGTGACCCCATCAGTTAACTTTAACCCTGTATGAATAGAACATTAAAGCAGCTGATAGAAATGATTCAACATTTGACAGCTGAGAAAGATATCAAGAATATGTATGATATTGTCTCCAGGAACTCTAGGTGTAGTAGAGCTACCTATCTTGCAATATCCAAATATCTCAAAACCAGAAGATTCAGACTGTCTTTCAAATCAGGATTCTCCATTTCAGCTGCATGCATTACATCCCGTGATCTCATGACCCAGCTGGTGCTATAAGAAGGAAGAGTTTGAGCTTACATGCTTTACTAAAGTGGATTTCTCTTCCCAAAACTTAACAACCTTCAGTATTGCTTTTGGAATTTCAGTTCTTTTTATCTGGTTTTAAAAAATCTATCAGGAAAAGAAGCTACACTGAGACCATTCTATTTGGACATACTAGCTTCAGAATGATTGTAGTAAAACCTTTATGCCCCAGCACCCTAACAGCATTGTAATGCAACAGTCATAGGGTCTAGACATACAGTGGAATAGTTTTGCCATCACAATCTTGCATCCAAATGGCCTCATAAGTTGATCCCTGTAGACATGCAATGAAATCCCTTTTTCCTAGTGACAGCATCACAAACTCCAATTGTTAGGCATTATTCTTTCTTTGACATTGACATGAAATCTGTACTACAAAATGCAGATCTCATGCAAGTTTACATTGCATTAGCACACTCCTTAGAATTAGTATTTACCTACATACTAATTATTCTTCAGTTATAGTGAAGCTGTACAAATATCTTGGCTTTTCAATGTTTTCCTTCCTTGAGTATAGTACAATGGTTTTGAAGAGAGAAAAGCTTGTTCATCTGTATTGGACTAGGAAAAAGTTAACAGGGCTCTTTAATGCATTCAAGTAAATGGTTTACAATCCTATAATAGAAAATAAAGCATTTATCTTCTTTTTCTGATGCCTTCCCTTCCCCTTTTCTTTTTTATTTTCTTTTTCTTTTCTTTCCTTTCCTTTCTTTTCTTCTCCTTTCTTCTCATTTCTTTTCTTCTCCTTTCTTTTATTTTCTCATTTTCTTTTTTTACTTCTTCTTCTTTTTCCAGAAACCTAAGGCAGTTAGAAAGCAAGTGATCTCAGATTTTTGTACAGCAACACCTGCAATCCATCTTTCTCTTTCAAAATTATTTCCCTTACAATTTACTGGTCAAAAGTAAAATAAGATCTACTATAAGCTTCTCGGAAGTTTTTTCTGGAGCAATTAAGGAAATTAAGTCCCAGTTTCTCTTACAGTCATGGAATGCTAGGGGTTGGAAGGAAGCACCAGAGATTGAGTCCCACCCACCCTGTGAAGCAGGACCATTTAGTGCAGGTCACGCAGGAATGAGTCCAGGCAGGTTTTGAAGTTCTCTAGAGACAGAGACTCCACAACCATTCTGGGCAGCCTGCTCCAGTGCTCCATCAACTTCACAGTAAGAACGTTTTTTCCCATGTTGAGATGGAATTTCCTGTGACTGAGTTTACATCCATTTCCCCTTGTCCTATCACTGGCTAGCACTGAGAAGAGACTGGCTCCATTCTCCTGACAGTAACCCTTGAGATATTTGGACACACTGATAAGGTGTGCCCTGAACCTTCCCTTTTCCAGACTAAACAGCCCCAGGTCTCTCAGTCTTTCCTCGTAAGAGAGATGGATGATGACTCCACCAGCTCCCTGGGCAGTACATTCCAAAGGCTATTTCTGGGGAAAAAAAAATCCACTAGTTCTGGGAAAAAAATCTTCCTAACATCCAGCCTAAACTGCAAAATTGTTTTAGAATCATAGAATTTCTGGGGCCAGAGGACACCTCAAGGATCATACAGTTCCAACCACACCCTGCCATGGGCAGAGAAACCTCACACTAGATCAGGTTGCTCAGAGCCACATCCAACCTGGTCTTGAAAACCTCCAGGGATGAGGCTTCCACCACCTCACTGGACAAACCATTCCAGTGTCTCATCACCCTCATGGTGAAGAATTTCTTCCTAATATCCAATCTGAATCTACCCATTTCTATTTTCTTTCCATTCACTCTAGTCCTATCATTACCTGACACCCTAAAAGTCCCTCACCTGCCCCATTTTCCCCCTTTTTACTCCTGGGCTCTGTTGGAGTCCTCTCCTACCCCAGGTGTGGCCACTTGGCCCTCCCCACCCACTCCCCTTTTTAATCCTCCCCCCCCAGGGAGGAGCAGAAGCCCTAAGCTGAGCCTAGCTGGGTTGATTCTTCTCTCATCTCTGGTGAGTGCCCATGCTGAACACTGTGTGGGGGTGGTGGTGGTAACAACGGTCACAACAACAAAGGCCGGGGGGCCTACTGGCCCCCGGCTGTTAGGAACAGGATTGATAACTTCTTCAATATCATCCATGGGTGCTGGCTGGGGATCCTTACTGGAGCTGAGCTCCTCTGTGTAGTATCTTGGCTGGTGATAATAGAATAGATTTAACCAAGTTTGGAAAGACCTTCTAAATTACCGAGTCCAGCCTATCATCCAACACCATCTAATTAACTAAACCATGGCACCAAGGACCCCATCCAGTGTCTTTCTAAATATCTCCAGTGATGGTGACTCCCAGGGCAGCACATTCCAATGGCAAATCTCACTTTCTGTAAAGAATTTCTTCCTAACATCCAGCCTAAACCTCCCCTGGTGCAGCTTGAGACTGTGTCCTCTTGTTCTGGTGCTGGGTACCTGGGAGAAGAGACCAGCCCCCACCTGGCTACAACCTCCCTTCAGGTAGTTGTAGAGAGCAATAAGGTCTCCCTGAGCCTCTTCTTCTCCAGGCTAAGATACTCCAGGTACCTCAACCTCTCCTCATAGGATTTGTGCTCCAAACCTCTCCCCAGCTTTGTTGCCCTTTTCCAGCAAGTCAACATCTTTCCTAAACTGAGGGCCCCAGAACTGGACACAGGACTCAAGGTGTGGCCTAACCAGTGCTGTGCATGGGGCAGAATGACTTCCCTGCTCCTGCTTGCCACACTTTTCCTGATGCAGTCCAGGATGCCATTGGCCTTCTTGGCCACCTGGGCACACTGCTGGCTCATGTTCAGCCTACTATCACCCAGTACCCCCAGGTCCCTTTCTTCCTGCCTGCTCTCCAGCCGCTCTGACTCCAGCCTGTAGCACTGCCTGGGCTTGTTGTGGCCAATGTGTAGAATCTGGCACTTAGATGTGCTACATCTTATGCCATTGGACTCTACCCATCTGTCCAGCCTGTCAAGGTCCCTCTGCAGAGCTCTTCTTCCCTCTAACAGATCAACTCCTGCCCCCAGCTTGGTGTCATCTGCAGACTTACTGATTATGGACTCAATGCCCTCATCCAGATCATAAAAAAAAAAATATATTGAACAGGATGGGGCCCAGCACTGATCCCTGGGGGACACCACTAGTGACTGGCCACCCCACCACTCTCCGAGTTCTGCTCTCCAGCCAGTTCCTAACCCAGCTCAGAGTGCTGCTGTCCAAGCCACAAGCTGACAGCTTAGCCAGGAGTTTGCTGTGGGGGACGGTGTCAAAGTCCAGGTAGACTACATCCACAGCCTTCCCCACATCCACCAGGCAGTCACCTGAGTATAGAAGGAGATCAGGTTGGTGAGGCAGGACCTGCCCTTCCTAAATCCATGTTGGCTGGGCCTGATCCCTTGGCCATCCTGTAAGTGCTGTGTGATCAGGCTGACGGGCCTGGAATTCCCTGGTTCCTCCTTCTGGCCTTCTTCACCAAGCATCCATGGAGATGTTAATTTAATACCTGGAGAGTGCCAGTCGCCAGCAGTGCAGCTGCTCACTGCCACACCTTCCATACAGGCAATATGAGGAAACCTTGTTTCTTTGCGTTTCCATTTGAGCTAGGCAAAGTGATTCACACACATGGTCTGCATGGTAGTAAGCAATGAAGATGAAGGTGATAAAGATGATCCTAAAGTTTTATGACCATCTGGACTACCTTTTGTTGGGCCATGCCATCAAAAGTTCTCTCACTGGCTAATTTAGGTTTAAAACACCAAGCTCTTCCTTGCAGTTAGAGGGCAGATAGTGAAGAAAAATCAAGATAGAATTCAAGCCTGTTTTTAACTGGCAAAAGAGTGTGAATATTTCACAAAGTCCACTACATACCTGACCATCACTGCTGATTTCACTTGCAAGGCACTACTGCTGAGTAAGCAGTACAAGCCCTCTAATAAAATGTCTTAATAAAGAAAAGTCCCAGTGAGTGGCAGGCACTTACACTGAAATGGGAGTATTGGTCATATGGGAGTATATGGTTGCAACAGGGGTGTTGGCAGATGAAGATAAAAGAGACCCTGCCACCACTGTCATGGCAAAAAGTGTTTGTGGGGTTTTTTTCTTAGAATAAAGCTATGACAAAGGCTTTGCATTTGAATTTTTTTCACCCACACAGGGAAGAAAAGGTCTTTTCACTAAAGAGTTCCAATGTATTCTAAAAATGCTTTGGTGCCTTACTCTAAATTTAATGATGCGAGTACATTTGCAGTGGACTCATTTGGGGTGCATGCATGCATACTTTATGGATAATGAAGTTGTCAGCAGTTGCTTGCCATTACTGGATAACTAAATAGCTACTACACCACTGTTGTGAAGAGGTTGAAACAGCCTGGGGCAGCCCTGTTTTATGCATCTGAGTTTTCCCAAACTAATTCTGCATTCATTAATTGTTGCCATTTGTATCTGGAAGAATGAACCTTCTAAAATATATTTTATTTGTTTTTACTCTTTTCCTCAGCCTTTCTGGAGCATTTCCCCATTCCCCTGTTCAAATAAATAAAGTGGAAGTTTTCCTCTGTATGAAGAGGCCAGGGGGAATGCCATACACACAAACAGAAAAAGTCTCCTAAAAAGCAGGTAATTTTTCAATCTGTCTTATGGCATAAGCACTTTTGAGATTAATAATTTTAAAATATAGTATCTCCTGTATCAGAGTAACTCAGTTTAATTCACTAATGTATCCACTTGATGTCACTGTCACTGCCCAGTAGAATTGTTAATGTCAAAGGCCTTTGTGGTGACAAGGACTTTGCACCAATAAGTGACTGAACTGTACAGAGTTTGTTGCCTTTTGGACCCTTTCAGATATCTTTCTCCATGTGATGGTCTGTTCTCTTGATGTGGACACTTCAGCTACCTGATTCTCTTTCTTTGTGTTTTGCATCTCCCCAAGAGACAAACATTCATTTTTAAAAGTTGTATTTTCCTGCATGGAAACATTCTATCTTTTTTTTTTTTTTTCTTGTAAACACAGGAAAAACCTTGTAGCATTACCCTAATTATTTGTTATCACTCATTTCTTCTTAAAGATAGTGCCAGTTTCTGAGAAGTCAGTGAATGGCATTTATGTATTGAAATTTTGCAGGATCTCTTGGTATCCCTTTTGTTATCATTAGACATTTTAATTTTAGGATAAGTAATTTGCATCTTGTAGTTCCCCTCTTCATCACTGCAGCACACTTTGTCTGCCCTCATCATCTACCATAATTTTGTTCAAACTTCAAAGAAGCAAAGTGATGTCTGTCCATTCCTCTATATATTTATTTTCATAATGAAAATAAGTGTTTCCAAAACAGATTAAACTTAATTTTCAATTATTTTTTTCATCACTCTCTCCCAAACTTTTTGCACTGAAATATCATCATATGAGTGGGAGTGGAGCACTTGACTACTTTAAGCTGGCTTTTAGGCAGTCATCCACAGCAAAACACAGCTATTGCATGCGAACTGTTCCTTGCCAAAGCCTGTTGGCTGGGATCAGGTTCTCTGGGGACAGCTGTATCCTGCTTTAACAGGCCTTGATCTTCTTGCTGTTGTCTTCTTGCTGTCTGGGTAACAGACACTTTCTGTCAGTCTGTGGCTCTCTCTTCAGTGCCAGAGTAAAGATCTGACCTGACAAAGCAGTGCAATATGCTCCTCTGTACTCCTTGCTTGGGGTGTCAGCATCTTAGTTCCCCTCTTGCCTCCTCTCTAATGCCTTTCTGCTGGAGCTGTTCAAAAGGCTGGAAAGCTGAAGAACTGGCATGGGGCTCTGCATATTTGTACACAGGACTTTATTGTGTGCATGTAGGTATTATTGTGGGGACTGGAAAAGAAGATTGTAAGCATTTCATGGAAACATGCACTCAGAGCCAAATCCTCATTAAAAACTGGCCTTAGCATCCAGGCCAGGAGAGAATTGCAGGCACAGAGATTATTTGTATATACTGCACTTTCAAAGGGTTACTGAGATTCATGTTCCTTTCTACAACATCTCAGACAGTCAAGCTTTGTCCTGAGAGGAATGGGCAAGATTTTCCCCAGTGGAGTTACAGCAGCTTTATACTGCCCCAGAAGACCAAAGTGACTTCAAAACTGGTGCAGCAGGAAGCAAGAGGATTATATTATTTTGAGAGACAACTTAGAGATGGCATTCTCAAAATCCACATCTCTGTTTGCTGCCAAAATAAAATACATGGCAATGGCACCGCTTGTCCCACTTCATTCTCAGTTTTTTGCACTCCTGCTCTCTAGGCTGTTGGTAGCCAGTGTTATTTAGAGACATCCTTATGCTTGGACTGCAGAGGTCTTGCTTGGCATGCAGCCATCCCAAGCTCTGGAGATACCAGAGGCCAATGTTTCTGCCCTGAGCTTTGAGCTCAGGCCATAGCAAATGCTCAGGATCAAAGGCATTGTCTTTTTTGGGAGTTAAATATTTTCCTGTGTGAGGGGTCCCTTCAATGTATGCTTAGGAGCAGCTGTTTTAAAGGCATTTCACTCATTCCTGTGGATAACAGTAATTACCAAGTTGTGCTAAACTGTCGTTTTGGAACAGACCATTAGTGGATGGTTGTGGTAGTGCACTACTATTCCCAAAATTTACCCTTCATCATGCAATATGAGTAAGAGAAAGGCCCACATGAAGAGGACTCACCCGGCATGTTTAGGTGAGTGTTGATGGTATTTTTCCCCTCCAAAACAATTCTTTGAGGTTCTTGTGGCCTTATTAGCATCCCTCCACACTACATGAGCTGAACAAGGAAGCTGGAACTGTGGAGACAGCCTGGTTCATTGCCATAAACAGAGAAGCAGATGTACCACTGTCCTAATAGCAATCTGCCTTACTGCCATGTCAGCTAGTAGCAGCTGCAAAGATGGAAGTTTTCCATGTTTCATCCTATTCCTTACTGTGGTGTGAACTTGCACATGCAGCTAAGGCTGTTTAAATATTGGTAAGGATAAGGGTTATAGAATAAGGCAAAAAGAACACACAAAAAATTAATAGAGAGACGTATTCTGAATAAGAGCAACAGAAGTTTACAAGGGTCAATATTTCAAATGTTGTAAGACATTTAAAGAATTCAAGGTTATCACACTTATTTGTTCTTTGCATTTGATGTTCTTCATAACTATTTTGTGATTATCACAAGGTTTATGCAAATCTACATGTAGTCTCACTGGGATATATCACGCATCCTGTAAGTCTAGTATCTACAGATTTGTTTGTAAGACTAAGGGTGAAACAGAAGAAGTCTGAAATGAGGGGAAACTTGTTCGTGAACACTGTGGGGAAGGATGGCAGAACAAGTTTTTAAATGTTATTCATGTCCGTTGTAAAATTGCAGAAGAATGAAACTTCTTAACGCAGAATAACTCAAAAGCCAGTTGTACACAAAGTTCTGTAAAACACATGCTACACCTAGCTCGTCCAATACATTTCTGCACGACCTGGCTCATTGTGCTTGGCAGTGTAAAGGATTTGACTTGGAAGTCTGACTAATCTTCCTGCATGGAAGGCAAATTCTGCAGGCCATCACCTGTTCTGCAAGACCTGGCCCAAATATGTAAGAATTATAGATAGGGTTTCAAAGATCTGTTTAAAGAGGTGCAGCTTACAACATTTTCTGAATGCTGTCAAATAATTTTAAGGGTTTGTTGTGGTTTTCTTCCCCCTTATTGAGAGAATGTCAGAATACCTTAACAATGCCTCTGCCAACCCCGAGGACTGCCTATAGCAATCTAATTCACGGCCTTACCTTTAAAACAAAAGAATGAATTTTAAATGTTACAAGAAAAATGGGGTTTATACAAATTTGGGTAGAAAAGATTAAGCTGGATATTAACAAATTTTAACAATGCATCATATCTGCTTGATCCCAACAGAGTGAATGGCAGCTATTAAAAGCTGACCATAGAGATGGAAATGTTCCATACCTACAGAAAAGATTTCTTCACTGAAAGGGTTGTCTAGCCCTGGAACAGCCTGTCCAGGGAAGTTGTTGAGTGACCAACCCTGTAAGTATTTAAAAGATATGTAGATGTGGCATTTACAGATGTGGTTTACTGGTGGACTTGGTGGTACTTGGCTCTTACACATCATTTCCAACCTAAATGATTCTGTGCTACTGACACTGAGCAACAACATCCACATATAACAGTTGCTAGTCTTGTCTCTTGTAAGTTTATCTCAGACTTGCTTGATTCTGTGTAACCACCAAAGATTTCATGTGGTCTCCAGCACTCTCACATCTTGATTGCCCTCCAAATGTTTACAGTTAGAAAGGGCACTCATAAAATTAACTTTCAAAATATAGAGTAGCAAGGATAATTGTTTTGGTTTTCCCCCCTCATACTTCTGTGTGAGAAATGAGCTGAAAGGGACCACTGGAAGCACACATGAATATGCTCGTGAGGAAGTGATCAGAATTGCTCAACCTTTTTGGCCAGTCTTTCATAGAATCATACAATCAATAAGGTTGGAAAAGGCCTCAGAGATCATCAAGACTGAAGTAATTTATTTATCCCTCTCCTGAAGCAAGAGGAAGGGACATTTCTCAGAGTACATGTGACTGGTAGGTAACCTCCTAAGATACTGCACAGTCCCTCAGCTGTTCCAGGAAGAGCCTAATGCTCTATCCTAACTATCTGGGTGTGACTGGTGCTGGTAAGTTCTCCCTGACACAGCACTGCCCTCCTTCATGGGCTTTTATCCAGCATGCCTTCCTGGGACAGTTATTCACATTTGGAAGATCCAAGCAGCTGCAGCTGCACCTTCAGCAAGCACCTGCTGCATGTTTTGGTTGTCAAGCTGCTGAATATTTCTACACTTTCACCCAGCCTGCCTCTCCTTACCCCTGAGGTGATGATATGTTTTCAGAGGTGGCCCCAGATCCATGGCTAATAAGGAAAATTGTTCTTGGAACTGTTTCCTGAATATTGGCAGCCTTATTGCTTCATGTCTTAAAAATAAACTGCATTCTGCATTTTTAGTATCACTGAGTATGGAGTTTGTAAACTCAAGATAATGCTTGCATGTCAAAGGTGATGGTGCTATTCCTATATGCCACAATGAACTTTCACTAAATCCCTGTAGTATATGGGAATCCTCTAGTTTGCTTAAAAAACCCTTACTTTTACCTCAATGTATTTCAGAGAGTATACAAACAGTGGTTAAGCCCTTTCCAAGGTAATTCCTTTCTGAGCTCTGAAGTTCTCTGAAGGGAGGCAGAGAGACCTCCTACCCTGCAGCCATTATCCCCATAACAACCAGCACAAACCCGTGGCAGAACTTGGTAGACCCATGGCTCTGCTCCCAGCCCACTCCTCTCAAGAGGAGGGTGCTCACCCTCAAGGTTAGTTTACGTCCATACATTAAATGCAGGCCCTGGCTATCTACATTTTTAGCATACACTTTATGTGCTAGCTGAGCTGGCTGTCAGGTGGCTGTAAATGAGGGAATCACTTGAGATTCTTCAACATTGATTAGCAGATAAATGCATACAAACTTCAACCTCCTTCTCTTTACCCTGATCAGGAGCTGCCCATTAAACATGAGCTTGGGCTGTTTAACGAGTAAGGAGAGCACTTCTGATCAAATTGAGACATACAGCTAAGGTGGAGCTGCTCTGCTGCAAGCTGGTAAGTTTCTAATCAAAGCACTCTTCCAGTCTCTTCAGAATGAGCCGTCACACCGATGATAACCTCTTGTACCTAGGCTGTATTAATTGAGGCATGGCAAGCCTTTATTTTGACAAGCTTATTAAGGTAAGCAAAATGACTGGAGACATTTTTTTCCCTCTTTATCTTGTAGTCAAATTTAAGCATGTCTTATTTAAAAGCCTGTTTGTTTTCTTTCTTTCCCCTGGTCATGGGAGAAATGTATGTGCCCTTTGGGGTGTGTTGTAGGGGGATGGCTATTTTGCTATGGAAACTCTAAGGTTGGAAAATGCTCTGCACGGTTCCAGAAATCTTGGCTGATGCAATGTTAAGAAAATAGACTCCCATACTGGACCCTCTTACACAGTACAAATGCTATAAACAAGGTTTTTCCTAGTTGGCAAAGATGTTTGTGTCTCTGAGTACCAGAACTACAGATTAAATTCTGGAAAATGTTGCTAACAATTACAAACAAAAATTGATTTGTGCAATATATTCATAAACAAGGATTTATTTAAGCTTTGGCTTCCAATTTTCTGGCTAAATTTGAGATTTCTTGCTGATTCTGTCTCTTAGCTCTTCTGACCTACTCAGATATTTATTTTTAATTCTTTATTTTCCTATTACATTTTAGTTGTTGCTTGGGTGTATTCAGCCTCTAACATAAATCACTTGCTGTATTTTTGAAAGTTGGATAATGTGCTTAATGCACCTAACATTAAAACTACACATCTGTTTTGATGTTGGGTTCATCATGCCAGCAAATAACATCATTTATCTCAATACTTTTATATATGAAGTAAAATGAATAATGAGTTTACATTCACAGAGGCATTTGTAAGTGGCACGGGTTGGTGTGGGTTGGTTGGTTGGGTTTTTTTTTCCCTTTATTCTAGGTTTTTACAAAACATAGTGAGTTCTTCTAAAAACTTTGCTGCTTTTTTTTTTTTTTTTAAACTTTATTTCTGAGGCTTCTCTAACTCCTTTTTCTCTTCCTGCTGACATTAAGTCTCCACAGTAACTACACTGAGGCTACATTTTACACTGTCTAGCATGGAGATTTCTGTCGTTTGTGGCCCCGCACTCTTAGGCGGTGTTTATCACCACTGAACTTAGTCTGTCCCTGGCCTGTATGAGCCCAGAGCTGCCATATATGCATCTTTGGGGAGGGGGAGAACAAGCATGGGGGTGACTATCTTGCTTTCCATTTTTTTGCTGATACCAATGTAGTGTGGGAAGGGAATGCAACAATCTAGTTATTGGGTTAAGTACCAAAGCTACAATTTTTATTGAAATACAATAATTCAGGTTTCAGTGGTGCCTGGCAGATAATAGACCCTGTGTAGTAAGTGTTCATAAAACTTGAGGCCACCATGTGCCCTGGACTGCAAAGCAATGTGACCCTCAACAACCCTTCCCCTTGCTGCCCTTCTGTCTCCCAAACCACAATATTCTTGTCAAGCCATTTAACAAGAATCATGTTTCCTTGTGTTAAGTCATACCCATGCACTATTTTATGCTCTTGCTTCTCTTCCCTTTATAGGGACATAGGGCTAAAAGAAAGCACTTGGCTTTTGAAGTAATGCCTGTACTATTTCAGGCACTTATTTCATATTGTTCTGTTCAAAAACATCATAAAGCCACGCTCTGAGATGGAAAGAAAATTGTTACTGGAAGACAGGTTGGAACAGGCATCCAGCACCAGAACAAGAGGACACAGTCTCAGGCTGCGCCAGGGCAGGTTTAGGCTGGATGTTAGGAAGAAGTTCTACACGGAGAGAGTGATTGCCCATTGGAATCGGCTACCCGTGGAGGTGGTGGAGTCACCTTCACAGGAGGTGTTCAGGAGAAGACTTGATGGGGTGCTTGGCTGTATGGTCTAGTTGTTGGGTGGGTTGGATTGTTTGATGGGTTGGACGCGATGATCTTGAAGGTCTCTTCCAACCTGGTGTATTGTATTGTATTGTATTGTATAACTCTAAATTTTTTGAGTCA
This sequence comes from Picus viridis, assembly GCA_033816785.1. Classification (NCBI taxonomy): domain Eukaryota; kingdom Metazoa; phylum Chordata; class Aves; order Piciformes; family Picidae; genus Picus; species Picus viridis. The sequence continues at coordinate 6,973,201 of CM066577.1, forward strand.
GAAACATAGTTTCAGTTTCCAGGCTAAATTTTTTTGGGGGATCAACACTCTTTACTAAACATATGAATGCTGTCTTCCAGTTTCACAAATGTCTTTGTCTCCCTGTTGTTTACTAACAATGACGTATTGGTAAATGCCACCCATTTACATCTGAACTCTGTTCCTACTAGATGTACCAAGACCTTTAATTCCCACAAATTGTGTCCCTGCTGTACAAAACTGAGTAAGATGTTTGTGGAGTCTTGCAGCACCTGGCCTGATGTCACCACATCCTCATAATTTCATTTCTGGCTCCTTCAGTACTGAGGAAGGTGCTAGTTCAACTCTTAATTTACTTCTAGCAGATAAATTCCCCGATAGTGAGAATCTTCATCCTACTTTCAAAGACAGCCATGAATATATCTCCCAGCAGAGGTAGTCCTCTCACACAGCAGATCAAATGCAATGCTAAAGGCACCATTTGATGTTGGTACAAACCCAACTATTACTATTTGCTTCCTAATTTTGACTTTTATGTGTTGTCAGATTTGCATCTGTAATGGCCACTAAATTAGGAAAATGAAACTAACAGCACCAGACTGGGTGGGATGAGAAAACAGGAATAGGACATGTTCTGTCTCTTTGTAATTGGCTTCTATTTTCCTGTAATCTCTCAAAATATGGTGACTTTCCTGGAAAAAAAAAAATTTGTATTGAAAATAGTTTTTATGTGTATTTCTATACATGTGCATGCTTTTATTATTTTTATATATAAATGTGTGTGCACATATAAAGGAAATTAGAACACCAGAGAACAGTATGTTAGGGGTTGAAATGGACCTCGAAAGATCTACTCCAATCCCCCTGCTAGAGCAGGATCGCTTTGAGTAGGTCACACAGGAATGCTTCCTGGTGAGTTTTGAATGCCTTCAGAGAAGGAGACTCCACAACCTCCCTGGGCAATCCATTCCAGTGTTTTGTCGCCCTCACAGTGAAAACGTTTGTCCTTATGTTTGTGTGCAACCTCCTGTGCTCCAGTACATTACTGCCTGTAGTTCATTAATTAATAAATGACAGAATATAATTCTATGTCATGCCTAGAGCTATTTGAGTCATGTAGGTGTAGTGGTTCAGGATATGGTTGGTGAAGGACTTGTCAGTATTTGATAATGATTGGACTCTGTTTTTATAGAGTCCTGGAATTGTTAGGTTTGGAAGGGACCTCAAGGATCATCTAGTTCCAATCCCTCTGCCATGGGCAGGAACCCCTCACACTACATCACGTTGCCCAGAGCCACATTCAGCCTGGCCTTAAAAACCTCCAGGGATGGAGCTTTTGCCACCTTCCTGGGCAACCTGTTCGAGTGTCTCACCACCCTCACGGGGAAGAACTTCTTCTTAACATCCAATCTGAAGCTACCCATTTCTATTTTTGTTCCATCCCTCCTAGTCCTATCATTACCTGACACCCTAAAAAGGTATTAAAGGTCTTTTCCAATCTAGGCAATTCAATGATTGTATGTGTGTTATGCACATGCTGCTAAGAGAGCCCCTTCTTTAAACCAAGTAGCACAGGCAACCTCAGTTCTATCCCTGCTTTCTGTGCACATTTTCTGGAGATGTTGTATGGTAGTGACCACCACCTCAGAGAATCCAGATGTGCTACTGTTGGGCCAACAGGCAGCACACAAAGCAGGTTTGCCATTTAAGCCTTGCATCTTCTGGAGTTTTTTAATGGCTCAGCATCAACGTTTCAGGAAGCTTGTACCAATCAAGAAGTATAGAGCTCCAGAGTATCCTAAAAATACATAAATACCAAGCTTATTTTTCTCATTAAACACTAAGGGCCATTACACTTCTATGGATTGGTGTTTCCAGTCAAATATTAGAATCTCAAGCCAGCTGAATTTAGGGAATGCAGCCTGACATAATAGGTGAGGAAATTCACAGATAAAGTGAGTTCAAATGATCTTGATGCCCAAGTTCATGTGAACACAGGCAATAAAACAGCAGCACACTGGCACCAATTTCTCACTTCTAGCTTCAGAGAGCTCACCGGCTGGAATGAGAAGAAAGAAATGTGTCCCTCTGGGGCCGGCAGCAGGTGGTGGCCCAAGGTCAGATGTGATCCTCAGAAATGGGTCTGTGGATGCTATGACAGTCTTGTTATGCAGTTGATCTCCCCATTTCTAAGCTATTCTAGGAGAAAAAGTGGGGGAAATCTTGTGTGCATTTTATTTAATGGCGCCTCTCCATAATGTCAGTGAACCTGAGCTCTGATCTTGCAGTCAGCAGTGCGTAAGCCTGGAGCCATGGTGAAATCCACTGGGTTTGGTATGAACACCAGTCTGGCCATGTGGTATCAATTTTATGACAAAAGCCTGGGAAAGGAGTATTTTACATCTGTGATGCAATTTCAGGCTTGAAAGTAAATGACTTAATGAACTAAACATACCTAAAGATTCAGAAGTTGCTACTATGTCTTTCTTTAGCCCCATTGCAATCAAGAAGCATTTCTACATCCCTGAATCAAACCAGACAGGCTAGAAGTGTGTGATGTTTTTAGCAATGATGCAGCATACCCTGCAATGGTACTTCTTCAAGAATTGTGATGATGTTCATCCTGCCACTGTACATATGCACACTAATATAGATTTGCCTGGCTCTCTTATTCTTTGTTAATGGATAGTGACTTCTTTATCTATTGTATAAAAATGTCTCTTGACTAAATTCCTTGAGCTATAAAGCAGTATAAATATATTTTTTTTCACCTAGATCCTGATGGACAGCAAAATCCAAGGTGTGACAAATGGCACCTGACATCCAGGGAGGAGTATATCCTTAAGAATAAATCCATATCTCCAAACTCTCTCTAATGTCATAGGACAGCCTTTCATTCTAGATCCATATCTACTGCAGTTTCACAAAGGCCAGATCTTATTTCTCAGTCCCTGTGAATTACAAGTATTACAAAAGTTCTTCAGAACTTCTGTGTTCTTCAGAAACATGGCTGAAGTTCCTTGCAGTTCTTCTGAATTTTGTATTTAGTCTCAGAATGCAAAATGCAATTGGGAAATATACCCACAGTTTGGGTTGGGCAGCAAAAGACAAAGACCTTACTCATTCAGAGGTATACTTTGCATGTAGCCCAAGAGATCCTTCTCTTTTAGTTCTAGTAAGATACATTCTTTCAGGGTGGAGAAAGTCTTTAATAAAGGCTAGATTAAGGCATCATAGTCTTTGAGGATAACACCCTGTGTTATGAGTAGATTTGTTGAAATATTGAGCCTTAAGCAGATATTAGTGAAGTGTTGGGGAGAGAGGAACTGGTTCCATTTCCTTTGTGTGTTTGACAGAGACTGAAATATGCTTCTCCTTAATCTGTTATAAATGGCCACAAATTTTGCATAGGGGCAGACAGATGTGGTTATAAACACACACCCATGCTCCATGCCTCTGAAGTCTCTCCTCACAGCATTATATCAACAACTATGGTATCCTGACTTTTTTTTATTTGCTGCAGCTATAAGCCATTCTTTTCATAAAACTGAGAATACTTCATTCCCTGCTGCTTTCAGGTGGAGGTCTTCCTAATCATAGGTGACTTTATGCTTCCTCATTTCTCTTTATAATCTGGGTGAAAACCACAATGTGGTTCATCACTCTTTCATCATAGCATTTTGGAAATGAAAGGATATAGGTAACAGGAAAAGCTGATCTACAGGAGGTAGAAGAGACCACATAGAAGAAATGCCACAGCTCTTTCACAGAACACATTCAAATAATATTCTAGGGTTTTTTTCCTCTGGATTGCTCTTTTTCAGATGCAAATTTTTTTTTACCTTCAATTGGCAACAAGTTTCTGTCTAAGATTTAAGAGGAGAAACTCAGAGGGCAGGAAGTGTGGGTGAAGCACAAGCTGTGCATGCTCTGCCTTGAAAAACCTGTCAGCATTTTGCAAACATGAATACAACAGAAAGGATGTCTGAGAGGTGGGTCAGAAGTTAACAGGATTTTGCCCTACTATGGAAACTTAAGCCGCAGATCGGAAAGTGTTTATGTGATATCACAGTTTGAGTGACAACTGTCAATAGGTGTTGGATGGAGGTGAGGTCAGTATAGATTTTTTTCAAAGACTGTCTGCTAGTATTGCCTGTCATAAGATAGCTGTCATTTCCAAATCACTTCATACATTCAGTAAATGTAAGGCATCAGCATGCTGCCAGAAACACTGAGGCAGCAACTGTTACGAATTATTATATTTATTTTTTTTGAGACAGTGGTGTAGTGGATATAAGTTTTCTACGCTTGTGAAATATTTGGGAGGCTCCATAGACTGGGCAAAAGCATTAATTAAGGTATTTTACTTAAAATTGTGTGTGTTTAGTAAATTTATGGCGTGCAAATCAGTTCTTCTAAGACCTTTAATTAAGTACCCCAATGTATTTTATGTTTCTTTTAATGGACAGAAAATGACTTTTGCTCAAACGGACTTCATTGTACAGTGTTATGCATTTTTCATCTGACATGGGGGAAAAAAATCAATTTTTTTAAGAGTTCTGTTCTTCTGGTAGTTCATTTAAGTGAATTCTTACTGTGTTAAATGATCATCAGTATTTTCTCTTTACATAGCAACTCTTGTAAAAGTATTGTAATGCGCACAAAGAAATGTAATTTGCCATCACGTAGAGAACATTAGTCTTGTGCCTTTTATGGACTCACAAACTTCTCAGTTTGGCCACAGTGCTTTAATTTCTGTTTGTGTAAAATCTGGGGGCGAATGAAAGATTAAGTAATAGGGAAGCACTCACAGATTTAAGTACATCTTTTATTTATTGCAGCTAAGGGGCTGCAGTTCTGAAGAGCCCATTTGTCTAATAAGTCCGGTAGATTAAATGATTAATTGCCTCCATGCGACCTCAGAATCAGGTCTGAAATAGTTACAATGTGCTTTGGATAGTGCAGAAATAGTTGTATTGAAAGTAACATCCATAAATGTGTAATTAGACTTCACAGAAGAGTTGCAGCTGCCTTTATTGCTACCAAACTAATTTTTTTGATAGGCACATAAGTAAAAGATGAATTTGACCTTCTCATAAGATTCTGAGTTTTATCTTCCAAATCCATAGAAAGAAGTAAGGCCTTCCTCCTTACCTCACACTGCAGATTTTTTAGGTCAGGGGCTGTTTCAGATGGTTCCTTCCACCAAATCATATGCCTCTTGACATTGGCATTGGAGTGAGGGTCTACAGCTGTAAGAAAATAGTTCCAAAAACATCTACAGCTTTAAGAAAACAATCACATGCTCTTTCAAGTGTCTTCACAACTACAAAATAAGAAAGGTAACTGCTAAAAATGACAAGTTCAGCAGACTTCGGTAGATCTTACACTTATTTGTGTGTAAAATATTTTTCCACTGTGGAAAAGAATGGTAACTCATCTTATGTATAAAGGCACTAAGTGTTCCACCCCGCTAACAATCCTTGGTTTATTATTAAACCTCATATTTGTGGCAGTTAAAGTATTAAAAGGTATTTTATTAGAACTTAGCCTATTTTAAATCGTTTAAAGCAATTTCTCACACATCAAATTTTCTATGTAGTGTACTTCTGTGGCAGTATTTTCATAATTTTGAGTCACACTTCTTAATCCAAATATTTTATGAACAGTCTCAAACTAATGGAAGTGTAGAGAACAGTATTCTGTGTAGAGTGCTAGTACTATTTCATATATTGAAGTTTGGTTGAGATTTGGGGTTTGGGGAGTTTTTGATGTGTGTGTGTTTTGTTTCAAGATGCAAAACTATGATTTGGATATGCTGCAGGTTCTTTCAGGTTTAATTTTACAATGTTTACACTGGAGTAACTCAGGAAGAGGCAGACATCCAAGGGTGCAGGCTCTAGAGGTCTGATGATTCATGGAGAGGTGGGGTCAGAAGTTCCTGTCCCAGTGATTCATCCCTCCTTTGTCATGGCAGCCAGCTGGGTGGCATGCCCAGAGCTGAGGGCCTGGTACCTCAGTTTAAATCATTATTGATTTCAGTTTACACAAATATCCCTGGCTGCGAACTGGTGCAGCTGAGGGCTCTGATTCACAATCCCTGTCAGACTTAAAAGTGGTGGCTGAAGAGCTTTCTGAGCACAACAGTCTCTTTAGCAACTGCATCTAATTCCATGCAACCTGGGAATCAAATCCAGGAATATTTTTCTACCCATTTGTGAAGAGTTATTCTGTTTTGTTCTGCTCAGTCCTTGTATGCTTGGGTGAGAACTATGTAAAACAGGAAAAATACAAGTGAAAAACAGGATTCTGAAAGAGCAGAAGAGCTTTATGTTATGGGGTGAAAAGGAGGAGAAGGCATGCATTCAAACACGAGGTCACGTCAAGAAATAGCAATGACATTTTTCTAAACTGCAAATATTTTTGACAGAAGAACTTTATTTACATCTTAGTGGAGGAGAAAAATGTTTTGGTTGTTGTTGTTTGTGGGTTTTGTTTTTTGTGGGTTGTTTTTTGTTTGGGTTGTGGTTTTTTGTTTGTTTTTTTTTTATGGAAGATCAGAAACCTTCCTTGGGCACAAATTCCTCCTGTGGCCAAGAACGCTTTTCTTTCAGTGCAAAAAGATGCAGACAAATCTTGAAGAAGCAAATGTCACTAAGAACATTGTTTAAAAGAAGCAAATGTGTGTGTGTGTGTTGGTTGGGGAATAGTATGCACAGGGAAGTATCCTATTGAAACTAACCCATCAAACTAGCAGCTGTGACAATCTAACCTCTCTACAAACCCACATACAGGTAGAACAAGTAAATGGCAGCAACCTGCTGAGCCACTGATTCATCTGTAGATCAGACAAAATTTGGACTCCTACCTCTTATGCAAAAGTTGTGTTATCTTCTAGCCTAAAGTGGGTTTTCAAAGGAGTTTTTGTTTGTTTTTCCTCCAAGAAAACACCCCACACTTCCAGCTACCCAGAATTTGGGAGTCATCCAAACCACAGGTGTGTGTGAATGTAACAAAGCCCATCTTACAATATCCCTGGCTCCCCATACACATAACAAATGCCATGCTTCAGTGGTCTTGACAATCTTCCAGGCTTGACAAGTCTTACTGAGTAGTCCTGCTCCAAGAAATCAGGTCAGGAAGAAGGTTGAAACAGGAATATGACAGGACTAGGCACAGAGTAAGGATGCAGCTAGGCTTCATGGAGATGAGTAGTGTTGCTAATTCAACTATGCAATATGCCTGTGCAAACAAATAGTTTGGCGTCATGTATCCCTGCAGTCCCATTTCTGTCCTGGTAACTATAAGTTGCCTATCATTAGGGATGGGGCAGGGAGATGTAATTTCTTTTGTTCTTGTAGTGCAATTATTGGATGTGGAAACTGCAGCTCACACCTGCCATGTTTTGAACCTGTTACTGCAGTTCATTTGGAGGTATCCCTGACCCCCTTGGAATGGGTTAGTGACTTCCTGCTTTCTTTATGGTATCTTGACCTACTTCTGACTTGCATTTTATTTACGGGTTCATTTCAAAGTGCTGGTTTTGATGTACAAAGCTCTTTTTGGACTGGATCCTGTATATCTCTGAAATTACCTGTCTTTGGTGTTTTGCTTCAAGAGTTCAAATTACTAGGAAATTTTTGAGGTAAGGTGCTTTAAACTCTACACTACAGGACAAGACACTGATGGTGGGTTATATTTGGATGTGTAATACCTTTCCTCAGTATATGTTGCCCTTCTGGATGATTTAGGGTGTTTCTTTTCTGCAAAGCTAAAAACAGAAGAGCTATGTTATGTTTTTGTCTGACCTGAAGACTGTATTCATGTTAGATTAATTTTGAGAGCTGCTTTGGTTAGTCTTTTGCATTTTGTTGTAAACACCTACAAAAACATTCCCTATGACTCATTAAGTAAATAGGAGCAAATGGACTAATCAAGTAAATAACAGTAATCATGTGGTAGGTAGCAGTACACTGGCTCATAGTATTTGTAAGGGTTTTGAAATCTGCCTTTGGAGTGTCACCTTAAATCTTAAACTGGGCATTCAAATATAATAACTTTTCATGGACAATTACAGTTGAGCATTGACAGCAGCATGTGTCAGAATATGCTAGGAAACCAAGCAGCATTGTAAAAGATGGGTTTTTGTAAAGCTTTTTTATTATTATTATTTATGTTGTTCAGTTGAGACAATTTACTGTTGGTTGAAAGACTCATCCACCTCTCAGAAAGTGACTCCTTAATCCCAGGACTGGAACTCTCTGAAAACAACCAATGGCAAGAACAACCCACACAGAGTGCACAAGGCAGTGCTTCAGGAGTTGATTTAAAATTTACCTATTCTAGCCCTAGGCTTTAAGGAGGGAAAAGTTCTTTGCAGCAGTGGAGTTTCATTATGGAAATAGCACAAAGTCTTTGCTGATTAGTAACATTCTTTGGGTGTGCTTGCTTACTGGTGGCACACCTGTCTTCGCTTGAGACGTGACACTGCCTTTTGGCATCTTGCGGCAGCCACATTGGTTCCCAGGAACTGTTCCAAAGTGTGCCAGCCATGGCTTTTGCTGGCTGTTTAAGACAGTTTTACATACTGGTCTGTGGAGCATTTGATGGTGGGGGTGGGAAAAGTGCCTATCATAAAATGTTATCTGCCAACTCTAAAGTTGAAAAGGGTTTGTTCAAATGTAATTTTCTTTCTAAGAGGTGGGAAACCCCAAAACCTTCAGACGAATTCATATGTCCTAGAGCTACTATTATTCTGTAAACTGTTTTAATCTCAGCACAGCATATTCCTTAGGTTTCTTCTTGGGTAGTTTCTCATTGACTTCTCTTCTTAACAACATGAGTTACTCCAAACAAGAACTGTGACATCTTTAACACTCGCAGCTCTTCTGCACATTATTCTTCATGGTTTGGTATATACCTGCTTGACTAAACCCAGGAATTAGAAAAAATAAATATTGAAACAGATTAAGGATTTCAGAGTTTGTTCTTCCTGAATATTCATATTGACGAGCACTCTGCATATCCACATGCCTTGATAATACATATTGATTTTTATTTTATTTATTTGTTTGGTTTAATCTTTATTGCTTTTGTTTGGCTGTTCTCTTGAATTAAGTTTTCTTCAAACTGCAAATGTTAACAAGCCTGCAGAGTTAAAGATCAGGGAGGAGAAAAAAAAAGAACAAGTAAAAGTAAAGAGGAAAATAAATTCCTTTCCTGTCTCTGCATCTGGCAAGGGCCCCTAAACAGCAGGACCAAGCTGTTCTGCTCTGTATGAGAGGAATAACTTGATAGCTAGTTCAGATTCAGCAAGACAGTTTAAGCAATGCCCCCAAAGTACTTTGACGTAATAGCTCTTCATTACCTGTAAAGAAAAAAAAATGAAAAGCTAGCAATCTTACGCATCATCTTGTGGTACATGCTAACCAGACAGGCCATTCGCTGAAGGAGCAGGGTAGAGTTGAGAGAGGCTGGCAGAGACATTTGTGCTACCATTGCTCTTGCTGCTTCGCATGTGTCTGGAAATGGTCCAGATACATGCAAGAAACATCTGACCTCAAGATATCAATGAGCACTTCAAAGTGCCAATCTGTTCATTCATTTTGACTGTCAACATGGCCAAGAATTGAGATGATGACAAACCTGATCTAGACTATGCTGTGTATGTTCTGCAAGGTAAGACAAATGAGAAAGCTATGTAAGTGTGCTGACTAAGTGATAAACCTTGCTCCCCCTCTGCTAATAATATTGTGACTGAATAAGGGAATTCATACCCAATTCATGCTGACTTTAGACACTTGGATTAAAAATTCTATTTAACACTTAAATGCAGCCAATTTCTGGGGTTTGGGTTTGAATTCAAGGAAGATAGGGCCAATTAATAGTGGAGGTAAAAAAGGCTATTCTCTTTGAGATGTTCTGCTGCCCAAATTAGAAAGGGCCAGGTAAACTCCACATACTTCTATGAGACTCTTAATAGAAGGCATAATAATTCAGGCCAAGAAAATACAGGCATGGAAAAAGCTGAACATCTTGTCAGTGGTTGAGGATGTACATGAAACATGACTTGGCTTTAAAACAGCAGCTTCTCGGTTGTTCCACACAACTTCTGAAGAGCTTGCAAAGTGAAAACTCAAGTGTTTAGGGGACCTAGGATCATAAACTGAACTGCATAGCTGTTCTTGGTATGATTTAGCAGTGTAGGAACAGCTTTCCCTCTCACACCGGATGAGAAAAGACAGCTCCCTGTTCAGCCATTTACTTTGCTGTTCTAGGAAAAGAAATAGATGATACGAGCATTGCTGTGGGCCAGAACCTTCAACACAGTAAACTGGATCCTTGTATTTCTATGACTAATACCATTGATCATCACCAGCTGAGAAGTGTGCCCCAAAGAGTATGAAACAACAGTGCATTAGAATGAGCAATCTATTTTCATATATCCAGAATGATTATGTCTCTCTAGATATGGAGCTAGGAAGAGCTACAGTCAATTATCACTAGTTCCTTTTTATTGGAAAAAGGAAAAAAAAATATGGTTACATCCCTACATCTTTGTGCTTGTTTGTATCAATATTGTTTTCAGCTTAAAACTAGCAGATACTCTGGAAATCAAAATGCAATCCACTTTGATTAACAAGGCACGTTTCTATGCTTATATCACTAACTTCTTATTTTCATTTAATTATCATCACATGCTTGATCTTTATTTGTTTTCTGTAAAGACTCAGCCTTATTTACACTATTTTATGCTTCTCATACCAATTTTTTTAAGTTACACCTGCAGATTTTTATCTGCTTTCCCTCAGCATAAAAGCCTCAGGATCAGCACTTTTCCATTCTCCCATGAAAAGTGATGAGGTCTTGCAATGGCTTCAGTCATATGATCTGTCTCCTCACTGCCTTCACCAGGAGCAATAGCATAAAGCAAGAGCTCTTCCAGCAGCACTTTACTGAAGTCCCTGTGCAGATGTCTTGCATATTTCACAGCAGAATTAGTAACAGCAATCATTGTTGAAGACTGAAAATGTCCCTGCTCAGGACTACTGGCAGTGAGCGATGACAGATCTGTTCCTTTCACTTGACACTGTAAGATGTCCACGCACCGCAAAACTGCATGGTTCTGAGGCATTAACTCATGTCATGGGAACAAGCAAAACTTGGCAGTGGTACCTAAGGCTTTCCCTGCCTGACATACTGCACTGTCAGGCTTTACAAGGCACAAGAGATCTCCACGTTTGGACTCTACTGCATACCTTGTACTTTCTCCTCTCTCACTCCCTCTTTCTTTAATTTGTCATATGAAGTTCTCTTTATTCAGAGTACATGTATTCCTAATCTGTACATAGAGAATGTAGTAAGAGTTCACTTAAAGTGTGTGGCTTGAATGGATAAGCAGTCTTTGTGAAGTGTTCTTTGATGAATTTTAAACAGTAACACTGTCTTGTACTGTTTGAAATAAATTTGCAGTGCTTTCTTTTGCCTGAAAGAAAAAATGACTCAATAACTCTTCATAACTCCTAGTAATGTCCTTAAAATTGCACCTTCTAGGATAGATAAGCTGGGTATCTTCCACATAACAATTCTACTTAAGATTTCTTGTCCCCAGCTAGCGGAGGAGATTGTATTTTAACCATAGGTTTGTGGTTTGGGTTTGGTTTCAGGGTTTTTTTCCAAAGTTTCTCTTAGAGGATGCAGCTAAACTGTACAGTTGATTTTTAGTGCATTCTGTCTCATGAAACCTAACTGCAAATCCAAAAGTGGCTGTTAGTTGCCCTCCATGCATTCCATCCAGGTTTGTCTTGTCAAAAGAACAGTGTTAATAAAATAAATCCCAGGATTTTCCAATAGGTCAGTGATAGCTTTAACATACAGAATCATAGAATGGTTTCAGCTGGAAAAGACCTCTAAGATCAGAGTCCAACTGTCAACCTCATACTGCCATGGCCATTAAACTCTGTTCTGGAGTGCCGCATTTCCATGATTTTTGAACAGCTCCAGGGATGGTGACTCCACCACCTTTCTGGTCAGCCTTTTCCAACACCTGATCACTCTTTCAGAGAATAAATTTTTCCTTGCACCCAATCTAAACCGTCCCTGGCACAATTTCAGGCCATTTCCTCTTGTTCTATCACCTGATACTAGGGAGAAGAGACTTACCCCCACCTCAGTACTCCTTTCAAATAGTTGTAGAGAGCAATGAGATCTCTCCACAGCCTCCTCCTCTCTGGACTAAACAATACCAGTTCCCTCAGCCACTCCTCACCAGACCTGTTCTCCAGACCTTTCACCAGCTTTGCTGCCCTTCTCTGCACACCAGCACTTCAGTGTTCTAGGTGCAGCCTTACCAGGGGCATGTGCAGGGGCATGATCAACTGCCTACTCGTGCTGGCCACACTATTCCTGCTTGAGGCCAAGATGTTCTAAATAATTATGTGTTTTAGGTGACTTACTACTTTTATGGCTGCCCATGAAAAGACACTTCTATCAGTTTTGCTTCTTTGATTTATGATAAGTAGTGTGAAAACAAAAGTGCACAGTATTAGAAGCATTCAATATTTCTATATATTATTCACTGAAGCATGTTTTGATTGGATGCTGGAAGTGGCCACATCTGAAAATCTGCAGAAGACAGTTAACCTAAAGAGTACAATTTGTACTGCTTTTGACCTAACCTAATGAGGATGGTAGAACTGAATGTATATATGTATGTATGAGTTACCCCTTGGTTTAGAGAGCTTGATTTCCTCCTCCTTCTTTTTCTTCTTCTATCTGCCACGTTGGAGCTAATCAAGTGCAAAATGGGAAAATGTGAGTTTAAATCATTTTGAAGACAATACATGTAAGAAATTAAAAGTAACTTGAGTACTACCATCATGATCTGGCCATTTGACAGTAAAATACTTCAGGTTTACTGGTGAAGTGAAGGTCCTTTGTTTGAATAATTGCATCAGCTTTGCTCTGCACTCAAGAAGACTCTTCCTCCCACTCAAAGAGTATTTTTTTAAGTCAATTTTGAAATTAGAAGGATGAGGAGTTAAAAAAAAAAACAAAACATTTTTATGTTAAAAAGAATTAATCTGATAAAGAATTTTGTGAAAAAAAGTAATTATATGCTTGGTGACATTGAGCTGAACAGGTGTCATCTGCTTTTGAGCCCAGATTCCAGGCCAAGTTCCTGAACTTATATTGTGATCAGTAGCTTTGTTAACTGTCATTCATGGAGATCCTTCAGCTTTTCACTCCCTGTCATAGAATCAATAAGGTCAGAGAAGACCTCAGAGGCTATCCAGTCTGACTTATCACCCAACATCTCATGACTAACTAAACCATGGCTTCAAGTGCCACATCCAATCCTCTTTTGAACACCTCTAGGGACAGTGCCTCCACCTGGGCAGCACATTCCAATGGCAAATAACTCTTTCTGTGAAGAACTTTCTCCTCATCTCAAGTCCATTCACAAAAGCCTGGTAACTATAGTAAAGTAAGATGTTTTGTCTTGCTTCCTGGGACAAGATTATAAGGAAGCTGTATTTTGCAGATACATTTCACCTTTCATTACTTCTCCTTTGCGGCTGCAGTGTTTTTCTTTCTTCAGGACTATTAACAAGAATTTTTCAGCTAAATGCTAACCTTAAACAAAACCAAAAGGTAATAGAGCTAAGAAAATTAATTTAAAAGAACAAGAATAATTTACTAAGTGTCAGTAAATTTGCACCCCTTGCATTCTTAACTCCATAAGTAATATTCAGCTTTGTTAAAAAGGGGAAAATAATGAGGAATAACACATACTGCATAATGGTAATTTCTTCTTTAATCAAATTGCAGGCGTCCCTGACTGAGCATAATGATGATCTCACTGCAGCTAGAAGTCCTTATAAAGCCTTGCTAGGGAGGTCGGAGAGTTAAAACATCAAGTGATAAGTGATCTCCCCATTCTTCAGCCATATCCCCTTCTTTGGCTAGATCAAAGACTTGCATGTTGCTGTTTCATTGTGTATCTGCTAATAATGGAGGTCTTCTTACAGCCCCATGATCTGTATTCATTTGAGAAAACAATAATCTCATCTTCAATATTTTTAATGTAAGCCTTTTTCATTTTTTTTTCTTTTTTTTCCATTTTACAAACCCTTGAAGACATAAGCCATAAAATCCCCATGCAGCAGAAAAACTCAAGAGCTTTTTAAATCAAAGATTTTAGACAACTCACTGGGCTCCTTTGCTGTCTGACAAAACCATAACAATTTCACATGCAGCTGCATGCATCTCCTTATGTGGTTTTTGCATTACCTTTCAGTGAAGGAGACTTGCTGTTTCTGTTACCAGCTCCTTCATTTTCAATTATATTTTTTCAGTTGTAGAGACAAAAGTGTAATCCAGAGTACTATATTGGTTTCCCACTAACTGACTGAAGTTTGAGTCTAGGCTGTGATATAAAAGAGGAAAGTGGTTGAACTGAGAAGTAAGTGAAAGGGAAGTCTAACTCTTGGCAGTGGAATGGTAACCTTTTAAGATGTGTAGATTAATGAGCCTTATTGAGGACATCTCTACCTCTAGGTGTTCAAAACAGTTAATTGTAGCCTTAAGCCATTTTCACCATCCTGGGTTCACAACAGTCATGAATTGTTTTGGCTGTAGACTCTGATGAAGACATCTAAAACTGTGGCATGCCTCTCACTTGAGACTTTTAAAGGGAATGCTCAGAACCCATATTTTTAAAGAAACATGATGACCATTAGCACTACAGACTAGGCACAGCAAAATTGTTCAGGCACAGCAAGACCTAACTTTCAGTTTGGTCTCGCTATTGAGCCCAGAGGAGGGAATCTGAGATTCCTGTACAATGTGAAGTTTAATTTCCCCTTTGGAGATGACAAATAAACCATGCAAAATTAAGATTGTATATTAGGGAAAATTCTTCACTGGAATAGCTGTCAAACATTGGAACAGGCTGCCCAGGGAAGTGATCAAGTTGCCACCCCTTGGAGGTATTTAAAAGACATTTAAAAGATGTTGCACTAACAGACACGGTTTAATGGACTTGGCAGCATTGGGTTTACAGCTGGACTTGATGATCTTAAAGATCTTCCTCAACCTAAATGACTCTATGATACTAAATGCAAACTATCTTAAATGAAACACTTGAGGAAACAATCAGCACAAGAGTGTCAGACTGTTCTGCCTTTCTGGAGCGCTCACATGGTCCACCTCCTAGAATCAACTCTGAAGGGTGAAAGCTTACTCATATAAGCTGAACAGACTCCATGCTTTTCTTCTTAAAGTCACAAAACGTTGAGGCTTGCTCATATCATCGTGTATTACAAACAGGTAGTTTGAGCACATGCTCCAGTGATATTTTTGTTGGTTGTTTTTTTTTTCATGTTGACATTTTTGCAATAGGAGAAATTGTATTCCCTCTCCAGTGTGGCAATCATCAGTCTGTCTGTCTGATGAGATTGTGTGCTGTTTTCAGAGTGTTTGCACATTTCTGCTTAGTTTCCAGATACCAGAGCAGCAGAGCATGGATGAGTAGTTCTAGAGATTCCTGCTGTTATGTACATGTATCTCATGTAGGTAAAAGCTGAGGATGAAGACAGATTTGAATTATGGACTCAGACTAAGACAACCAGTTCAGTTTTGGATACTCATGCCTTTTCAAAATGATGTCTAGTCCTCATCTACTGCAGCCAGCACAAGCTGTCTTGGAATTTAAAAACTTTGCTACCACCTCTGAAGTCCAACCAACCTTGGAACCATGCCTCGCAAGAATTGTACTGAGCCTTTTTTCAGTTGTGACTGTTGCTCCTTGATGAGCCATTACTGCTGCCTGTTCCTGAGTGTCATTTGACCCACACAGGTGACCATGCATTCCCAAGAGACAACCCATATTTTAGGAAGCCATAGATCAGAGTTTGCCTTAGAAATTGCTCCACAATATTACTTTGTTGTGATGGCTTTTTTTGTAGCTTATTTTGCTAGACTCTTACTATGTTAAGTTGTAGGATAAACCAGAAACACTGGCACTTGCATTTACAAATACATTCACTAGTTCTAGTTAATTAGTGATCGGTTAACTTGAAGCAAAACAGTCTTTTATAGAAACACACTAAGCCACCACTTATTGTAAGTTTCCTTAAGTAACTTATTGTAAGTGTTGTTTGCTGCTTTTGCATCCTAAACTCTGAGTTTAGAGAACTGAGTTAGGATTTTTTAAAACACTCATCTGTAACCCACCTGTGTAGTTCACAGCCTCTTTCTCACAATCAAATATGCTAGAAAAAATACATTTTCTTTTCCCCTAAAAACTTATGTGTCCGATCCTGCTGGACCAATACACTTTATCATGGAAAAGGTCTTCACAAATTTAAGAAAACTGCAAATTCAAGTAAACTGAAACAGTAGTTAATTTTTTTATTCTATTCTATTCTATTCTATTCTATTCTATTCTATTATTCTATTCTATTCTATTCTATTCTATTCTATTCTAACTTCATGTAGGAAATGATTAATAATTTCTTGAAATTGCATTAAAATCAGCCTCTTTTGTGTGTTGTTCTCATGACTTTTACTGAAAGAAATGTGTTCAAGGCAAGCATTGTTATGATTAGATATTAAAAGACAAGTGCAATTATGGTATTGTGCAATTATTTAAGGTCCAAAAATTACAATGATCTTTCAGAAACTAGCTCAGGCTCTCCAATTATGATGTTCACCAGGGGTTCTTCTCTTATGCCAGTTTCATCTCAGTAGTGAGACCTGGGCTATACTATCTTTTGTGCGGACTTTCTGGTAGTGGGCTTCAAGAGCACTTCAGCAGTGGAGGACAGTATTGTATCCTATTTTGCAGAAGATGAAAGCAAGGTGCAGAAAATCAAATTGGTTTGCCCCAAGGTCATCTAGTAAGGAAGAGGGAAAGACAAGCTGAGAACTCCTGAAAAGTAGCTTAATGATACATTTCTGAAAATTCAAGATTCTTTATATTCTTGTGTTAAATTTAGTTGTGAAGATATTCATAATAAGAGTAGCTTAGTGTCAAACATTTTCCCTTTTTTAATAACAGAATGTAACCAGGGCTTAATCCTCTGTTTCTTTGTTCTTTATAAAGAAGTTGTTTAAACCAGAAGCACAGATTAGGTCCGGGGGAAATCCCTGTAGTTTTAGATCATTGGCGAGGCTGTGGGATGTACTGTGTGCTTCACTTGCTCTACAGCATTGAAAATACAGACAACTTCACAGCAGAAATGTGTGGTTTAGGTTTGCACACATTTGTGCGAATGTTAATACTGCGTTGTGGGAATTGTGCTGAGTTCCCTGTTATCATGCAAGCAATTGCTAACTGTAGACCTCTGACTTTGTAATTTGTTCTTTATGGACTAGCCTGCAGCCAATAAGCAAAATCAATAGTCTTTGCTGAAAAGTAAGCAAGTGCCAGTGTGTTATGTGACAGGTGAAGATACATGTGCTTACCAGGGGTCAGGGGGCCACATCAAATTTCTCTCTGACTTCTTTTCAAAAAGCTAAATCCATTTAGGGAGCATTCGTCATTGGAAAATGTTGCAGTGGGGAATTAGGCAGGCTCCTGCTCTTCTTTTCTCATTTAACGATGTTTGTTTTCAACAGTCTGTTCAATAATGTCACTGAGAAGAAATTATGTGAGAAGAATAAAGTGCTTATAGTCTATTTATTTATTCATTCATTTCTGTAGAATAACACTAGCTGTTGCATTCTCATGTTTATTAATGTTAGTGTGGCAGTCCAAATATTTGTTTGTTCTCCTTAGGAAAAAAAAAAAAGGTGGAACAGAGCAGTGTGCAACGGATTATTTAGTGTTTAAGCCTAGGTGAAGGTTACACAAGTCCTAGCACTCTTACATATTTGGTAAAGTATTGTTTCCTGTACTTAAGAATGGCATCTGAATAAGTCCCATAATTTTTGTACTCGGCAGAGTTAGGGAAGTCTCTTGTTTTCCCGGTGGAATGACCAGGATTGAGGCCACTCAGAAGCCTGTTAGAACATCAACAGCTAAGATGGATCTTGCTGGCTTGTGATAACATGGACTGTTCATGGTGGGTGCTGCTGGTGCAGCTCTCTCCTTTTGCATAAATTGCTGAAGTATTTCAGTGTGCTGAGTTCTAGAAAAAGTGCTGTTCAAGCCAGCCCTCATCTCTCAACATCTCAGACTATAATGAAATGCAGAAAGGAAGGGGAAATATCCAGCAAAAAAAGTGTTGGGTTTGGTTTTTTTTTTCTGAATTTTCTAAGCGGATTAGGGTTATAAACTGCCAAAGAAAGAGACTTTGGTATTGAGAAGATAAAGTTATATTCATGTTCAGTGTTTAAGCACCTAACTTATGTGCTTTGGAAAACCTGAGGTTCAGCCTAATAACAAAAATGATAGAAGGCTTAATGCCATTGTTTGCTTCTTATTGAATGTAGTTGCTCCATTTAATAGCCTGGACTGCTGCCATCGTACTATCATATACACATGTGCACTCCCAGTCAAGAAAAACAAACAGTTACCACACAGGTTCAATCAGATTAAAGGTTCCCTGCATGAGAGCTGAATACCAAAAACCAGATTGGTGTGTTAGATTTCTCTTGTGTCCTGTTTGATTTTTTTTTTTAACATGCATAATAAATGTCTCTTAATTTTTCTACCCAGCTTTCTCTGTAGCTGTTTTTTTCACTGCTGACTGCACAAATCATTACTGTAGTATTTTCTCTCAGTTGAGCACTGCATCTGAAGATGCTGAACAGTGTTCAATGCTTCCAGAAAGCTGTAGTTGAAGCCCTTCAACCTTGGTGCTGCCATGCTCCATACTACTTCTTAAGCACCATTTCAGGATTCACAGGCTGCTTTCAACACCATATTATATCTACTGGATGTCCAGATACAGGGTGTGTAATCAATATATTTCTAAGATGACTCAGGGCCTCTCAGATACCAGCAGTAAGAATTGTATAAAGCTCATTTTCATCATCTTCAAACAAGACTGGCGTCTTCTTAGCTTTTGGCTATGCAATGCTTAAATAACATATTTTGGCTAAAAAATATGTGGCCTCTGAAAATGTCTATACCATTGAATTCTGTTACTACAAAATCAACTCTTCCCATGCTATTTTAATGCATAAGAAATATTTCTCTTCTTGGCACATGTTCCCAGGGAAGCAGCTGAGGTTCTGGTAGACAACTGGGGAAAGGCAAGAGGCAGAATCTGGATATTGCAAGCGATTATCTCTCAGGGAATGGTGATGCCTTTCCATCTAAGGGGTTGCAAAAATAAACTTATAAGAGAATTTTATAGTTTGAGGAATAAAAAGATAAACAAAAAGCTCCTCCAACTTTCCTTTCCTCTCTTCCCTTCATGGAACAACACAGTTTCTGTTCTGCGGTGACAAGATGAGATAAAACTGAAGTGACTTGAGAGATCCCCTGAGCTCCAAGCTGCAGAGGGCTGAGGTTAAGCTTGAGGTTTGCCTGCTCAGCTCCTTTTCTTTCTTTCTTTCTTTTTTTTTTTATTAGGTCTTAAACCTTTCCCACACTAAATAAACACCCTTTCATAGCTTTTTTTCTTCACCAATGCCAAGTTTTGTAACCTTATATGAAAAACTCTTGTTGCCGATTCAGACTAAATACTTCTTTGCTGCTACTACTAGTCCCTTTGTCTCCATGTTATTCTGAAGAATAGTACCCCATGTTGGTTGTTGTCTAGACCCTCTGTCCCCTCTCCCTTGCTGGGCCTACATCAGAGCTTCATGTCTAATCTCTTTTAAACTTCACATCCTAGCTCTAGGTTTGGGCACTTGAACATATCTGTTGATCTTGTTTTGTGATGTGCATCATACAAGTGCTGAGTGCCTATCTCAGTGCTGTGCCAAATGATTGTGTGATTGTAAATGCAACTGGATTGTATACACACTTTCTTTAATTTAGCTACTACAGATAACAGCAAAAATGCAGCAGGCATGGATCCTTTCTGGGCCAGAAACTGCAGCAATGTGCCAGGTCCCCAGAGGGTTTGTAAGGTTCATGCTCAGGTCTATGCTGTCACATCTTTGCAGCTATTGTTACAACTTTCTTATTATTATTTATTTATTGTCATAGCTTTGCTGCCACAACATCATTTGGCTGGGTAGACATAGAAAAAAAGTCTGTTTAACCTGAAGTTGCTTTCTTTTAACTCTCCCAGAACCCTATCATTTATTATCTTGTCTTTTTATTGCTTTTATACTTGCAAGTATCTCATCAAAAGAAATTACAGCAAAATTACTCTGGTGCTTGTCTTTTCCTATTTCATCACCAACACACAACATATACCATTTGCAATCACAACTCCTATCACTTCAGTGATGGCAGTGCTATGCATCTGGTGTGACACATGCAAAGGGAAAGCAGTGGAAGAGGCAAGCAGCTCATGTTCTAATGGATAACAAAAGTCTGAACGTGCATCCTTCTTGGCAGTAGGCTCCAAAACTGTGATCTGTTGAGATTTTTGTTTTGAGGGCTATCCAGATCATGTCACTTAATTATTTTTTATTTATTTATTTTTACCCAGCTCATCAGTTGCAAACTGTTCTCTTTTTTTCCCAGGGTCTTCATTCTGAACACATTAAAATCAAAGTCTTCCTTAGAGGAATACTTTATTGTCATTTTATTGTTCTTTCTTTTTCAGCATTGTTATGCAAAGTGTTACATATTGAGGAGTATGGATTGCAAGAGCAACTACAGAAAATGTATCTTACTCTCAACTTAAGCCTTCCTCCAGAAGGGAATGAAGTGAATTCATTTAGAAATCAGCATTATCTGTGTGCTCAACTCTTCTTCTACACACTTACCTAATGCTGCCCGTATTTTACATTCACCTGTTTGCTTTTTTTCTAGCCACCTTAAAGTAAAATTGCTATTCTTTTATCTCTGTTAATGGGACTACAGTTGCATCGCATATTGATAGAATCATAAAACTCTTAGGGTTGGAAGGGACTTCAAGGCTCATCTGGTTCCACCCCCCTGCCATGGGCAGGGACACCTCACACTAGATCAGGTTACTCAGAGCCATTTCCAGGCTGGGCTTAAAAGCCTCTAAGGATGGGGCCTCTACCACCTCCTGGGCAACCTGTTCCAGGGTTGGTGCCACACTTTTCAATATTTCTCTCCTTTTCAAAACATCTGTAATGATCAGATTACAGTTACAGCCAATCAGATCCTGGGCTGCATCAGGAGAAGTGTGACCAGCAGGTCAAGGGAGGTGCTTCTCCCCCTCTACTCAGCTCTGGTGAGACCCCACCCGGAGTACTGCATCCAGTTCTGGAGCCCCTATTACAGGAGGGATGTGGACATGCTGGAGTGTGTCCAGAGAAGGGCCACGAGGATGATCAGAGGGCTGGAGCACCTCTCCTATGAGGACAGACTGAAGGAGTTGGGGCTGTTCAGTCTGGAGAAGAGAAGGCTCCCAGGTGACCTCATTGTGGCCTTCCAGTATCTGAAGGGGGGCTACAGGAAGGCTGGGGAGGGACTTCTCAGGATCTCAGGTAGTGATAGGACTAGGGGGAATGGAATGAAGCTGGAAATGGGGAGATTCAGGCTAGATGTGAGGAAGAAGTTCTTTACCATGAGAGCGGTGAAGCCATGGAATGGGTTGTCCGGGGAGGTGGTTGAGGCCACGTCCCTGGAGGTGTTTAAGACCAGGCTGGATGAGGCTCTGGCCAGCCTGATGTAGTGTGGGGTGTCCCTGCCCATGGCAGGGGTTGGAACTAGATGATCCTTGTGGTCCCTTCCAACCCTGACTGATTCTATGATTACCTGTGTGATACACATATTCTTGTATGAGACTGTGCTACTGAGAAGAAAATATTACAAATATCTATATAAAGACTAGAGAAGAACAGAGACAAATTCTAAAATAGTTTATACAGAACTGATTCTTACCCTAGTAATTTAGAAATAGTTTAGTGGAGCATCAGTGACTTGGAATATTTCTGTGATCACTACTTATCCACTACATAAAATGAGACCTGTTCACATTAGTGGATTTCAGAAAGGTTCTTGGAGTGGCAGAATGGAAATTAGGATGAGAGCCATGATTAATACAGTTTCAAGAGACCACATGCAATTATTTCTTAACCATTTTGTTGGAGGTTTTCTGGCAATCAGAAATGCGACAAATTTATTCAATTAATTTTGATTTTTCAAGTTTTAATAGCAACTAATACTCTAAAAATTCATTACTTCAAACTCCTCCTGGAGCAAGTTCTGGAACTAATGCCTTTATTCATATACAGAACAACATTCTAAATCAAATGAACATATTTTTCCAAAGTAAGCCTTGGGTCTGCTGTTTTTTCACAGGCAATCATTCCAGAAGTTTAATAGTCATAGCCTCTTTGTAACAGGAGATGTAAGTCACATGATACTGGAATTGGTAACCATAAATCTTCCTACCAATATAATCATTCTAAATTGTTCTTAGACCTATCAGGGATAAGTCTAGCAATTTTTCTATGTATACACCTGTAAAGCTTGCTTTGTTTCACAGTTGCTATTTTGCAATTGTTTCTGCCTATCATTTTTTTTAATTGTTGAAAAGGAACCTCTACTTCAATAGAACACAATTCAAGTGAAGTGACTTCAGAAAAAATGAACTAGGTTGTCTTTACAAAAGTATCCTTTCTTTACAGAAGAGAAGAGATTGGGCTGTCGATTGGATCAAAAATTACTTTTAAATGGATTATAATTCCTCTAGTAGATTCCCAATGTAAAAAGTACTGAAACAAGTAGTAGTGAAGAGGGTTCTCCTAAAAAGTGTTATATCTGACCAGCTCTCTGCAGAACCTCTCTCTGGACAGCATGAATATTAATTTCATTTTGTATCTCTAAACAGGCTGAAAAAAAAAAAATGGTATCAATGTTGCTTTAGCTGCAATGCAAATAAATATTCATAACAATGGCACATGCATAGCTAATTGAACAGGTTTTGTTAATATTACACTAGATATTCATGGACATGTGCCTTTTTCTATAATGAAAATACTGCCTAAGGCTAGCTTTGTTTTTCTTGTCAAGAACAATTTATGTGCTTTCATTTAAATGAATATAAACTTCTATTCTCATGACAAAATAATTCACCATTAATTTGAGTAAAGAATTTCTTTATTCCCTTTGTGGTGCATTTTACTGAAAAAGAAAAGCCTAAAAGTATCACAGACGTTTTCTCTATGCATTCTGTCTAATTTCTGTACTAACTGGCATGAATATGTAGGGATTTCAGTGATTACTTGCTAAGTAAATATGGGATGTGGGCATGTGAGACATTTTCTTTCAAAATAATCTGAAGAGAATTTTCTTGAAATTATTCCTTCACAAATTTGTTAATTCACTGTTTTACACAGGTAATTTAAGAATATATAAGAACACTGCCTTTCCTTTTTCTTCAGTTCCCTTTTCTTATTTTGTTCTATTATTGGTAACTGAGATTCTGTTCCTCAAGGATGTGTTGAAAGGTAAAGAGAGCTTGAGTAAGGTAAAGGTAGATCTCATAAATGTAACTTTAAAAAAAAAGCAACCATAGCATGGTTGGAAATAATAGGTGCTGAGAAAGGGCTGAGGGTTTTTCCTTCCCTTTTATTAGGTAGCAAAGTATATATCATGGGACTCCTCTTTTCTCAGCTTATTAACTGTTTACACGTTCTTCTCATTTAAATTTCAGTGATGTTACTTAAAGGTAACAAATGGTGCTAAGCACTGATTTTAACTAATGAATTGATTCATTTCCGATGGCAAATTAAAGTTGTCTAGTAAAGAGGATATAAGTCTTTTTATTAGAAGAGTGAACCTCAGGCTAGTCTGCTGCCTGTAACACCTAGGCTATTAGCTACATTATGATTCTTTCATAAAGTGCTTAAATTGCTATTCTTAACAATGTTCTTTCAATCAAGTGCTGGTATCCACCATGCAGCTCAAGCATCAAAAGAGGAAAAAGGCAAATGCAGAAGCAGCAGGTAAACATCAACTGTTACTGGAGATACTGGATCCAAGGTTATATGGCAGGGGGGAATTTCAATCCACCACACCTGTATTTTCTTTTAGGAGCAATAAGCTCCACATAGTATTTTTCAGGTAATTATATGCAAGACATTACATGTTCTCATAATGCAGAGACTCCTTGGTATGTTCTCCTTTGCATATGGCAGCCTTTCCTGAGTCACAAAAAATTAGTTAATTGTGAAACCTGTTCAGTCACAGCTATCTTTTTAGTGAGGAAGGTGAAATTTTCTTTGCAGTGCATAGCCTTGCCCAGTGCTGGATTTGAGATGATGTCTCATAGTAAACAAGCTACCTTCATTCTCCTGTTACTGACAACGTTTAGAATGTTCAGACATTAATTAACTTGGAAAGCTAGAGAAGGAGAGGTGTTCCCATTAGGAAGGGGCAATCTAAGCCTGTGGATCATGTTGCCTTTAAGTTTAGAGAAGCTATTTTCGGTTAAACATATGCTGCATCCTGGCAACCTGCATAGTCTGCAAACATCTGAGCATACAGAGTATAAATAAGATACTGAGTTTAGGAAAAGGAAACTCATAAGATCAGATGGGGCATGTTTCAGGATATCAGATCTTTAGAAAAGCTCTCTGATATCCGGACAAAATGAACTGACTTGCTTGTTCCTCGTGCAAAAACAAAACCAAAATAATCTTCTGATTGTTATAAAACTGAAGAGAAAGACTCTTAATTTTATACTTAGTGCTTGTCTCTAGTTTTCTAATCATGACTATGATTGACAGATATTTTTTTCTGCACAAGAATTGCACTAAGTGTAAAGAATATGATTTTAAATGTGTTTTAAAGACCTTTATCCACCCATGCAGGAGTGTATATATATATATATATATATATATATATATATATATATATAATATAGCTGCCCTTTTTTTCCCCCTTGTTTCTATTTTTGTAAGGGAAGTAGTGCAGGAGAACTTCCGAGGCAGCTTCAAAAATGAGAAGATTCTCTGAGTGCTGCTAGTTTGCAAAGCGAGAGGGAGGAAAAGGAATTGGATGTGAGCTGCAACAAATCATGATTGACCCATTTTCATGTTTCTATTTCTCTCTTACTGTTGTTAATACACTGTTTTGGCAACATCTCTAGTCCTGGGAATGACTTCTGGCTTGCTGTGTCCTGAATATCACCACATCCCTTCTCTCATTCTTCCCCCAACCCCAACCCCTTTCTCTTACAGTGTTTCCTATGTCCAGCTTTTCTAATTTCATCTTTCTCACAGAAAAATTTATTTTTTCCTGGTTTATAGGTTCATCCTTTCAGCAAACTACTGTTTTATGTCTTAACTTCATATAGAAAATGGGAACCTCCATAAGGTGGAATGTGCCATGAGTTGTCCTGCATATGCAAGGTCCAAAGGAGCACAGAGCATCCTTAGCACCTCTGTCCTGATGTAGCTTGGTAGCAAGGTCTGGCTTCATTTTAGGATGAAAGAGGCCAGCAGCAAACACAACCCTTTTCTTGACCAATGCTTCTTCCTCAAAGGTTTCCTCAGCAAATGCAAAACTTTGAGGAGAGGCAAACTTTTTATGACAATATGTAACAGTGCCACCTGGTGAATTTTCCATCACTGGTGAAACTGTGAGTGTTCCTGGCCCTCTTCAGCTTCTCCCATGTCAAGAGGAGTTTACTTCTAGTGGAAGTTTTTGCCCTGCTTCAGGAAGCTCTTGGAAGTACTGGCTCATTAGTTTTCCATGCACTGTAAACATTATCCCTTCTCACAACCTTATCTGATCTTGGGGTTGTTTGGTTTTGTTTAGTTTAGGGTGGGTTTTTTGTGTGTCACTTGGCTTCCGGGCTAGCAAGTGGTATAATTGTAGTGGGCTAATTGTAGTCAGACAGGTAGTTAAACAGAAAAGGGGTTGATTCAGATTCTTCATGACCAGACCATGCCTCGATTTCCAGAAATGGAAAATGCATTGTAAATAGCACCAGGTACTGATGAGAAGCAATAACTCTGTAAAATCCTTAATTGAGTCAGATTTCATAGCATTGCTTTGCTCTGCTGAGAGACCCTGCAAGTATTCCACAAGAGCTGCTGTGTTTTCAGATTAATGAAGGGACATTAGCAAAATGCAAATGTATACTTTTTCCAAATCAATGGCCATATTTCTCAATTCAAGGCAGTGAAACTGTACAGACTGTCTAAAACAATAAAGATTTTTACCATATATAT
Source organism: Picus viridis (assembly GCA_033816785.1). Taxonomy (NCBI): domain Eukaryota; kingdom Metazoa; phylum Chordata; class Aves; order Piciformes; family Picidae; genus Picus; species Picus viridis. The sequence goes on from CM066577.1 coordinate 6,999,409, forward strand.
GGTGCATAAGAACATGTTTACATAATGTACAATAAAGAGCTTATCATTAAATCCCTGTAACATGTAGCTACATCTTGCTGCCTGTCCAAACTATTCCTGTAAAAGCTATTTAAATAATGCTTCAGAGAGAAACAATACATTTGTCAGAGAAGCCTTTTACTATCAACAAGAAATACATTTTTGTGTAAAGTATCAGGAAAATATTTTTTGTACAGCAAAATGTAGGAAAGTCTAATAATTCATTCTACAGAACAAAAAGCAGAATCAATAAGCACTGCTGCGTCCTTTGCTAAAAGAACTGTTGTCATCAGTTGTTAACCTTCTACACAGTTAAGAACTGAATTTGATTCTTGCTGTAGCTGCTCTGTTTTTCAGTCAGCCATATTGGAAAGAAGCAGACCTGCAAATGGATGATGTTCTTTCCATTATAGTGCACTGGCTGGTTTTAGTCTTATTCATTGCATGGTTCCAAGCAGTAACGTAAATTGTGGAGCACCTGCCATGCCTGTCATTGGACAGGTTAGATTTGAAGTACACGTTTTATAAAAAATTATTCTTTTTGTTATTTTAATATGCATAGTTTCACTATTCTTTATTACTTTTTTCCCCTCCTTTAATTTCCTTAAAAAGAAAAGCAATACTGATGAGGATAGAGACCATATCTGGAAAGCCATACCCATTTTCATCTGATGTTGGGTTCGTGAGGAGCCTTAGGTCACACTTCATCTTTTTGCAGATCTGCTTTCTATCGAGCTATCAGATAAGTTTGGAACAGCCAGTCTTCTTTGCAATGCACCCAGAGACTTGCTGATGAGCATGGTCCGTGTTCTTGCTTCAGTTAATTTAGCAAGGCAAAAAGCATTGGACAACATCCTTCATGTTTTCCTTTGTTCTGCAAGGATGCCAATAGTCATGACAAGTGACCAACAGATCAGTTCTGTGACTTCCCTGTTTCTGTGAAACTCCTGGCCCACATACCTGGAAAGAGGTTGTTTATGCAGATTTGTTTGTTCACAGCCTCCCCAAGCCCTTAAGAAAAGGGAAACTTGTTTCTCTGTATCTTAGGGAAAATAGTGAAAACTTGTTTTGCTTGCTTATTGAATCCCACAGCAAACAGATTAACAGCCCAAGTCCAATTCATCACCTCAGACTGCATTAAAAGTGCTATACCATCACACCATTTAATGATGTCTTTTATGGTCACAATAAGATATTTATAATGAGAGACTTAAACTTTCATGTTTCTTAATTAAAGAGATTTTCTAAACTAGTTGTAACCTGCATTTGGCCTCATGATGCCTCCCAGAATAACAATGATCTACCAGTTAATATGTAAGGGCTCATAACTGATTGTTGCTCCCTTTCTTCTGCATATTAAGTAGTGTTCATTAATTAATATTCAGCTTGCTTGCTTCTTGCACACAGGACATCATCTTTGCATTGGGTTCCCAGTAGACAAAAGAATAATTGTAGTTTAAATGAAAAGCTTTAGAGATCCCTTTGAGTGGGGTGTTAAGATTGCAAACATGAAAAGAGTTCAGGGGCTAAAGAAATTTAGTGCTTTTTTTCATTACAACAAAAAATGTGACTCTAACTGGTTTGGTTTAGAAAGTCAAGCTACCTATTATCTGTCTGAGTGCCTTAAATGTATTCTCTGGGGGCTTATCTGTATGGAAACTGCACCAAGACAACCAAACTGGTTGAAATCTACACTCCCATTCTTTTTTTTTTTTTCCCCAGAATAACACTGTATTTTTAAGACTCATTTTGAAATAAATCTCTCTTATTTTATTATGACGCTTAGTTGATACGCACTTACATATAAGATTTGGTTCATCTGGTTTCCAGTTTGCACAGATGAGATCAAAGTTTCCACTTCAAATCTATTTCTTAATGAACAGAAGAATAAAACACTTTGCTCAGTCACTTCTTGTGGCTTTCAACTAATCACTTTACCAAGACAAGCAATCAGATGGCAAAATCTTGATAACTGCAGAAATTCTGAAAAACAAAACCACAGCAGTTCAACCCATCCTAGCCCTGCCAGCAGCTAAGTGCAAGCTTGTCTTGTTTTGGAAACACTGATTCTACCGTAATTTTCTTGATTTAATTAACGTGATTAATTTCTATGGCAATAACACTATTAACGTACTCCAATACTGAAAGCAAAAGTTGTAAATAAGATTTTTATATGTGTGTCTGTAAAACTAACCTACAAAACACACACACACACACACACACACACACACTTATCTTGCACTCAAACATCTGCTGGAGGATGTGCAACCACATCCCTAAACTGTAGTCTGACCCTATTTGCAGTTTTTTATAAAAGTAAATAAAAATACATATATTAAGTGACTTTCCACGGCAGCAACTTGAAGCTTAGGGTTCTGTGTGGTCATTCACAAAGCAGATCTGTTTTGCAACTGCATAACTGCATTATCAGTTTCTTTGTTTTTAAGGTTGCTCACTGTCATGGGGCCAGGGATTTTTTTTTGTTACTGTTGTTTATTTGCTTGCCTTTTCCTTTCCCCCCCCTCCTCCCTTTCTTTTTCTTTTTTCCTCCCTTTTTTCTTAACAATAAGTCTCCCTTTGGGACATGTCACTTGAAGCTTGTGTTTGTCATGCTCTTGGTGCAGGGAAAAAAAACACACACTAAATTCAATCTTTAAATTAAGCTGTAACCAAGCTTGTATATTCATTAGAGGAGAAAAATTCTCTTCTGAGAAGTTCAAATTGTTTATTGATTTTCATTTCTGTGTTCAAGTGAAGCTTGAGTAAGTCTGTCTCACTGCAGTCCCTCTGGGGCAACACTGCCAACAAGTGCATCACATTTCAACCCAAGTGAGCAGTTAGCAACAAAAATCTGAGAATTCCTTTAAAACTATATTAATATATAGATAGAGGATGAGATTTTCAGTTCAATATAGCTGATTCTTTTGCAAAGGGAATAACAGCCTGGAATTGCAGGCTATAAATGACAATCCGCTTGAAAAGCCTTACACTAAAATCGGGTGAGTGGAAAGTGCAATTAGCGCAAATCTGTTTGGGGAGTGGGAGGATGGGGGAAATAGAGGGAGGAGCTGCAATATTCTTCTTAACTTTTTTTGATGTCATATTGACTCGATTCTGTCCAGCTGTAATCACCTTGTGAGTATCTCAGCAAGGAGAAACAGTACCCCAATAGTAACTACCAACATTTAAACATCTCTCTTGCTAGTCTGTTGTGAAGAACACATTTCTAACTAATAGACAACAACTTAAGGAAGCATGCAACTGGTACCACTTAGGAGAAACCTAGAGCCTCTCTTGGAAGTGAACTGAGTGACTGAGTCTTAACTTTCATAATAGTAGTCTCTTGCAAACCATTTCCATACCACCCTGCCTCATAAAAAGCATGCTGAGCTATTTGTCTTCTGTTTCCCAAGGTTAATTTTGATTCAGGAATCTTATTAAATTATTTTGAATTTATTCAACTCATTGTCAGAGTTTCACCAAGATGGAACTTTTTACCCCTTTCCCAGTTCCCTTGTAGATAGGAAGAGAATTTTTTTAATAAAACACATTTGTACATTCTGGTCTTGTTAATAGTTAGGAACAGTTTGTGTCAACAATGTGTGAAAAGACAATAAAAGATAATTCCACCTTCTCGTCATAAAGATAAGCAAGCAAGCAGCATTTCAGCCAGAACAGCAAAATACTGTCATTCAAATACAAAGAGGATCCCTCTATCAAATCCCTTACTCTTGGAACACACTCTTGAAAATATCTTCTACATCTTATTGGAATATTTGTTATAAATGAGCACACACAGGAGAGGTTAGTAGGGTTAATGATTTGATGGTTATGACTTTCAACTTGTTTAGTCAAGAGACGTCAGCTGAGTCTTGCACATCCCAGAAAGTGCTCCATACGTAAATTGTGGGCTGTTCTGAAATAGCAAAGCTACAGCCAAAGTAGCTGAAGGGGAAAGAGGGGTGTTTGATCCATTGTCAGACATCTGGGAACTTTAAAACTTTACCAAGTAAAATGTTAGCTACAATGCTTATAGATCACTATGAACACTTCTGATAATTGTAGCATTTCACCTTTCACTTTGAAAGACCGTTTTGCTGGAAAATTTCTTGAGCAGTGGTAGTGAATGTCCCAGTGACAGACTAGTCAAATGAATCTTCAAATCCAGAAGGGAAGGAAAGACAGAAATTACATGAGACTGTGTGCGTCTTGCCTATCTAGCAAGGAAAACAAAAAGTGTCATTGAGAAGCTGATGATTGCCAAACCTCATTGGTTTAATTTTATTGGTTATGATGTATTGGTCTCTGTATTTTTCTGCTCCTTTACGTCTTTACATCCTTTATGTCTGTGGTTTGGTGTTTCTTATTCTAGATCCTTCATGTCTGTTGTTGGATCTCTTTGTTGATCTGCTGTACATGTTGACCTCTAAATTTTAAAACATTTTGTATGACCAAAGACTCCAATAGCACTACTGCTTGGGTATCATATGGGTTTTGAAAGTCTTACAAAGTAATAGTACACCAAGCCTGAGAAATCCTAAAGACACAGAATTTGCTAAAGGTTTTAACATAATTATGACCTGGAAAGAATGATCTGGATTGTAATTTTCCCCTCTCTGTCTTCCTTAATTTGTCCTCCTTAATTTTTCTCATGGAACAAAATGTTCTGTGGCATTTTTGGTCTCTTCTGGTTTGCTGCATACCAGAATTAGTCTGCCAAGCTGGCATACAGCTGAAGGAAAATTTAGATTTTCTTGAAATGGCAGAGTAGTTGGAATGGTGGATGGCCTTTTTAAAGGAGTTTATCCAATGTAGGAGGCAGTATATCCTTCCACTTCTGGAAGAACTGACTCAACCACATTAGGTGCACATGAGTCAAATTGCTTTTCTTTAATTAATGAAAACATTTAGAGTAGGAGTTGTTTCCTTTTTTCCCCCTGAGTCCTCCAGGGAAAAAGGACTACCTCCATCCACTCTGAGCAATAGCTCAGGTCCCATTAGCCTAAGTACCATTAGCCCATCATACTCTGAGGTGGAGCTTGGTGATAGCACTGTCTTTCTTGCAGGTCTTGGTCGTCCATATTTCCCTTAGCAGCCGTTTGCTGCCATTAACTGGATGCTTCAGAACACCTCCAAAGTCCTACAGCATCTGGTCCATGGGCCAGATGCCATAATTGCTAATTTGTGCTGGAGAGAGCCCCAAATCCAATTATTACTGCTTAAGGACAGATTTTTTAAATATTTTATTTTACCTCCTCCAAAATCCTTTATGATTTGCTTTTTGGCCACATAAGACTAAACTCCTCTAAATAACCTAGATGTCCAAAACATGTCAAGCTTTGCCCCATACTACTTTCTTATTTGTCATCTATCAACTAGAAGTATGATTAGTGACAAACCTATAAGACATATGGGGGTTTCTGTTGAAGGATACCTAAATTCTTGTTGTTTCACTTTGTTCTGGGTTTAGATGAGTAGAGGACTGGTTTCATTTGTTTATTTAGTGTAACTTAAAATTTGCATCTTCTTGTTGAAGGGAAACATTTGGGTAACTATCTTCTCCAGGATAATGATCTTCCAAAACAAACAACAAAAAAAAAAACTTCTTGAAAGGTAGGGGAGAAAAGGAGGAAGGAGAAGCATTCTGCTAAAAGACCTTCTCTGTATTTCAGTCAATGACTTCCAGATTCTCTGTTTCAAAGGACATCAGCTGACTTCTCTCTTTTCTCAGCTACAATTCCTTTTTCAGGTCTCTCACATTCATATGCTCATTTGTGTGGTGTTGGAGGAGACAAAATTTTGTTTTCTTGGAATATTTAATTTCTCCTCCAAAAATTCTGTTCCTCTCAATGCATTCTCAGCTGTCTCAGGAAAGTCTGGTACTTACTTTTACTCATCCTCTTCGTCAGCCTTGAATGTGTGCATGACTATGCTAATATCAAAGCACAATTTTAATTTGGTGCAAAGGACTACACAATTCCCCATCTGCTGTCTGGTGTGTGAAGGCTTATTTGTCATTAAAAAGGCCTGATTTTTTCAGAAATCTGTTTTTGTAAGACCAGCCAAAAATTAATTCCACCACACACTGAAAGGTCTTGGACCTAATATTTGCAGATTTCCATGAGCATTCCCTGTTTTACACCCTGAGGAGTGAGAGGAATCGGAATGCCAGTGCCTAATGCCTTTAATATTAGGGGACATACTGCGGGGCTAGTTCCATCATTCCAAATTCTGCCAGGCACCTGTGTCAGAAGAAATTTTAAAAAGCTGTTTCTGGAACCAAAGTCACCTTAGATTAGATGAACCAGAAAAGGACATAATTGTTAGGTTTCTATTTCACAAAGAAGCTCGTTTAGTTGCTCAGTATCAGAGGCTGCTATTTATTCTGGATATAAGGTTTGGGTCTTTTCCCAAAAGTTTATATATTATAACTTCTGTTAGTACAAAAATCTGGCATTTGTTTTCACAGTGAACATGTAAATCTGAACGCTGACCTGCACAGCGTTGTCACTGGCTATGCTCAAAGCTGACTTTGTGGGAAGCGTTTTCATCGGTGGTGTCAAAACCCTTCAATAATTAAAGTTACTATCACATATGTACATTTTTTTTTCTTTTCTTGTAATAAAAGAAGTCTCCTCTAGAGCAAACAAAGAGAGAAAAATTTAATTGATCTGACACTTGAGCTGAGAAGACATACTTTAAGGAATACCACTTAAAGGAAAAGGAATTTTGGAGTCTCAAATAATTACAACGAGAATTTGACCAAGCGAATGAAGGTATTTTCTTTCAATATACTACTTCACATAGTCTTGCTGAGTCTTTCCATATGTCTTATATTGATGGACTTCATTTCTGAACTCTAGAAAAACAGCAAAATTAAGCTTTTTTCTGTGAGAGAGGCAATAAAACTATAATTTGAAACATGCCATTTTATTCAGGATATGTGTGATATAAAGAACTTTATTTCCACTTCAGCCTGCACATGCTTGTTGTTTTGTATAAATCTTTGGTAGACTTGAATGCTACAGATGCATTTGCATCATCAAAGTTAGATTACCAGTTACCAATACCTAAAATCCTTAATACAACTCTTCTATAAAAGCAGCCAATAGATTGCCTAGAGAAAATATATGATTTGGAGAGACTATATTCCAATGAATTCATAAATACTTAAGAAAATGTATATTTAGGGGGACAAATATAAAAGCACCCTCTGCTTTTGCAATGGATTGATAACTACTGAAAGTATGAAACCCATGTGATTAAAGCTTTTGAATATTCGCTTTTGAATATTCTTTTTAAGCCCTAACTGGGAGCAATTCTCTTTATAGATGTGAAGAGTCTAAGATACAGAGTTTGAGACAATATGTGCTTTGTGTACCAGTCATGTTGTTTTATCAAGCATTGTTATGTAGAAGGTATATATATTCTTATTTCATCAGTTTGAAGTCCTTTGTGTTCAGCTGTCAGTAGAGGATATTTCAAGGCCCCCAAAACTTTTTATAAAGGTAGAATAAGTCAACAGTATTTACTCTTTTCTTTTTATTCTCTTAAAGCTGTTTGCCATCTTTTTTGAGTATTATAAGCTCACTTTAAACAAATATGACTTCTTGTCAATAAGTCTCTACTAGATAAAATTTTTACCAAAGTGTCTATCATAGCCTGTCTTTATCTTTGCCCACAAGTTTCTTTGCAAGCAATGAAGAAGCAATAGCAATATACTCTGACAATAGTGAATGTCGTCTTTGATTATATAAATAAATAAATCAAGACAGGCATATGAAACAAGATCACTGTATCAGTTTGTGATGTTCCTATAAAAGGGATTGAGAATATAAACATTTATAGGAAAGGATGTTTTCCCCCCTGTGTAATGGCCACAATAAATATGTGTGGTGGAGAAAAATAAGTGAGGAGAAGACATGTACATTTGATGTTGAAGAAAAGCCCATTCATGGTTAATACACTGAAGGAATTGTTCAAGAGCTGCTCATCCATGTTAAAAAAATATTACCCCTGTAATCCTGCCAAGGACAGTGAGACCTATTGTAGTTGACTGAATAAGTACTGGTCATTCAACTTAAAATGTCATAGGGGCAGCTGTAATTTATATACCCATTTTTTTTCTAATACACCCAAAACATTTTTTTTTTTTTTTTTAAAGAAACAGGCCAAATCCTTGGACAGCATAAATTGGTACAGCTCATTAAAGCCAGTGGCTCTACTGCAGATTTTGCAAGCTGTATCTCTTTTCTACCATGCATCATTTTGCCTATTTGCACAAGTTGTTTCGCTTTTCATTTTGCCTTTATCTTGTGCGTTTCTATCTGCCACTTTAAACAAATCTCTGCCATGACTGTTAGTTTTTTAGTAAGACTGGACTTAGGAAGTGCTAGTCTAAACTAGTACTAAACTAGTACTTTCAATAAAAAGCTGGAATGCATACAAGAGTCACCAAGGGCAGGAGAGAGTGTTTGGTCTGAACAAAGATTTATTGTAATTAGAACAGCTCTAGGCCAACCACCATAGTTATCAGAAATTGTACTGTGAATCAGGAATCGACTTGAAAGGGAGCTTGACCATAGGGATGTAAACCTAAGGAATTTGTATTTTGACAAGGCAGGATTATGTGAACAAACAAACAACACAAAACCTTTTTTTTTTTTACCTAAGTGCAAATATAGATCTCATGATAAAGTATGACATGCAATCTTGTAGGACTTGGCGGGGGGGAAAGAGTAATGAAAAATGTATTTTGGAGTGCAGAGGAGGAAAAGGGGAGATTCTGGTTTAGAAGGTGGCAATCCAAGAGCTAGCATATCAGGTCCCTATCACAAGAGCTATCCCTATTCCTGTTCACAAGAGCTGTGTGGAAGGGCTGTGCCCAGTCACAATGGATCACAGCTGTAAGACTTGCCTAAGACTGTGGACAATTTTGCTTTTTCCTGCTGTCTCTGATCATCTCATCCTGATTAGCCCTTGTCCTGAAAGCCCTCAGATTAAGAAAGCAGCACCACATCTTTGTGTTACTCCCTTGCACTCTGGGTACCAGCAACTCGCCCTATACTTTGAATCACCTCCATTACAACTGCTGCAATGGCAGCTTAGATTCCTATTCACAACTGCTTTCCCCTTTGCCAAAAAGGGCTTCTGCCTTTAGCCTATCCAGCTGGCTTTCATGGTTACACTGTAAACCAGATCAAGAAAAAGATACACATTTAAAAACAATTTTTTAAAAAACTTTGACAATCCATTGTTTCCACAAAGCAGAGGGTTTGAATCAGTTCAGACAAGAAAGCAGTAACATATATGGGAAGAGAATAAGTGATGTGAGAGAACCAAAACATCTCTTTATCAACAAAGAAAGTATAGCCTGGATCCAGAATTAAGATTTCATGGCCTGAACTTGTTTGTAGAGGTTTATATACGTCTTGGTGTCTGCGGTTGAACAGATGTAGAATGCACTCTGGAAACCCATAGAAAGGGAGTGTGTTGAGGCATGTTGAACAATTATAGAGGAATTAGAATGGAGAGGGAAAACAAAATCACGTTAAGTGAGAGTTTCCCAGTAGAAAGGACCTCATTTGGTTTTTATTCACCTTTTAGGCAGACTTCTATCTGTGTCATGGGACTTGCATAAAAACATTAATAACTTCTAGCTGACGTTCCTGCTAGCAGAGTAAAGCTGGTCTTGACTCATGCCACTGAGCCAGAACCTAAAAAGTACCTACTACTAGCAGCTGCTCCAGACCAGGGAGAGTAAGAGTAGGTCTGTCACAGGTATGAGAGAGACACAAGGAGCTAATGAAGTCAAGAGCAGTAATTTCTTTCTCCTTCGGTTTCTGAAGGTTAGATGTGGAAATGTTTAGCGCTTTGCCTTGTGCCCTTCCGTTTGCCCCTCTTAACTTGTCTACATCTTCTGCCTTTTCTTTAAGACTGGTGTCCAAAGGCTCCAGCAGAAAGAAAAGAGTGCTTCTGCTCTCATAATCGCCAATTCCTTTGCTGTAATAGAAAAGCGTTAAGACGCAAAAGATCAATTCCATATAGAAATTGGGGAGAGGCAGTTTAGTCCCCATATTTTTCCAATCAAATAAATGTGAGTGCATCCACTTATCTAGTCAGCCAAACACAGAAAGTTTCCAGAGCCTATATAACTGTTAGTAATGACAAAAAAGTTTCACATTATCTACCTCATCCACATTTCCTCAGAGATCAATATAGCAGAGCTCGTCTTCTGCATACTTCCATAAGGAGACAAATATAAAACTTAGTTGCATCGAGTGCATTTAGAAACCAGTTTTTAAATGGAAAAGAAGAGGGGGAAAAAGTCTAAAAGAATATCAATACAATGTTAGAATTACATTATTTGAAACAAGGATGAATGGGATAGCACAAAGTCAAAAGGATTTACTCAGCAACTTTCCAGAGGTGATAAATGATCTTTGTTAAACCACGGTCGGCACAATGCATTTTACTAACATGTAAAGTGTTTCAATTTGGTAATTTGAAAATGTCACAATGCTGAAATTTCTCAAATGGCTTTGCAGTGAGGGGAGGGAATATTAATACCTCATATGGGATTTACTTTGTTAACTTCAGGCAAGTCCTAGCCTCTTGAAAAGCCATAGTTATTTGGCAGAGTTGGGCTTTCAGCTTTTTTGCAGTTAGCACAGTAAGATTTCTGTCAACATCCTGCGAGGAGGTTTAGTGGAGGTTTAGGACTGGAACTTCTGCAACCTCTCTTTCTGTGCAGTCCTGCATTTTCATATCTGTGAAGTGGTGTCAGTTTCTCTTTTTTTCTGCCCCATATTTAAGATATTTCTTGGGGCCATGTTGATTGACTGGGTTTGAGGCCATCATAATAACCTTCATTTGCATTTTTAAGCATTTTTGTAGGTTCAGCCCCTACTGGAGAGTTTACAAAGTGTGCTGTGAAGGAAGTTCATGTAATTTGTCTTTATAAGCTATGTTATTTTACTACATCCTCCATCACGTGGTTTGGTCAAGTAGAGAATTTGGTATATACTAAATTATACAGGACATCAAGAAAGCCTAGCCCACAGAGAAAAAACTATATTATGCCTTGATGTGCTTTTGGTTTCCTCATGAATAAGCTCAGTTGAAAAATCCTTAATCATTCTTCACAGCTTACCAAAACACAGTGAAAATTTCAAAGAATCTGCATTGTTCTGTGCAAAGTAAGCAACTATCCCTACCACTATATTTTTTCTGTAGAAATCCTATCTGGCTTCCATTTGTCTGAAAGAGGTCATTCTGATATTAATGCTCAGGTTGGCAACACCTTGACCCTAGGACCTCTATGACCAAAGCTACAGTCAAACCCAGCACAGCCCCAAGTCAGTCTGCAAGATCCTACCTCTATACTCCACAGACTACAGCCTTCACACTTATTTCACTTGCTAGTGCTAGTTTTGTTGATGGATTCAGGTAATCACTCATTATTCCATTTTTGAAGTTGCACTGTGGAGAGGGACATCTAAATGTACCTTAGGGTTGGATTAGAAGTAATGATTTTTAATTTAAAGCTGTGTTTTGAAACCATTACTCATACTGAATTCTGTGGATTTAGTTGTGGTACAAGGTTACACAGCACAGTAGAACCAGTGCCAGAGTTACCAAGGTCAGGAGTTCATTGTCCACTCGATGTCCGTCCTTCCAAAATCAGGAATGCCACCTACAGAGGAGTAGTGAGAATGTTAACTCTCCCTTTTCTCATCCAATAGGTGAAATAATCCAACAGCAATGTATTGTTTTGTTCTGGACTATCGGTTAGAGCAGTGCAGTTACAAGGTTAAATGGGAGATACCAAATAACTGGGAACCAATGCTCTCATCACATCTGCTACAAGAGATCTGTGCATTGTGCTGTGAGCCAGCGCTCCGTTCTGTCTGTGCCATCCACAATAATGATGTTAGCAGTATCTGACAGCTGAAAAAGAGAAGGCCTTGGAACAGTTTTGTTTTGGCCTCCTCCTCCAGTGTGCAGTATACCCCTCTCCAAAGAACAAGCAGCACTCCTGTACAGGAGGACTGAATGTGTGTCTCTGGATGCTTGAAACAAAACTGGATAAAAGAAAGCATTATGGTGGGACAAAAGGACTCAGTAACATACCAGGCTGGAGAATAAAGCAGCTTAGTGCCCCAAACACTATCTTGAGCTACAGACTCTACCACTAGATGAACTGGTCTGTATTCATGCTCCTGAGAAAATGCAAATTGCCTAGAAAACAGGAGAAATTAAGATACAACCCCCTGAAATTAACTTTAGATTATTGTCCTGCAATGATTAGTGCTGTTGTGAAATTGTGCTGCTATCAGTCTCATAAGAGGCTCAGACTTCATCCCATACTGCTTCAAGAGGGTCTACTGAGCTACAGTAATTCTTTTCTTAAGAATCTCCTGAAACAGTTCCAAGCCCAAACTGTGCTCTAGTGAAAGAAACCCTTCAGGAATTAAATATCCTTTTAAGAAACAAAGTCAGGATCCACCCCTTGAAACCATCTTCTAACCAACGTGTTTGACGGGGTTGGGGATTTCCTGTTACTCTGTATTTTCTCTCTTCATAGCCACTAAATTGTAAATATTGACATTCCCAAGTAGTAAAAATAATTTAAATAAAATTACACAGAAACAAACTACTAAAACAAATTAAGCATCCAACCTTTAAATCTCCATGGCCTTAAGTCTGCCCTAGCCCTCTGGCAATTCACACAACACTGCAGAGCATGTACAGTTTATGCATATAGTTATATGGTTATCAGTGTGGTTTCTTGCAAAGGGAAGGAAGATACCTTTCCAGTAGAGCACCAAAACGGGAAAAAAAGAGCACCAATACCATGTAGCATTAGGCTTTCAGTCTGTGTTTCATTAAGACTTCATCCATATGACAAATCTACATTAGGGTGAAATAAGACTTGGAGTTTCTCCATGGTGCTTGAGGGAAAGTTCATAAGATCCTGTTGTCTGTCAGCTACCCTGACCTCTCTGTTTGTGATACATAAATGGAAAAGAAATCATAGCAGGTTTGTTTCACGTCTTGAACTTGCAACTACCAAGGGCAGGTATAAAATGAAAGTGGAAGTGCTTTATAGCCTCTGAAATAAATAAATTACTTGAAATAACAGGCGCAGGAACATGGATCTTTCAGAATGCAATGTGTCATTCTTTAAGCTACAAAATGTGTGGCCTCTTTATGTTTATGGATGCCCTACTGTTTATGATAATAGAGATATGAGTCAGGAGAATAAAAGATCATCTATTGACAGAAGAAAGTAATTTTTTTAGCTATACTGTCTTTGTCTTCAGGTCAGGGTATGAAAATAACCAGAAACATGCTTTTCTTTCATTTTTTTTTAATCTAAGTAAATATATGGGTTTTAAAATACATTTCAGGAAAAAAATATATCTATTCCTATATCATATGAAATGAGGTTCAGTAAAGCCAAAGTAAATTTTTGGACCCATTTCTACCCTTCCCTGTGTTTTATTTTGATTTTTTACAGGCTAAATGTGTCTTACTCCAGGGATAATCCTCTTCTAGGCTGTAAACAAAAGAGCGGAAACTGACTCCTTATCTTATTTGTACAACATCCAGCACTACTGTAACAAAAATATTTAGTAATGGTAGCATGCATTCTCAGGAACACTCACTCAATACAGAACTTTTCAGTAAAGAGAAATATTAAATGTGAAACTTTTTAATCAGCTTTGACTCACGAAAGCAAAAACCCTCCATGAAAATTGAATATTGATTACATTCTCATTTACAGAAAATGTTTGAAACCTTTTATAGCTGATAGCTGTCATAATTTTGCTGTAGCTTTTCATTTCACAGTGTGTGAATTTAGAGTTAAAAAGAACTGAAAATGAAAGAAAAAGTTTTAAAATAGTTTAGAATTGCCCAAATGACACTGTATCATCCAAACAACTTTTCTTTTGAGGGAGTGGAGGTGTCAGTTCAAGAAATCATTCTTAATATTTAGCTTTTCCCTCGCAAGTCTGGAAGGAGGCCTGTGTTTAAAATTTCATAATAAATAGAAAGATTTCTTCCCAAGCTGCATACATGCAGCCTGAAGGACTGTAGTAAAATGAAGTTTCAGTTGAAGGAAGCACAAAATGTATTGACTTTTTTTTACGAATAAATCTTTTGATTCTTTTCTTTCTTTTAGCAAAGTGCACTGTTAAGCTTAGTTAAAAGGCAGAGCGGCAAACCAAGTCCTGGGTTGTCTTTAATGCTGCTTTCTGAAGATGGCTTTATAAAACCAGAAAGCCATTTTAAAGTTATTTGCAAGAAGACTATATACCTCTACAGAGAAACCTTCATTTGGGTCATTTGGTTTTCTCTCTTTTCCCTGGAAGCAGCTAGTCAAAACCGTCTGTATGCAACCGAAAGATAAAAATTTCAATTAGGTTGAGTGCTGTCATAAGCAGACTACATGAGAAGGCTTGAGATAATATGCATTACATATTGATGCCTATCAGCCCTGAGAATATAGCCATGTTTTATTCCATGCCCCTTTTGTAGGTTTGGCAGCAGTGGCACCCAATAAAGGCCTAATCATATTAATTTATGCTCCTATCAATTATGCATTCAGATTCCCCCGATAGCTTGTCAGTTTTTATTCACTGTTTTCTGAAAAATACGCCTATTACAGTTACTGAGCAAATAGGAGGACTGTCAGAAACTGAGATTTAAAGAATATTACTTAAAAGGGGTGGGTTTCTTTAATTTATAAATCTTGTATTATATGTCACGCATTTGTTAGTTTTAAAAGAGGTGACAGTGCAGGGACAGATGTCACATTAAGGACTTTTTTGAAGACAAGGGGAGAAGTCTCCTTAAGAAAGCTCTGTGATTTAGTCAACTTTTCTTGAAAGCAAAGTGCTTTGCGGCCTGTGGATGTGGTAAAAGTGTATCGGTGGTTTTGTGTCTCTCAGATTATGTATATCAATTAAGTACTTAACAAAAGTATTTTCAGCTTGTAAAATAGTCTCTCTTCTTTTATGGGAGACAGTTTTATACCCAGCAAAATGTTGGTTGTCTCTGGATTCAGTCATCGCAGGCGGTAAATAAGACAGATAAATGGATGTAATGCATGAGGTGCATAGTGTACCTTCTACCAAGGAGTCTGTACCAGCAACTTGAAAATTACCTTGATGTTCTTGTGGGATGTGAGAGAAATCCAGCCTACCTTATTCATACATACTATACTGTCTGAATATGCCTGTGAGAGTGCTTTATTTAGGAGCAGAAGTGGTCTTTAGAGAAGAATCTTCCAGATTTTACCACCTACCCACTCTTTGGTTTGCATTGCTGGGCAGTCTTGGAGATCTTAGAATCATATCATTGTTTTGGTTGGAAAAGATCTGTACAATCAAACCCAACCATTCTCAAGTACTCTACCAGATGTAGATGACAGTCAGGACTCTTTTCTGTGGGACCAACCTAGGTAACACAAGCTATAGTACAGGACATTTTCCAACCAGGAATGGGGCCAACTCAGACTATCAGCCTTTTCCTGTCAAACGAGTAAAAATGACTGAAGTTTATCCCAGAAGTTTGAGGTCCTCTCTGGATCACCACCCACTCAAAGCTAGGTCACTCAACTTGTTTTCTCAGGTTTACTACAACATCAAAAGAAATATGTCTAACCAGAAAAATTCATCTTGGTACTAATTGTCCCAATCCTCATTTCTTGGTAGCTGAGACCCGACTGCTGCTGTTTCACTGCTGCTCACTCACTCAAAGAACTTTGACTTCTTCCTCATTCACTTCAAGCCTTTCCCTCCTGCCTCTAGACCAGTTAACCAGATTTCACATCCTATTATACCACTTTCTATGTTGCCAGGCTTTCCCTCACCCTTCTTTTCAGAGTGTTTATTTCTTTAAGACCCTAAGTGTGGAAAAAAATACTTTAGAGAAGATTTTTTAAAAAGAGAGAGAAAGAAAAAAAGGGAGAAAGCCTTAGAAGTGCTAATGTTGCTGCATTATCTTATCTGATATCCTGTGTATTGGATTTGCCTCCCTTTGAGTAGGCCAGAAATGCATTCTTTCTGGTATAATAAGGGTTTGAGAATTTATGGACATTGGTAACAGGCCCAGAGTCCCCAGCAGAGGTCTAGGAACTCTCACTTCAGTCCTTGTTGCAGATGAGTTCAGTGTAGTCAATATACAATAGACTGTCTACCCAGTGACGTTACTGGATCCCTTCTGTTTCAGAAGGGTTTCCAACCTCTCTCTTGCCATGCTAGTACTTCTCCCTCCCTGCTGGAAAGTTCAGTAGAGTAAACACTGATCTTTTTGGTGTGATCCAGCCCTCAGGAGCTCTCAGAGCATCTCATCCTGTTTTGGAGCAGGCTATATCCCCTTCCTGACAAGAGAGGAAGTTCTGAATGATGAGGATCCTTTTTGACACCCATGTTTTAACATTCTGCAGGAAACAGAAAAAAGCCCTCAGGTCTCACCATGGAAAAACAACCCATATCTTGAATACAAGTGGGTAATTCAGGCCTACAGTTTTTGTTTTCTTCAACCATTCCTGAACACGTGTTTCTTGTCTGCTCTGCCCAACCACTTAAATAATTAAAGAAAGCCGAACTCTTGCCTATTAAACAAACTTGTTCTTCCTCCCCTACAAATTCACTCACCCTTGCAAAGCACTTTGGCTTTACAGTGGGTTGTATCACCTCTTTCCTTTGGCTCTTTGAGGATTCTACTCTTTGCTGAGCAAAGTTTCTCAGTTCCAGGAATATGTACCAGATTACCTAAATCATCCCGGTGGTTATTTTAGTCTGATGGTGTTAATGAGGCTATGTTACAGCATTTAAAATCTTTGTAGTATCTTAAACATATTGTATCTTAAAATATCCCCTTCGGGTATGTAAGTATTATCCAAATGGAGAAGTAAAAACAAATGTTTTAGGGATTTGCCTGAGGCCATGCAATATGTCAATGTCAGAGCCGAGAGTAAAACCCACCTATTTGTGGTGAGTCAGCCCACGCTGGCATAACTTAGAGTGTTCCTACTATGGAAATCAGTCTATTCATTGTGTGTACTACTCATTTCAATCATTTCATAAACTGGCTTTAGCAGTTGCCTTCCCTTTAATAACAACTTTCCCAGAAATGCTTTTGCTTACCTAACTCCATGTACTTCCTACACATCTACATAAGGAGTAGACTATGGAATCTACAGCTTGCATAGATGCTGTTTTGTCTTGTGTTTTGAGGGCTGTTTTCTCAAAAAGCCAGAAATTAAGAAGTAAAGGCAACTGTGTGCCTAAAGTGCTGGAAAGTTCTCCTGTGCCTGCCATTGAAATTTCAAAGTATCTGGAAGACTATTTACCTTTTTTACCATGTGGGGCTGGAGAATAGATCACACACTTTAATTTTCCTTTCTCTACTTTTTAAGGCTTCAGTAAGAATCTTGGGGAAGAAGGTATCCGCATGAAAATGAGAGAAACATCCAGGTAGTAAATATGCTTGAGAACATTTATGCTGGGAATAGGTAATCCAAAAAGTGATGAAATAGTAAAGTGACAAGACCTGGCCTGAACATATAAAACTTTGATGATGTTTGGCAGAGAAAATTAGACCAATTAAAGGATGCCTCTGGGAAGCTTTACCTTACATGACCAGAACACATTATCTTGGTGCACTTGGCACTTTTACAGGGATAATACTCATGTGAATATGAATGGTTTTGCCAGTATGTTAGTCATCTGCAGGATTTTAGTCTGCACTTGGTTAGGATGTGTTTCTCTATCACCTTTTGTTTCCTGGGGAGGCCTTGTAATGTGCAGTTCATCCTGACCTTCTGCTGTTTCCTCAGTTTGGTTTTTGCAGTATTTCCCAGTATTAGTGGAGTTAAGGATTGTCTCTCTTCAACTTTCTCAAACTTCCCTATTTAAAAGTGAAGTTGGTGGTTTTAAAAAAGACTTTGCACTAGCAAATACCTCTTCATCATTACACTACTCTTTTTTACCTCTTGTTTTCATTGACCATCAGCCTGAGGATTATAGAAGAGCACCCATAAAAAAAAAAAAAAAAAAAAAAAAAAAGTACATCTTTTAAACTCCAGTGTCAAAGGCACAGGGGAAAAAGAATAAATTGTGGATTGCACTGAAATACTTTTTTCCTATTCCTAAAAAGCAGTACAAATCCAACCATGTGACCTTAGAGAGGCAAGTCAGGAGTTTTTTGGGGGTTTGTTGGTCGTTTTTTTTAATACGTGATCTTCTGAAAGGTTTGGGCAGCAGCTGATCATTTTAAAGTATTTTAAGGTAGGTCATATCTTAAGGAAAAAAACATTTGGAGGAGTTTAGAGACAACAAACTTCAGATTGGAAACATGCCTCATCTTTGTTTCTGGTTGATGGCTAACTGCAGATGTTGGAAGCCAGCTGTTTTTCCACATTCCTTTTGTTTTCAGGTGATCATATAAGTGCCTGACTGACAGACTCAGTCATCAACATAGTTTCATTTGAATACTTCTCTATTGCAAAACAGTGTTCTGCAAAAATGCAGATGCTGATGGAAAGACCTATTTCTATTCTACTTTCCATACCTTTGAAAAATAAATGCAATAAGAATAAAGGGGGGAAAAGGGGAGCGGGTGGGGGTAGAGGCGAATGGGACTTCCTCTGCACAGTTTGTCTGACAGGAAAGAATACACACAGGTACTGTCATGTTCTATTATTCTCTTAATTGTTAATTTTATACAGTTGTTTTAGAGGCCATTGTTCCAAACTTGAATGACTTGAGAGGAATACTCATTACAACTTACAGAGAAAAATGAAAAGAACTCAAAGTCATAGAATGTTAGGGGTTGGAAGGGACCTCCAAAGATCACCAAGTCCAATCCCCCTGCCAAAGCAGGATCACATAGGGAAGGCTGCATAGGAACACATCCAGATGTTTTTTGAAATCTCCAGAAAAGAGAACTCCACAAGCTCGTTGGGCAGTCTGTTCCAGTGTTCTGTCACCTTCACTGTAAAAAAGCATCTCTTCATGTTGAGGTGGAAACTCATTAGAAGTATCTGAACTCATTAGGAGTACCTGAAAAGTCTAATTATTTTCCAAAATATAAGTAATTAAAGGATACTTGGTAAGAATCTACCAACTGAAGTCTTAGAAGATTTAAAAAATTACACAGCTTGGTGACAAAATTCAGTTAGAAGGGCTCCTAGACATTTCTGTTTCCTGAAACTCAACCTGAAATGTGTTTGAACACTGAGACTGTTTCAAATATGAAGTAATTTCTGGAAACAGTTGGAGATACTGTGTAGTTACCACTTCCAAGAAAGGAAGTTGACTGCCAGAGTGGAGTATATTAAAGTTGGTAAATGCACTACTCCTCATCGTTATACACTGACCTTGTTTCTGTGCTCAGAAACCATATAGAGAGTTGTTGAGTTGGTCAATAAACTAATCCACCCATCAATAAAGCACACCTTCTTGTTTATTAATATGTGATTAAAAATGTATATGATAAAAAGATATTGACTGAGCAGAGTTTGGGTGACAAGAACAATTATAGCTTCAAGCCTAATCAGTACATGAACTGTTTAACCCAGTGAAAGTCAATAGTCTATTTCTGAACAATTACACTTTTTGTTTTAAATAACATATTTGGATTTTGTAGTGCTCTCATTTTCTCTTCATGATTTAGTCATGGACACTGAAGCAGAAAGAAAGAGCCACAATTCACCCAATATAATTACACTTTACAGTCTTTGTATGATAAAGTTGTAAATATGTAGCTAATAGGATTCATTTAAAATATAACTTGCTAGCCACAAATAAATGAAACTCAGAATAAGTATGTATCTTTCCAATAGCATTACTAATTGCACAGGTCTTAATCATATTTCTACAATGTCCTAATTTACTTATTCTTACATACTTGTCATTCTTATTTTGAGCTAAAGTCATAATTTTACTGCAAAGTGCTCAATCTTGATTTCTTCAAAGCAGTTTCTTAAACCTATGTAACAAATTGCAATCAAAAGCCATTTGATTCCTCCTTGAGTGTTCCTTAGCTTTTACAAACTTCTCTCACAGCTTGATGCACCCTCACTCTAAAGCAACAATTTCCCATGGAGCTTGATGTCTGATGAAAGTCAATAGCAACACAGAAAAGTTTTAACTGGATGCATTTTTAAACACCACAATATTCCAGTGTAGTGAGAATTCAGTAGCAACTGGCAGCCAGTGAATGACCAGACATTCCTGAGTGAGAACACAGGGTCACTGGCTTGTCCTCTCAATGTTAAAAATTAACTGTGGGCCCAAAGTAAGCAGCATTGAATGTCTGGGCTATCCACAAGCAGAACTTTTAGGGTTTCTAGCACTAGTTTGTCATGTCAACATTCAAGATTCAGTTAAATCAATGGTATTCTCCAACTGTTTGCAAACAGGAAATCTTTAAATGCCAGTTCAAAAATCTTCTTATCTATTCCATAACTATCACGTTGCTCAAACAGTTACAGTGACTAGCATTTCCACAGATATTTTTCCTACCTGCTAATCTTGCCATCCTTAATTCCTTTGCAGAATAAAATGGAACAGGCTTCAGAAAAAAAAAAAAAATTTGTATTAAAGCTAACACAATTTCTTTTTTTTTTTTTTTTTTTTTTTTTTTTCGAATGCATTTGGCTTTGGTGAATGTGAAATTCACTTGCTTGCTACAGAAAGTTGTTTACAAAGGAAGAACAAATTAACTGAAAGAGAAACCTGCCACTGTGCCACTGTGCTCACACAGCCTTGAGAGTTTTAGCTTCTTTGAAACTGGTATTGGCATAAACAGTCTTTCCTGAGTAGCTTCATATTAATACATACTTTCTCATTCAACAGTAAGGGTCAATCAGCTTTTCCTCTGAATGAAGCAAGAATCACTGTTCAGCTCTTACAAACCAGGAGACAATTTCCACTTGATTGTGGTGTAGTTTCAGCATTTTTCCTGGATATGTCTGATTCCAGCTAGCGCAGGATGGTGTAGAATCATAGAATGGTTTGAGATGGAAGGGACCTTTCAAAGTCACTGAGTCAAATCCCCCTGCAGTAAGCAGGGATCTCTTTAGCTCAGGTAACTCAGAGCCCCATCCAACCTGACCTGGAATGTTTTCAGGGATCGGGCTTCTACCACCTCCCTAGGCAACCTGTCCCAGTGTTCAACAATCCTCATTGTAAAAAGTTTCTTTCTTATAGCCAGTCTAAATCTACTCTTTTAGTTTAAAACCACTACCTTTTGCCTTATTGCTACAGTCTTTGATACAAGGTCTGACCTCATATTTCATATGGATCTCTTAAATTTGGAAGGCCACAATAAGATCTCCCTGAGGTTTTCTCTTCTCCAGGATAAATAACCCCAAAACTCAGCTTAGGTCTGCTGCCTGGCCTGGTATCTCGTGGTCAACAAGGAAAGGTTTCTTCTGGGCAGGGAAAAACTTTCTGATGTCTTGTAAAAGAACACTCAGAGGGTCAGCTTTCTTTCTTTCTTTCTTTCTTTCTTTCTTTCTTTCTTTCTTTCTTTCTTTCTTTCTTTCTTTCTTTCTTTCTTTCTTTCTTTCTTTCTTTCTTTCTTTCTTTCTTTCTTTCTTTCTTTCTTTCTTTCTTTCTTTCTTTCTTTCTTCCTTTCTTCCTTTCTTCCTTTCTTCCTTTCTTCCTTTCTTCCTTCCTTCCCTTCTTCCTTCCTTCCTTCCTTCCTTCCTTCCTTCCTTCCTTCCTTCCTTCCTTCCTTCCTTCCTTCCTTCCTTCCTTCCTTCCTTCCTTCCTTCCTTCCTTCCTTCCTTCCTTCCTTCCTTCCTTCCTTCCTTCCTTCCTTCCTTCCTTCCTTCCTTCCTTCCTTTCTTCCTTTCTTCCTTTCTTCCTTTCTTTCTTTCTTTCTTTCTTTCTTTCTTTCTTTCTTTCTTTCTTTCTTTCTTTCTTTCTTTCTTTCTTTCTTTCTTTCTTTCTTTCTTTCTTTCTTTCTTTCTTTCTTTCTTTCTTTCTTTCTTCCTTTCTTCCTTTCTTCCTTTCTTTCTTTCTTTCTTTCTTTCTTTCTTCCTTTCTTCCTTTCTTCCTTTCTTCCTTCCTTCCTTCCTTCCTTCCTTCCTTCCTTCCTTCCTTCCTTCCTTCCTTCCTTCCTTCCTTCCTTCCTTCCTTCCTTCCTTCCTTCCTTCCTTCCTTCCTTCCTTCCTTCCTTCCTTCCTTCCTTCCTTCCTTCCTTCCTTCCTTCCTTCCTTCCTTCCTTCCTTCCTTTCTTTCTTTCTTTCTTTCTTTCTTTCTTTCTTTCTTTCTTTCTTTCTTTCTTTCTTTCTTTCTTCCTTTCTTCCTTTCTTCCTTTCTTTCTTTCTTTCTTTCTTCCTTTCTTCCTTCCTTCCTTCCTTCCTTCCTTCCTTCCTTCCTTCCTTCCTTCCTTCCTTCCTTCCTTCCTTCCTTCCTTCCTTCCTTCCTTCCTTCCTTCCTTCCTTCCTTCCTTCCTTCCTTCCTTCCTTCCTTCCTTTCTTTCTTTCTTTCTTTCTTTCTTTCTTTCTTTCTTTCTTTCTTTCTTTCTTTCTTTCTTTCTTTCTTTCTTTCTTTCTTTCTTTCTTTCTTTCTTTCTTTCTTTCTTCTTTTTTTTTTTTTTTTTGGATAGTGATATCTGAAGCACAGCAAATGCTTGTCCAGAAATTGAGTGGTTCTCTTTTTGAAAATTTCCTATTTAAATAGATGATACAGTCAATGCCTCAGAAGTGTGTGCGTGAGTGCTGCGGCTGTGATTAAAGTGATTGCATCAAAAGACAAGTCAGGTCATCTAAGATAAGAGTTTTGCTCCAAGATGCTCTCAGGAGATGACAACTCTTTAACTACAGAGTGGCGTTTAGGGAAGTCAGCTCTAGCAACCTGACCACCAGCAAAGCTCACAGGTTGTAACATCTCTGAAGGAGGAGCCAAGTACAGTAGGAAAGGTCTGAATCTCCTTTTATCTATGGCACTGAGATGTCTGAGTAATTCGCAAGAGATTCTAATCTGAAGAAAGAGTTGGATTTGATATCCAGCTGTTTCAAGATGAATGAGAGTTTCTAAATCAAGGGTGGGGCAAGAAAAATTATTCCTGAGAAAAATTATTCCTGAAGAGAGGACTCATTGCACTTTCACATTAATAGGTGTAGCTCTCCCACCACAAAAGCATACTGCCAAATAGTAAAAAAAAAAAAAAAGAGAGACTTCAGGAAGTAAATTCATTTGGTTTTAAACAAATAATAATAAATCTGTCTTTCTGAGTTTAAACTTACCCATCTGCTTATCTTCAGACTCTGAATACAACATTGCTGATAATACACTTTGTTCCAGTCCATTACTTGATGCAGTCACATAGTTAAAAATATTAGCACAGCTAAGAATGTTGGTACATTTATGACTCTAATTAAATAAGTATACTGCAGATCCTGATTCTTCCACTAAGTGAAATGAGTTTCATTCATATTATGGGGTTTTGTTGGGTTTGTTGGTTTGGGGTTTGGTTGGTTTGGGTTTTGTTTTCTTTTTAATGTTCTTTCTAAGGTTTTAAGACTCAAACTCTAACACTAACTCTACAAATTTAGAAAAAGCTCACCTGCATTTTTATGAAGGAAATACCTGGGCTGCATTGATTTATTGGGAAAGGGTATTGAAATAAATGTATGGTTACTAGAAAGTACATATTTTTCAGGTGTAGATAGCAGTAACAAAATCATTGAAATAGGATAGTAAAGGATTTGTGTGATGGATGGGAAGTAATTTCTATTTTAATTCATTTGAGCACCCTTACTTATCAGTGAGTTTGATCTTCAGCATCAGCCCCCTCCATGTAGTTCTGCACCCTTTACCACCTTCATCACTGTTGCTCATTTTGTCCATGCAGAAGGTGAAGGCTTACTGAGTTTTCCCCACACTGTTCTCCTCACCCATATATTCTATACAGGACAGAACATTAGTATGTATGCTGTAATGAAAGCATACAACAACTTTTGAAGTAGTTTTCACTCAATAGTGAGAGTACAAATATACAAAATTTTCACTTTAATTACTGCCAAAACATTTTATCATGGATACTTACTTTAAAAAACTGTTGTTGTTTTTTTAAGAGAGTTAACCTAACCTGAGTCACAAGTTATAGCTGCCAGATCTCAAGCACTTGCCACTTCTCTGTCAAGTGTCACAACTAAGCCTGTATAAGCTTCTCATTCACATAAATGTGGAGTAACCCTGACAAAACAAACAAAAAAATCACTGGGGCGAACAAAAAATAACTTTAAACACTGTAGCTCTTCTTGACTTTGAACTTGATAAGACAGACATTCATCTGCCTTTAAGCAGGTCGACCTGGCTGTGCAAAGTTAGTCTGGATGTCTTACTAACTTCTGGTTATGCTCTGCAAGCCTTCCCCAGGAGTGAACTACTGAGTCCGCACAGTATGTACAGAATATTTTCATTATCTTAAATTTGCTTCCCCAGACATCTCTGCCTTTCACCTTCTATCTGTTAGTGACACAGGTCAGCAAGTGGGGAATTTCTGAAGAACAAGAGAGAAAAAGATGCACCAGCCACTGCTAGTAGGAAGAGGCATCCTCATATCCAGAAAATTGGAATAAATTATAAAACAAACAAACAAAAAAGTTAGAAGTGCACAAGTCAGTTATATCTTTGGTTCATTTATGAACACAAACTTTGCCTTGGAACATGTACCTATGAAATATTTCAGAGCTATTGCAATGAGCATTAATCTTATATGTAAATGATTTACTGCCACCCTTATTATCATTTTTGAGCCTCCTGAGGTACAGAAAGATACAGTCAGATTACTGTACATCAAAGTAGGTACATACTTTTTTATAGTGATCTGTTCATTCATGATTGAGATATAGTCACCTCAGGGGTGGGATGATACAGGATTATCATCACAAGCAATAGTAAAGCTTTATTGACATGAATACTAGATCTTTGACTTGGTCAGATACACTGAGAAAAGCTCCTTCTTCCCCCGCCCCCAGCCCGTTCTATTCTTACCATCCATAGTGAGAGGAATCTAGCTCTGCAAAGAGGCTGATAATGTAGGGTATAAAAACACAACATTGAATATTCTGTTTTCTGTCAATATGACTTTTGTTCTACATCTTGAAGTTGTTCTGTTTCGGTTTTACTAATCTTGCTCAGCAGAGATGTGGATGTTACACCTAAAAATTCCATCTCTGTTATCTTTGTCAAAATTAGTTCCTAACCAGTCAGATGGCCACCCTGGCATTGCATAATTGAGATTGTATTAGTTGTTCTGTCTTATACACTGGTATAAAAATGACAAACTTGGAAGTGTACATTGTTTTTCTACTAAATCCAAGCACTGCATCTGATACCAATGGGAAAAAGAGAGAGGCTGTTCTGTAGCAGGTCAGTTTTGTTATCCCTGGGTTTGATATAAGCAGTCTCTTTTATGCACTGAGTACTTCACATATCTGAGGTCTCTAGAAAGCATTAAGCAATTTACTCTATAACATTTCAATCAAGCCTATAGTTTGTTAGAGAAGCAGAGAGTTAGGCTGTGGTTATAAAAATGATGCTAAAGAGGTCTGTGATCAGAGGAGACGGCACTTTATTTGTTATGAGTTACTGCTCAAAATAATGGTGACTGCTGATTGCATTAGGACTCCTGAAGTGGTCTCTACACTCTGCTCGTATAGAGTCTCTGTATTACTAAAAACTGGATCAGTTTCTTCTTTTTACATCTGCTTTTATCTGTCACATTTGTTCAAGTTATTAAAGCTACGCTTTTGCAGTGCCACTGTGTTTATTTCTAGGTTTAAAAACTCATGTTGAACTGCAGGTTTATGCTGAATGGGGATCTGCTGTGAGGCAGAGAAGCAGTACCAAATTATTGTTTCACTTGCTGTCTTGGGTGAATTTTAATCTTGGGTGAATTTTAATCCATGGCTAAGCAGACAGTTAATTTGGCTCTTTTAGTGAGCTCAGTGACTGCTTGACTCCAGGCCAAGGATCCTTCAGCTGAGGTCAGCACCACAGGCCTGGTGACAGCACTTCTTTGTCTTAGTGTCTAAGAGAGAGTGATCATGGAACTCCTCTGTGTTCTGACATAGAAAAGAAAATTTTAAATGTTCAAGAGCAGCTTTTTTCCTGTTATTTGTTCAAGTGCAGACCTGTGTAGATCAATCAGGATTGTTAATGTTAAATCTACCCACCTGAAATAATTTGAAGGGTTTTTTCAGTCCAGTTCCCAATGGATAGGTGCCAGTGTTACCAAATAAATAAACAATTAAATATGTGCTAATTGAGAAAAAATTCAGAGGGTGCTTGGACTCTCCAGTGCAGTCATGCTTTTGTTGTGCTTAACTCTGGGAGGACAGAGATGTTACCTGTGTTGTACCTGATCAGCAGATGAGCTCAGGTACTGTCTAAAAGCTATCAATCTGCTATGCTTCATAAGTACTCAAGACCCTAAAAATAAAAAGCATTTGTTAAACCAAGCGAGATATCACTAATGCCCTTAAATTTGCAATGAAGCTGAATGAAATGAAGAATCAAGGAATGAAAATTGCTAAGGAATGAAAAATCAAGGAACTAATGCAAAACGCTGCATTTTAATTGAAATTTTTTTAAAAAGACAATAAATTAGGTAAGAGACAAATCTTGCTCAGCTATATAGTATTTTACACAGACACACACACACATTCACATTAAATGAGTATTACAAACTCTTTAAACATTTAAACCCAGTAGGAAGAAGGTGAGAGAATGAGAGCTAATCACATTGCTCAGTACCAATCCCTTGTGCAGATGCTTTATCATACAGACTTTATTCACAACACTACATACTTAGAGATCATCCGGAATTTTCTGGGAAAAACTGGTTTCCGCAAAATTCAAACTACATAATAGAAAAATGTCAGTCCTGAGGCAACTGAAAAAAAAAAAAAAAAAAAAAAAAAGGAAAGAGACTGTTGTGTAGTAATCAAAAGGTAAGTGTGTGTCCCAGATACCAAATGCTTTCACTGGTAGAGACATGCACTTTTGTCTCTTCGGGTCAGCACCTCATTTCCATGTTCTCTGATACCCTGGGCTTGTTCTCCTTTTGTCTCCCTCCTCTCTTTTCATGAGTAACTTTACAAAGCTCTTATTCAATGGCATATGAGTGCAATTTGACAAGACAGTGGGCCTTTTCTGCTTGATCTTCTTGGTGAGCATCTCTGGTATTCAGAATAGTACCTGGGCAAAGCTTTTTTCAGGAGTTAGTTTCCACTGTTAAGCTTACCTGTGTGGGACTCTCTAAGTTTTATTTGGGGCATAAAACTTAAATCATAATGTGAAACCACTACTGTTGGTACTTTCTCCTGTCCCCACCATGCCATAGAATAGTAGCTGGATGCTTAGCAAACAACCTGAAATGGAATGGGATAGGATGAGATCATCCTATCATTTTCAATAAAACTGTATTCCAAGTAAATGAGATTAAAGTGAAAATGAACAAACAAGCAAACAAGCCTACTAATTTTGAGTATCAAATTACAGATACTGTCTACTTGGGTTTTTTTAATAACCTGACATTCTTCATCTCTTTGCCAATGCACAGTCCCATAGATTTTGTCCAAGGTAGTGATTCACTTTAGTGTACCAGACCTGCAAATTTCAAGACAGGCCCCCATAATATGGAAATCTCTGTTAATCATTACCTCTTCAGGCAATTTTTCCTACATTGTAGAAGCTCTGAGGTGAAAGGAGAAAGGAAAGAAAATCAACAGGCAAAATTCAGCTATCTCATTGCCGCAAAGCCCAATTTCTGCTCTTGCAGCCCTCTACCTCATGTATAAACTGTACCCAACTCTGTGACAAATTGGACAGGAGTCTTGTGAATAAAACTACAAAGTTCTGATCTGTCCCCTGATGGAGTGTGCCTTGCAGGGCTTTTTTTCTGCTTCAGGAAATTTGTGGAATAAACTCTGTGTGTTGTATATCATAATGTATGGAGGCTGAAACGAGGTGCTCTGAAACCCTCAAGTTAGTCATTTCCTTAACAGCCAAGTGCCTGATGTCATGCTAGTGTTTGATATTTAACACATTTCCTTAGCTCAGTGGTCACACACACACACACACACAAAGTTATTTAAAAAATCTTTTGGATCAGTTCTGAATTACTTCTTTCAAGGACATTTAATTCTTTTTTAGCATAAGAAAGCAGTCTCTCTTCCGAATAAAAAGCAGTAATGATATAGCTGAACTGCATCAGTTAAAAAAATAGTGGGGAAAAAACAACATTCTGGCATTCAGTCCAAATAGCAAGCAATAGTGATGTAGCTGAACTGCTTCAGCTAAAAAATAGTGAAAGAAAACATTCCGACATTCAGAATTTCTACCATATTTCCAATGAAATTCAGCCCAGCTACTCCAGACATCCTGCAATTATGCACTCTTACTTTTGGCTGACAACACTACTTGGTTTTGCTATCCTTGCCCTCCTATTTCCCCTCCAGGCTCCTCAACTGAACAGTTTCTTTCCGCTTTCTCTGCACAACCTCTGTGTCTCCTTACCTAATCAGTCCCAGGCTCCTGCCTCCAAACACCAGTCCCAGTTTTTCTCTCTGGACTGTTTGGCTGCTTCTATCGCCTGCTCTGTCACAGGCTGGATTTTTTTTTTTTTCTCTCCCTGCCGTATTCATGCAGAGACCTTTCTTCTTGACACAACCTTCAAATCATTCAGAGCTTAGAAGAGATAGGATTCCTACCTCTCAGATCCTAAGCCAAAGCTTGGGCTCATGGGGAAAATTTGGAGGTGGGGATTAAAAGGGGAATCTATCCTCACCACTCTATCCTTAAGCTTCTGTTTGCAGAGAAGGCCAATCTTCAACAATTCCATTTTCCTGCTAGAA
The DNA here is from genome assembly GCA_033816785.1 of Picus viridis. NCBI lineage: Eukaryota > Metazoa > Chordata > Aves > Piciformes > Picidae > Picus > Picus viridis. The sequence goes on from CM066577.1 coordinate 7,028,321, forward strand.
TAAAAGAAATCATTACTGAGAGTGTGTTCATGACAAAATTTCTAATATTTACAGGTTAGCCACATTTGAATAAATTTTAACAGGGATGGAAAGGCACATTTTAAATTAAAAAAAGGTCACATTTCGAGTCTGTGCTTCAAAGCCTGAGGGCAGCAGAGCATTTCAAAGGAGAAAAAGTTTCCATTTTTTGAGTATGAGCAAAACTGTTTATTTTTCCATAACCTTGTTCTTGGAAATGGACAAATTGTTTTGGCAGGTATTTTCAAAATAATCTGCTCAGTACAGACAGTCAGCATATCAGTTTTCAGCCTAAGTGATGATGTTTTTTCTAAAGCTACATGTAACAGAAAATATGGTCTCTGCTGAGAAATGTTTGCCAACTGCAACACAAGGAAAAGCAGCACATCCACCTTGGAATATTGTCACAGATTATGTCCTCTGAGAATTTCCAATTTTTTTTCAAACATCAGTTGCCTCATGAAAAGTCAGTAGGGCCAGCGGCTATTACTTCCCTGGTTTAGAGGCAGATAAACTAAAATAGGAGGAGAGGAGAAAAAAAATCAGGGATAGAATCCTTAAATCCTGATATGATTCTTAGCCCCCCACTTATGCACCCATTGCTGTCACCTCTGAGGGGTGTTACTTGAGTGGTGTTGCTTTGGTCTGGAGTATTGCAAGTATTCTTTACACTGCAGTGACACAATCAGAGACAATGTCACATGTATGTTTTCTGTGATTTAACCCTCTGCAATCCAAAGGCTTGGGAAGCTAAAAGAGAGGGCACAGCAGGTGCAGCAGATATATGCAAATAATAGTTTAATTCAGCTAAGAACAAATGGCTTGTTGGTACAGTATATTGGTACAAGTTCCACATATTTATGAGGCACCTGAAGCAACTCAGGGACAAGGTCCTGTGGAAAAGAGAGGTGTGAGAGGGAGAGCTGTGTCAGGGCTCTTCTGAGATGAAGCTCTTGTGACCAGCTGGGTGACAGCCACTGCCTTTGCTATTGCTCCAAGCATCCTGGCTGTGGTCAACCCTAGCAAAGGCACAAGACTGAGATACCAGATTCCTGAGATAGACAAGCTGCATAGAAGTTCTTGCCAGTATCTGCCTCACTTGGGAGAATAAGGAACACAGTTAAGTGTTAACAGTAAGTGATGAGATAGCCCCATGCAGACTGAGAACCTTTCCTAAAAAACAGCCCAACAGCAATAACAAATTCCTCAGCTTAAACTGCGGCCCTCTTCAGAGAAGAGGAAAAAAAATGAAAGAAAGAATTGCCAAATCAAACTGCTGACTCCTTTTTTCTTATCAAAACACCACAGCATACATCTTACAGCATCCAGCCTGAGCTAAATCAAATGTGGGACCAGCTGAAACTGGCCAGCTCTTGACCCTCCCTTGATATCAGGTGTGTGCTGCGCTTCTCTGGCAGATTAATGATCTCAAATAAGTCAGAGCCCCTAAAACTTTCAGTGTGGCTGTTAGGATGAGTGGGGCTGATAGGTTTTTTTGACAAGTATCACCACAAGAAAAAGTTATGGGTCTCCCCAATCAACAGAAATACTCCCTTACTGATGTCAGTGACTTTGTTCCTTCTATGTCTCTTATTTTTAAGTCACTCACAGTGTGAATGTGGGACAATATTTGGAGGTATGGCTAAAGCCTGGTTGTTTGCATCTGAGCAACTGTCAGCCTCCTTTGGCTTGTGGAACTTCCTGTTTGTGGAGATTTGGAAGTGTTTATAGAAATGCATCCTTAAAGAAACCTCCAGCTTAAGAAAAAGGTGGGGGAAAGTGCAGGAGTGTGTGCACTGAGCACACCAAATTGAGAGCAACTCACAGGCGGCTCCTCTGAGGAGAGCATGCCCATGTGTGTGATCAATATAATCTATTGCAAAAGAAAGCCTCTGAGTTTGGCAGGTGGTGTTGGGGGAAGAGATTTAGAAAGAAGCTCTTTAATTATTACCTGTGGAGCAGTTATACTTTAACTTGGCAGTAACATACTCCAGTCCCTGTGTTAAGGGGAGAAGTGAGGGGGGAGAGGGCAAGTCAGGCATCTAACCTGCTTGAAGTGTGGAATAAAACAAAATTAATGTGGGGGGAATAATTAAGAAAAAAACCACAACAACAAACAAAACAAACATAAAGCACTGGTGAGGCAGAAACTGAGAGAACACTGGTTTGTATTTCAGGCCACTGAGCTCTCTTTGTCCTTTGTGGGTGAGGGGAGCTGCCAAACATGGCTCGGGAGCTGCAGCACCCACGCGTGGGCCTGTGTTCACCCCCGTTGGTGTTCATTACACACTCCACCTTTCCGTCGCGGCCTTTTACTCTCACAGGCTGCCGAGGGGCTCCGGCCCTCGTTCGCCCTCCCGGGGCCACCGTCGCCAGCGCAACCCTGCACAGGATGCGGGAAGGGCAGTGGCCCCGGGGGGGGCGAGAGGGTGCGCGGCTTGCGCGTCTCCTCGTCTCTTTCAGAGGGGTAAGATCCCTGGGGCTTCCAGGATCACACCGATCTAGCAATGTATAGGTATAGCGTCTGTTTTGGTTTTTTGAGACGGTTTGCTTCTTCGGCAGGTCAATATGTTAATTAAAAGTTGATCCAGATTGGTGGCTTGCGATTAACACAAAAGGATTTTTTTTTTCTTTTTAAGATATCAGGATGTGAAAGTCTTAGTAGAAGCCCCGTTTTCTCCATACTATTAACTAGCAGCCGCACAGAGAAAATCATTACAGATATAATTAAATATAGGTCTATTTTTGAAAAGTGTCCTGCAAAATAGCCCCAAAATATGATGTAGTAATTTGATTTTTTTTTTCCTTTGGCACTACAGGTGCTAGCTACCTTTTCCTTTCATTTCCCAAACCATGTATATTAAACAGGGAGGGAACATTGCTCTATTGTCGGTGGTGACCCTAGACTTTGCCGGAATATTTTTCTCCTCGTTGTAAAATTACGAAGTGGGTCTCTCTCTTCATTATATTGGTTTTTATCATTATCTCTTGGTCTAAATTTCATCGCATCCCATTTCTTAGGGAAAAAAAAAAAGGTAAAAAAGAAAAACTAACTTAGCTGTTACCATATTAACACTGGTGTTTGTCACAAGCCCAGGCTTTCGGCAGCTTTGCCTGGATCGCTCTGTGTTATTCTAGTAGCCCTGCCAAGGCGTGTGTTTGCCTCCGCCAGCCTGCCGGCCTGACGCTGGCTCTTTGCAGGCCTTGGTGCGGTAGCTCGTTGCCGCTGCTCCCCCCGCCTTGCTGGTCCCTTCCCGGGAGCTCCGACCCTCTATTCTCCGTAATATATTCCACCCTGCCGCACCGCACTGAGGAGCATTGTACTTCACACCCCGGAGTGTCATTTATCAGATTTCAGTGGAGAGCTAAACAACTGCTAATGTTATTTATTTAAAAAAAAAAAAAAAACACTAAAAAAAAAAAAAAAACCTGCGTCAGGATGCCGTCTCCTCCCCCCCCCCCCCCTTTTCCCCCCGCCCTATCCTTTCATCACCAAAATTTTACTCTTTCCTCCGGAATATTTTCTCCGTTTCCAGTAGAACACAACTCGCGGTGTTGCTGCTGCTGCTGCTCCGTGCGCCGCTGACCTCCTCGGTCCCTGCGGGACAATCAGCAGCTGAGCCGGAGCCAAGCGCCAGTGGCAGAGAGCAACCCCGCAGAGAGCAGCCCTGCGGAGGGGCCGAGCGGAGCCCCCGCCCTGGCTGCCAGCCTCGAGCCGAGTCCCTCCGCTCGGGACCCCGCACCGGCCATCCTGCCGCGCTGCGCGCCGAGGAGGCAGAAAGGACTGTGAAACCCTGCCCGGGTCTCCTTCCTAAGAATGTACATTGTATTTTTCCCCCTTATCCTTTGTAGAGTAGCGAAGGTGAATCATGAAATCTCTTTGCTAATAGTTTATGAGCCATGAGATTGGAAACGTGTACGGATAGAGCAGCGAGCCAGGCTAAACATCACTTGAGAGCACACTGCTGCACGCCCGCCTCGGAGAAGCGAGCCGCCTCTCTCTGCTCCCTCCCGGCAGCGGGAGCCCGCAGCGGGGATAGGGCGGGCGCGGCGGCACCCGGCCGCACGTATGGCCGCTATACGTCCCCCTCGGTGGAGGTATAGGAACAGCAGCGCTTAGAGATTGCATGAAGCGCGCACACGCTGCCCGCAGCGCCCCTGCCTGCACCCTCCGGGGTCCATGCGCGTCCCCGCAACAGCGCGTCGTGCACGAGGCTGGGCCGAGGGCCTGGCAAGGTCCCGTCGCCGGGAAGGGGTTCGGCAACGGCCACCTCCCCGCAGCGGGAATGGAAGCGAGCGTGGGGCGAATTCTAGGGCCGGTTTAGGAGCAGCTAGGGGCACGCCGCCGCCATCGGCTTTAGCCAACGTGTCGGGAGACGCTTTCCTCTCGGCTCTTTTGCGGCAGGTCAAGGGTGCGTGGACGGGGCAGAGGCCCGCGGGAGCAGACATTTCATAAGGAGTCCGTGCTACGGGATCTCTGAGGGCATCACTGCCTCCCTGCCGCAAAAACAAAACACTCATCAACTCCGCTTAGTGTATGCCATCGAGAAAAGTCGCCTCGGCGAGAACTGGCACCATCTGTCCTGCCATTCTGGGAGACGCAGATATATTTCTTTAGACAGGTCAGCAGTTCTTCCCCGGCCAGCCCTGTCAGGTACCTGTCAGGGGAGAAAACCTCTTCATAGCTGCTGTGGTAGGATCCTTATCAGGGGCAGGTCTGCTCCTGACAGGGACTCAGCCTTCAGCTTCCCGCAAATCACTGTCCTCCAGAGACAGGTAACTGTCATTACGAGGGAAGGCCAAAAACACCGGTACCGCTAAACCTGTTAGCAAAAGAGGGGGAGGGCAGAGGGGAACCAGCGGGCACTTTCCCAGAGGCTGTTCGCAGAAGGCCAGGCTGGGCGATGGAGCCGGCGACTCCCCGCTGCTGGCTCCAGTGCGACCCCATATTTGGGGGCTGCTCTCCCCGCCGAGCCGTCGGACCGGCCCCGCCATCGCCTCCCGCAGAGAGCGGGGGATCTCTGCGCATCCTCAAAGGGTCAGTCCGGGCGATGCCCTCCGAAGTGAGGAGAGCGCTGGGGTGGGGGGCACTTGCCCCGCCTGCTCGCCTCCGCATAGCCGGGCGCACTCAAGGATGAGGCTCTCGCCTGACATCCACGAGTGCCCAGCCACGGCCCCGGTGCCACGCGTGTTCGGGGCCGCGCTGCGCTGGGTGGAGAGAGAAGCTGGGGTGGCCCGGGCGGACGCGCCACGGGAACGTGGAAACCCCACAGCTAGGTGTTTCATGGGGCTTTCTCTCGAGGCGGGGGTCTGTCATTCCTTGGCTGACTCTGGCTCTGGGCAAACACTTCATCTCCCCAGTAATTCCGACCTGTTTTCTTTCTGATCCCCAATTGCTGTCAAAGTGAGGGCACAGGATGGAAAGCGTGACTGCCCACCTGCTTCACTTCTAGCCGGTATCTCATGGACACCCTCCCTCCCGCCAGTAGTGTGTACACCTCCCCTCTCCCCCCTCCAAAACAAACAAACAAACAAAACCACAAAACAAACAAAAAACCACGCAAACGCACCGTATTTCCAACTTGGATTTCGGTGCTAATCCGGGTCAGTTCCTGCCCCTGGATGGGAAGGCAGGGAGGGAGGATGTAACGTGTAGTTTGGGAGAGAGAGGGAGGAACAGAAACAACCCCCAAAATAAACAAACAAACAAAAATCTCGCACATGATCACAATAAAGCGAAATTCCTTTCTACACACCCACAACTTTAGCTCTGTCTGCTGCCTGGGGGGTTTTAATCTTGCAAAGAGAAAGGGGGCTCCCTGCGCAAAATTACGCCTTCTCCTCTCATTTGTTAGCTGATTCCATCAAAAAGTTCGCTATTTATAGGCTACACACACGAACCTGGAGTAATACAAACCCTCCCGTGTTGTTGCCCTCGCAAAGTGGCCGGTCCTGAAGCATCTGATCGGGTTTGTGTGTGTGTGCGTGAGTGAGAGAGAGACACACAGAGAGCGCTGCCATCAAAAGGGGAAAGAAGAGCTCAAGCTGAGAGACTTATTAATTGCTAAGAGCTGCTCTGCCACCAGCCATGTGAGTACCTAACAATGATCACCTTTTGCACAGATGGTCAGCGATCAGGCACAGACACTTTCTGTCCTTTTCTTCCTCCTTCCCCTTCCTTTTTTTTTTTTTTTTTTAATTCTCTCATGTCTCCCTCCCACCTACCCTTTCTTTTTTTTTTCCTTTTTTTTTTTTTTTTTTTTTTCTCCCCCACCCCCTTCCTTTTTCTTTTTAGTTTGAGTTTCCACGGCGTATTCCTCCTGAAGTGGAGGAATGAAACGTGGGCGAGTGCGGGGGAGAAAATGTGCTGCGGATAAGGAAGGAAGGAAGGAAGGATAGGTGGAGGGAGAAGAGGAGGAGGAGGAGGGTTTGTTAAGCGATCGCCTTGTCCCCTGAGTCCGAGTCGGCTGGGAATTAGTAATAGCGAGATAACGGAGGTTGTATCCCTCCCTCTTCCTCCACTTTTCTTTCCCTGGAGCGCTCAGACCCCTGAAAATTATTACCCTGGCATCAGCGCGGGTAACAAGCTGTATTCCTCAAACCCCGTTTATGGGGAATTAAAAGGGAAATAAATATTAAAAAAAAAAAAAAAAAGAAAAAAAAAAGAGAGTGTGCGGGGAGAAGGGGTTTTGATCGCTCCGCGTACAGTGACGACTGTCTGACAGCTCCCAGCCTTCTGTGCAGGCAGGTAGAAAGCCCGGTCCCTGGGGCTGCGGTTGAGATTTCGGGGAGATGAGATGCGCCCCGGCCCCTCTCTCCCGCGGCCCCTTTCCCGGCGGGGGCGACAGCGCGGTGCGGACTTCGCGAGGAGCTTCAGCGCTTCCCCGCATCCCTGTGCTCCTCTACCTTCCCCCACGCCGTGTTTCGGCTACTGTCCAGGCAGCCCCACACCTCGGCGTGGCAGAGTGCGTGGAACACAGCCCCACGCAGCAGGCAGGGCACGGCACGTGGGCTTGAGAAATTGCAGAGTTGATTCGAGAAGGGAGGAAAAATGCAATCTGTGTTAGAAAATGTGCCTCTCGGAAAGGTAGGTGCGCTGGTTTGTGGAGGAATGAGGGGCTGGGAGACTTCGCGTGGAGAGAAGGGGTGTGGACAGAGGAGGCGAATTTGCTCCCAGCGTGGAGAGGCGCTTTTCTGAAGCAATACTTGAGCTCCAATCACACACTCTCAGGTTAGCGTAGCATTAAATTAACAGGGTCGGGGTTATCCAGGGCATTATACTGTGTGCCCGGGCTGTAACCTCTGCTCATTTATACACAAAGAAGAGGGAGAGACGGAGTTACATCTGGAAAGCCAAAGAGGACGGTGAGTATTAGTATTTGTTCCTCTCCCTCACATGCCTATGAACAAAGTTCAAAGGCAGCTGGTGTGTGTCTGAGTTTGGGGAGCCCCTTGCTCCCTTCAGAGGCTGCGGCGTAGCCGCATTTGGTGCCAGGACCTCCCGCACAGCAGCCCTCGCAAAACAGCAAGAGCTTGGAGTAGCTTGGGTTATAACTTTGCTGCTTTACGTAGGGATTGGGGGTGGGGGGATTAAAAAGTGATTGGATCCAGCGCTATTTATAGGTGGCAGTAAAGCCTCCATTTCAATAAGCAACCGTGGAAAAGAAGCGTCAGAAAACTGGCTCCTTTATTGATTTGAGCTGCCGGACGGTCACAGTCGTGCTAGCCAGGCTGGACCCAACAAAGTCACGGCTCCTCTCGTTGTTAGGCAGCGAGAAGAGTGATAGGATCCGTATTTTGCTGACCATTAGCTTGGACACGATTCAATTCCTAAGCACAGGTATAGGGCACAAGAGTGTGAGACGGAAGACTTTTCCTTTTCTTTCAGACACACACACAATACAGGGCACCCGCAGGGCTGAAAGTGGGCCAGGGCTACACGGTAGGTATCAGATCACACAAAGCAGGGAGAAGAAATCCAGTTAAAAATACATTAGTTGAAATCAGAGGACGAGCTTGACTCCTTTTTTTTTTCCCCTTTTATACAAGAGTGCACGTTAGAACAAGCTAGAAGCACTTTGTTCCCGACGGTATCCCCCACGCCCACTGGAAATAAAGCAAGAAGTTTGCTCTTTCTTTGCGTCTTTTAAACCTTGTTTTAATTAGAATTGCTAAAGTAGGACACCCCGGTGGAAGATGTTTTCAAGGATCCACCTACCTCTCTGCTGTAAGCAGAATTGCTGTGTGCAGAATTGCTTGAAACGCAAAATTCTGCCCCACCCCCAGCTTGTTTTGGCATCTACTCACCCTTTTCCCCCCTCGAAACTGCAGTCGCATATGAAAGGTTACTCTATTAGGAAGAAAAGAGAAACCCCAAACAACCAGCAGTAATGAGATGAGTGGACTCCGAGCGCCTCGCTTTGCTCTGTGCAGAAGGAAAGGCTTGGGACAGAGAGCTCTCCCAAAACTAATGCGTGTTTGGTTTTTTTTTCTTTCTTTTTTGAAGTCCTAAACGGGGCGTATCCTTACCCTTCTCCTTTAATTTATTTGATTAAATCATAACAAAAACATACTCATCACCTTTTTATATTTCCTTACACGTAACCATACGCGAAACCTTTCATATGGAAGCAATTGGCTTTAGTTAACTAAGGGCACAAGATGTGCTGAAGTTTTACTAGCGTTCCCAGGGCAGCATATTACAGCTGCACCCCAGGCTCCTCACCTGCGAATCGCAGCTTTTTTTATTGCTTGTCTCGTTCCCCACCTTCCTCCGATTTCGCTAACAGGGGGTTGCTCATGACGGTAGCTTGCGGGACGAGGGTGATCTTCCTGCACGGGGTTTGAAGTGTCACGACGGGGCCGGTGCAGCGAGCGCCCAGTCGCCCGAGCCGCTGAGGGAGCGTTTCCCGCGGGAACCCGCACCGCCACTCCGATTAAGGACTAGATTCAGTTCGCCTTCAGGACAGTGAGGTTCTGTTACCCCATTTCTAGCTTAACTAACTAACTAACTAACTAACTAACTAACTAACTAACTAACTATAAAAAGGGGGACTCTACCCTCTTAAAAGTTTCTTAGTTAAGGCTCGGATTCCCTTTGGTTATTACTCAAATGACGAACGGCGCCAATCAGCTCTTTAATTTGGAAATACCTGTCCGAGAAGATTAAAGATAACTCCCCGTCCTTTTCTAAGAGGTAGTTGCAGGATGGCTTTTAGGGCATGCATTCCCCTGATGACAAAATTACTCCCCTGCCCCCTTGCAGCCGTTGTTTGTCTCCCCCTTGGTTTCGCTCTGAAGTTGAGCAGCAACGCAGGGCGCACCTCGCCTCTTCGAGGGGTTGTCGGACGCTGCTGTCCATCCTGCCCAAACCTCCCCCCTTGCTCGTTGCCCACCCGCAGCTACCGGAGGTTTACACCTCGACTGGGCTCTCACAGCCCGGTGCCATCTGCGGCGACATTTAGCGTAGTAACAGAGAATTAATTGCTCTCCCCGAACAGGAGGGCAGGGGCCTCATAGCAACAGGTAGCGAGGACAATTGCAGCTTTCCAGGGTGTTTAACCGCTGTTGGAGGGAGCAGGAAGTTTGCGAAGGGTCGCACGAGGTAAGGGGGCGTGCAGGAGAAAAAGGCCGTCCGAAACTGGTGCTTAGTGACACTTAACAGAAGTTTAGCATTGTTGTCAGACGAACAGGACCTTGGTAGCGAAAGGGAGAAGCCTTGATCTCTTGCTCTCTGGTTTCTTGAGTTCCCTAGAAGCCCCGACATCCGCCCCCGTGGAGCGGTGCCACCTCTGCGAAGCGATGACCACGGGTTTGGGACCGGACACGTGTTGCTCTGCCGGGGTCTCTTCCCGTAGAGGCTGGCTGAGGAGCAGGCAGAAGGGCATGGCTGCGTGGCCGAGGGAGCCGAGCAGCCTCCCACCTACTTATCTCACCGTTCCTTTCGAGGAGGGGGCACTTTGCGGTCGGGCACGAACCAGACTGCAAGCAAGCCCTGTCAGGGTGTTTGTGTGTGTGTGTAGTGGGTGTTTATGCCCCAAGTGGGGGGGCCCAGGACGACCGGCAGGGAGGCTCTCTTCTTGTGGCAGCCGCCGGGGACACTGCTGGCTGGATCTCCGAGGCGGGCGGCGGCCTCAGTGCGAGGACACCCACCCCACCCCCGGACTGACCTGAAAGGGGGAGCTCTACCCTTTCCTCCGCTCCTTTTTCTCCCCGGCTCTTTGTTCTTTGCCCCTTTGTTCTTCCTCTCCTCGGCGTTTGCCCGAAGTTTCCAGGGGGCTGAAGGCGCGGAGGAAAGTTGCCGAAAGCTGAAGAATTATAATACTTAGTGGAGCCGGATCAGGGGAAAGAGGCGGGCTTCCTTCCCGGGGCTACAAGCCATTCCCCAGATTCTGTCGCTTTGTCTGACTGTCCCAAGGCATCCTTGTGTCGCGCCGAGACAGGCCGCTCTTGCCCTAACACTGGGACTGAAGGGAGAGTTGGGGTTGCCACGGCCACAGCACAGCCTTTAGGGACCCTTTTCTCCGTTTGAAAGTATTGTGGTGGGCAACTGTCTGTTCTAAGGAAAGGGGGAAAATAAGAATCAGCGAACATATTGTAATGAGATGAGACAGTATGTCACCAAGAAAGATTTCTGGTTGTTGTTTTAGGGCACATGCATTGGTTTGAGCTGCACAAGCCAGGGATGGATTTGGCCTTATGGCTTTGTTTTTGGTGTTGTCCCTGCTTGCTTGACAGGGTGCGGTGTTGTCAGGAGTCAAACAGGTTGGTGTCTACTTTCAAAGCAGATAGAACAGACTTATACAGCAACACTGCAGCTGAGAAGGCAGCTTCAGCATAGTTGTTGGGAGATTACACAGTGTGATTTGGTACAGACCATAATAATATAACTTCCTTAGAAGAGGAAATCCTCTTTGTTCAGTACAGTATGGTTGTAGCCTTACCTTGTCTTTGTTAATCATAATCACATGCTGGAGAACTCCAAGCTTGTTTTCTCTTGCACTAGGAAATCACTGATAACTTTGCAAGTATCAGTTATCACAGGATTCCTCCCTTATCCCCCTGATATATGAAAGCAGGAAAACACTTCACCTGGGTAATTTAAGTATTGGGCAAGCTGATGTTAAAGGGAAGTTTTAATCTGATGCATTGGGTTAGGTCACAACAGGTTGTGGATAGAGCCAGATTTGAGTCCCAAACTCCAGCAGACTTTCCTAACAGCACTATTGTTCTCCTACCTGTATAACCAAGGTTATAATGGACGATTTTTGACATTTGTTGAAAAGCTACTTGAATATAATTTTTATATTTCTTGTAATAAGAGAAAGTCCACAAATATTTATAGCAGCATAATATAAACTTAGTATTTTCATATGTGTAGAGAACCTATAAAATTCTATTTAAAGAAAAAAATAGTATTTTCACAGTACTTTGTATTAAATAAAAAGGCTAAAAATCTTTAGTGAGAATTTGTATACACTTTTCTGACATCAAATAAAACAAAGTTTAGAAAATGAGGTGAGATAAGGTTGAAGCTGACCAAATAAACAGTTTAGATCAGGATTTTTAAACCGTATATGCAAATAGGGATCATGCCATCCTTCTGGCAGATGTTAAACCCCAGAATCAATTTCTTAAATGAAATAGTTTTGATTTGAAGTGATGTGGGGCCTGTTTTTGTGGAAATTTTTTTCCCCCTGACATTGTGTGGGATACAAGTCCAGTAAAACAACTGGGAACCTCACAGCTGAAAAATCCAGCTTTAGGTATTTCAAGCTGGAAATTCAAACCCAGAAGCTGTCCTTGAAAACGTTGACATTTATTAATTAGGATCATGGTTCATAGTTGAATGCAATGTTTGGTCACTAGCAAAGGAGAGAAACAGGCATCACATCAGATGCTTTGGTGATAGTTTGATTTTCTATCTGAGTGTGTCTCCAGATAAAAGTCTAGTTTATAGCTTAAATCCAGAGGCCAGCTGCATTATTATTCTATTCTATTCTATTCTATTCTATTCTATTCTATTCTATTCTATTCTATTCTATTCTATTCTATTCTATTCTATTCTACTCTACTCTATTCTACTCTATTCTATTTTCTATTCTATTCTATTCATATTCCAAGGAACATAATGTATTGTTGCAATATGCAGGTAAAAATGTTTGATGCCATTTACAACAAGGAATTTGCTTTAAGCAATACTATAATCAGTAACAGTTACTGCTACCAAGAGCAACAGTTTCTGCAAATGACCTTCTGCCACAGGAGTTAACAAAGATGCAGCTGTAATTGTGTTCAAAACTAAATAAAAACAGACATCCAAGAACAAGAATATAAATTTAATTGGAAAAATGGATCTTACCGAATGCTGTATGTGATCAATAGCAGTTGCTTCTGCTTTGGTAATGATAGTGATTGGAGGGCCACATGATGTTAGTGGGTTCTTGTTCAAATAAAGGTTTCTGCAGTGTGAGAAAAAAATTTTTTTTGGCTCAGAAGCACCCAGTGAAGAAAGACTGATTGCATTCATGCATGTGTTAATTAATCTTCCATGTTTTGCTCACACTTTTTACTGATGTATGTAAATTTCCTTTCAACAGATGAGAAATTTATCTCTCTATATATAGAGATATAATTTTATACATAGATAGTTAGATGGATGAATGGATGGAGTTAAAACCAGCAAGCCAACCCCCTAGTACTTCCCTTGGAAATTCTGACATAAGTTACTATGTATTGCCCTGGATTTCAAGGGCAATCCCAAATATGTACAGATGCTTTGGGATTTTTGTTTGTTTGTTTTGGTTTTTGGAGCAGGGGACAAAGCTACTGTGTTGTAGTAGTAAATTAAGTTAGTAAATTAGTAGTAAATTAGATATCAGGCAGGACCTTTTACATCTGAATTTTTATCACCTTTGCCTGTTGATAAATGCTTGCAGCACATGAGAGAAAAAATACATTGCTTTCATTTTTATTTCACTTACACTTGCGATTATGTCTAAGCAGTTCCAAACACCATCAGTGCAGAGGAATATGGCATGGAAGCAGAATAAGAAGGAAATTAGCAGCAAACACTCTGCTTTATAATAGATATCTCTAGGTATAGCTGTGAATGAATACTGATTCATTTATACAGTTCTTAAATACAAAAGCGTTAAGTTTATTACAACAAAGGTAAACAGGGTGTCTCACTGCATTTAGCAGATGTGTGCTAACTTTAGGAAAATGGAGAGCAGTAGTCCCCTTGATATCCCTGTAGAAAATTAGGTCTTTCCAGAAAGGAATGGAGAGCATGTAACTGTAAGAGTTATATTGAGAATGAAGGGTTAACAACTTTAATATTTTTTTTTCTCTTATTATTTTATCTCAGTTTTAACAAAACTAAAAGTTGTGGGGTTTGTTTTTGTTTTGGTTGATTTTCTTATAAATGCCCATGTGTTATTCTATCAATATATTCTCAGTAAAGAGTCTTCAGAACAATGCAGATCTCAGGTTTTCAAAGGTTTCAAGGGCCTTATGTGCTTACTATACATACAAAATTGCCACTAACCCTGGTAAATAGTGGTGCACATTAGCTAAGACTCAGTTGATGATTATACAGTAATTTACACTCCCCCCTCCCCTCCACCCCCTGTTATGATGTGTTTGGAGAGACCTGGAGCTCATTTCACCATGCAGGTACAGGAGTATGCTTAAGATATTGACCGAATGTAGTAAATACACTTGCAATAAAAAGTGGTGACAATGACGTTTCCATCTAAGTATTTAATGTGTTTTAAAATGTGTCATTCTAAATAGAGTACTAGTAACAAACTTAGATGTTACTTCCCCATATTTATATTCTGTCACAACAGACTTTTTATTCAAAGTACAAAAATAAGTATTCATCTGTATTTTCTTGGTGATTCATGACCTCAAGATGCAGCACTAGCATCACAGATGCAACATCCCTCCCTCAAAATACTTGCAAGAATAGTGTGTGTTTGTTGAATGTACATCAGTAATGTATAAGTGGCTAAGGCTCTAAACATGGAGAAAAGATGGTAAATCAATAAGTTCATTCTAAGTAACTGATTAAGATAAAGACTCTGTTCTGTTTCCATTGCAGTTCACAACAGAACTCTTGTGACTTTGAATAGCTTCCTCTTACTGTTTAGGTTGTGGAAATGCTCAGAAATCCCAGCCAGCATTTTGGCTTTGTTGTGCAGAAATACACAGAAGTAACATAAGCTTCTTTGCTGAAATCTGTGCTTCCAGACCTTAATGTTTTCATGGGCTTCTACTTAATATTTTTATATTTCTTATCATGTAGTAGGAGGTTTGCCCTCCTCCTTCTTCCCCCTCTTCCCCAGAAACTGTTATCATATCCATGAGCAGCATATTTGGCATTTTATATTTAACTATTTCAAACCTCCATCCAAATACAGGAGAACAATGACTTTTTAATCATTTTCTTTCACTTGTATCAAATCCAAATTCTTACATTAGTGCCAGTCTTGGGGAGCTGCCAATGAACTGTTGCTAAGTTTAACATCCATTAGTGATGGCTGTCAAAAATAGGTGAAGAACTCACACAGTAAAATGTTTGCATGAAACTGAGCTAGGTAATTCCATACATATGTTTATCCACCAATGCTTTCTGAACAAATTGTATCACTATTTATCTTTTTCTTTTAACCTTATTCTTAATATCTTTATATTCACAAGAAAAGACTGAGACATCTAAAATATGCTTGAAATTTATAATATAGACCTTTAAATAAGCAATGAAATGAGTGCAGACTTTTGAATTAGAAATAAATGAGAAACATCTCTTTTGTGTTTCTAATTCATATTTTTGCTGAATAATTTTCTTCCCTTCTTCCTGTCTATTTGAAAAATGTTGGAAGTACTTAGTAGGATACAGAACAGAGTCCTCCATGTTTAAAGGATACTTGGAGCTCTTCATATGCTGTGTCTGTGTCAGCAGAAAGAGCTAAATATTTTTATGTTGAGTCTTTTAAATATGGCAAAAAAGACAGTAATCCAGTGATGGTTTCCACTGACACATGGAAATCAACTGATTTTGCAGCTGCAGCTGTATATTTACATATACTGTTAATGATATCAGGTTACTTCTGGGGTAGGTGGTAATGTTGTGTTCAGGGAAACCCAGAAATAAGTGGAACTACATTTCTGACTTGGATGATACCAACGTTTCTTATACATTCAGTAGATAAACTTGTACATTTTATTCTTCTAATCTGTAATAACATCTATCCAATGGAATACATGAGATAGATGAAGATATATATATATATATGACACACATAAATATATGTGTGTGTGTGTGTGTGTGTGTGTGTGTGTATATATCTCACATCACAACCAGGAGAAAATTTACTCAAGGAGACAAACTTGCTTTAAAGGAAATACCACATAAAAGGGGAACTTTATGGGTCTGAAGCGTCTGTCTTCACAAAATGAAGAAATCATTGAAAGTGTACCATCTCCCTTCTCTCTACATAAGGAAGGATCACCAGCAGTAGCTCCATGTAAGTGAGAGCAACCATAGCAACCAAATTATTCCTCAATTAATTTACCCACTATGTAGCAAATGAATTTTCATCAGTGTGTCAAAATCAAAATTCTTTAAGAGAAAAACCATGCAGTAGATTCAACATTTAAATGCTGTGGAATTGGAGGTTTTGGTTTGGAAGGTCAGTGGGGGTTTTGTTTGTTTATTTTGTAGCTGGCAGCTTTCATATCAGAACTATTCAAAGTGGGGGTAAAATAACTGAGGAGTTATGATGAGACTTTTGTGAACTTGTAGATGACGCAGATCAAATCATTTGGAGTGCTAATATCTTGACATAGTATCCATTGTAATTACTGAGATTCATGTTACACAGTCTGGAACTTCTGCAGCCGTGCCTAACTTTTAGGAGTGGTTTATTTTGATACTACAGATTAAAATATTTAGGTAAAACAGACATGGTAAACCTGTGATTGATTATAATGCTTTACATTTAATGAATGGTTTTGATTCATCTGAGGGGTATCAAAGACATAACCCTTACTTTGATATGAGGAAACTGAGGCACACAGAGAGGAGTTCCCAATGATATCTTGGTGATGGATTTAGGAATATAGAGCAGGATGCATACACATGGTAGCCTCATAAAACACATGCACTGTATGATGCCTTCACAAAGTACTAGAACTTTGTTTGTGTTACAAACTAGGAGCTTTGTGACATGCTTTCATTTAGTGGCAACACTTAATTTCAAAAGTGCCTAAACAGCTTATGGTTACCCCTGCATGAGGATTGGAGGATCTGTTTGTCTTTCCAGTACCAAATAAATTCTTGAATGCTAACTCTTGTATTTGTGAGTAGAGCAGCAGAATTACTGGAAACCAGTTGGAATTGCTCTTGTGTAGCAGCTTGTAGCACTGAGGCCATGGAGAGGAAAACTGGCATCCCACGTTGTACATCCTCTACAGTAACACAAAGCCAAGAGAGAAAAAATGAGGTGTAGTGGAAAATAATGAAAAACCATTTTAATTTGGCTCATTCCTAAAGAATTATCCCAAGAAGCAGCATATACTTCTGGAACAGAAGAAAGTGTTCCTGGATGCTAATTCTGGGTCTTATATTGCCCTGGTAACTTAGACAACAACGTAAAACCCTAGCCACACAGGTAGGAATGTAGAGCAACAGTCTCCTAACAACTGGAAATTAATACACTAATCTCTTTAAAACTCACTATTTGCACAAAAGAGGGGGAGAAGGAAGAAGAAGGTTTAGGCAAAATCAAGTATCTTACTGTGCATATGGCTGCAACAAGTAAGGGTAAGGATTATGCTTTTATATTGACGTCTGTTAAAATAATTGATTGCTGATTGTGGCCATGTTTTTCTTTTCCTGTAGTCTTAGCTAACACCCATGTTCCAAGGGCTAGGAGCAGGGGCTGACTGTGGCTATTCAGGTTGCTTGCAAGCCTGATAAACTAAGGAGGCCTAGAATAAAGGTCACTGAAGTTCTCAGGATAGCTCCAGAGGGACTCAGATAGGGTGTTCATGAGCTAATGGCTCTACTGCTGTGCAGAAATATAGCAGCAAAATATTATGGTGAAATCTCCCAACTTGTAAAATTGCCCTCATGTAATGATCTGCAATGTAGTATACAATAGTACATCATAAAAAAAATGCCCTAAGTATTATTACACATATTGAAACAAATGGATAGATAAATCAATGGATACAACTAAACTATGGGTAGCATGTACAAAGAATAATGTTCATAAAGTCTGGTTTGATATACAATACAATACACCAGGTTGAAAGAGACCTTCAAGATCATCGCGTCCAACCCATCAACCAATCCAACCTACCTAAACAACTAAACCATGCAACCAAGCACCACATCAAGTCTCCTCCTGAACACCTCCAATGAAGGTGACTCCACCACCTCCACGGGTAGCCCATTCCAATGGGCAATCACTCTTTCTGTATAGAACTTCTTACTAACAATCAGCCTAAACCTGCCCTGACACAGCCTGAGACTGTGTCCTCTTGTCAGCAGTATCAGTCTCCCTGACAGTTTTCTTGTAATTCTCCTGTAACTAAGAACTGGCTTCAGTGTAGAAGAACTTCAAGAATATGTCCAGTAATGATGTTTTATGTATGCCCTGTATTGTGCTGGTGGACACAGATGCTAATCTAACCAGGCTGAAAACTTTAATCCAAATAGGAGGCATCATTAGCCATCTCATGGGGGAAGGCAAATGGGAATGCAGAGGTGTTTGCAAGGGAAGCAATTCCATGACATTATTTCCCCATGCCTTCCATCACACAAGTGTGTTGGGAGGGCACACCGAAACTCAGCAGACTAGCTTGTGAGTCCTGCCACACCTGACTGGGCACCAGCTCCCTCCTCCCCTGGTTGCTTCTTTCTGTGCAAGAAGGCAATGCCGGGTGGCTACATCTGTCCTCTTTTCTTGTCTTTTGTTGTTGTTGTTGTTCTTTTTGTTTTTGTTAGAGCTGTCATCTGACCAGAGGGGTAACACAGGGAAGACTGATCCTTTTTCTGACCTATTTGGGGCTATGATTGTCTACCCCAAAATTTAAAAGACCCACTGCAGAGGGTCTCCTTGTTTTGGTGAAGATAGCTGAAACTCTGCCATCCAACATCCAATGGGTTAAATGACTGGCACTATATTGAAGCGTCTTTTATTTTCCATTTCATTATCTACAAGTAGATATATACATATCTGGGGACTGTCCTTTATATTCCTCCCTGAATTTTTGAAGAAGACAAAAATGAAACAAAAAATTATCCCTCCTTTACTAAACTTACTAAAAATAAAAACCAACCAAACACAAAAGACCCCCACCCCCCAAACCTATGAGATTATTTGTATAGATATTTAGATAAATTGTTACATATTGCCTTAGACATGACAAGGTTTCTAAAGCTTTGTAAAGGTGATACTTGTAAGCTATTAAGAAATTGTGATTCAGTAATGCAGTGGAAATATCATAGCTAAAAAGGAAATAAACAACTCGCCTCCTTGGCAGAATTAGCATTACCCTGCATGAAGGAAAAGCCTCTGTAGCTGGCTGCCTTTGGTGCAATTACTGGTGTACTTTCTTCCCAGGATATCCTGTTGTTTGCCACGCTCCCTCCGCAATCATTTTTGTACAGCTTTGGATGCAGGAAATTTATCTGATGAGATGTTTTGTACAGCACTTAACAAATTCACCTTCGTACCCTGAACAATGCTATTATGCTATAAATACCTAATGAGAACACATCTCTCATAGCGTAAATCTGAAGCGGTTACCTTAATTTTTGTAGAAATTGCTTTGCATCAACAGAGGGACAACTTGCTTGGGCCTGAAGGCAGCAGGTCTCTCACGCCTTCTGTGGCACAAGCGAAGGACCTGGTATTTTAGGACTTCTGTAAAAAGCTGAGCACCTGTAATCCTGCTAAGATCAGCAGCAGAGGAGAGCACGCAGGTCCTGGTGGCAACATGACCCACTAATTTCTGCACTGCCCAGAAATTAACTGCAAGAGTCTCAAAATTGTCATTAACATTCAATTGTTTCTCTTCACATGTAGACATCCGCCCATGGAAAAACGCTCATGGTGTAACTTCACTCCCTCTCCCTGGGGTGATACTGGGAGATTAGCTCATGAGGAGGATGAGAAGGTTGCAGCTCTAATGGCAGCTGAAAAGATGGAAGCATAAAAACGAGCTTACCTTGCTGTCATAAAATTAAGCAGCAATCCAGATGGCTCCAATGCTGAAATACTACATAATAATGTAGTTGTAGGAATTCATTGCTAAAGATTTCACATTGGTTCTGCTTCTGTCTTGGCTACATAAATGTTTATAATTTCTTATTTTATTGCTATTGGTGTGTAATATGACCAAAATATCATGGAAAAAATGCAATTTCCCATTTTTTTATTAGACATTGAAGATCAGATCCTCAGCTAGTATAAACTGGTATAACTCCACAGATTCCATGAAACCTTGTCTATCTGCCTGTTTCTAGTTTGTGACTTTGACAAGATAATTACTGAAGAAGACTTCCCATACCATGAAATTAATATATAAGTAATGGAATTCAGGGTTCTGACTTGGATTGAGCAGTTCAATATAAGTAAATGCATTGGTCTGTGGGAAAAGATCTTTTCACATTTATAATAATTTTCCATCATGGAGTGGATTAAAATGGATGTCCTCTCCTTCCCATTGGCCTCTTGGCCACCTGCTAGAGGCCCACTGGCATAAGAGGAAGGATGAGTTCAATATCAGTACATTTCAATTAGGGCTCTAGAAACCAGCATCTTTAATGTACACCAAATGAGCCAAAGCACAGAGGAATGTTTTCAACAAGCATTCCAGGGTGTGAACGCAATGTGGGAACTCATGATCCAACAGGCTTTGTCACCCTGACTGATCCTAAGAAAGTCCTCCCTACACGCTTCCATACACCATTTTCTACCTGTATCTATCGCATCTTTGCAAGTACAGCTTTTTGTGTGTGCCTGGGGATGTACTGACACATTTTGAAAAGTCAGAAGACACACTGAACTTTGAAAGCTGGATAGCGTTGATGTGCTTCAAGCAGGGGAAGGATGGAGTTGAGTTCCTGCAGTCCAAAATTATTAAGATCTGATACTGATCTACTAATATTTTTTATGATTTGATATTGACCTATTCAGTTTTTGACATAATATGCAGGAGAAGTTCTGCAGGAGAAGTTCTGCAGGAGAAGTTCTGCAGGAGAAGTTCTGCAGCTTCAGGGAAGACTTGCATTCCAAACAGTGTTGGAATCCCATAACAAAGATTCACAAGTGATCTCTCCTCAACTGCAATTGTGTCAGTTCCTCTCATGTTTTAAAAACACCACATTTAGAGAATTCAAGTTTGGGGATAAAGGGTTTCATGTTTCCTCTTCCATCTATAAACTGTTCTAGATGTAGGCTTCTGCTCCTCTTTTGAAGGTCTACCATCAGCATTTAAGGTTATTCAAGCCAGAGAAAAGAAGTAGAAGGGAGCATGACTGTAGCCTCCTGTGAGAACATTGAATTATGTGGGGTAGTTGTGGATGTCTGGCTTCTAGGAGTATTTTAGCACATGAATTAAGAATAAAAGACATTAATGGGCTTTTGAGAATTCCTGAGATATGACCTGAATCATGGATAGAACTGGTCTACCATTAAACATATCACATTCTTGGCAGCCATTCCTCTTCCACAAAGTTTGGTTTTGAAATGTCTTTTGGAAAGGCAAGAGGCATTTTGGAAATCTTGAAGTCAGTGCCCATATACCCAGGAATTAGGCACATCACACATTGTTTTATGCCTGTACTTTCCCCGGGATGTTGTACGTACTTTGCACATACAGCGCAGTTGCTTAAGTACAGGTTGTTAATAGTTGGCTATTTTAATATTTGTGTAGTGTGTGAAAGGACTTAAATTCTGTTTGTATTTTAAATAACTGTCTTGGCAGTTACACAGGCTGTAGTGTTTATATTGTCATGGAATGCAGTGTTTGTGAGTGATGTTAAAATGAGAGCAGCAGATATCAGATATGGCCAAGCAGGTTCTAGAATTGGTCCAGACTGGGTCAGCCTTGCAGTGCATCTGGTTGTCAAGGGCATTTGGAAAGGTTCCACTTAGCACTGTACAGTTTGTCTGCTATGTATTTGCAATATTATTACTTGCTGATGGCAGTTTGGCAACTTTTGTCTGTATCAAGCAAGCCAAATTCTAATCCCTTTACTACTTCTTAGAGTTAGCTGAAATTCCTCTGATGCTAGGTTAAGCCAGACTGCAGAAGCTGAGGTAAGCTTGCTAATTCTGAGTAGACTTGGATCTCATATTAGGTGAGGGTCCCATCCCAAATCCTGTTCTCTGATAAATTAACTTTTTTATGTTGCATTACTATGAGTGTACCAGGCAAAAGTGTACATGTAGATACTTATGTTCCAACAGCCAAATGCATGCTCATTTTTTCCTTCTGATTTACAAGTATGTTATGGTTTGCAGACATGAGTAACCCATGTGGGATATCTTTCCCACAGAGTAAAACCAATGTAAATTCACATGACTCAGGGATTTGTTTCAATGCTCATGTATAAACTCTCATTAGAAATGATTATGCTTGAAGATCAAAAGAAAAGTACACTCGCTTGTATTAATGTTTAATGCATAATTCACATTGTTAGAACAAAAACCAAAACAGTTGGTGGTTGTTATGACAAATATTAAACATTGGCACTACTAACCAATTCCCATAGAGGATCCTTCATTTCATTGCATTGGCTGTGTGCTGAGACTTCCTCTTGTGCCTGTTGTGCCATCATCTCAGAAATTTAAAAAACACCTTCTTCTCTGAATGAGTAATTTCCCTGTAATGCCAGGAGTGGGGGACAGATGGGATACCCTACCACTGCAGGTGGCTCCAACACTGAGAGACCTCTCAGTGGAAGCTGCTTTCTAGTCCTAGTCTAGTTTGAGCCTTAATATCAAGTCTAGACCCATGGTTGAAGTTATCCAGGATGACAGAATTCAAGAACTTAATTTTTTGTTTTATGTTTATCCATGTTTTAGTCAATTCTTAAAATAGGCAGATTCAGGGTGAAGGAGGCTTATGTAAAATCCATTCCCTATATCCTCAACCCAGGCCAGCATAGGAGAGCAAAGCCATGCTGATAACCACAAATTGACTTTAGGAATGAGAATGCTACCTAGGCCATCACTGCATATTCCATGGAGAAGTGAAGCTACTTTGTCTGTGTAAGGAAAGATTTCTGGGTACTCTCTGCCACCCCACATTAGAGCGTTCCACACAAAGTAGGACTCAGGTTTTTTTGCTTATATACCTGTTATTGGCTTCTCCATTGCCTACATTTAAAGGGTCAGCAGTTTGTACCATCTAGCTTTTATATTGTGCTCCCTCAAAAAACAATAATAAATTAACAAAATGACTGCTTCACTAGCTGAGCTTACATAATTTCTTTCTCATCTAGCTGTGTGTTTTCTTCTAAAAAAAATCCCCAACAACCAACCTTACGTTTAAAGTTTAGGAGTCTTAATCCCTGTCAGAGAGTCACCTCTCTTCTGAGGTCTGTAGCACAAAGAGACCAAATGACATTTGACAAACTTTCTACTTGGCATAAAGTTGCAAAAATATATCATAGAATCAACCAGGTTGGAAGAGATCTCCAAGATCATCTAGACCAAGCTATCACCCAGCCCTATCCAATCAACTAGACCATGGCACTAAGTGCCTCATCCAGGCTTTTCCTGAAGATCGCCATCAAGGATGGCGACTCCACCACTTCTCTGGGCAGCCCGTTCCAATGGCAAATCACTCTCTCTGTGAAGAACTTCTTCCTAATATCTGGCCTGAACCTCCCCTGGCATAACATAAGACTGTGACCTCTTGTTCTGGCGCTGGTTGCCTGGGAGAAGAGACCGACCCCCACCTGGCTACAACCTCCCTTCAGGTAGTTGTAGAGAGAAATGAGGTATCCCCTGAGCCTCCTCTTCTGCAGGCTAGACAACCCCAGCTCCCTCAGCCTCTCCTCACAGGACTTGTGTTCCAGGCCCCTCATCAGTTTCCTCGCCCTTCTCTAGACATGTTCCAGCAAGTCAACATCTTTCCTAAACTGAGGGGCCCAGAACTGGACACCTGACTCAAGGTGTGGCCTGATCGGTGCTGAGTACAGGGGTAGAATGACTTCCCTGCTCCTGCTGGCCACACTATTCCTGATACAGGCCAGGATGCCATTGGCCTTCTTGGCCACCTGGGCACACTGCTGGTTCATGTTCAGCCTGCTATATACCGCACCCCCACGTTCCTTTCTGCCTGGCTGCTCTCCAGCCACTCTGTCTCCAGCCTATAGCACTGCTTGGGGTTGCATTTAGCCTTATTGTATCTCATCCCATTGGCCTCTGCCCACCCATCCACCCTGATAAAGGCACTCTGCAGGGCCCTCCTACCCTCCAATAGATCAACACCCACCCCCAGCTTGGTGTCATCTGCAAACTTACTGATGATGGACTCTATCCCCTTGTCCAGATCATCGATAAAGATATGGAACAGGATTGGGCCCAGCACTGATCCCTGGGGGACACTGCTAGTGACTGGCTGCCAACTGGATGTGACACCTTTCACTAGCACTCTCTGGGCTTGGCCCTCCAGCCAGTTCTTCACCCATTTCAGAATGAATCTGTCCAAGCCACAAGCTGCCAGCTTCTATCATGTTCTCTGATCATTTTAGTAAGTCTCTTGTAGGCCAGTAGTGTTACAACACACCTGATCAAGAGCACTGTACCTGCCCGAGTTTCAGGAGGTTCTTCCTAATTTGGATCTCTGAAAGCAAACTATAAATTAGCTCTCTGTTTTTAAGGTGCCTTCTGAAGGCCCCCTTGTTCTGAAAACCCTTCTGTGCAAGTCTGAGAGGCTGCTCACTCAGGAACTAATACTGATGAATAAGCATGCGTGCCATTGCTTTAAATGGCATGCAGTCAAACGTCAAATGGGTCATGTTTAAGAAGAGGGAGAAGAGCTTTGGTGTTTGTTTTCCTCTTGTTTATGAAACTCACTCAAAATGTTTATGGCTGAGAAACTGCTGCTTTATCCAGTAAAGAAAATATTGTCCACTCCAAGGCAGTTGAGAAGTACCTATACACTGGTTACATTGTTTCCTTCCAGTGGAGTGTGCAAGGCATTGCTATCCTGCAATTGACCGTAAATACATAGCTGTTGTGGTGGTTCGGTTTAATGAATTAAATATGCTTCACAAGGGGAAAAAAGTAGGGGAAACATTAGGCTAAATTAACCTCATGTTATACAGAAAATCTAAATTTTTGTTGTTTCCACCTCTGGGACTTTGGATTCGTCTACACATCAAATTACTCCAAAACACTTACTAAGGTACACTGCAGTAATTATCTCCAGCTAAACCCATGTGTAGACAAATCCTATGTCAGCATCAGAATTCACTTTCTTGAATTATCTTAATCCACTTTGAAAGTGGCTTAAGTGAAACCAGGAAACAACTTGGTCATTCCAGAATGAATAAGGATCTGAACACAGTTCTGCTTTACATTCACATCTGACCTTATTCCAGCATAATTTTCCTGAGCTGAGAGGCTCTTAGGATATATCTACATAGCAAATTAATGTGTGATTATAGACGTACCAACCTTTCCTTTACTCTCACTGGCATGAATAACAGCAGTAATGAAAGATGGTAGCAGAGACTTCAGTACAGCCTAATAACTGAAGCATATATGCAGTTGGTTGTGAACAGCCTTTGCTGAAATCCATTTCCTCACACCTTCACTTCAGATACACCTCATGTCCCTTCGACTAAAAGTGGGCTTGGGAATGCCTCTCCGCATCTCTGGTGTACATTCAACACCAAAAACTGCATACGCAGCCAAGCTAAACAGAAAACAGGAGACACTAACTTTGGAGGTTAATCACATTGAAGAAGCAGTATGGCTCACACATTTTTAATATACACACCTCTGACAACCAAATAAAAGTGTCAGCTGTGTGGCTGTGGAAGCCAAATTAAATATGCTGTAGACATGCGCAACTTGGTTGATTTCACAAGGGCTGAATCTTGCTCCATAGGTGAGATCTTGCTTATTTGACTAATACTTGTTTTGTTGCCTATCTACTCATTTATTTTAATGAAATTAATGCATTTTAATGTTCCTTTAAGTGCATTCCAAAAATAGCAATTTGATTAACTAATTCACTTTTAAAAGTGTAACAATCACAAGTAAAAATCTCCCTGTTAGCTGAGGTATGGAATAATTACAAGTAGCATCTCAGGTAGCTATGTCATACACTTCATCCTGTCAAAAAAATTCCCCACATCAATCAGAAGAGCCTCACTTAAAAATTAATGGCAAAATACTGACAACAATCAAGCTGTACACAATGCTTTTCAAGTCTACCAAAAAGCTGCTTCAGTAATGTACTCTGTACTCTGCTGAGACAGTATAGTTAAGACAGGTAAGACTTTAGCCTAAAAGCAGTTCAAAACAATTCTGAAACAGAAACATGAAACAAACTTGTCTTTCTAGCTATGCCAGAAAGCATCTTGAGTAGCTTGGCTTGTAAAAAAAAAACCCAACCAAAACAACAGAACAACCAAAACCAAAAACACAAACCAAAGAACCCAAACAAAAAACCAAAACAAACAAACCCCAACAAAGACTCCTTACAGCGATGCTTAGACAGTGCTACATTCTGAGAAGGACCCTTTGTCCCCAACTCTTTTTCTAGTTGCAACAGAGTATCAGACTGCTGATGAGAGCACAGAGTCCTCCAGGAACACAAAAGGTGCACTAACTTCTCCCTTATAAAAACTGGAACAGCAAAACCTGATTTGTAGCAATATTAAGCAAAGGCAATTTTCCCTTTTATTGTATTTAATTGAGGAAAATGAAAGTGTTAATGCTAATGTTTAGACTGAACAGAGTCAGGGGCAGAAACTGACTTGGTTTCAGCCCTGCTACATGTATCCCTTCATGAGCTCCACTGCACTAGTTCCATGTGTACGGGCAATATTGTAACTTTTTATTAAAAGAGGTGCAAAGCAGCAACATAGAAGAGATAAACTTCACTTTGGGTGCTGCTGGGATGCTCTGTGGTCACTGTGAAGGTGTTGTGGGATATTAACCCCGTGCACATAACAGCTGATCTTTAGTTACAGAGGTACTTCAATATGAGCTACCATGGACGTTTTGTTAAGCGAGGCCTATTCCTGGAAACACTTTTGCACGTGCATTGAGTCCAACATGTAAAAAATCCTGAATGTCTGCATGAATGGTCAGGGGACCATTCACGCAGACATTCAGGATTTTGCCTTGATTTACAAAAACCAAGGAAAGAAAATGCACGTGGTTTGCCAGACCTTGCCACTACTCCTAACGTTGCTCACAGTGTGCACACTGGTCACGCTGATTTCGGGGCTGGCTGCAGGTCTAAGTTCGGTCTGTTTTACCGTAAAACGTCCAGCTTTCAGAAGTAGCTGTTCCGCAGCCCTAGCAGCAGAGCTAGAGAACGATGGTTCAAACACCCGCGATTAAATCCTGCCAGGGTTTGCGGGACTCTTGCGCTCTCCTTGGCAGGGACGCCATTGTGTTTAGCGAATTGCCACACTGCCGCTGTGCCTCCTTCCTGCCTCACGGCCCCCGGGAGCACCCCAAGTTCACCCTGGTGCCACAGCAGTCTGTGCATGGGGGTGTCCCCCGTCCCCGCCTTCCCCTGCAGAGGCTGGCAGGAGATGGGGGGTGGGCGCGGCGCTGGGCCTGCACGGCAGCGGGGGTGCGGCGGCTGCAACCGCCAGCAGCGTTGCTCCTCGCCTGCTTTCCTCTTGCATTTCGGCTGCTGCTTTCTCCGCCTCCCCTCCCCCTCCCCCTTTTTTGTGGTGTTTCTTTTTTTTTTTTTTTTAAATTGATTTTAATTATCTGTGGTGTCCCCCACCCCCAGTGCTGGCCCGCGGAGGCCCAGCAAATGGCCTGCTGGCATTTGGTGGCGTGTTGCGTGCCTCTGTGTGTGTCCCCGCGTCCCCTGGGCGAGTTGTCCCATCCGCCGCCGGTAGGCCTGGGCCACCCGCATCCGGGCTGCCGAGGGAGGTGGCACCCCCATTTTCGGTAGCTGGTGGGGGCTTTCTTTCGTTGGGTTTGGTGGGCTTTTGTTTTGTTTTGTTTTTCCAGGTGGGACTTGGCGGTGACCGGCGAGGCTCGCCTGGCACTGAATGTCACCCTGAAGGTAAAATGAAAGACACAATGATGAACGCATGCCTGCTCCCCTCGGCCGCGCCGCCGCTCCCCCGCGCCCGTCGGCAAAGCGGCCGCCACCATCGCGGGGCGGCAGCCCCCGCCGCGCCCCGGATTTCCTGTCCCGGGTTTTTATTATTTCGCTTTAAAAAAAAAAAAAAAAGGGGGGGGTGTGTGTGTTGGAAAAAATCCGCATGCAAAAGAAACGTGCACGTACCCGGTAACGAGCCCAGGAAAAACCCGGCCGCTTCCCCCTTCTCCTGCCAAGTTATCATTGAGAAAACAGACAGGCGGCGTGACGTCCCGGGTCAGGCCGAGTGCGGACCGGCGCTACCAAGGCGGCAGGGAGGCCCGGGGACGCAGCCGTGCCCGGGGCCGCGGGTGTCGGGGACGCCACCGCCCACCCGCCGCCGCTCACCGCCCGCCGGGCCGCGATCGCAGTCGCCGCAGCCCCCCGCGCCTCCCGCCCCACTGCCCCAGCGCCGTGCGGCCTGCCGCCCGCTGGCGGCTCCCCCTCGCCGGCGGAGGTCGCGGGAGCCCAGTTAAAGGAGGCGTGTGTAAAGATTTTGCAATGTCCCTGCATGGTGTTGTAGACTTTCCTAGCAAAGAAACCGGCTTCGGCTTCTTTAAAATCCCCGACGACTCACCTGATTAACCTGCCTGCGATTCTGAGCTGACCAGGTAAAGCGAGCCCCCTCCTCCCCACCCCGCACCTCTGCGAGCTGACATTGCATCGGGGGCATGTTTTTGCTTGGAGACGAGCCGCTGCCAGAAGCGTTCCCCCCTCCACCCCCATTCCACCTTCAGACCTTGCCAATTGCACTTGCTCAGAGTCATTCCCCCAAAGAAAACCAGCTTCGTGAAAAGCCGCACAACAGCACCGGCCACCCGGGGTTCTGTGGTTCTCGCCTCTCGGACAATTATCTGAAATTATTTGCCCTGGGAGGAAGGGGGGAGAATGATTTTTTAATTTCTTTTTTTTTTTCTTTTTTTCTGCTGACAGATCCTACCACAGTAGGGTTTTGTCCTCTTCCCCCTTGTCCAGGGTCAGGAGTACCGGGGAAGTGACAAGGCTTTAGCCAACAAGAGTTTGGGGCCGGGGTCCCGGGGTGACTTTGGAGGTTGGGAGCAGGAAAAGGGGACTGGACTCAAAGCCGGTGTCGGGGCGCGTGGGAATGTCGTGACGGCTACCCGTGTAGCGCTGCTCCCCCTCCCTCTGTTTCCCCTCTCCTTCCCCCACCCGCCCCCACCCCGCGCTGCCCTTTCGGTAGCCCCCAAGTGTCCCGGTTGCGGCACGGCCCGGGCAGCGGCGGGGAGAGGCCGGCGGGTGGTGGGGGGCCCGTCCTCGTCCCCGTCCCTCCCCCTCTCTCTCTCCTTCCTGAAACACTTAGGCGAGCGGTTCGCGGGAGCCGAGCAGGCCCGGCGGGAGGCGGGCAGAGGGGCAGAGGGGCATCGCTGCTGCGGGCTATTTCCTTATGGCTGTGCCCGTCGGGCTGGAGCGGCGACGGGACGGGCTGTGCTCTGCCCCTGGCCCAGTGGACAGACCCATGTCCGGGCGGGCGGACGCTGGGGACACACACACAGGGGCAGCGGGGCTGCTCGCACCCAAAATTGGGAAGGGTGAAGGAAAGTGCGGAAAGTCAGCATGCTGCTTGCTCATTTTGACACCTCACCCTCCCAGCTCCGGGCAAGGCGGGGGTTTGGAGAAGTGGTTGCACATGGGAGTCTGAATGGGACCTGGCTGCTAGGATTTTTATTTGGCGTCCCCCCTTTTTTTTAAATTATCTTTTTTTTTTTTTTTTTTTTTTTTTTTTTTTTTCTCCTTTTCCGTGGGAATTAATGCTATGAAGGAGAGAGTGGTCTGGAGGTACGTTTTGAAGGGCTGCAGGGGAAGCACTCGCGAGTACTTGTTCTGGTTAATATGTTTCTCGTGATATCAAAGAGGAGAGGACTGCATTTAGAAGATGACTAAATAATGGGTGAGGCAAGTAAAAATGAGTAGAATATAAAAGAGAGGAGAATGAAGGTGAATGGTAGTGTGGGAAGGTAGAGACTGAGCAGCTTAGGTTCTTCTCCAGTAATTTCTTCTCCCCCCGCCACTTCCCCCCCATTTTCTTTTCCTACTTTTAAGGAGAATCTTACGGCAAACAAACCAACAGAAAAACAGATGACACTCATACTTCAACCTATCTTCATTTGTGGCCAGGAAAGAAATCTGAATGCCCTTTGGGTAAAACCACCGAAGTTTCAGGCATTTATTAGCCACCCTGTCTCAAATACAAAGTGTAAAACTTGCCCAATACATTTTGGTGTTAACTTCCCTGCTTTATTTCAGCCAACAAGGTGTTCTGGTGTAGCATACCTACCCTCACTTTCAGAATGGGAGTAGTTTACGGTATAACCTACATTAGGTTATACATAGGTGCATGGGTTGCATTTCCACTGAAAATAGCCAAAGACTTAGAATGATGAAGCAGCTCATTTGGTTATGATCTTCCTTGTCTTGAGACCATCAAGGTAGCCATGGGTCTGTGTGCTGGGTGGAGGTGGGGGTTGCCTGTGGTGTGAGGGATTGCATGCCTGTACAGGAATCTGGCAAGTCTCCTCTTACGAGGACTTTACAGTTTAAAATGTGCTTGGGATAGGAAAAGGTAAACATGACATTTCAGTGTCCTCATTATCAAAATAAGGAAAACAAATCAATTGCATTAACTGTATGTGCAGCATCACAGTTATTCCACAGTATTTTGTCAGAAATTAAAAGGTTACCACTAGAGTACTATATCCCTATCTCAAACCTGGCACCACTTATTACTGCAGTGGTATTTCAATATTAAGTGATCTTAGAGATATTTCATCTTTCATTTTGAATCCTGAATTTGAATCAGCATTAGGATGTCAGAACTGTGAGATAAGGTATAACAAACTAAGTAGACAGCTGAAGGGCTCCTGGTGAAGGTGTTGCTGAGAAGGATATCTTGGGCTGTTCGCAGTAACCTTGTTTACAGGGACATTTCAATTGCAACATGCATTTTAGTGAGAGGCTGACTGGACTAATGCCTACGTGTCTGAAACCCATCACGAGTGTCTTTAGCACTCCAAACCTTCTCCCTGTCTTCCTTGGATACTCACAAAAACTTTTCTGGATGGTTAGGATAATTTTCTGATAGGAAAGTTAAGATGTTTTCCTAAGAGGAACACTGCACTTTGAAGCCCTGCACATTACCAACGAAGCATTCATGAGGTTTGATATTTTATTTTATTTTATTTTATTTTATTTTATTTTATTTTATTTTATTTTACTTTATTTTGTTTGTTGGGTTCTCTGATGTGTCAGGATCAGGTAGTTACACCGGTCTTTTTAACTTCACATATATGTCTTTGACTTACTGTACTTAAGTCCTGGCAGTTTTCGACGTATTTTGCTGCACATGAAGTCAGCTCAAGTCAGAATGTGAGAAGATGCATATTGTAACAAGGAACAGTTTTGTAATGATCTGCTGATATTTTTTTTTTTTTTTTTTTTTTTTTTTCCTAAAGCTGTTCCAGGAAAATCACGTGCATTTAGTGAGTGGGTGCTAAATGCCAGCAGCCACACTGATGAAGGAAAATGCTGTTGAAATACTTTGGAATAATGAATAGGATACGTAATGGTCAACCACAAGATAAAATTTTTACACAGTGTTTTTATGACTCTAAATTGACTGCATTGTAAACCAAGCTTACTACTCTATTAAGTCATCAGAGTTTTCAATTATTTAAGATTTCTAGTCAAGCTATCTAATACACTCTTCATTGTCCATATCAGAAAATTATACAGAAGCTTCTAATTCCTTTTTGTTGGTTTATGAGGGCTTTGTTGTGGATGGGGGTTTAATTTTGACATATCAGGACAAACATTACAAGGCATACACACAGAAAAATGATATGGAAATAGCCCTAGTCCTATGAAATGGGGATAGTTACAGCACTGAAATGTACCTAATACTATGTGAGATCCACTCACTAAGAAACCTTGACAGTATCTGCCTTGCAGGTACTGTGCATTTGGAAATACTACATCTCCATTTAAATGCAGATCTTCAGTTTTCTCCAGGGGGCAGTTGGCGAATCTTTCGATTGAACCACTGGTACTAGAAAAACTAACTGAAGATTTACCCATGAACAAGAGACCCTTTCAAGTCTGCCTTTTTGAAATAATGATTATAAAATTTCCCAATATTGCAATTTTATATTGATTTTGAATGCCTTTTCAAAAGTCACAGGAAAGGAATTGTGTCTTTTACTCAAGGTAGGCCGACATTTGCATGCATGTTTAGCAATCTTGAGATAAATAACTGGTACAAGTAAGTTCTTTGTTTTTAGATGGGTATTGTGTTTGCATGTGAGTTTTGTCAAATGGATGAAGCAGTCTTGCTTTGATTTTTGACCTAGATTCCTCCTGATTATTCCTATACAGCTAGTACCTGCTTATTTCCCACTGTGAAAATAGGAGAACAACTGTTGATGCTATCTGGCTGGGACTGCTTGGGCAATAGGCATGCACATCCTGTAATCTCCCCTCCTCCTCCAAGGCTTCATTAGTAATGGATAAAATAGCACTGCGGTTCAAAAGGGGTGCAAGCCAACATTTCCCTTCCTGTGAATTTTTGGTCTTTGAGGGTTAGATTCAAAACAAGACACAACTGGCTGCAATGAGTGAATTTATTTCTGTTTCCATATTCAGCACACAAATTTTGCACACTTGGAGGGACAAACAGGGTATGCTTTATTTGGAACAAGTCTCAGATGGAGATTACTTCACATTCACTTGAAACTCAGTGCCAGTAGGTGTCAGTCCTCCTTAGAGGGGCTTGCCCCATCCAGTCCAGTTTTCTATATTGTTTGGCAACTGTGTATTTTTTGGGTATAACTCAAGGTATTAAAAGCCCAGAATGAGGGCAACAGGAGCTCCCATTTTGGAGTGCATGCAGCACAAACTTCCTGGTGCAGGGTTAAAAAAGAAATCTTGACCTTTTCTATGCTGGATGCAGGTGTGCTGCAGGCATTACCAGCTACTCCAGTCTCCCCACCATGGGCAAGGGTGCTGCCCAAGGATGTTGCCTATGTCCCTATGCCAGAGACATGAAATTGTGGAGACATTGTCCATCTTATGCTCACCTGTTAATGGCATATAATCATTCAAGCTAAGTACCCTGGAGAAAAGATGTACTTCCTCTGCATGGAATTCAGGCAGATCTGCAAAGTCCAAACTTACATTGCACCACCATTAATGGCAGGGCTCCCATTCAGCTTAATTGATATTCCTGTAAACATCTGCAGGTTTCTGTTCTAGTGGATGCTACATCTGGGTGGACTTCTTAAATGAATGTTTTGCATATTGAGGTTGAAAGGAAAGTTGAGTCTGATACATTAGCTTATCAACCGTGTCATTCTCTTGACATCAATTGGATTACCACAATCATATTTGACAAGGAGATTAGGTGCAAGATCTTCACACACACATGCTTTTGTTAGTATGTTGATCAGTGGAGATGTTACTTCTCTGAAAACCTCATTCTAAGTCTAGTCTAGGCAAGCACAGACCTGTGCATGCATGTACAAGTTGAGCAGAGCCTGTCCTTTATAATACAATTTTTTCCCCCTTTAATATCTGAGCAAGATCTCTTATTATAACTGAACCATTAGGGGAAAGAAAATGGAACTTTTCTCAAACAGCTTTTCTGTTGGGGAATCTAGTGGCAGTTGCTTTGAAGCATGTGTAATTGATTATCATACATTTATTTTAAAAAAGAGACATAACAAGGAATCTAACATGATGTTTCAGAATATATCTTCTCCCTACAATGTTCTTGAGGGAAATGTAAGGTTGCAGGCATCATTTCATGCCCTGTATGTTTTTGAACATAAATCAAAGAAATTGTTGGAGAGTTATAGATGTTCATAGCAACTGTAGCTATAATAAACACATGCAGTATATATTTTCCAAGCTATTTTGTATGGGTGAAAAGCTGAAGCTGGCATTTTGTACGAACAATTCAACTTAATCACTGAAAATTTATTTCCTAGTTAGGGTGGATTACCAGTGTAGCATGAAGTGGTACACCTTCATTTAAGTTCATCTGGTTAAAATTGGGAGAGAATTTAAATTGGACCCAGACACCTTGAATGAATTACTCCAAACGCCAAATTTATTGTGGTGCCTCCATGGTGATATTTACATCTACGTTATAACTTACCAATATAGGTTTCAAAGTACTCTGGATACTTGAGAGAACAAATAAAAGACAAGAACAATATGAAAACCCAACAGTTTTATTTGCACACATAACACAAAACACAAGCTTAGTAAATACAACAGGAAAGAGAATCCTGAATGATCAGGTAGTACAGAGCTGCTAATGGGAACAAGAGCTGGTTCAGGCATACAGATTTCTTGATGATTGTGTTAGTTTTGGTTTAAAGCCTTAAGAGATTACAAGGGAGAAGTTACTTTTACTTTTATGGAGGAATTTCAATGAGGAGAGCATAGCCACTCAGTGTGTGAGGGCGAGAAGGGTGTTACATATGTTAATATGGATTCAAATGTATTAAAATGTTTAAAGAAAAGCCAGTAGTCACAGTGAATGTGTATATGAGTGGACTGGGGATAGGACACATTCAGGATCTTTGTAGAATAGAGGCAGATCTCGATGAACAGAGTTTCAGACTTAATATTTAAGCAAAATCCTAAGTGTCTAAACAGAACAGGTAGTATGTGTTTCTTGGAGTCTGACCTTCCAGGAGCTTTCAGGTGTGGCTCTCATTACTCTCTGTACTCCTGTTGGGTTCAGAGATTGATAATTTAAAGTGATACTGCTTATGGACTATTTTGAGACTAGCTAAAAGGTTTGACTTTTAAAAGTGTCACTGTGCTTCTGCTGGATTTCTGTTTTATTGTGGTTACTTTCCTCCATTATTATAAGAGCCAGGAATTTATTTTTAAAAGAGAAAGCTGGTCTTTTATTACTCAACTCCTGGAAACAGGGGTTTAAAATATGCAACAAATACCCTGAGACTGATGCTAAAGCTGAGACTTTGCTTTCTTTTACTTGTTCGTAGTATTAGCACTAAATGACTTCCTCTTGACGATGTTTTTGAATCTTAAGACCTGCATGAATTAAACAAGAAGCTTTCTAAATTGTTACAACTGGTGGATGTCAGGAAGGCAGAGCATGGCCCATCTTGGCCAGCTACTACTATTTTAGACTTCAGAAGAGCAGGTAACGGGATAATTTTCTAGGAGCCACCCTTTCCACTAGGCACAGGTGGAGGAGGGATGGAGACATATAGCTTCTGATATAAAGTAAGATCAAGATTGGCTTGACCTTCTTCATTTCTCCCCCAGTTCTTTATCCTCTCCAAGCATTTTTTTGCAGTTTCCTCTTAGTAGCCAGGTTACTTTACCCTGTCTTCTAAAGGCTGGAAAATGGACTTTGAATTGTTAGTATGCTCCCTGCCAGTTACAATTGTGTGAAACCAAAATTCAATTAGGAAAACAGAAAGGAGGTAAAAGGGAATATGTGTCACATGTTAAGGTGGACTGGGAAGACTGGGAGGTGAAAGATTTGGCAGTTCACATCTATCCCATGATCAAGATCTGTGTATACTTTCACAAAAGAAGGGAGGTGAAGGAGATATGTCCCTGGATTCATACTGTTCCTGTGATGGATGGACATGATTATAGGGGAGAGGTAAGGAGAAGAGGAGTCTACCTCCAGCTTTGACAAGTGCTAGTTTGACTTTGTGAAGTAGGGCTGTTGAATACAATCAGATTACTGCTCATGTGCTACATTCTGAAGTATGCCTTTCTACACAGATGCTAGGGTATTTAGAGGCTCCCGAGGAGGAAGCTTCATTCACTGAAATTCCTGCTTCCACAGGGATTTGTTTTTTACTTGTCTTAAATTAATGTCTTGAGTTCTACCAGACAAAAAGAGCTTTCTTTATTTTGCACTGAATTCTGAACAGGAAAAAACCCAATCACCTGCCATGTTTCAGTCAAAGAAGACCAGGTGGGCAAGGGTTCAGAGGGAGGTATGTGGAGTCTGAGCAGCAGGCTGGGCACTGGAGCACAGAGAGCAGGCAGTCCAAGGTCACAGGACTTTCTGTGGCACAGCTGGGAGCTGGATGCACAACCTCAGGTGTTAGTCCTTTACCCTTCTCCGACATGCAATCACAGTCTTGCATCTTGGGCAACGGAGGCACAGAAACTGCTTTTGCAACGCACATGAAATTTGACGGAGTCAGTTCAGGCCTGGAAAGGTGAGGTGAAGTGTTGGAGGTGACGCAGCCAGTCAGTGACTCCAGTGTCATAGCTGGGATTTCAATTCCCTCCCTTGTACTGTCTCTCTAGGGATGAGAGCAGTATTAATCCTGCTGGTGCCACCACATGCTTTAATTTCTCTGTGTGATGTTGTCCAGGGGTGGCCACGATCCTTCTCCCAGAGGAGAAAGGCAAATTTGGTCAAATATGGTTGGAAGTGCATGTTGAATCAGTATGGTTACCCTGCTGTACACAGTGCCTACCTTTTATAAAAATTATTTTTAATGTTTTACTAATCAGATTTTGCTGCTTCTTACTGCTTTTAATTGAAAGGAGATGAGGACTTGAACTATGAATATCTTTGAACCACACACCCTTATGTTTGTGCTCATGAGGGGGAGTGTGCGTGCGTGTGCAACGTGCGTACGCTCACTCAGATGTTGTGTATGCACCGGACCTCAATTATTTTGCTGTTTGAATCATAGAGCATACTGTCTTGATGTACTGTCAGTTTTGGTTTCTGCCCTTTGAAATAAAGTTCAAAATATTAAAGAAATAACACGCAATATACTAGTAGCTAGAATAGTCATAGTGCCTGAGGGGAGAAGAGGGTGGTGAATAATCTATCCTGCAAATGCCTGAGAAAAAACCTTTAACTCCTCCTGACCAAACTCTGCAGTGGTGCACTTCTGTAAGGGACTCTTCCAGATTTTGTTTCTGAAATTTGCTGGTTATCCTGTAGAGAGAGGTAGGTCCTGTTTGGAAAGCAGGGTGCAAGTTCTGTGGTCATGCTCTGACCATGTGCCAGAGAAATGTATGGCCCATACATTTACAGTTACTCGTTGGAGAATCACCCTGGGCTAAATAGTGAAACAACTAAATCCAAATTAATTATTGATAATTCTTAAACATCAAATGTGAGATTGTGTTCAGAGTATTGCTTCCCTGTTTAAGAGTTGAAATAGCACTAGCAGAAGGATTATTTTTAAATGTTGCTTTTCTGGTCTTATTAGTTTACTTGGACAGCAGTAAGAACTGCAGAAGCTGATGCAGGTTCTGCCCATCCCTGTCTGGTTTGGGAGGGCTGAGGCAGGATCTAAGGGAGCACTAACAGATACTTGGAGTCACACCGGGACTTTTGTCAGAATACCAAACTTTGACAAATTTGGGATGTTGTGCTCCATGGTTTTAGTCCAACAATGCCCATGATAAAAAGCTCTAGATAAGATACTAAATGACAGAACCAGCCCTCCCCCTGCCCTCACTTCCAAAATCTTGATTTGTATCAGAAAAAAACAACAACCAACCAACTAAAAACCACACTGAGAAACGTGCGACTGATGCAAGGCAGGCTTGGGATGAATTTAGGATACATGGGATGCCTATTGCACTTAATTTAGCAATTCTAAGGCAGAAAATGCTGTCAAGTGCACCTAGCAGCTTCTCATCTGCAAATGCCACCATCAAGACAAAGCAAAATATATTGTGGCAAATTCTGCAGTCCACAGTCGTGACACAGTCAAAACCTCCTATTACAGTGAGAGAGACTTCTGCTTGTGTCACAGCTGCCTAGGATGCAGGATTTCAGAGGTATTAATAAAAATAATACAGTAAAATACACTGTTTCAAAAGTCCTGCAGGACATGCTGCAAAACCTCGGTGATTCAAACTGGGTGAAGTTGTCAAAGGTTACTTTGCTCTCCAGAGCCTGGCAGTAGCTCCACTGAAATGTGATGCCATTGGTTTTCAGCAAAGGTTTCTTTCTGCAGGGCTGCAAACAGAGATCAGCTGCTACTGTGTATACACAACTAGGGAGCAAATCAAGCAGCACATTTAAGCAGCCTTTTTAACCCTGAGACTTTCCAAGATTTCTTCTTCATGCAGGAAGTTTCCTTTATATTGTCAGCTGTAGCACTTTGCTCATGTAATGAGATCAGAGCTAGGATCACTGCTGCACAGTAGAAAGACTTCCTTAAGACATTTGTCCTTGAAACTGCACCAAACTCTTGGAAGAGCCCAGAACCTGTAAGTATGTCTGATATAGGCAACAATAGCACGGTGCAAAGCTGCGATCAACCATTATACAATATCTGATTAGCAGGGCAGGAGGGATTTTTATTTTTTTGGATGTTCTGTTACATTAATTTTCAGTTTGTTCTAAGGAAACAAATCAATTCGGGCTTCTGATACAGTGACTTTGCAGTGGATGAGCTAGTAATAATATGTTTGATTAACTATTTGTTGCTCTCACGTAGCTTATGGGACAATTATTGCAGACATCAAACCATAGAGAACTTTTCTTACGTTTTTAGGCATTTTAAAGGATTTGGGGGGGGGGGGGGGGTGTCCATCTTGCAAATAAGTTTTTGCTTTGCTTTTTGCTTTTGGTAACCCCACCCTACGCCAAACTATAAATAACAGGACAAATGGAATTAGTGCGTATTGTTTTTAGGTAGCAATAAAATATATTTGTGTGCAGGCTTAATTTAGTCATTAACAATGCTGCACTGTGTGGGGTATTTTTTGTCTTAATTGAATTCTACTCCAGGCTGTCTGTTTTGTGTTTTACTATCTTGTCTGTGTCTGTTTAAGTTACTTTGCTGGGTCTGCAGTCTGGTTAAACCTGTATTTAAGTACTATTTATATTCTAAGCACATTTCTGGTAAAATAAGTGTTTGAGATGATTTTTTTTTTTTAAAGAGTATAATTTTATTAGCAGTGAGCATCAGAGAAGGCACAGCATGGATGAACGTCAGACATAGACCACATAACCTAAGTCTTCCGTGCACCAAGTCTGATCCAAACATGCCCAGTTTTGCAACTGCAACAAATATAAGCTTTGAGCTCCCTTTCCATAAATTTTTCATACACAACAATACTTCTGTTTATCATATTAAT
The DNA here is from genome assembly GCA_033816785.1 of Picus viridis. Classification (NCBI taxonomy): domain Eukaryota; kingdom Metazoa; phylum Chordata; class Aves; order Piciformes; family Picidae; genus Picus; species Picus viridis. The sequence continues at coordinate 7,066,850 of CM066577.1, forward strand.
TTTTCCCAGGTTAGCCTGATTGATAGCTGGATTGTGGCTTCTTAAGAGCTTTCTCCATGAAACCCCACCAAAGAGCTGCATTCCATTTAACCAGTGAATGTAAAAACTGGTAACCATGGATTCAGCCACCACTAACTGTCGAGAGCAATGACTTGTTGTAAACAATACAAATGAGCCAGGATAGCAGAAGCAACCAGACATGAAATGATTTTAATAGAAATTACGGTAAAGGTCATGTGATACTGTATCGGCTTGTATTCAGCGTTAAAGGGAAAGTATTTCAGTTTTTCAGATTTGATTTAAAGTGCACATCTCCACTGGTTTCATGTTTGTGTAAGACCCCCAGAGGGGAAAATGAAGCGGTTCTTTGGAAATGCCTTTGCTTAATTGCATGTTGTGACTTAGGCCCTGATCCTGAAAATATAGGAATAGCTCTAATTAGTGGGATTATTCATGTACTTAAAATATAGTATTTGGAAGTGTTTGTGGGATCGAGGCCCTTCTAGGTAAGTTAGTAAGAGGGGGGGGAGAATTATATTCTAAGGAAATAATAACCTGTCACTAAAGATAAATCACAGAAATGCAAGTTTTAGTACTACTGTGTGATTTGGTTGGAGATTTTTGTTTGCTTGTTTTGATAACGTGAAAACAAGTTCTATTTATCCCTTCATTTTAAATGTTATGACTTTCATTTCTCATCCACCATTCCACAAATCCTCTTCCAATTTATAGTCTCTCTTTTGGAGAACTGGTAAACCATAGTGTCAGCTATTATAATACAGCATGATGATAGGCACATGCAGATCGCATGAGCAGTTGTGTGTCCTATCTCAGGAATTTCCATCCCTACAAAATCTTTGCTGACTCCCAGCTGTCACATGGCTGTCACTCACAAATTCTAACCATAACCAAATCCTCCTCCCTGGGCATGCGCTTACCAAACCTCTCTACATATGTAGATGGAGACACAGGCACAAATGTCCCTGCTTCAGCACTTTCTTTGCAGAAATGGGTCGCTCCCCCAAGCCTGCTGCATTCCACTAATGTTTCTCCCTTAATTTGTTCCTGGGTGCTACTTCCCTGCTGTGTCTGTGCTGTGTAAGAAGGAACCTGGGATGGGAATAGTAGTCAGTGAGAAATAAAAAAAGCAGGAAAAAAAAAAAGCTTTTGGTGTTATTTAATGTAACAATTCAATTAGTGTGAATCAAAATTCACAACTTTCATGGCCCCCTAAACCTGTCAGAAAAATTTAACCCTTACTGTTCTGTAGACAACACTGGCTACATTGCAGTATGTTGACTTATTGTTTTGGGTATTTACTTGTCTTAATACTTTTATTATCTGGAAATCTTTGTGACAGTTTTTGTGTGTGTGTGGGAGAACTGAACTTCTCTCACTACCACAATCTTAAATTCTAAGAATTCTAAACTGGAATTTTGGTGATTTCTATATTTGTAGATTATTGCTATATTTTATAGATGTCACGTACATCTGTGTGATTTTGTTAGTAATTATGATTGATATATTGTTCATCCAGATGTATTTCAAACAATTTCTCATCAGTCTGTTACAGCTGACCAGTCTCTCAAGTACAGGTTGCAGCTAAAACATCTAGGTAGATACAGGACAAATTCCGCTTTCCCTGTTCTTCTGAGCTGCCTTGCCAGATGGAGGGGGTGAGTTGGGAAGGTAAGATTTATGTTTTAGATAGTTTAACAGCAAGAAGGACTGACTTCTGCTAAGAATAAATACTTTGTAGAAGTAAAAGGGAACCACTTAAACAGGAATATTTGGAAAAGGAAAAAAAGGAGCCAAATTGCAAAAATATTTTCTGTTGCTTGTCTGTGTCAGTATTAAGAATGTATTGGGATACTTCTGCAAATCAGACCTGTAAATATATTAACTGTTTACTAAAAAGGAGGAGGTAGCCAGACAGAAGAGATACCACCTCGACGTTGTGTACATATCCTGGAATAAATCCAGAACTGCAAATAAAATGCAGGTGAAACCACAATGAGACTCAAGATGAACATCCAAGTGAATTGGGGAACCCACACTGACCTCCTTACCATGAGCTCTTTACAAAGCATTACTAACTCCTACACCCCTTGAAAACCAGGTGGGGGACATTTGGAGAGTTGTGCCTGGGCAAAGAAACACAGTTTTAATCTGGACAGAGCCTGCAGTGTTAAAGAAGGAAGGAGTGTGCTGTGGTCTCATGGACTTCACTGGCATAGGGCAATAGTCAGTTTTCTTTTCCTCAAAGTATGATCTGTGACATACACATTTACCTACTCTTGCATATTTTGCATCAAATACTGATTTTATGACACCAAACATACAGGAATTAGTGGATGAGCTGTCAGAACTCTCTGCAGACAAGATGAACTGGGAGGCAAGCACTTTTGTTTCCCTCCTAGTTTATAAAGTTCAGGTGCTGGCTGATGGGCAGGTGCAGGTGACTTAGGTAATAATTCCCATTTGAAGGGGAGCTCTGTGAGGGTGGAAATCTCTGTGTTTTACTCATAGAGAAATTTCAGTCAGGCAAACAAAGCAGTGTATATTTGGGGTCCAGCAAAAGTATTTGCCATTAAGACAATTAGTACAAATTAATGATATCTCCCTTGGAAACACAATAGTATAGGATAATAACAAAAAGCTGTATTTAGTTGTTGTGTTTCTAACCTACTAGTTTTATGCAAAGACCTTTTTTGTCTATTACATATGTTTTGTATATGAAAATGCTGTATCAGCAGTCCTGTCAACTAAATTCAACTGATGTAAGCACAGGCACCTTTAAAAAAACCAAACAAAAATAAAACCATAGCAATCTTGATATGGAGGTACCAGGGATTATAGGGTAAACTGATACCCATATCTACTCACACTTTGCTTCATGGGTGAGACAGTCAACAGCACTGCAGGTAAGTGAAAAAATAAATTGGTGGCTTTTGTCAGGTGGACTCTTGGGTGTCAGAAACTGGTCTGAACCTACTTAATTTCATGGAGCATGGCAAACCAGTGGGTCACTGAATCACAGGATATTGTTCTTTGAATTATTAACTCTATGTAAGCATTACAGTGTTTTACAAATTTCTGCTCCTTTCTAGTTTTACCTCTTAGATGATGTGGGTCAGTGAAGGGTTTTTTTGAGTACTTCTACAGTAATTTTGTCTTTTGAATATTTCAAAATGTATTTCTTCCCATGGGCTATTGAGGACCTGTGATTTATGGGTTATAATGTTCTCCAGGTCAGCAAAACTGTCATGTGGTCTGCAGACAGGACTGTGATCTGTATCAGATGGATTAACTTTCCATTAACTTTCTCTGACTGGAATGTGTCTTTGATTATTCTGCGTTATTCCTTTGTACAAAATAAGGTCGTTCTCTGTGTATTTTAGTTTTAACAGAACCAGACTGTTACTGACCATCAGCTTTTGCATGCATAGACTCTCTCCTTCCTGGCAAGGCTTTAGGCCCAGATCCACAAAAGGATTAGATGCCTTATGTGGGACTTAAGTGGGATTTAGGCATTGAAAGCCCAAACTGAGATCCTCAATATCCCCACTGAACTGCCACCTAACCTTAGAAGTTATCTAACCTGTGTGAGTGCCTACATTTTCGATATCCAGCTTTCCCAGGTGGCCAGCCACTTTGGATGTTCTCAAGGACTTCCATCCTGACAAGGCTGAGCCTCTCTGCTTCCATCTGACCCCCCCATGTCTCAACAGAAAGCATGAGCTCCTCTTGGAAAATGGTGGATTTCTATGTTTGATGTATCTTGATTTCTCCAGCTGTGTCCTTGAAGGAAAAGACCCTCTGATAGGTTTCTTTCAGAAGCAGCCTGGGAACCTAGAAAAAAGATATCAAAATGTAGAAACTGGAGTTTCACTGCCAAAACATCTAGGTCCTAGAGAAGTGGGACTTCAGATGTATATAGCCTTTATCATCTCTTACTGGCAGTCTCAAACTGTTCTCTGCTTTGGTGATGGCCATTTATGAATTTGCTGGCACTGCACAAAACATGTGGATAACTAACAGGGCTGAGGGCTCCATCACAAGAGCAGAGCATCTGAACGTTGGGTGCTGGGATACAAAGTTATTATTGCTCCTAGGCTTTTTCCTGGGGAATCTAGACTCTGGTGTTTTGTGATAACAGTTTTGTGGGGAAGAACCCTTTTCTGTAAGAAGTCACTCAGGGTTTCACCTGTGATCCTCTGGTATATAGCTGTTGTTCTATTTTTTGAAAGCCAGGCTTACCGAGGTGTTCATGTGCACAACGAGAAATAATAATGTCTTTTTTAGGGCTTCAGTTTAAAGACTTTCTAGAGCTGTGGCTGGATTGATAGCTGTCTCACTCTGCAGAGACCAAAGCAAATAATGTCTTGTTAGTAGCTGAGTAAGTGGTCTGTGCCATCACTTATTTCTCAGCTCTACTCGTGACATTTTGTGTGTTCTCAGCCATGTCTGTTGTTTGTTTAAATCCTGCTCAGTTCCTTGATTTATCAGTTTTCTGTAGACTTTTGTTCGAGTAGTCCCAAATGCTATCCTATTTCAAATAGATGCATCCTTATCAGCAAATAGTCTTTCATCAATAACTTTAACTCTTTCACATAACTCTGCATATATTCACTTTGATCTTTTATTTTTTTAAAACAAGTATTTTGGAGATCTGTTAGAATTTTCCTGAATCGTTCCAGCTTTTTTGTGCATAAGTTGTCCAGGCATGTGTCTGTATCTTTTCTCCACGTTCTTTGGGCATCTTGTTTGTTTGTGTGTTTTTCTTTTTTGGTTGTTTTGCTTCTTTCCCCGAGAGATCTTTTTCTCAGGAAACTCCTGTTTTTCTGATTTGTCAAAGATGGTTAAACTGTGCAACCTTAATGTTACTTATTGCTTCCTTTGATTTATATACATATGAAATCCTGAAAACAGCAATACAGAGCATAAAGCATGCTCATACAGAGGTATAGGCTAGAAACTATGTAGACACACAGAGAAAAGAGTCAGATACTTTTATACAGTGAACAAATTTAATGTATAATAATAAATGCTATGTGTGTTTCTTACAAAGCAGAACTGTCTATGATAATGACACTTTAGTAGCTAAAAATATTATTTGTGTATTTTTAAAACTGGTAGGAGATCTGTTATTTTAATTGAGACTGTGTTAGACACTAACCTGTAACTTTCAATCCAATAACTTTGTGTTTTCAGAATAGCTTGCTTAAATTATTATACATTTATTTTGGTATTTTAATACCTACAAACATTGGCTCCTAAGCACACCTTTCCTAATTTCATTTGATTTTTTTCAGTTGTGTGTCACTTAATCTCACTGTGGCATTTCAGGGACACTTCTGTAAAATTTGTTAGGAGCAGTTTGGGAGAGTTCCTGTCTTGCTGTTTTATCCCTTACTGCAGAAGATCAAATTTTGGACTTCCATGGAGACACTAACATTTTATACAGAGTGACAAAACTGAGCACAAATTAGGTATATCCATGTATGTTAGGTCCTAATATAATACCATATATTAGGTTGTGGTGGGCTTGAAAATATCCCCAAAATAAAATTGCCAGACCAGCTCAGTTGGAAAGCAAATGAAGCTGTAATTATAAGCAGACTAAAATCTAGACATATGGAATGCAATGAATATGTATAAAATATGCAATATTTACATATTATGCAAGAACCCCCCTGGACAAAACCAGGGGTTATCAACAGCTTTTCCCCCCTCAACCTCTTTCCCCCCTGTACAAGGGACAAGAGAAAAGAGAAGAGAAAAGCAGAGAATAGCTTGTTAGTACTTAGCCACAACAAGGATGCAGCCAAGGTCAGCAACAGCCAAGCAAAAGCACCAGCTAGTATCTGCTAGAGCAAAGAAGCCAAAAGAGAAAGAAATAGTTTTTGCAACCAACTTTATGTTAGTTACCAAACCAACAGGATTATTTACACCTTATCATTATTCTTCTTTTGCATCCAATAACTTACTTATTTACATTCTACCACTTTTACTCAAGATCTGTGGAAAATTTCCTAGGCATCAGCCTGAAACTGCCACGTAGGTATATAAAAAAGCCCCATTGCTGACTGATTGCAGGAAGGAGCTGGTATTGTGAGTGATAAATCATCAGATGCAATGAATGTACAGCTCTTGTATGGAACCCATTTCAGGTATAGGAAGTTCAGCAAATAATTGTGCCTTAGTGGTTGCCAGATCATTTGTGTGCTTACTAAATCCTGTATACAGTGCTTCCATTTGCTGAGTTACTCATTGAGCTTTTAATAGTCAACTTAATTTTAGTGAAGGTTCAGTTTAGTAACTCTTGCAATTAGTGGAAAATCTGGCCAGCATTCATCTGGTAAACCATATTACATATGATATGCACATGCCCGCTACATGCAGAGGTAAAAGATAACAGATCAATTCTGATGGATCCCATCATGACTGGCTTTTCAGGATAAATTACAGAACCTTTTAATTACTGGGGGCAACCTTGCAGAAAATTGAATCTTGAGTTTGCACATAGGAGGAAGTTTGGTCTCCCTTGCTCACCATCGTTTCCCAGTACTGACAGCGGCTCTGTGAGCTGGGGTCCCTGGCTACCTGTCAGGCTGCAGGCTTCACGTCAGCACTGCTGACATGCTGCTGCTGAGATGGGCTTAGAGCCATTGTAAAAACAATTGGTCTTATTTTGGGGGCAAGATTCTGAGCCTCATCCTGCTTATTTGCTTTGTTTCTCTGAAAGCAGCTGGGGTACAGGAGGTAAGTCTGCTGCTTGACTCTTTTAAGGCATTTTTATGGGTTGTTTTATGGATATGGGTAAAGGACTACAGGTGAGATGTTTTTTTGCCCTCATATAAAATGGAGATACAAATTTAGTGAGCCAGATAGTGTCCTGCAAAATGAAATACAGGGACAATAACTAAGGATTAACTTAGAAAGAAAGGCAAAGGTGCAACAACCAAATGCTGCAGGAGTGTTGTTTGGGTTTTTTCTCCTTTTTGCTGAGGTTAATATGTACGTGTCTGGCTAATGTTGCTGGAAAATGAAGGGCCACATGTTCCCACAGGATGGACACTGCAAGCACAGTTAGAGCAGTGTCTTGCCCTGTGAACAGTGCTATTGCCTGAACTAGAATTTCTCAAATCCATGAATACCCAAAATTCAGGGGTCTCTGGCAAAATAAGCAAAAATTGTGTAATAGAGGAGGCACAAGGGAGTATGCTCTCCTTGTCATCATTGTATCCCTTGCTCAGAAGTAAATGTCACTTACTTCTGTATGGAGGGAAATTCATGAGTGCGTGTTCCAATCCGGTCTACAGGGTTACAAGGCCCTGTCTTGCAACTGTCTTGTGCGTGCACAGTCCTACCCCAGTTGTAAATACACTGATTTAAGTAAAGCCGGTAATATTTTTTTGCCACAGATACCTGATGTAGAAAAAGCTAGACTAATAGGGCCCTATCAAGTTTGGTGAAGAACAGGCAACAGAGAACTCTGATTGATAGTAGGATGTAGACATGTGAGGATCTTTGCATATGAAATCATTCTCTGGCTGTGTGGAAAATCATACAGAATAAAGTCTTGGCTTCACCAAGATCAGTGGGAATCAATCTTGATAAGTGTGGTAGATTCTGCATACTCTGCAGTGCTCTTCTTGCTGGTGACAGAAACCCCGGTACAGACTTCAGCAGATTGCTTACCGTCAGTTTGGGTTTGATCTTTACAGGAAAGGTATCACCGCTAGTAATATTGAAGACTAAAAACAATAATACTACCAAAGACAAGGGGTTTAAAGCTTTCTGTTTTATATTTTGACCCTGTTATTGTGAGTGATGCCAGCATAGAAATTGAAATGTCTCTGAGGCTTTTCACAAAGCAGAGCAAGAGTGTTCTTTTTTTCACCAGTTTTTGCACTATTTTGGATTCTATTCATAAAAAGCCTCAGATAAGTAGCAATACCTACCTTGTGGGAATATTTGTTTGTTTATGAAGTATGTAAAGTCCTTGACAGACATGGGAAATTCCAGGTGGTTATTTTTCTGTGACAGAAGTCTCTATATAGTCTTATTTTAGTCTCCTTTATTTATAACAACACTTCTGAATATAGCTTCCAAGATGTGCAGCTATCAGAAGCTATGTGATAATGAGGAGAGAGGATAGGTCATCAGTCCGCAAATACGTGTGAGGAGATGGTGAGCTTAACCTACCAGGTGACAGAAAGGTTAGTATAGCAACTGCATGAATGCATCAAAGCATGCACCTAGTTTGCTGCACTAATCTAATTATCTCTGCTATAGATATGTTTGACAAACATATCCATAGCCCAGATACTGTTACTTCTCAGTGGGATATAGCAGAAGGTTTCTGTTTGGTTGCCAGTTGACTGAATCCTTACTTCAATCCTTACTTGCATTACTGTTTTCAAGGACTTTCCAGGCCTCTTTGTTCATTTGATGGAGAGAAACTTCACTCTTTAATGGGGGAAAATATTCTAAGATGGAAATGATTCAGACTAACTAGATGGATGTAAAATTATTTTAATGCAAGTCTGATGAGGATTTAATCCTATTTTAATCAAATACTACCTTAGCCAGCCAAAAATAAGCTTTTATTGTTCCTGCTGAATCAAATGTATTCTAGTCTCAGCACTATTTCTCAGCAAGCATGTTGCATCCTCTGTGTAATACTACAGGGTGTTTTTGAGCATCCCAGTGTTGTTGACGTTCTCCACAAACAGTGTGATCTGAAATGTAAAGAGGCAGGATTACCCCAGCACTTCCCATCACACAGAAATGCCAGACAGTGCCCTGTTCTTTGACACTAAAACATGGCCTGCTGTCAGCAAGCTGTGGGCTTTAATAGGCCAAGACTGTGAAGAACTTTTCAGCTTTTTAGTCTTTCTTCTTCTGTAAAGTCTGTTATGCAGGGAGGTACAGCTTCTAAATGTGGTCATTTTTAATTCCTGTCCCTAGAGTCTTACTGACAGATTGGGAGTGTGGAGGCTGGGAGTGGGCTGAAAAGATGAGCTGAAAACACAGGATGTATACATACATTAAAGTGGAGCAAAACAAAAATAAATGAACTTAGGTGAACACAGAAGGGATCTGTTTTAAGGCCACTCTTAATGCCTGTGTTTGATGGCCTGTGTTGAAAATCCTTAGCTTAAAAAGGTGCTATTTATGTCTCCTTTGAACCAAGTTTACACAAACTCATTAGCTGGCACTTTTAACTGTAGAGAATGGAGATAAAATTTTGGTATCTTTTTGTTCTGAATACTATTTTCACTGCAAAGTTTAAATAAAAATAGATATGACATGTTCTTTTTTTATACACAGTTTGTATTAGGTACCTTCTCTGTTCAGAAGCTCACTGGCATTGATGTAGCTTAGTACAATTTGTTCAGCAAAGACTTAAAAATCTGAAATGTTGTTTCTTAGGTGTAAACCTGGAACTTACCCAGTTTCTTTTGATGTGTTATTGTGGATTTCTATTTTTGTAGCGAGTGTCAAAACTTGTTTGTTGACAGAGTAGTTTTCTGATTTGAGAATATAGGTGAACATTGGTATGTTTTATGGACTCGCTTTGCTCTCCATGCTGATTTTTACAGGTCATGCTGAAAGTAAAAGTTCCAGCTCTCCAAATTTGTTTCATGTTGGCCATTTTAATTTTGTTATGAAACCCTGTTTATGAGAATTTCTGCATGCTTGCCTCTTTTGGGGGAAAATACTGCCTTTTCCCTGTTTCTAGCAAACTCTTTATGGTTTTCTCTCTTTCCTCCATCATTATATTTGTTTAGTCTTGATGATCAGTAAACCAAATCACAGAATCACCAAGGTTGGAAGAGACCTCTAAGATCATCAAGTCCAACCTGTCACCACAGACCTCATGACTAAACCATGGCACCAAGTGCCATGTCCAAACCCTTCTTGAACACCTCCAGAGATGGTGACTCCACCACCTCCCTGGGCAGCCCATTCCAATGGCTAACGACTCTCTCAGTGAAGAATTTTCTCCTCACCTTGAGCCTAAACTTCCCCTGGTGCAGCTTGAGACTGTGTCCTCTTCTGGCACTGTTTGCCTGGGAGAGGAGACCACCCCCTCCTGGCTATAAGCTCCCTTCAGGTAGTTGTAGACAGCAATAAGGTCTCCCTGAGCCTCCTCTTTTTCTTTTATAAAGAAGAGAACAAAAGTTTTGAGAAGAGGCATTCATAATTTGATTTTTGTCTGCTGAACTACTGTGACTGAAAGGAGGATTGGATTTTATATGAAGGTTTACTTATGGGTGTAGTACTAACTGGTGCATTGTGAGCTGTTACTTTTTAAACAGTTCTTTAAACAAACAATCAGTTTGTCTAATGGAAAGAGCAAGAGACTGGGAGCCTGGAGGTGGGGTTGCATTCTAGCTCTTTCCCAGGTTGCACAATTATGTAAAATACTTTGAGATACCTGAATGAAAAGCATTATAAAAGTGTTATTTAAGCCTGCTTAGACAGACAGTAGGCTTTAGTCTGTATTATTTTCTGCATTGTGTGTTGCATGCAACCGCAAGGAGGGTCTTTTGTTCTTGCACGCTGGCTGTTCATCCTCTTTTATTCCAGTTTAATCACATGTTATTGGCTGGTAAAGCGTACAGCAGTTACTGGTGCAACAAGGAGGTGCATAAATAGTGAACTACGAACACCAAATAGTTGTGGTTTTGTTGTTTTTTTCCCGCCTCTGGAAGAGCACTGATCCTCTTGGTGTGTTACTGTGGGGAGATGACAGATACACACTGTCCCATGATTGTCCATCTATGGCGTCCTGCATTGCACTCCCTATTCTGTTCTGCTGAAAGGCCACTCTTGTCTTCTCTAAACAGCGACAGGAGACTAATGGGTAGCTTCAGAGCCCTGTCATTGATAGATCTGTATTTCTGGCTTTATTAATATATGTGCCACTTAAAAACATACCCTCTAGGGCAGGACTTCAAAACTGCCACCAACATAGAAGGATCTCTGCTGCACCATGTAATGGCTGTAGTAGGCCCCTCTTGTCTGCAGGACTATGCGCAGAAAGACCTGTGTAGTGGTTCATGCTGCCCAAATACTTGTTTTACTCTTTCCTCTGGGATGAGGACAGCAGGCTGGATTTCTCCATATTGGTGTGTAATAGCTCACTTAGTACAAGAAATGTCCAATGTAGGTGGAGAACCTTGCTCTAAAAATGTGTCTGTAACAGCAAGTGAAGATTTCTAAAACTGGATCACTAACCTGGAAAAATTGTATGTGTTGTGTTAAAGGAAGTCTCTAAGCCACAAATACATGGATGTTGGGAAGAGTAGTCTGGCAAATTGTCACTATATGCCTGCCCCAAGACCTTCACTAAGCTTCTGCTGTTTGCCACTGCCCCAAACAGGCCTATACATGTGAGTGGCCCTATGGTTTCACCTGCTGTGACCATTCTTCTACATACAGCAGAACACAAGTGACCATTAACATGTATGTGTGTGCATGTAGATAATAGCTTAGTGGACACTAACTGTGGATTATATAGCAGTGGGGACATTAACTGTAGCTCTTTGTAATACCTTTTGTGGTAGTTACTTTTTGAGTTATTTTGTTAATTTGGTGTGGGATTTTTTGGTTTTGGGGTGTGGTTTCTTTTCCCTTTTTTCTGGCAGTGTATGAAAATGCTGTCACACTTTGTACTTAAGAGTCTAGCAAATTCAATAAGCTTATTTCTCTCTTGTTGCTCTTTGGGTTTCTTCTATAGCAAGAACTTGAACTCCTGCAGTTCAAGCCCTTTTATTTGTAATCCAGTATGCATGGTCACCAGAATGAAATTTGGGTTGTTATTATTTTAATTCACTCCTTGGCTAATTCACAGCTGTAAAAATAAGGCTAGTCTGTGACTAAAAGAGATGTCCTAAAACTGTAGTTAAACATCGGAAATGGAGGCCGGACCCTCACAGTTTTAACGTCTCATAGAGAGGGGATGACACCTCCTTGGTGTGGAATGTGAATGTTGCCTTTGTGAATGACAGAATAGGATGTTATCCTGTGTCACAGGGATTTCACCTCTGCATTTTTAAGGGACAGCCCCACCTCTGAAATTAGGAGCTTCTCAAAAATATTTACTTAATTCAAAAACACAATCATCTCCAAAATATCCTTGTCTAGAGTTTCTGGAAAGTCTATAGAGTCTTTGATGCATGATAATTTTTAATTTTTTTAATTAAGCACCTGCTTTCTTGGCCTAGCTCAGTTATGCAGCAAGGTTGTTTTTACAGTACCAAGAAGTGAGCAATATATTCCATATGCCACCAAGCTTTGTAAAGAATCCTGCTGATGACAATTTCACAGCTGTTGAAAAATAGGCCATGCTTTCCCTATAAAGTGACAGTAAGGAAAAGAATATCAATTCCATTGGGATTGGCCATACGTTCTCCCCAACTTCTCTCTGTAAGGAAAATGCTAGCACTTCCAAACTATGTTAACAACAGATGCTGGCAAAAACCAATTTCTATGGCAAAGCCATTTGGTCAGGAAGTATCTAAAAGTGTTTTGGAATTGTGAAAATGAATTCTTGGCTGCAGGGCTACCAGCAGCCTACTAGGAATGAGACATAAAGCAACAACTTAACAAACCCAAGAGGCTGTTTAGCCCTGAAAGAAATTACTTTGGTTGAACAGTTCAGAAGTTAAAACCTTAACGTATGTAGGGTCTGGACAAAAGTGTCCTTTGTATTATGGGTGTTACAAAAATTAGGTTCTTAATTTCTGGACACCAATTGCTTGACCAACTACCAAGAAAGCAGACTTCAAAATATGCAGAATGACCTCCAGCTGAGACAAGCTTAATATAGCTCCTAGTGGCCTAGCCAGGTGGAACCTTCCCTTTTGGCTCAGCCAATTTGCTGCCCACAGACCATGAAAGTCCCAGGGCTCTGGTAACATACAGGAACACAAAATTAATGCGGAAGCAGCACAGGCCATGCTACTCATGGGTTATACCTAGCAAGTTGTGTGTGTCTGGGAGCTGCTGGACACAGCAGGTTCCTTTGGTGATTCCTGTAGCTGACCAAATGTGCCTCTTTGGAGAGCACTTGGAGAAACAGAACATGTTTCTTTTTAGAAGTGCACTATAGATGTCTATCTGTGCCATAACTCTGAAATAAACAGCGACATGTTTTTCCCTCCAGCATTTTTGTTGCAAGTCTTAGTTGCTCATATAGCACCGTACATTGAAAATGGTTTGAGAGAACTTCTCCTAGATGTGGGACATAAAAGAGGGTTGCCAAGCCATCTTGTTTTATCTATTCTGTAACAAATATATACCAAATTATATGGTAATGCCATGTTACCAGAAATAGAGCAGATGGAAGTATCTTTCCACATTGACTCATGTTACTCTGATGAAAGGAGTTTGTTTATCTCCTTCTGTCAAGCCTGCTAGCCTCTGGCAAAGGGTACAACCCTCAGAGAGGAGAACTTCACCAATAATGTTAAGAGACCATCTGATTTAAATATATTATCATTGGCCTATAGTCTGCATCTGTAACTGTTTGGAGTAGCCAGGCCTATTTGTTCTGTTTGTGTAAGGTAACTTAAACCAAGCAGTCCTATTCTGGGTTCAGGAGACCCTGGGCAACAAACCCTTGCAGAAATAAACATTCAGCTTTTACAAAGAAACCTTGAAGGCCCAAATACTGGGCCTTTTAGAGACTAGTCCTAATAAAGCAAGTGCCAGGTCTCCGATCAGTAGTTTTCTGTACAAAAGTAACACACAAACACACACACTCCATCACTAGTTGTAAGTGCTCTGTTAGCTACCAAAAATGTGGTTTGCAAGCTGCCAGTGAAATCTTGACAAATACCTCCAGATGTGCTGTGAGCAACAGAAAAGCAGATACCCTCCATGTTTCTGTTTATTGTGAGTGATGTTTGAGCTGATGAGAGCACAGTTCTTGGGTTGAAAACACGTGAAACCAAAGTCAAAAGGGAGTCAGTATAATCATTAACTGACTCACCTTCTGGATGTGACAAGTAATGAACCAGTCTGAACTTGCCTGGAGCTTTCTTTGGGACAATACCCACAGGGGAAACCCTCTTACGCTCAAGTGAAGCGTTATCAAATGGGCCCTCTATTTTCCCCAAATGCCAGCTCTTTTCTGTCTTGTCTCTAACCACCTGAGGACATATAACTGCTGATCTCAGCATCCCAGCCAACATTTGCATCTTGGGACGCGAGTACATGGTAGTAAAATCCCAAGCACAGCCTTTTTTACAAAAATTGCATGTGCTTTTTGCTAGTTTCTTTTTTCTTACTAGCTTGCTCCCACAACCATGGGAATGTTTTATCTGTCCATGCTGTGATTTTTGTGTTTGCAAACCTCTTTAACCAGCATTTGGCTCTTTCCACTTTCTTACTTTGATTTGGATGACTGCCTGAAGCACCTGCTAATAGCTTGAAGCATTCAAGCCGAAATTTTCAGTTTGCGTCCCACACCGCACTCAGACTGTTTGTTACCTGCCTTCTGGAGCACCTGCTACATGGTTTGGGCTTGAAAGCCCATTCTCTATCTGCTGACAGCAGCCCTCCTCACAACGGTAGTTCCCTTCAGCTTTGTCCTGCTCTCTTTCCTGCTTACCATAGCCTGTTACTTCAGCTTTGCTTTGGCCTTCAAGGTAACATTGATGTTGTCCTGTTTGTTCTAATGCTTGAGTGAAGAACGGGGTTTCCCTCAGTACATGAGAACAAAGGTGACACAAAGGTAAATCAGTCATTGTGGTCACCCTTATAATCTTCCCCATAGCATTAATGATCAGACTTTAAAATTAAGGGCTTTAAAGGGAAATTGTGACCTGGGACAGCTTACTGAAATCAGCTTGCAAGTCAAGGTCAGTGGTGATTTGGTGTCCAGAAAATGTAGGAAACTGCATTTCCACTTTAAAGAGAAGGACCAAGAAAAGTTGAAGAGACCTCTCCTTAAATATCCCTCCCTTTCTCCTGCTCTTCATGCTTTTTCAGGACCTTTGTAGACTTCTTTATGTGGTTGCTTCCGATACCTAAAAGAAGGTTGATAGGCAAGGTTTTTAGAAGTAGCTCTATAGGCTGCATGTTTTACACTGCCCTGGCAAGGGGCAACTCTAATGGACTTTTTTCAAGGTAGCAACTTCCATCAGAGAATATTCTTTCCATTCTGCCTTGAGAAGCGTTAACTTTTCCCAGAGTCATGGTCTGTGCTGAGGGTGTAATTTACATGGACCTTCCCATTCCTAAAAGGTGTTTGTTTTATCTGTTAGAAGAATGCACTTAACAGCTACAGAATTTTACATATTGGCTTTCTGCCTGGACATTTACACTTCTGTTACCTGCTGGTCCCTTTACCGGCAGGATCATCCTCTTCCCTGTGAGCTATATTCCTTGATGCTGCCACACTGTACTCTCCACCCACTTTCCACATTAGTGCAACATGGGGTTTCCCCTAGGAATGGAAGCATCTCCCTGCATGCCTGGGCTGGAAACTGGGGCTTGTCTGCACCAGTGACATCTGCTCTTGCAGAACTGGGCAGGGCAAGGGTTGATTATTTTTCTTCCATGCTTTCCTTTGGTTGCCTCAAAATAAACCTAATTAATTTTGTGTAGAGTTTAGTTTGCTCCCATGATGGGATAGCTCTTTGTGTAGATCTCTTGCATGCTATATTTAGGTATGGTTTTTTGGAACACCATGTGACCCGAATCAGATAACTTCTGAACTACTAATCATGTCTTTGACACTGAGTCCCTCCAAAGCATTGGGGCATTTTATGCTTGTTTTCTTACATGCAAAATGAAAACAGATATACCCATCTGCCTTGTGAAAGCTGCTTCCAGGATTAACAAATATTTAAGACTTTGGTTTACACTAAATTTGATTTTATTATTTCTACTGTAGTCATAGCTTTATTGTTTCTTAGATGTTTAACATCAGAAAAGGATTCTTTACCATCTTATTTTTTCTTAATGAAAGACCCTGCTTCACCATTTCAAAAGAAGGAAACAAGTTTCTTCTGTGTTTGTAGATAAAAATATGGCATAAAGGGAAAAAAAAATCCCCAAATAACCTTGCTTGCTTACTGTCCCACAAAACTTTCTTCCTTTATTTACTAGCTGGTCAAGCCATGTAGACAAAAAGCCCAAAACACTTACCTGAACTATTTCCTCTTGTGTTGGCTATGTCCCTTTTCTTAACAGGGAAGTTAGCTATCTGCTTGTTTTTTTTCTCCCCTGATTCTTCAAGTTATGCAGCATGACTTGTATCCTGTCATCATCCACTGCTTGAGGCTACTGAAACCCTGGAGAAAGCCAAGCTCCCTTTGGCTTCACATCCAGCATGGCTGGGTTTGGAGCCTGCCATCCATTTCAAGGCATCATGTCTTCGTTGCACATGTC
Source organism: Picus viridis (assembly GCA_033816785.1). Lineage (NCBI taxonomy): Eukaryota > Metazoa > Chordata > Aves > Piciformes > Picidae > Picus > Picus viridis. Next base: position 7,083,266 of record CM066577.1, read on the forward strand.
CATAATTTGTTTTCCGTGTCTTTGCTGCTTCTGCAGGGAGTTGTGGCACTGGCATATCTATTGGCTTTACCTTTTTTTTTTGATAGGCATCTGAATCAAAAGGGCCTTTTTGGCCTTCAGTAGTTGGAAAGAAGCTTGATTTGATTTGACCAGGTGGTTAGATAAAGAATAGGAGAAACTATGACAATAATTCTCATGCTTTAGGAATTAAAGGATAGAAAGGAAGAGAATCCTTTCTTAACTGCAAGGCAAATTTATTAAGTCTAGTTATAAATAATGGCTCTTCTTTTTATTTTTTAATATTCCTTCAGAATTAAATCCTTTGCCCAAATCCTGTTCTTTCCCTTCTACAATAGCAGTAAAAAGCAAAATAATGCATATAACAAAAATCAGCTTTGAGGAAAAGGCAGATATTTCATTATCTGCCAAAGACTGCAGTGTGTATCTGTCAGAGAGAAAAACACATTCTTATATTTGAATCTCTGAAATGTAGCTGCACCAGACTATTTGGGGAAAATTTGTTTGAAGATGTATTACGTTCCACGATCAAATGGAAAAAATGGCACCTGTCATCATATTTAGAAAACAGCTGGGTAACATGGCCAAGTGCCACAGTCTCTTTTCACATGGCCTTTATGCTGAAACCATCCAAGCTCCATTCTCAGCAACTGGAGAAACCCTGTGCCTTTAAATGGTTACAGAAACATCTACTTAGGGGCCAGCTCTTATTGCAGCAAAGCCTGCATCTGATGCTTCTAATTAGCAGTTAATGGATTATACTTTACTTTTATAACCAACCCAGCAGGCACTCTTCTATAGTATTTTTCAGCTATTTTTGGTAGAAGATATATTCAATTGCACTGCTCTTCGTGCTTTCGTTTTGAGCTTGCAGAAAATATTAGAAATAAATCTCTGAGATTATTTTAGCACTCAAATGCATAATTTAAGTCTGATTAAGCATTTCCTAAATGTGTTTTCTTTTATCTAACATCTTAGAAAAACTGTAATGGGTTAGTTGCTCTATCTGATTTAGACTTGGATGCAAAATCTCCTAAATATATACATATTGTTAAAATATTTATGTACTCAGTGAAAAGCCTGTGTTGGGGTTTTTGGTGTGGGTGTGTGTTGGGGTTTTTGGTGTTTTTTGTTGTTTTTGTTTTAACTTTCAAACACAGCTATAATATGTATTAATTTAGGAAAAAATGTTCCAGTAGGCCACAGTACAGGTACATGCAAAAGCTTAGGTGCTTCAGAAATTAGATGGGCCTGTGGAAACTGATGATTTTTATGCTTATTTTGAGTAAGAATAGCAATAAGATTAGTAGCATTAAAAATTTGCAGTGCTATGTGTATGTGCACACACATATGTATATATGTAGCATATATACACATACAGCATGTGTCAGAGTATGTACAGAAACCTGTGCCTGTGCACATATATCTGTGTTTAATAAAGAAAAGCATTTACAAATATTTTAATTGGAGGATTATATTTCCCCTTCAGGGAGTTAATTTTGGTGCCAGTTTCTAGTAGGAAACCTAACTCACTGAGACTGCTTTTGAACCTTCTTTGATGAACCAGGCCACGCTTCCAGTAGGGCAAGGTCTAACACTGGTTTGACTGGAACAGGAGGGGGAGCTCTCACTGCACCAGCCAAGAAAGGGGAGGATGAGGTACCCAAGCCAGGGAAAGTCGGGGAGCAACCACCAACTGCAGGTGAGATGTGTCCTCACTCTGCTTCCACTTACTGTAGTCTCTTCATTTAAGTGGAAAACTGGGCTTCTCCATCCCTTACTTGCATCAGTATGCCAAAAAAAAAAAAAAAAAAGGGGGTGGTGGCGGCGGAGGGGTTGGCTCAAGTGATAAGCAATTCCAAGTCACATCCACTGCTTGTAGCAAGGGAAGTGCCACCCACAAGGCTCTCAGTTTGAAAGCACATTTGTATTCTCATCCTCATGCAGCACCATGCTTGTTAACTCCAAGACAGGCACTAAACTGGTACAGTCGTGTTTGTTGAAGGTAGCAAGTTCCAAAATGCTGTCCAGAAAAAAAATGTGGAAACTGCTATTTTTATACAGCCAATACTAGGAAGAAAAAGGAAAGGCTTGTGAGTGGCTATTACGTGAAATAGCTCCCTCTGTCTGATGGGACACGTGCAACTTATGTTCTGTCATGGTTTTTCAGGAGGATGGGTTTGGGCTTTTCCTCTGTCATATAGCACCATGGTGGAGAAGGAGGAGGAGGCTGGTGTGAAGAGACCGAAGAGCTGTTCTTCCCTTTCTTCTCATTGCACCTGCCTGTGCTGTAGGTGGGGAGTAGAAGGATGTCTGCTGCACAGGGCCACTCCCACTTTGTTCCTGGAGCAGGTCCTTACTGTTTAATCCATTTCCCATTGAAAGCTTGTTTGTTTTTTTCAGGACAGTGCAGCAAGAAGACTGCTCTTTGCTTGAAGCGAGGCTGCAGTCAAGTTTCTCTGAAATGATTTTGTTCACTTGTAATCAGTCACAGCTATTCTGACATGCTCAAACATGCTGTTGTACTTCCCTTAAGAAATAATGTCAAGGTCAAGAGATTCCAATATTAACCTTTCCCCCCCCTCTAATAAGAGAACCATCTTCCTTTGGGTCTAGTAAAAGATTTACTTTCTCCCAGAGCTTCTGCAGAGGTAAAGTCCTTCAGCAGTTGAGTTTGTGAAAGAAAACTTCCTGCAGAAGAGTGAGGTTTCTTCAAGCAGAGTCTGGTTTGAGTTCTCAGAAAGTCAGCGTGGGAAGTTCTGCTTAAAAGCTGAACTTTGATGTTGGCAGGCAAGACAGATTCAGAAGTTTTGGGAACATAATTTCCCCCATCCCCAATCTTTTTAATTATATGACATGCAGAAGACCTGTGAATAGGGTATTTTTAGACTGTACATTCAAATATACAGTGTCATAGTATGATAGCAAATTAAAATTTTTAGTGAATACCTCTTTTCTAAAATCACAGAAAAAGAAATGTACTGTAACTCATAGTGGAAAGTTTGATGAACAGCAGTATGCCACTCTTCCCAGCAATTCTGCTCCTGTGACTAAAACATCACTAGTTGCTCTCATTTAGATGAACCCTTTTGGAAGTTCTGTTTTTAAAGCTAGTGGATTTGACTTCTAATTTTAACTCTTGTAAATTATAATTAGAAACATTTCCAAACTTGTTTACAAACACCTGCACTTGACAGCGTGTGTCTGCAATTTTAGAAGGACTCACGTGCCACTTCCAGTGGGGATTGAAAGGGCATCCGAGTTCTTTGTGTTTATGCAGTTACCTTCAGGGTGCTGGAACAAAAGTGCAGTTTTTAAAATAAGGTTACAAATATGTGATGTTTTGTGAGGGGATTGCATGCATCTAATCAGCAAATAGGTCTTATTGACTGATTGTGGAAAGATTGTTATGTTGTGGTCATTTTGAACAAAACTCGAACTGGCACCCAAAAGAGAGGTTCCAAGAACTAATTTTGGCAGTTTGGTCTCTCTTTGGAGAAGATGGTTTGCAGGTTTTCTGTATTTCTCTCTTCTTTAAATGTACTGCTTTCTTGACAGCTGTCCTTCAAAAGTTATTCAGAGAGTTTAAAATTACTTTTGAATAAATCATTGTTTTTTTTCCATACCAAGTTAGAAGTAAATTGCTGAACATGCAGTGAAGCAACAGAGCATGGTTCCCTTCCAGCTTGAGTGGGATGTGTGTGTGAGCTGTAGAAGTCTGTATGCAACTTGTCTGCTGTAGGATGAATATCATACTGTGTTACTTATTGGTTGACTATATAATCATGTTATAGGTAATCAAAATACTGCATTGAAAAAAAAAAATCCTCTTGCTCCTTCATATATGCTCTTAATACCTGATTTTTAGCTGCATCACATAGGTTAACAATGTTGCTTATCAATTTCTAGTACCGCAGGAAAGCTTATCCTTACTAAAATTGAGGGGTATGGGAGGGTGGGAGGAAAACCCTCCAAATAAGCTTCAAGGGTATGGCTGAAGCAGAGGTAGTCAAAGCAGACTTAAGCAGTAAAGTGTCCTATTGATTGCTTTATGCTCTCATTGTTACCAATTAGTACGAAAAACTCTGGATAATTAGACCAGCCTGTTGGGTGGTTGTGTCCTCTACTGGGAGCTATGCTAGACCTTAGAGAAACTCCAATGCAGGAGAGAATAAGGAGGCCATGGAGAAAAGTCTATTTTATTTTCTACTGTTTTGCTGTTGAAAAAAGCATGAACCTGGATCCAGGTGAGTAATCTGTGTTAATGTCAAAGGATCCAGTCCTCAGAAGTGCTTACCCTCTATCAGTTTCACTGAGAGTTGTTACGAATGGAATTAGGCACCTAAATACCTTTGTGTATGCATGTTCTTTGAAGTTAAAGCTGTAGTCTGCAGTTGGTGTCTTGTGCTTGACCCCACTGCAAAGCACAAAGAATATACTCACTGGGGGGCTCTTCCAAAGCATTTGCTTTTAAGTAAACATAACTAAATAAAGCTTATGGAGTCCAGGGTACAGGTTGGAAGAATTAGTTTTTCCATCTGTAAAACAGCTGTGCCTCATAGCTGTATTTCTGAATTCCTTTATAGCAGTATGGTTTTGACAAGCATTCACTTTCTGTGGTGAAAAATGGCATTTTAAAAAATTTTCCTTTTTAGACAAGTAGGCTAGCCAAAATTATGATGTCATTTAGTCCACCATATAGTTTTTTAGCAAGTATGGCTGTAGTTAATAAATTTTGTGTTCTAACTATATTAGGCTGTTACTGTCTTCAGAAATAACTTCAAATGCAGTTTGCCAGCTCCAGTGTTGTCAGGGTCCCAGTTGATCTGAGTTAGAAATATTTAACATTTTAGAAATAGCTCAAGATTCAAATGTGACCATAAAAATTAGACTCCAGTGGAATTTAATGCCACTTTCACTTAAGTAGAAACTTCTGGTTTATTGTGAATTCTATCTAGAGATAGAGGGCTTTCCCGACTAATATACTGAGGGATATGTTGCTTCATACCAGCTTTTTCATTTTCCCTCTATTCTTGTTTGCTTGTATCTGTTCTGTGCCCACTTTCCCAAGTGTTAATACATAAAAATGTCTTCTAAAGGTTAGAGGAGGCTCAAAAGCAAGAACTATGCAAGTGTAGAAAGAGCCACCTATTCAGCAAATGCATCGAAAACATGCAGAAACATCTTTGATGTCAGAAGTCTCAAGTGGCTGTGAATTTAGTGTTAGTGGCAAGCTTTCTCAGATGCACATGATAAGAAAGGAAGGCCACCATGGAGTGTTTGTAGAGTTATCTAACCTGCATAAGCCTGACCAGTTATTTGGTGTGAATCTTTGGGTGAAGCAGAGTGCATGGTGTCTGCGTGAATTGAACCATTCTCAGGATAACCTGCATGGCTCATATACGGAAACAGCATGGGAAATTTTCTCTTTTGGTGCATTTAGAGGGGTATTTTTTCCCTCAGAAAGTGGTAATTAAGGTAAATGAAGGAACTATGGAAAGATGGCAAAAGGGTCTCAGAGTTCTGCTTTGCTTCTTAGATTAACTCTTCCTTCAGGTAAAATTGTTACTCCTTGCAAAGAATCCCATGGTATGATTGAACAGTTTGAGCCATGGCATGCAGAGTATACCAGTGTGATTTAAGAATTGAATTCATGTCCAGATAGCAGGGCACATGAAGATATATACCATCATACCCCATGAGAGGGGAACCTCTAGGAGACATTGTCTGGTTGCAGTTAGAAATTGACCGTGTGTGTAAGGTGACTAGTTTTATGTTGCCAAAAGGACTTAATGTAGGTTCCCAACCCATGAAGTCCCAGCACTGAGTCAGAGCTGAATCCCCAGGGCTGGAACACATTGAAAATCCCTGAGATGCAGTTCATTTGCTTATTTCTGCCATGGTACATAGATACAAGACAGTAAAAGTTCATAAATAGATATAAAACATGCATTTTTCCATAGAAGTAATGGAGATAAAGAGGACTGTGACTATTACTAGGGCCTCTTGCAAATTATCTGTATCTTAAATTTTTTGCAGTTTCTTATGACTGGTGCATATACTTTATATAAGCAGCTGCTTGATATTTCTGAAGTAATCCAAGGCTATAAAAATATCTGGTTTTCCTTTTTAAAGAAACTGTTACATGCCACTTGTACCCTAGTTGAAGAGACCTTGAACAAATATGTATGAAGTAAAACTGCTTCAGGATAGCCTGCATTGGTTCAGGGGACAGTTAATGATATATTTATTTTTGTGACCTGTCTGCCAAGTATTTGTACACTAATTAGGTCCTATTTTGAGGGCAGAGCATGTGAGCTTGTACAAAGCCCCATATACAGGATGGGAAGGGCAAGGGCAGTTTTGTCCCTCCTGAGTGAAAAACCCATCTTCTTTATGCAGCACCACCTGAATGTGTGCATTATTTCCATGTAGCGTATGAATCCCTTGGCTCATAGGGAGGCACTTCTTAAGTTGGCTTATTAAAAAAATACCTGTTGCCAGCTAAGGTGCTTGAATATAGAGCACTGGGGAAGAAACTGAACTGACTCAAAGCATTGTCATAGTTTTTAACTTTATGTGATGTCTTTTGCAATATAGTATAAAATTACCCTTATGACTAGTGGCAGGACCTGTTGTGTAAGTAGTCCGGCCATGGTGCTGGTTGGTATCGTGCTTTTCACTTGAACCTCTCTGCGATGCAGGTCTTGGAGGAGTGAGTTCCTGGTACAGTCTCTGCCTGACTCCTTGGTAAGTCACTTGACTCTATCTTTCTGTATAGTCCTTTTCCAAACTGCTGTGCAAAAATAAGTAAATTTTTCATAGCCTGCTTTAAAAAAGAGCTGCTAATCAATTTTTTGTATTATTTTATGCCCTGTGATTTTTACACCACCCCCACCAGCTGGTTAATCATGCAAAAGCTGAACACTTCATTAGCCAGAACATGTTTGCCCATGGGCATTTCTGTAGTAAATTAGTTCTTTCTATTTATACAGGTAAGTCATGGCCAAAAGTCTTTAAGGTGCCAAAGGTAAGGGTTCAAATTAATTCTTTTTCTGAGTTTTCAAGAGAAATAGGTTTAACTTTGCACACTGTTGATTTCAAATTACTTTTGAGTTAAAGAAAGCGTGGGTAAAAGAGATTTCTCAGGCTGGTCTGAAATAGATTTGTCTTTTTGAATCTCAAATTTGGCCTTTGCAGTACAGCCTGCCCTAAAAAAACCCCAAACAACAAACAAACAAAAAAACCACCCAAACAAAAAAACCCCAACACTCAAAACACATACATGCCCCCACATATATTTACACAGTACCTACATGCAGAGACTCTGGTTGTTTGAGTGGCATATGGCATATTGACCAGTGTTTTTCCTTTCTTACTTTGCCTTTTAGACTATTAATTGAAAATATGTGGTTTGTAGATGCTTTTTTCCTTCAAATCAAATGGTGCCCTCTGAAAGCCTAGTTTAGCTCGACAATGAATTTAGCTTTCAGGCTTTGGCCGTTGCAATATTGTTTGAATGCCACCATTTCCTGCAATCAATGTAATTTTATATCTACTTGGAATAGAAAGTCAAGATGGTGATTGCCTTAATTTAACTCAGTGTTGTATTCATTAAGGCGCTGATCCTGAATTCCTTTCAGATCAAAATCTGTCTTGATTTCAGTGGAACCTTTTGGTGTACAAGGTGTGCAGTAGCCTTCTAAAATGTTGTCATTGTGACTGGTGAATAAAAACTAAATGTGCTGCTAAATTTAGGCTGTTGCTCATGTCAGCTTCCTTTTCTAAATGACGGTAAGTGCATTCCATAAATAGTATGCCTCTTATGTTGTCATATCTCTTTAGCTTGCTTTGCAGTATTTTACAGGATATTTGCAAATGAATTTTGTGTTCAGTAGGCAGGGGATGAAAATAACACTACTCATTGGGACTCCATTAACCCACAGCTAATGAGGAACCATTTCAAGGATTGGATGAGTGTAATTCAGATTAGTCTGCGTGCCAGGCTGCTCTGCTTCTGCTGAGGCTTGTGCCGAGCCATGCTCTCGCTGCAGTCCGTAGGGACAGAACTCTCGGCAACACAGCTGGCATCCCGGCACGGACTTTTTTTGGTTAAGTTTTCTGTGCTTCAGTTCCCCTTTCAGAAGGTAGGAGAGAAGAGTGAGTGAGAGTGTGTGTGTGTCTGTGTGCGTGCACGCTCGTAGATAGGTGATGGTGATCTTGACCTCCATAGTCAAGTGTTTTGAGATGTAATGAAATACTGTACAAACACTGTACTTGTGCTTCCTGGTTGATAGCATTGTTACTTGTAGAAAAGGGTACTACATGGTGACAGTAAAGGTGGTCCAGACTGGCCCTTAATTAATTTTATTTTAAAAGTCTATATTAGTGACTGTCACGAGGGCACCTGGGCACTTCACATCAATAAAACAATCAATTTAAAAAATGTGTAGACCAGAACTCTGTGTTCACTAACAAAACTCTTCTTCCCTGTTACGACTAAAGGTCAGTCCAAGGCTGGCCAAGCAAGCGGGACTCACATTTCTGTGCCTTAGTGCTTGCCAGAGGTGGCTCTTTCGGAACACCACTGGCAGTAGCTTTCAGATGCCCGCGGTCCCCACAGAGAACATATCACTGATGGCCAGCGACTTTTTTAACCCCCTGCAAGTCTCAAATTGGTTTCAAGATCAATGGAAAAGGTGGAGCAAGACTGGTTTGGAGGCCAGTCCCAATTACAAATGTGGCTTTATCAGTTGCAAGCAGCCCATTAATGTGCAGGAAAGAGGGATTCGGTGGAGCTGTGCTATTGGAATGGAGAGAGGAAGAAAGAGACTTTCTTCTGAAGAGCAGGCTAGGGGTCTCTTAACTGAAGAAAGTTTTATTGATGATAAATGTCGCATTTTGCAAGCTTAGCAGATTCTCTAGGAATATAATGTTTCCTTTTTTTTTTCTTAACATGTGTTAATATTTTATGATGCCTGTGCATTAAAGGCCAGTTCCTACAATGTTTAAGTGAGTTTGGGGCTGCTAAATTGCCTTCATGGACTTCTAAAAAAACCCCACTACCGGTCACTACAGCTTAGCTGAGTTCTCAATCTCCTTTAACATGCTGATTTTATATTATCAGATTGCATCTGTTTTTCATGCAGGAAGTGAGCATATGTAATTGAATTAAATGTTGTTGCAAAACTGCATTTTATTTATTTGTATTCGTACATTTGTGGCAATAATCCCACTTTAATATGTATCTAATTGTGCAACCAGCACTGAAACTAGGAGCTCCTGAGCACTGATGTTATTTTTCAAATGTGAAGTGATAATATGTTTTGATGTCTTGAAATCCAGTTCAACTCAAGCTGAGCTTAAAAATCCAAGATCTGATTCAGGAGAATTCAGTCCCATCTGGCCAGTGGGTAGCAGGTGTGCAGTCTGTGTGTATGTAAGGGAGGGAGGTGATTGCAGGCAGTGTAGCATTTCTGTTTTTCTGTAAAGCTTCAATTCCAGTTTAATGCTATGAGCTCAGGCTCTCTGCCATTTAAGTTCCTGTGTTAACTACCAACATCTATTGTTGGTCTCTGTTTGTAGAGAACATAATGCTGATGGTGAATGGCAGAAGCAAGCAAGTGCACAGCATTATAGAGAAACATGTTTTCTAACTCGTAAAGTTTTGATTTAATTTCTCATTACACCTAAGACTTTTTGTGTGGGACAGTGTGTTTGTATGAATTAAGAATTTTGATGAGATACTGCCAGTTACCCTTTGCCTGGGAGATTTTCACTGAGGAATTTTAAGAACTTGCTCTTCCTTGGCTATTGCCATTAGCTATCAAGTCAGCACCCTTTTGCACTCCTGTCAACTCTTTCTTTTCCAACTTCTAAATATTACTTGTTCCTTTTATTTGTCTTCACTGCTGTATAACTTTGTGCTGGAAAGTCTTTTGGCACATGTGGTTTTTATGGGATTTGGCACACAAAGCACTACTTAAGAAAATAAGTAAGCAAACAGTCATACTTCTAGTTTTTAACTTCACGCTACTACAGTAAATGACACTTTGCTACTGTATTTCACAGTTGTTGTTTGGTTGTTTGTTTTTTTTTGTGTTGAACTGACTCGATTGCTAACTGAGTGACACTGGTGCCATGTTGCCAAGGGAAGTCCATCTGGTTTGACATACAAAACGATAAGCATTTCTCTGGACATCCCTGTAAAAATCTTCCTTTTATTTATTTGCTTTATGAAGTTAAATGGAAGAGGTCATCCCCTGTGAGAGAGCAAATTCTTTTTTTTCACTAGCAATAGGGCTTTGCATGAAAACATTTTTTATTAAGCAAGTCATCCATACTGCACCGTAGGCTGTTTGAGTGTAACAGTATGTTACAGTCTGCAAAGTTAATGCAGTTAATATTCAACTGAACTTTTGGGGGGTTGCTAATCCCCTAGGCAGGCTTAGCAGAAAGGGCAAACATATTTATAGCACTTTGAATCAGACTGCAGTGAACAAGTAAGAGTATGTGTTATACCATGCAAATGTTACACAATTTCAGGAAAGCTCACTGCATAATCATCTTTTAATAGTACTTAAGTTGGTGAGATATCTTGTCTGTAAGCAACAAAGTTGGCGGTTCAGTGGACAACGGGTCTGTTAAAATGAGACTCTGTGAAAGGTCTTGAGACTCCTGTTCTGGTGATAAATTCTGCAAGTTCTGTAACAGCTTTATGGGCTGTTTAATTAGGAGCTAACTGTATTCTTTAAGCTCTGTCATTTGTATTGCTCCCTGATAGGATTCCACTGGACTTTGTCACATATCTGAGTGACTGTGTGCAGGGTTATCAGTAGCCTGTTTCATATAGACTATGGTCTCACTATATTTGTAGGTGTAAGATGATGATTCTTGAATGATCTTCCTCTGGAGTGGAAGTGTTAAACGGGGTAGAATCTTCTCTGGTTAGAGCTGTGAGCATGCTGGGTGAAAGAAACGAGTTAAGTCACAAGCTGTGGGAAGTTCATAGAGAACTGAAGTGCTCAAAGCGAGACTGTCCAAGAAAGTGACATTTCTGGGAGACAGAAACTATCCATATTTATGTCATGGATGATACCTGCATTGAGTGTAAGGTTCTGTGGAAAAGCACATGAAGGACTTGTAATTATTCTAATCCAGCAGGAGCCAGAGAAAAAGAAATTCTGACCTTGGATTTTCCACAGAATTTGATTGTGTAGAGTTTTTCATACAATAAGAAGTCCATCATTTGGTAGTCAACAAAAAGTCATTTGAGCATTTTCAATTTTACTTTGAGAGGGATTAACACAACTGCTAACAGCCTCCGCACGGTAGATGTTTTTAAGGTGAAACTTCTGGTGTCATACAAACATAGAAGACAAGCCTAGCAAAATGGCTCTTCTATTCTCATTATGATTTTTAATGTATTTTACCTTTTGAACATTTTTTTCCCATTTTTTCCCTGGATGTTAAATATTGGAATGACTGACTCCAACATGGAACTTGGCCCGAAGGGGAGCTTGGGTGCCTGTATTCAGGTAATTTTTCTATTTGTCACCTTCCCTGCACTCACTCCCTTCCTTTTGTTTTTGACTTTTGTGAACCACACTGGCTCTTAATGGTCCTTTGGAAAAAAGTAAAAGTCTTACAAAATAATTTATGTCAGAACTGTTAGGATAAATGGAAATATGTGGATAAACGTTTTACAGATCTGTTTATTGTATTAAAGATAGAGTGACTGAATACCAGAGTAAGTTAGAATTTTGTATTGGAATCATTGGTATGTCTGAAGCACCTCCCCTATGGGGACAGGCTCCAAGAGTTGGGGTTGTTCAGCCTGGGGAAGAGAAGGCTCCAGAGAATACTTAGAGCAGCCTTCCAGTACCTGAAGGGGGCCTACAAGAAAGCTGGGGAGGGACTTGTGCAAGGGTTTATAGTGACAGGACAAGGAGAACGACTTTTGTCTGGAACAGGGTAGATTTAGATTGGCTATTAAGAAGAAATTCTTTACAATGAGGGTGGTAAGACACTGAAACAGGTTGTCCAGGGAGGTTGTGGATACCACCTCCCTGAATGTGTTCAAGATGGGTTGGACAGGGCCTTGATCAATGTGGTCTAGTGGAAGGTGTCCCTGCCCATGGCAGCGGGGTTGGAACCAGATGATCTTTAAGGTCCCTTTTAATCCAAGTTATTCCATGACTCTATAGCTGAAGTACCAGCAAATAACCAGTTTACTATATGCAACATTTCAAATTCCAGAATATATAAAAATATTAGTTCAAAGGTCAAAAGCCTCTCGCAAAGAAGGAAAGAAATTTGAAGGGAGTTTGTGCTAATCAGGTCAAGACTTAGTAGGTCTGTAATGGGTGCACAGGGATGATGTGGGTTCCTTTGATTCCTTACCCTGAATGTCCCCAGCTTGTCACCACCTTCCATGCAAATCCTATGCAAGATTCAAGCTTATTCCTCAATATCTATAATGGGACTTTGTAACATTTCTATCATTTTATTAAAGACTAAATACAGATATATATAGTAAATACCTAACTTCACAGAGAATGCTGGTGGAGGTGTGCTGGATTTTAGCTACACATCCTGCAGCCATCTTGGAGCTAAGAAATAAACAAGGCCATCCACAGGTTTATTGGGAAAACAAAGAGTTAACACTTGGTAATGTTAACTGTGATAAAAGATGTGTGTGTGTCACTGTGCCATACTCTAGACATTTATGAGCTCTTTTTATAGTAGCATTCCCAGCAGCATTCCCAGGAGCGGTCCAGGTCCAATCAGGACTGGTATGCTATTGTGCGAGGTGTTGTTCCAATTCATGTGTAAATGTGGAGTGGTTGCTGCCCTGAGGATATTACAGTGAAATTACAAACAGGATAAAAAATAGTAGGAGATGTGGAGAAGAAAGAGGGCAGTTGCAGCAAGGTGCAGTTGTCTTGTCAGGGTTGTGGTACATACAGCCTGATACCAAATGATGTGCATTTCATTTATTTATAAGTCTGCTGCTTTCAAAACAATTAGCTTCATTGTCTTTTGTTTCTGTTTTGTTATTTAAACAGAAATGTAGAGGGTATGAAATGAATCACTCCCGAGATTCCTCTAGCCTCCTGTTCTGTCTCTAGCAATGACCAACCCCAGACGCCTCAAGGAAAGTTGTGAGCCTCACAATGGGCAGACATGGGATAATCTTCTCTCTACATGATCTCATCCTAATCTTTCATTATTAGGGATTAATTTAAGCTTTGAAGCATGAGGTTTTAAAAAAATTATATTTGTTGGTCCCCCTCCTCCACCATCAATCTTGTTTAAAGTATGAAATATCCTCCCAAGCCTGTGATCTGAGCTGTTCTGGGGGTAATCCTACAAAATTTTCATCTTGAGAACTACTGTGGCGGTTTTGCTTCCTCTAATGCCAGAAGGTAGATCCATTTCCACAGGGAGGTGGGTGAAGGCAGAAGCACGTTGAGCAGTTATGGCCTGGGTGTTCCCATGTCAATGTGGCTCATTTGCAGTAAAGCACAACAGGAAATAACCATAAATAAAACTAGGAACCTTTGTATTAATTTCTTTTGCTGTGTACATACGAGCAGCTTGCCATTTGCATATGTGAATCTTGTCATAACAATTTCGGGAAGTGATTTGTTAATAATCAAGTTCTCAGAACAGCTCTAAATCAGTAATTGATGTAGGTCTGGATAAAGCAAGCCTTCCGCCTGCCTATTTTGTGGAGCATTTTTGGCAGGTTTCAAGCTAGCGTGAAAACTAGCCATCAGAATAAAATTTAGGACAGCTGGGATGCTTTGCAGTGAAGACTTTTGGCTCCACAGTTCAAATAATCACAATAGCAGCTCAATTTAGCCTTTGGCTGGATAGGTTTGGCAGGGCACAATGAAAAATAATTATTTCATGGCCTGCTTATTTGTCCCTTAACAAATAAACTCTCTGACCTATGCAGGCTTATGTAAATATGCTGCCGTATGTGGGGTTGTAGAACACTGTCATGTCCCCATTTGGAAATATGTTTTATTTCACCCTCATGTTGCAAATGTGTTTCTTTTTTTTTTTTAAGAGTCCTGTTTGGACAGCAAAGAAAGGGACAGAAGGTATCAGATACCAAAGCCCAGACAGCCAGGCACAGAGTCTAAAAAGCCATCTAACAGTCTTCTTTCTGAAAACACATCCATTAGTATGCAGTGTTTTCACTGCTGTAATAATAAGAGCAATCATGATACGAACAAGTCCGTCTCTTCACAGCCTTCCCACGCGGGATGGGGAATGACAGCTCCTAAAGCATTTGGATATTTGCCTGAATGTATGCTGCTTAGCTAACCACAGTTCAACTTGCTCTCCATCTTACAGCTTCCTGGATATCCTTTCCAATTGTTTCAGTGACAGCTTAAAATGTGAGGCTTGGAGGGGGAGAGATAAAAGCTTAGCAAAAGGCTTTTTGTGTGTGTATTTAAGGGGAAGTTTTATTACACTTGATGATGGAGAGACATGCCACACTATTTTCTGTCCTATGATTTTAGTGTTTGCACTTCCTGTTGCACTGGCAGCAGCCAATCCATAATGTTGTCTTTCTCTTTCCCACTCTGGAGGGGGAAAATACACAGAGGCATACAGATTGACGGTTTTATCTTCTGACACCACCACTTTTGTTCTGAAACAGTAGAAGAAAGCCTTTTTCCCCAGTGATCCTAGAGATATCTCTAGAACATCAGCCTTTACACACTTGTGCACACAGGCACACACATGTGCGTGCACACGTGCACTGGCTCTCCTTAAGGTGGCTATGATCTGTTTTTAATAGTGGCACTTCTCAAAGTGTCATTTAAAAAAACATCAGCAGTCATGTCATGCATCGGGATGAATTTCTAAATGTAAATGAGATTCTCTCAGTAATTTATTTACATTTGTTTTCAGCACAACAAATGAGACATCACGTAGCTTCATAATTTCCCATGACCGAGTCACCAGCATGAGGTGTGTAATTTACCCTGATTTAAGATACTTATCTAGAGGTTCTTGCAACACTACCTGGTGGGCTTTTTCTATATTACTTTTTGCTGGCTTTTAACCCATCTATTTCACCTCCTTCTCTGTTTTTCAGTTAAAAAAGAAGTATAAATGTGTCTGCTTCTTGAGGCACTTTTTCAGTAGAGCTGAGAGGGATGGTTTTGTTGCCTTGTTATATAATTCCCTGCCATTGCCTTCTCATTTGGTAACAATCATAGGAAGGTTCCAGACGATAACTTAATTTACAATCTCATGATGCAGGAAGGTGATGCTCATTGTGGATGTTTATGATAGAAAAATATTTTTCCAGACATGAGGCATGAGTGAGAAGCATCATTGTTTCTCCTATTTTTTCAGCTGAAATACTAAGTTTTAGACCTGGTCTTGGCTCTGCTGCTGTCTTTGAGTTTCTGATCTGCCTGTGGCTGAAATGATACTTAGATTGAGTGGGGATGTGAACACCAATTTTCAAATAATGTGGACACAGTCATGTACTGCAAAACTAATTTATTTTAAGCCCATAGTTGGAACATTTAGATGTCTAACTACTTGCTTGAGTATTTCAGCTAGGTAGATGATTAAAGGTGCAATGTACCATGCATACAATTTTGTACCTCTTATCTTGAAGTCTCTAACTTCAGTCAAGTTAAGGTTTGACTGAAAATCAGGGCAATAGCTTTTGCTGTTTCACAGTATAACAGCACAGGAGAGCTGAGAGACTGGTGAAAGTCACTGGTAGTTCAACATCAGTCCAAAATGCTACGCTATGGAATTATACTGCAGCTGTAGTTTGGGATGTTATTGTGTGAAAATATTGTATATTTTATGGAGGTCTGCAGGGTTTCCTCACTGAGAGAAGCATGACATTTCTATGTATTCATTCCCAAAGCAAAATTAATTATCTTCCTTTAAACAGAATTAAGATTCCAAACCAGAAACAGATTTGAACTGGACTTTAATGTACACACTAAGAGCCAGCTGAGATGTAAGTTTTGGCCTGGTGGCCATTTCCTTAATATTCACAGAATCACAGAAACGTTCAGGTTGGAAAAAACCCTCGGGACCACCAAGTCCAATCAGTAACCCTACTCTACAAGGTTCACCCCTAAACTATATCCCCAAGCACCACATCCAAATGACCTTTAAACACATCCAGGGCTGGTGACATAACCACCTCCCAGGGCAGCTCATTCCAATGCCTGACCACTCTTTCCATGAAAAATTGTTTCCTAATATCCAGTCTAAACCTACCCAGTCTCAGCTTGAGGCCACTCCCTCTTGTTCTCTTACTAATTACCTGTGAGAAGAGACCAGCACCAGCTGCTCTACACATCCTTTCAGGTAGTTGTAGAGAGCACTGGGGTCTCCCCTCAGCCTCCTTTTTCTCAAACTAATCAGCCCCAGCTCCTTCATAAGGTTTATTCTCCAGGCTCTTCACCAAACCTTGTTGCCCTCCGCTGCACTGGCTCCAGCATCTCCACATCTCTCTTGTACTGAGATGCGCAAAGCTGAACACATTACTCGAGGTGTGGCCTCACCAGAACTGCATACAAGGGGACAATCACCTACTGGACACAGATTTCTGATACAAGCCAGGATGCCATTGGCTTTCTTGGCCACCTGAGCACACTGCTCATATTCAGCTGCTTGTCAACTAGAACCCCCAGGTCCCTTTCTGCTAACAGCTTTCCAGCCACACTTCCCCAAGTCTGTAGCATTGCTGGGGGCTGTTGTGACCCAAGTGCAGGACCTGGCATTTGGCTTTGTTGAAGCTCATCACACAAACATTGGCCTATCAGTCCTATCTACCCAAGCCTCCCTACCCTTTTGAAGATCAAGTCTCCCACCTATCTTGGTGTCATCTGCAAATTTACTAATGACACACTGTGTCTTCATCAAGATCATCAATAAAGATGTTAAACAGAAGTGGTCCCAATGCTGAGCCCTGAGGAACACCACTTGTGGCCAGCTGGCTTTAACTCCATTGACCACCCCTCTTTGGGCCTGTTCACCCAGCTGCTTTATCCAGCAGAGCGTGTGCTCACTCAAGACGTGAGCAGCTGGTTGCATGGCTTTAGCACCAAATTATGCTGATGGCCTGTCTATCACCAAATTATTTACAGAACTGCAGTTAAATTACAGAAATCTCCCAGACAAGCTGTGCTCTGGGCAAATTATTTCATCAAAGTTATTTTCCATGGTATACTTAAGCAAAAGCTTACAGGAACAACATGAATCTTTTTTTGGTGTGTGATTATGCATATGTGGTAACAGCCTTCTCTATACAAATAGCTGGCTTTCTACCTGGGGAAACAGAAGAAACCATGATATGGAAATCACTGTTGTTTGCATTTTCCTCAGTGTCTTAGTTTAACTGCAGCCAGTGACCAAGCCCCACAGAGCTGCTCACTCACTCCTGCCTGGTGGGATGGTGGAGAGAATTAGAAGAGTAAACGTGAGAAAACTTGTGGGTTGACATGAAGACAGTTTAAGAGGTAAAGCAAAAAGCATGTCAGCATGCAAAGCAAGGAATTAATTTCCCACTTCTCATTAGTGGGCAAGTGTTCAGCTACCTGCAGGAAAATGGGATTCCATTGCTGGTTATGATTACTTGGGAACACAAATGCTGTCACTCCAGACTTTCCCCAGTTGTTTGTTCTTCCCTCAGCTTTATATGCTCAAGTCATATGTTATGGAATATCCCTTTGATCAGTGAGAGTCAGCTGTTCCAGCTGTGTCCCCTCACTACTTTTTGTGCCCTCCCAGCCTACTTGCTGGTGGAGTAGGGTGAGAAGCAGAAAGGGCCTCAACTCTGTGCAAGCACTGCTCAGCAATAACTAAAACATTCCTCTGTTACCATCCCTGTTTTCATCCAGAACATAAACCTATACTAACTACTATGAAGAAAATTAACTCTATTCCAGCCAAATCCAGCACACTCAGTTTGAAGCAAAATTTTTACATTATGGAAGTGCAGGGCTAGGACCAACAATAGGGTGGGTATTTCTGCATGCCAGCAGCTCATTCAAGGTTTTGGGACAGGTTTTTTTCCCCATAGACTTAAAATTGCACATCTCTGCACTTCTAAAATCAGGTACTGCACAAGCACATCAGCCACCTTTACTAATTCTCTGTAACATTCAGGCCCTGTGGAGATTGTTCCCTTTGACAAGAAAGTATATCTAAAGGCACTACGGGCTTTTATTGTGTTACCCCCATCTAGAAAGATTTGAGTTGCTGTATTATTATGAAATATATGAAGAGAATATAGATCTTAAAAGCAGACCTAACTCCCTGTTATAACTGGTATCCTTTCAAACTCTTACAAAATTTAGAAATAGAATAGAACAGCTATATTTGTGTTTATACATAATGGACACCTTCCAGCATCTCAACATCTTTCTTAAACTGAGGGGCCCAGAACTGGACACAGTACTCAAGGTGTGGCTTAACCAGTGCTGATGACTTCCCTGCTCCTGCTGGCCACACCTAGTGGTTCACTTGAAGAAACATTGGCATAGAGCACTATGTAAGACTTTGGATGCAGTGTTTGTTTTTAATCACTGCATTTTCCGCCCCCCGCCCAGTATTACATTTCAATGTGTTTGCACTGAGGCAAGAATACTTTCCCAGCCTCAGCATGGTTGTGCATTTTTTGTTTCATAAATACAGAAACTTAGATTTTAAACTGATTCACAGGCATGAATTCTATTGGGAAAACAGGTGCTTAAAATCTGTGTTTTCCAGACCTCTCTCCACCCATATCTTTAGGGTAAAACTGAACCATGTATAGATGACAGACTCAAATGGGATCTCTGCACTCAGGGCAGAGATGCTGAAAAGCTTACATGTGTGAGAAAGGACAGCAGGCTCTGACACGCATGAGAGCCAAAGGTCTTTGCAAGCTGAACAGCTGATTTAACCTCATTTTGGTCCAGCATTGGGCTGTGTTTGTTATTATGTGAGAACTGTGCAGAGCAACGGGACTAGACCTGGAGAACCCACTCTGGAACTCAGTTAGGTGGACTCCATCCAAGCTCATGAGAGGTGGGACTGCAATAGCTTCATTAGGATATTGAGGCTATATATATTTTTTACTTTTATTTTTTATTGGCTGCATGCTAATATCCGTGAAATCTAGATCATCTTTACTCATGATCCTTAGCAGATACAAGTCTGATTAAGAGTCTCCTTAATTTAGAAATTGTCTTAAAGACAGGAAGATACTTAAATCTAGCTTTGTCAACAAGATGGAGAAGCTTTGCTGTTGGGGCCCCATTAACAGTTGTGCCAAGATGGCCACTGCTGCTGAAATACTGGAAGTTAAGTTGCTGAAAAAAAACAAGAAGCTCCAAATTATGTATGTCACAAGTTCTTTTCTCCCTCAGTTGTAATCCATATCTTACTTATTGCTAGAGTCAACAGTCTAATGGTAACAAAAAATACAACCTTTCATCATCTATTGATTTTCAGTCTTTAAAACCTGACAATAAGCTATTTTTTGTCCAATTTCTCAATAAAAAGGAACATTTATTGGTTTTTCAGTTTTATTGTGTTACATTAGAATATATTTTACTGCATATAGTGGGTAATGTAGCATCAGAAGACATGTTTATGTTCAGGAAGTAACTTCTGAAACTGCATAGCTCAACTGAGATATGTAAACAAATTTGTAATGCTAGTTTAATTTAGATTGCAACTCAGAATACTCAGGCTTCAGCTCATTTTTCTATTTATTCCATTATGAACCTCTAACTAATGGAAGAGAATTGCCATAAAAAATAATTACAGTAGAACATCAGTAAAGGTGAACATCTAATTTCTTCCCTACCTGAGAGAGGAGGAATTTTGTAGTTATGTAAGCATCACGGTTTCTCAGGTTTTTTCCTAGAAATCCACCACAGACAATGTTGTACAGGTTGGGCAAGTCATAAATTCTGTCTATGCAATACTGTGTGATGAATAATGTGGTGTGAATGTCTTCTTTCTTGGGGATCTCTGTTGCCTTCTCTTTTAAAGGAGACAAACTGGAATATCATTTAGCCATTGTAAATGTGGGATGTGGTTCCTGAGTTGCCTCTCCACTACCTTCATGGTGGAAGATCACCTGGTGGGTTTTTTCCTTTCCAGAACCTGTCAGGAGACATTGAAGATAAACCTCTTGCTTACTCTAGTGGTGAGAAATGATATTTTGATGATATTTTTATCCATGCTGTAGAAGCAGTTTAAGATTTTGTTTGGGTGGTTGGTTTGGTTTTGGTTTGATTGTTAGCTAAGAAGCAGTTGATTTCTCTTCTGGTGACATGCAGTTTCACATCCAAAGACAGTAAGGTCTCAGTTGTTTCAATCCTACTACCAGAAAACCTGAGGTGGGGTTTGCCATTGCTAAAGTAGGGATGTACAAAGCCTCTGCTTAAACCAGCACTGCCACTGTGCCAGCTCTACCTCTGTGCTTCCAGAGCTAGGCTTTGCAGACCAAAGTGTTGATTCTGCTTCCAGGATATCACAGGAAGCATCCTGACAGATTTCTCAGATGAAAAATTCCACCTAGATTATGAAACATCTGTACACTGTGAACATACAGATAATTCTGGCTTATGTTTCACAACCATTGCACAGTAAGGGGAGAGAGAACCACTTGGGCAAAAAGCTTAATTCTTGGTTAATTGGGTGTGATTCTGCAAGACATGGGCCCCTTCTCATAAGCTACTGTGGATCTTGCTGTCATCTCTGCCTCAGAGGATCTGATGCATAAGGAGTTAATAGATACCCAGTGACCAAAGCCATTTATATTTCTCTAGATACACAAAAGTGAAGTGGAGCATGTAAAATTGTAAAGCAGAACCAAACCTGAAATTCTCTAACTTTATGACTAGTGTATATGTTATTTCCCCATGATCTTTAATTGCATTCTATTCTGGAGGGGAGAGATGGGGGATGCTAATCTGGTACACTAACTGGGTGAAAAACAAACTGCTTTACAGCAGGAGTCTATATGACAGCACACAGCAAATGCAAAATCTGACATTCATATGAAAGTGAGCTAAGCTAGAGAAGAGAGCCAAAATGACTGCAGCAAGGGGAATACAAGTGGTTTAAGGAAATCACAGCTTCTCTATTTATTGAAATATCACAGCTGACCTTTAAGGTGGTGATGACACAATGTAGATTTTGTAGAGCAGCACCAAGAGAGATGGCTCTTATAAAGGGAATGTGTGATTGGATTCAGGTTCATGAGAATCTAGGTTTAGAAGAGGATTGCCCTTCTTTCTTTGAACTTACAATACAGTGGGGTATGTTTCATTGCACCGAATGGGAACATGCTATTTTCAGGACTGGTGTTTGCTGTGCTTGCTAATGAATTTCCAAGGGGTGTTTTAGCCTTGGATATTTACTGTGGAGATGGTTGCAGCCAGCTGGAAGAGATGTGACTGAACACGAAGCTTAGTTCTGTATACATACAATACTGCTTTCTGTGATTCTGCCTCAAGTTGTATATTCAATATCAGTCTGCGATGGTAAGTAATTTGTGGGAGTTCAGCTATGACTTAGAGCTTCTCTACAAACAGTATCCAGGGCATGTAGTCATGTGGTGCCCTTTTTCTTCTCTCATTGGATAAAACAACTTTTGAAAAACTATTCCCACTTCCAGCCAAAACATTAAAGGCAATGAACTGGGTGGATGCTTCTGCTGGGGCATAGCAAATATGGTCTCTGTCTTGTCATCTTCATGCCCTGAGTTTCTGTGCAGAAGTAAATATCTTTGCTAAGCAGCTTGACTTAACAGCACTATATGCTTACTATTTATTGGAGTAGGGATTGAGTGGACTATTTAAAAATTAAATTCCCAGGCCATTCTAGTGTCATGTTTGAATGGCAATAGAGAGTGTTACTTAAGTGTATCTTGTGTAAGTAAAAGTTCAGGCAAAGGTCTAGTCTCTCCAATCTTTTTTCTTCATGTTCATTTGCCTACAATTCGGATGGTGGTGGCAAATTTTGCCTTGGTGGATAGCATGTTCCAAGGGACCTGAGTTCTTCTCTGAGAGGAGGACTAGGGCAACTATGATGTGTGCCAGTTTAACACCATTGAGTGGCATGTGAGGGCATCTCTCTTGATTCCCAGGAGTGCTAACCCTTAGATTGACTAATCATGGATCCAACAGGGTAGTATGTCTTATACCTCTCTGCACCAGCTGTGACTGGTATGGATCCCTGGGGTTATATCAAGGATGAAATGAACTCTTGTGTGCTTGGATGTGTTGATTATGTGCAGATCATCACTCAACACCCATGCTGTTATCACCTTCTGGGCAGTTTACCTCTACCCCCAGTAACAGTTGTAACAGTAGGATTTAATCTAGATTCCAATTTTAAATCCAACTTTTATGTGAACCTTAGGAAAAAAATA
Source organism: Picus viridis (assembly GCA_033816785.1). Lineage (NCBI taxonomy): Eukaryota > Metazoa > Chordata > Aves > Piciformes > Picidae > Picus > Picus viridis. The sequence goes on from CM066577.1 coordinate 7,105,716, forward strand.
CTAAATTTTACGTTGAAAAAGAAATAAGTGAAAGGTAGAATGTGTGAGTATAGAGTAATCAGGGTTTTTTTTCTCTTTGGTAGAGGCAAGGAAGGAAAAGCAACATACTGTGGATCTTCTCCTCTTGCTCATTATTTTTTGATCCATCCCATTGCACACACTAATGCTAACACCTTCAATCATTTCCCACCAGCTCTGTTGCTGAGAGGCCAGACTTCACTCCCATACCTTTTAGCACTGCGCTGGCTGGGGACATTCCCTCCCCTGGGGCATCCTCTACACTTGCTACTTCTTACGATTCAGCTGGACAGAGCACAATGCATTTGGGCATCCAAACCCAACATCACACTCAAGCCATACAAAGGTCACTTGAGATCATTTACATTTTTCATTAGCCTTCTAAAGTAGTTGCTGGTAAGGTACGGTGGTTTTCCTCCTTTGGACAGCTGTCATTTTGGATCACTAGTCTGTAATTGTTATGCAAAACATTGCACAAACATAATACAACTAATTGCACAATTAAGATTGCTTTCTCCTCATCACCCCATTCACCAAACACCTCATTCACACCTATAGTCAGCATCTGGCACTAACAAAGGTTGTGTTTGTCAGGTTAATACATTCCTTTTGTAGTGAAAATACTTTTTCAATATCCCTTTTTACTTAAGGGTCCTGTCAGCATGTTCAGAAAGTCTGAAAGTGGCTTGCAGCAGGCATCCCTTTTTCAGATGTTTAATAGGAGTGTAATACAAATCTCTGGGCTCAGAAAAGGGACTTGATGCTAATGAGCAAAGGACACACAGCCCGTCCCCTTTTCTTGACAATGTTGAAGTAAATACAGTGTTTTGCTGCTTTTAAAATCAAAGGCAAGCAGCGCAGGATAGCTTTTCTTCACCCTGGACGTTTCAAGGTCATCAGTCCTGTTACCCTGACATAAGATGCATAATCAGTTCATTCTGATAGTGCACACAAAAAACAAGCACACTAAACCTGTGTTGAAAAGTGTGGGAGGTAAGAGGGAAACTTCCAAGAACAACTGTGAAGCAAAACATGAGAAACTGGCTGGTACGCTTACTTGCCAGATCTAGGCAGAAGGTTTTGTGCTTGAAGGTTCTGAGGATGTGTTTGCCACTCATGCAAAGAGAGTATGTGAGCATCTTGGATTGGAAACCTGAGGAGGCCTGCAGCACCATAATTCTTCTTGGGAAAAGGAAATGATGTAAGTTTCTACTTCTGGAATCTTTCCCCACGACTCTATAAATTTAAAGAAATAAAACACAAACAGAAAATTGATTTTTGAATGACAGTGAATTATTGTCATTTAGAGAATATGTAGTTTTGTGTCAAGGGGAAAAAAAACCTCAGTGTACTGTGTGCTACTTTCTGAAGCATTACTTAATGTACCAGTCATTGCTGGGAACATGGAGTCCTTTTAATGCTAGTCAGGTAATATGTCATTCTCTCTGTAGAAACTCTGTGCAGCAGAGACATGAGTTATATACTGATGTAGTTATCAGAAGATCATGTGGTAGCACTAATGTGAGTCACTACAGTGGAGTTTGCCCCGCTTGAAATTTTTACATAATTAAATATAAGTGAGTCATTGTCCAAATTCTGCCAAAGTGCAGAATGTCTCTAATTTAACATATGCGATGCAGCTTGCATATGCCTTCCATAGGGTGAGCATCTTTTCCTTTGTACACAAATCCAGGTTAACGACAGTCTGTGAGCCATTTCCTTTCACCCTTCCACATGCAGCACTACCATTGAAATGCATGGCAGCTTCAGTAAAAATATCTGGAACACCCAGACCGCATATAGACCTCCCTGCTTTGTTTTTTGTTCTGCTGGAAATTCGCTAAATACATGTAGTTAGATCAAAACGTGCATGGTTATATTTCTGTAACAATGAAGCATATGGCCTGCATGTCCCAGTGAAGTATGGTCCCTTGCCTTCTACAACATGTCTGTGTACCAAGGCAAGGACCAGAGAGAAGATTAGAAAGGTAAGGCAAATTTCTTGAAGGGAAAGCAAGCTGGATATGCTTGTGTAAATACTGGACTTTTTAAATTACAAACTTCAAATTGGTGGATGACTTATTACTCAGGGGTAGTTATAACAGATCATTTAATCCAAGATTAAAACCACCTTCCATGCAGTTAGCTACATCATCAATGTTTCTAAAGATTTCACAAATAATTTGGTTTCTGAGGTCTGAAGATGATGATGATGATGTACCATCTCTGAGTCATCTGGCTGAAGAGGCAACAGCTCTTTTCTTGCTTGCTCTCTTTCTTTTCCTCCCCCTCCTCCTTTTTCTCAGCTGCAAATCTAATTCTTCTCTGTCTAATGCTGAAATGTAACAAAAACTTGATTAACCATCACATTCAGAAGTAGCTTGTAGCTTTCCTGGGTGCAGAAGAAAAGAATAGGCATATGTGGAAATGTTGGAAATACATCTGGTTAACTCCTGAGAGAGAGTGAAAATGACTAAGGCTTCTCTGTTAATTTCTGTGTCACTGAGCAGATGCTGGGTTTTTCTCAAACTTGTCAATATCTCCATTAGTAGGGACATTAAATAATGTTTCCTACTGTAAATCCTTTCTGAAGAAGTGAAGAGTTGGATTTAAATCCATTTCAGTTTCATGCACAAGCTGGTCTGGATGATGTATCAAATGTTTGAACTTGCACTGATTTCCAGATTCATTGCCAGTGCTACGGTCAAGCAAGTTTTATATGCGTTATTGATTTACTTCAGATGTTTAGCACAAAGTGTAATGAGGTTGATTAGTTAATTTATTTGGGAGTTTTGGCCTCTCTTTACAAGCTCTATATTTGTAGTAATACTGGTAATATATGTAGGATCCTGTTATTGAAAGGGTTCTTACACCAGCTTTCCTTCTGGACTATAAAATGGTGTGCCCCTGGCTGTGTTACAGGAGAAACTTATGTGTTTTATTTGAAAAGTCACTAGCTTCCTAGAGAAAGACTGCAGCTTGTACAGGACAGCAAAGTGCACTCAAGCTCATCCAGAGAATAGCCCGACAAGGGGGTATATTTTTCAAATGCCTGAAAGTCCTGAAAGCTTCCTTAGTAATATATTGATGGCAGAGATGAGAAATAAATTCCACCCATGCTCTCACTCCCCACACTGCTCAGTTAATACTGCCAGAAAAGGAAGAAGGAAGTTCACACATCCTTCACCTGCTGCAGAGAACGAAGTACTCAGATAAGCAGTCCTGCATGCCAGGTTAGTCAGTCTCAGGAGCATGTGATTTTTGAAACCCTCTCTTCCTGTAATATTTAAGCATTCTGCCTTCTTCATGATACCTGAGCTTATTCCTGTTAACTTCCTTCCCCACCCTCCCAGTAAAAATCTTTGTTGCAAAGAATAAATCTGTGCAAATGTGCCTGAATAGCAAAGCACAGCATCCTAAATGATCTAACTCAGGTTTTGGGAGCAGGATAATTGCAGCAGTATGAGGCTTCTTTTAGAATAATTAGTCTTGCTGAGAATCAGAATATAAAAGCCTGTGCAGAGCACAGTAATAATGCAGTTACACCATTTCCAGTATTTGTGTGCCCCTGCATAGCACTGCAGATCAGATCAGCCATGCCCACAATGATGGTCAAGGAATGATTTCATCTTTGCAGCCCTCTGCCAGGACTATGATGCAAAATACGTGGGATTCATTCTAAAGAAAAGAATGACACTCCTCTGCCATACTAAACCAGGAGTCCTTTGAGATCATTAAGAATAATTTTTACAAAGGAGTGGTTTATGTTTCTGTTCTTGGAGCCAAAGCTTGTTCTCATGCTCTGTTACTATCTGGCTCTTGCCCATCCACTTGCCCAGTGATGAACTCTGCTTCTGCTATATGCACTTGCAGATGTTGGGATTTCCATTTCAAAGTACAAACAATTCTAATATTTAAAAGGCTCTTTTCCCAGTGGGAATATGGGTTTCATGAGCTTCTTGACTTTCCTTTGCCATCTTTTGATTGTATATGATAACACCTTTAGATCTTGCTATCACTTATTTTGTCAGCATCACAGTGGACAAAATGTCATCCTTAGAGAGATAAAGGTTCTATTCCACGGCCTGCTATGTGGTTGACTCTGGTGTTCTTTTCTGCTGGGGTTTAGTCTGCTGGGGCACTTCACTGCTTAACTTAAATTTACTTATCTGTTATATAAATAAGGGATAACCTTGGCCATTAAGTAAACTGACTGATGGAGGGAGAAGGGATTTTCTAGAGAGCTTGTGTGCCTTTCTGAGACACAGAGTTCAATAACATTTCATAAGGTAACCTTCAGCTGGTTTCTGCAATGACTTTTAGCAATGAGCCCTAAAAGCACTGATATTTCCAGGCATCACAGCTGAAGAGAAATACGAAGTCCTTGAACTACCCACTAGTCAAAGGAACAACATGTCCAAACTCAGCTGGTGAATCCCCATGTACTGGCATATGTGAGTTACTTTTTCTTTTCTCTCTGGGATGCCCAACTAGTAACAGAATCTTTGCTCTATGCAGCACTAGGCTGGTACCACTCTCAGGTGCTGCCTAGATTTGCTGTTGCCCTCAGAATGTCTGTTACTGTGTTGTATAGTGCAGATAATCCTTTGTTTAATTTTTTTAGCATTTTGAAAGGAAAATAGGGGTCTCATTCAGGTCTTTCCATTTTTGCATGATAGTACAGTTGAACAACGTGTACATGTGTTAATTAAACATTCCTTCTTATCACTGTTTTGGTAAGTGTCCTGTAAATTTAATCACTACGACACCTCTGTACACATTGCAATCCTTTTAAAGATCTAGAGAAAAATCCTGGTGGATTATTCAAAGCACTAAATCACACAGAATTACAGTAGTTATTAGAGGCATTAAAACCTGTGATAAGAAGCTTTATCATGCATTTTTGGGGAAGCTTAATCTTTATCAGAGATGACTGTAAATAGAAGTGAAGAGTAAAAATACTTGATAACAGTTTATTTTACAGTACATCAATAATCAGGTACTGTAATTACAGTATAATTACATTATAATTAGTGCATAGTAGGTAACTACCATATATTAGTTTTCTTGAGTTTCTATTATCACAACTACCTGTGAGACCTGATTCAAAGAGGGGCGTTATTTTACTCCCATTTCTTCTGGTTCTACACACACATGCGCACACACATACAGAGGGACATATATATGTTTTGACTTAAGAGGAGCTGAACCTGTTAACATGGAGGAGGAATAGGCAGTGAGACATGCCAAAGTAAGTATGAGCTCTTCCATATATGCATTTATCTGTTATAAAAGAAGGAAGTTGGATTTTAGCTGTGGTTATATTTAGCTACCCAATTTATTTCCCCCCTCTTTTTGGCATTGGAAAAGTTGTGGTATTCTTAATCACTTAGATAAACCTCTCAGTTATAGACCTACTCAGTGTGTGGGTGTTTATATTATATCTGTAGATTATTTATCTATATACACCCGCATCTGAATACAGATTAGTTTCCCTGTCAATTGTACTTGAGCTGAGTGTGCATGCCTGTGTTTATGTATATCTGGTAGTAATCCTGAAATGTTCTGTCATTTTGGGGTGTAGGCTAAGAGAAGATAACCAATTAAGTATGACTTCTTCTAATTTAATGCTGTTTACAATGTTAAAGGTTCCAGTTAATTTGAAATGGTTCTGAAGCTGGCAGAAGAAATGTTCACATTGAAATGAAGAGCTTTTCTTGATAGCAAGTGCTGAAGATATAATGCAAAATATAGCTTGCAAGGAATATGGAGTGACTTCTGCTCCTCGCAGTTTTGGTAGGAGCTCAGCTATACCACTAAGCAGGTTTGGGCAGCGCACCCCAAATAAAGTATGGAGGTTTGGAGAAACTCCAAAGGAAAAGCAATGAAGGTGATAAAAGAGTGAAGAAATGTGACCTGTCAGAAGATACAGATGATACAGGGGGATGTGGGGTGGTGCATGACCTGAAAAAGAGATGTCTGAGGGAGGACATAGCAACAAGCTGTAAGAATACGAAAGGCTGATGGAAAAGAAAGTAATGTTCTTTATCACCATGGTGAGAAATGGGAGGGTATGGGAAGTAATTAGTTATACAAGATCAGACAAAATTCAGATTAGATGTTGGGAATGACCTTCTAAGGTGGATAAAACAAATCCCCAGAAAAACTTGGGCTGTTGTGGCATTTCTTTTGTTGGAAATTTTTCAGAAACAGGCATTGGTACTTCTGTCTGAAGTTACAGAAGAGTACAAAGGCATCTTAACAATACTCCTTGCCTCATTTTCTGTGACCTGGTGACCAGCTGTTTAAGAATCATGTCATGGCTGTGATAAGTTGGTGTGTTCCCAGCGTTCCTAACAGTGGGTCAAAAGACAAACAGATAGATTGCTCATCTGAAATACAAACTCTGTCTAGGCCTTGGAAAGAATCAGCTTCTACATGAGTCTGGTAAACAACTGAAACTTCATTTCTATCAGAACTTGAGGGCAGATGCTATACTGGCTGAAGCTGGAAGCAAAACTTCCCTTGGTAGTAGTGGAACCAACATTAATCTATGATATGAAACCCCCATGCTTTGCTCATCTTTTTAAGCGCATGACTTTCAGGCATAGTTTATACACTTTAATAATAAATTGCACACCAAGAAAGCAGTGACTGTACTGTTAACTACCAGGTTAATGTTTGTAACTCCCATGCAGTTCCCATATCTGAAGTCTAGTAGCAAGTGTGAATGTACACTTAACGTGCTTTTAATTTCCTTTTCTCCTTTTCTTTTTTTTTTTTGATTAAAATATTGGGTAATATATACAGCACCCAGTACTTGTTAATTAGAGGACTCCATGATTAATTTTCAGGTGAAATAACTCAGATTTGTTTTTCATGTGTGAAGAACCCTCATTGAGGTACCCATATAACTTTTATAAAGCTTTCCTAATTTTTTTCTAGCATAAATGCTGCTTTTAACAGTATAGTAACTGACATTTGTAGAGAGCACTGAGAAGCAATGATCCTGTTGGAGAACAATTTTCTTGACACACCAGATTTCACTCTGCAGATGATGGTACTGTTTCTTTTAGGCTGGGTTTGATTCCACACAGAGAGCTAGGTTTTTGTTTTCCTTGTTGTTTTTTTTTTGGTTTTTTTTTTTTTTTTTTTTTTTAAAGACATGACTAATAAATACTGTATTTGCAACTTTCTAACTGTACAAGACAATCATGGAAAGCATGTTGCAGTAAGTGATACTCCTAAATCTGCAGATGCTTTCCCTCTGGGAAATGCTTCCAACTGAGTTGTGTTGAAATTATAACTCCCTACTTAGTTGCAGGTGATGCTCATGATTTCTCTTACACCTACCCTATTATCAAATGATGTGCAAAATGCCAGACTGATGAGTAACACTCATCATGAAGAGCTGCATTATCAGGACAGCAAGGTTTAGATCTTAAGGACTAATTTGGAGGTTGTTGGTTCCTTTGCAAGTATTTAGCAGGAAACGTGCTGAGATTGCTGTTTATGATTGAAGCCACTTTCATGCAGTCCACTGAGTATATTTACAGTGCTCATTATTCTGCTGTGGGGTTTGGTTTCCATTTCAGAAAGGAAGGGGTCTCCAGTGGCTATAGAACACAATGAAAGAAGGACTTTCTAAATGCCTTTTTAGACTTCTGGTATTTCAACTGCTAAAGGATTTTAAGTGTATGGTTTTCTTTTTATTTTTAAAAATTTTAGAATTTTATTTTAGAAAACATTCTTTTCACAGAGGCACATTGGAGAGGAAAGGTTAGGATTATTTAAGGGAGGGGAATTAATTGTGTCACTTCTATGGGCATTAGGCAAATTGCCTCACTTGGAGTTAAGAGGCAGCTTGGGAGTATTTAAGTATAGGGTGCCTGCAATGCACTTTATGATAGTCTTAGCTTACGACCTTATATCATTTTATTTCTCTATTAAAGTAAGACATTCCACACCGAGACTGTGATTGTACATGGTGTGGTAGTTAGCACCCCATGTCCTGAAGACTATATGGTGTAGTGTGACAAAACGGTGAAGGAAATGCTGGGTACTTGAGAAGTCTGCATGATAATCCAAGAAATAAAAGGTGATATCTGAAAAAGATCATATCTGGTATGTGGTAGAATGGAAGATATTTAAATGAGATGGGAAAGTATCAGACTCAGAATTACATTCTATGTATTTTACTGATAAACTAATTTTAAACAGTACAGCAGATGCTGCAGTAACAATAACAACTTAAAAAGTAATTATGGGCCACCCAGAAATACTAGACTGAGTCCCTTACTCCAGAGGTAGTAAAGACTGTACAGGTCAGTCCAGTGATGGTGCTTACATTTATGTGCTATCTTGGTATTTCACAGAGGAGTGCTCAGGTATCTAGGAACAGACTGTGCTGACTCTGGAGCCCCCTCCTGCCTTGGGGAGAAGGCAGAGTGACTGATTAAAGATACTGTTTCTGAGTTTTATTTTGCTTGAAACAAGTTCTCACAGGAGGAACAAGAGGATGACTTTGGATGATAACAGTACTGAGTCCTTTTCTGCATGGGACCAAATTCTGACCCTGCTGTCAGTGCTCACTTTAGCCTGACATCATGAATACTGCTGCTTAGGGACTAAGGCAGAAATAGTTTATGGTCCCTAGATAGGGTTTGGTGCACGTTACATGCTACTTGATTCAATCCTTTGCAGAGATATAACCTGGGCTGTGAGTAGAGATGCAGCTTATCTGCATATTTTAGACATGGTGCAGTCTAAGATATGGTTTTGGAGAGGTGTTGCTGTCCCTATTCATCTGAATAGATGTTGAGTTTCCTACTCAGTACTAAGCATTTAATTGGCAAACTTGCTAATATTGTGTGGAGAGAGAGTGCTCTTTATGAGAAGCTGCAAAGTCTAACACAAATAGCAGCCAATATTTCACAACAAACAGGAATGAAGTGGCAATTGTGCTCATGCACATTCATTAAATTGATAAAAGATGAAGGCCGTGGAGAGTGCAAAGCCCAGGGTGCCTCCCAGAGCCTTGAAAGGGAAAGCCCAGCTCCCTAAGTCCATAGGTAGCAAGAGTCAGCCAAGCCAGAACAGCCCATTGTAGCACAGATGTATGCATCCCTCTCCATAGGGTAGCTAAAGTAGGGCATTTTAGAACCACTTCTGTATGCCTTTTTTGCCTTTTTTGGGTGCATGGTGTCTTGTATCTTTGGAGGAAGCTCAAAAGAGTACTTCCACATTTTTGGTGAATTCAGCCCTGAATGGGACTCTGTTAGGGGTGTTGGTAGGCAAAATGTGGTTTAGCACCATAAGGCAGAGTCTGGAAAACAAAATGTCTAAATCTGATGTTTGGCTGCTAGTGAATGTAATGGATTACTTTGTGTAAGATTGGCATTTTCATGATTTGCCATTGCCTTTGAATTGAGCATGTGTTACAGTGAGACACGGAGATCCTCTGATGAGGAAATCACGGAATCAGAGAAATGTTCAGGTTGGAATAGATCCTTGGGATCACCAAGCCCAACTGATAACCCTACTCGGCAAGGTTCACCCCTAAACCATATCCCCAAGCACCTCATCCAAATGACCTTTAAACACATCCAAGGTTGGTGACACAACCACCTCCCTGGGCAGCCCATTCCAATTCCTGGCCACTCTTTCCATGAAAATTTTTTTTCCCAATGTCCAGTCTAAACCTACCCAGTTGCAGCTTGAGGCCATTGCCTCTTGTTCTGTCACTTCTTACTGATGAGAAAAGACCAGCACCAGCCTCTCCACAACCTCCTTTCAGGTAGTTGTAGAGAGCAATGAGGTCTCCCCTCAGCCTCCTCTTTCTCAAACTAACCAGCCCTAGCTTCTTCAGTTGCTCTTCATAAGATTTATTCTCTAGGCCCTTCACCAAACTTTGTTGCCCTCCTCTGCACTGTCTCCAGCACCTCCACATCTCTCTTATATCGATGTGTCCAAAACTGAACACAGTACTTGAGATGTGGCCTCACCAGAGCTGAGTACAAGGGGATAATCACCTCCCTACTCCCACTGGACACAGCATTTCTGATACAAGCCAGGATGCCATTGGGTTTCTTGGCCACCTGGGCACACTGCTTGCTCATACTCAACTGCTTGTCGATTAGAACCCCTAGGTCTCTTTCTGCCAGCAGCTTTCCAGCCACACTTCCCCAAGCCTGTAGCCTTGCTTGGGGTTGTTCTTCCAGTGTTCTTGGTGCTCCTCTAGATGAAGCAATGTCGACTACTATTTTGGCATTTAATATTTTCCTTACTGTTAAATAAAGAAAAACACTAAAGGATTTTCCCAAAGGATTGGAAAAGCAATTTTATAAATGTTGTTTCCAGCAGAATCACTGGAAAAATTTCCCATGTTTATTTCTATGGGAATCACATTTCAATTCCTGAATTCTCTACAATTTTAGAAGTTTCTTGTTCAGTAGAAATTCCTGCTCTCTGTTCACATCTGATTATAGGACTCTCAGAATTATACAGTGACCATATCCATGTTGACAGTTATTTCATCTCCTCTGTGTCATTTTCCCATTTGTAAAACAGAAATGGTACTAGTTGATTGTGTACAGTTGATGGTGCTCTGACTTCATTAATAAAAACACTGTTGAAGGATACTATAACGCTTACAGCCCAAAAGTTTCAGTCTTTATACACTGAAATTATAGTTGTGGGTCTGTGTTTTGTGGTTTGTTTGCTTGCTGTGGGATTTTTTCCTTCTTTTCTTTCTCTCTCTCTTTTGTTCCATTAGAGCAGTGGACATACTGTAAAGTGGGCATAATTACCAGAAGACATTACAGCTTTAGTTATCACCTCTGCAACTACATTTAACCTGTTGACTGAAAAGTGGGTGATACTTTGTGCCCAGTACCAAATCTTAAAGCATTAGGCAACCTTCAGAAATGTTTTCTGTCATTTTAACTCATCAGTTTCTGTATACCAAAGGTATTCCAGCTGCTTTTAGAGCTGGAGTAACAGTGGAATGGATTTCCAATATATCCAGGAGGAGCATCCTTTCTGTGGGACAACTGATGTGTAACATCTGGTGCTGGCAGTTTGGTGAAACTGCAAGCTCAGTCTTAGTTTTGTCCCTGGAGCTGGGTGTCTGGCTGAGCAGAACCAGAGCTGGCAGCATGGGTACCATAACCTGTGTCCAGTTTGGGGCTGGTAAGTTATCATGCACACATTTTATAGGCAGAAATTGTAGCTGGAAGAATAACAGAGAGGATCCTAGCACAGTCTGCAGTGTGTGCAAATAAATAGACCAAATAAATAAATAAATATTGGTTGTCATACCTGAAATGTCCCTATGTGTGATTAAAAATGTATACTTTCATTTGTTTTCCCTTATGCACCCAAAGCATAGTAAAAGAAATACACCTGCTCAGGCACCTGGAGTTTCTTCAAGGAAGGTCAGCTGTTAGAAATGCAGTAGAAAGATAAATTGGGTAAGAGTGATTATTGAGGAAAAAAATGTGAACTGTGTAACAAAATGCCAAGAATGAGATCTCGGCATATGAGATCTTTTTGCAGCACAGGATTCAACAAGCAGTAAGTTGTTAACACAGCAGAGGACACTATTTAAATATGTAGAAAGATTAAGAAAGGTTTCATTTTCTTCTCTCAACAGTAGCTGCTGTGTGGTTTTTGTTGTTATGACTTCTTACAAGTATTGTTTACACAAAAATCACATTATTCTCGCACTACTGACGTCATTGATGATGTAAATACGCCTGCTCAGGGCCTGTTCCTCAGGGAGGCAGAGCACGCAGGGCTCTGATCTCCTCGGCTTGGTTGGCAGCTCTTGATGCCAGGATTTGGGGACTGGCTGCCTTCATGTCGAGCTCTCTGAGCTCTGTCACGGGAAACGAGATTTGGTACTCAAGTTAAAAGGACCTCATTTGAGAACCACGGTGCAGGGTAAATCTCTCTTTTACTTAAGCAGAGCATTGCTTACTGTCTCTTCTGAAAAGAAGTAAACTTCTCTGAGTGACAACCAGGAGGCCATCTGGTAGGATGTGGAATATAGAAACAAATTAACCCTGTCTCTGCATTTAGCAGCAATATTAATACTTTGCCAGGCAGTGCTTGCCCTGTACATCAGTTTGGGTTTTTAAGAGATATTTTACTATCGCCCAAGTAGATCCCTTCCAAAACCCGTTCCAGAGAGAGAAGCGGGATCGTACGAAAGTGGCTGGTCACAGCAGGAAGGGCTGAACATGTGCTGCCTGTGAACAATGAGTGCTGCTCCAAGAAAGACATCAGGGAAGGACTTTGCTCAGGAAAATAATGAAAGCACTGACAGGGTGAGACCACATGCAAAGAAAGAGGAAAGCTTATTTCCTTAAGAGGCACGATCATGCTTTATTAAAGGAGCATTGTAAGGAAACAAATGAGATTTTTAAAAATTACTTCTTGCAGAAGCAATAGCAAAGGCATTTCTTGAGGGAAAGGAATGCTAACTCAAGCATTTTAGTGATATAAAAACATTCCAGTCTTGCATTTGCAGCCTGTGAAGAAGAGGGAAAGAAAGTGAAACTAACTGGGAACGGCTCAAACTATCCTTACTGTATAGGCTAAGAGAAACGAGCGATTCAAAAAGTAATTGATTTAATTAATGGTGTGTTAGATAACTGTGTGTTTACTTTAACATGGAGAGTATTTGTTCTTGTGTGTGTGAATGCAGCCTGGCTTTATTTTTCTTGAGTTTTAGCTTGCCTTACTTCTAACGGCAGTAAGCCGACCTGCTTTAATCAGAGCAGACAGCCCACCAAGATCCCCTTTTTGTTGTATTCATAGCTAGAGATTTGGAAGATCTAGGTGTAAAGCCAGTGGAGCAGAATGTGTTATTTATTTGCTGGTTCTGAGCAAAGGTTCTGTATTCAGTTTTGTGCCAAACATGGTTAGGATTAAACCATACCATGAATTAACCTCTAGGCTAAGGGATGCAGATTTGCTACTTCTATGTTTTTTCTCTCTGCCAACTGCTTTTCTCTGGCTATTGTCCCTTTGATCTAAGTAATCTCCTGGCTTCCAGTGGCTCTTCAGCATCAGAAAATGTGTAGTTCATTCTATCCCATAGGCAGGTAGAAGAAAAGAGCATGAGGAGCAGGATGTGAGCTGGGACACTATATTGAGAAAGACTTAACAAGATAAATGGCATAGTACTTATGCAAGAGGGAGAGGAAAATTCTTGACCCAGTGTGAGTTCAGCCCACATGTTGTTTTCTGAGAGACAGTGAGGTGGGAGAGAACATGCCCCAGCAGCACATAGCATGGAGGCACTGTCTCCAGTATGTCTCTGCATGCCAAAAGTAGCTGTGGGGAAGCAGACTTCACTAGCAGCTTCTCACATCTATAGCCATCCATCCACTGGGCAACCTGTTTGTGAAAATCGTGGCTCACTACTGGGTGGGCATAGATTGAACAGCCCTGGTTTTAGATTTGTGTGTTTGTGACTAAGTTGACTTCTGGTATGGAATGGCAGAAGTGAAGGTGCATGAGAGCCAGCATATAAAATGGTACAAATTGGATCACATTTGGGTCTCTTGTCTTGTGTCAGTGCCCAGGGATGACTTAGGCTGTAACACCTTACAGCAATGTGGGAAGACAGGTGTGTAATTCTGACTTTAGAGGAAAATACTTTCCTTAGTGTCCATGTGCCAGCTGCATTGACTCAGAACACTATAAGGAGCTCCATTAAGTTCTATTGGGTCCATAATCTGCACATTAAGAAAAATTTACATGATAGATGAAGCTGTTAAAGTCTAATTGGGTAATCAAAAATTAGTTAATGTGCCAAAATATGTATTTAGCTGATAAACTCTAATGGTTCCAAAGGGTTCTGGTATTAATAGAAGGCATGCTTGCACATTAAGGAGTTGAGAGTAAGATATTGCTCTTCTAACACTCATTTCAAATAAAGATCCCAAAGCACTTGACAGATATTAAATCACTTATTGATTTGATTTTTCCAAAATATGTCCATCCAAGGCTCTGGGGGAATATATGTTAACAATAATGTCAAATTTGCACATAAATAATAAATTATAATTTTCCCCCACTTCCCAAGTCTATCAAGTGCAATAATCTCTCCTGTCCTCAAACCCACTTAAAATCTGTCTTGGCTGGGTCTTTCTTAATTGAAACATATTATGTCCCCATGATATACTGCATCCACCTGACTGATAAATAAGTTGAACAGTGAAATGAACTGGTTTGAAAAGGGTTAAAGTCAGTGGCACAGTCAGCAAAAGAACCTGATGTTAACTGGTTACTTCTCCTTTACCCTGCAGAGCAGCCAGGACAGCATTTGTGTATTAACAGAGCCAGAAGTATGTTTTAGCATTCTGCAAATAGCTTCTTTACCTATTCATTCAAATTTCATTAATTTCACTCTTCTTCTTCTTTTTTTTTTAATGGATGAAATGAATAGGAATTTGAAAATAATTCTCCTGCTTAATAGTTTCAAAATGTCCTAATATATGCATGCATGCCCCTCCCACATTGTAAGAGCATGTGGTTCTGTGTTTGTACAGTATCTACTGTAATAGGGACCTCATCCAAGAGACTTTTGTAGGCTCTTCTACAGTTCAAGCACATAATGATAGCTTTATTTTAAGATGGATAAAGATTATCCTTGTTTTACATAGGAAGTGAAGGCAGAAAGGCAAAATCTGCCGCAGAAGTAGAGCTAGGCTCCAGGCTCAGATGTCACTTTGCTGCTTGGACTACTGGATCAGAGCACAGAGGCATTCCCAAACTTACAGAAGTTAAAAATAATTAATTCATTGGTTCATAGATAATGTGCCATTGTTCTTCATAGGTTTTATAACAATAACTATCATGTGTGCATTGGACCTATTGTGCTCAAAACAAGGCTCTGAATGTCTATGAATGCCAGACAAATGGCCAAGGTCCCTTCTGCTTCACTAGACACGACTTTCAGGAGGGATGGAGAACATCTCCAAGAATATTCAAACTTAGGGTAGCTTAATCCTGTCTCCATACTATGTAAATATTTAAAGACGAAATGCAACAACCACATTGTTGAATTTCCTGCTTTGGATGACTGTCACATTTTTAATGATAGTCGAATAGTTTTGTATTTTATTTATGTGGTGTCATTTGTTTGCTGGGGAATGTGAATTGAACACTTTCCTTGCCTCTGAATTTGAAAATGTATTTTCCTGGATATCATTAGTTGAAGGATGTTAGACAACCGCATGTTTTCTCTTCCACATAAATAAATAAATAAGCCAAGTGTCATGATTGTTTGCTATCTAATATATGTAGATCCAAATGTATACTGAAATGTTGTTTGAAACAGATGAGTCAGTGAGACATTTTCTGACACCTGCCTTGAAAGAGAAAAAAAACCAAAGCAACAACCCAAAAAACCCCAACCCTCATAGACAGGGGAAAAAGCAGAAACAGTCGCTTGGCTTTTTGGAAAAGCTCTGGCCTGAGAAAAGAACGTAAAAAAAAATCAAAATGTGGAGAATAATGAATTCATCAAGCTGAAAATGCACAGCCCAATGGAGCGCTCAGATTTCAATAGAAGGCAAATGGAAAGAGAGCCCCCATTACTGTTGAGATACACTGACACGGCTCCACTAATCGCTTGGTCATGCTTGGTAGACAGTAAGTCATCACAGGCCATGACATGGTGAGAACAGGTGCCAGGGTTTGTTGTAAGTAAAAATTGTTTATTTAACATCCGCAACCAAGATCATTCCCCTCTTTTTCCTTGCATCTCTGTGTCCAGACCATCCCTCTCAGCAGGGGAAGAGCCTGCCAGGCAGCATGGTCAAGTTCCTGCTGCAGAGTAGACCAGAGTGGCTCATAACAAAGAGGGAACGTTTTTGGTAGGATGTGACTGAGGTGGTGACAGACAAAACCAACCTGTAGTGGCAATTAGACACGTGCTCATAATGAGAGATGGTGGTGTTTTAGTCTTGGGGGAACAATTTGGGCAGTTCAGGTGTGTTTGTGAACCAGGAGAAGAAGATCTTGTAGGAGTACTTACTAATTTTAGCACAGGTAGCATGAGCATGAAAATGAGCAGGATAGTACTGAAGTAAATTGCTGGGTGTTTATCCTCTGCTTCAGCCATTCTTACAAAATGCATTATGGGCCACTTTAGCAGAGCTTTGTGTCCTTTCAACACGCTGTCCTGCCAGATGAGCAGCTAGGTGTATTGTAGAGGCACTAACAAAAATCCTCTATTTAATATAGATCAAGATCTACATCAAACACATCTTGAAATACTTGTCACCTTATGGGTGTGCAGACTGAGATATCTAAGAAGCTTCTAGGGCATTTGAGTCATGAATTGATTTTTGTAAAGAAAGGAATCAAATAGTGTTTTTTCAAGATTTTGAACAGTCTCTCCTAGCAAATATATCGGCCCTTTAAACAACATGTGCAGTACTTACTAGCTTCAAAATTTATTTGAGAGATGACCCCTGGGTGGGTTGGTTGGTTTGGTTTGGGTTTTGATTTTGGTTTTGTTTGGTTTTTTGTTCATTTGGCCTTTTTTTTTTTTTAAATATAAGAACAAAAGGAAAGATGCTGAATCGAGTGATGCTAGGCTGGGAAAGTAATAGTCTCTGGGAACTTGCTATCATTACATTGAGGAAAGTCTCCTCAGAGTCCAGTCTTTCAAAGTAGGTAAGTTGTGTTACAGTTGTGCCATTGATTAAAGTAGTGGCTGGGAGCTTGAAAGAGCTAGGCTCTATTCTTGGCTCCTGCCACAGACTTCCTATGTGCTGATGAGCAGATCTTTCAGACCAGCGCTTTTCCTTTGTGGGAATTTCCTTGCATTTTAAATCTGCGGGGAATTAAAAGGAGTGGACATTTAGGTTCACTTTCCCACCTCCTTCAGTAATAAACAAAATGGAGAGGATATAGAAACATGTTGAAAAGATGAAATCAATGCACTTATTCTGTAACCAGAAACTAAAGAGAACATGCTGTTGGTTTGGTGTTTTTTTAGTTTTATTTCTTGTGTTGGGTTTTTTGGTTTGGTTTTGTTTGTTTGCTTTCAAATACACATCTGGGTTTTTTTTTTCCCAACCTCCCTCTGAGATAAATCAAGATCAGTCTTTGAAAGATTAATTGAGGAACCATATCTCACAAAAATGTTGCTGATGACTATAAACAAAGGCATAGTGTTGACTAATAAAACTGTCCAGCTGTATGAACCTTTAAAAATCAAGAAATTGCCTGGCCACATTTTTTTCCCCCTGCAACATATCATAATTAACTCCACAGATATAACACTGCCTACTTTCACTTTCCTATCTATTAATTAGTCCATCACTGAAAAACTAGCCATTCTTTGTGCTACAATACAGGCCAGTACTCTCTTTCTCATCTTAGGAGAAAGGAAGGCTCCTTATGCTCTCTATGAGAGCATGGATGTCTTGTAAGGCTCCTGAATTTACAGATTTACATTATTTCTGGATATGAAAGAATTTACATGTGCACTTATATATTCACACCAAATTAGTAAATCTGGAATACTAAACTGTGATCTGGTCTAGAGTGTTTCTCTGTGATTAAACTAATATTGGGAGGAAAAAAAGAGATGAGAGGACTATTATTTTACAAATAAGAGACTATTATTTTAAAAAATAATAAAATAAAATCTCCTGCACTTAAGGCAGAAATAGAGAGCTGAGAAAGGTTTGTTTTCTTCTTCTTTCTCTGGTCAAAAGAAGAAAAAATCATAATGAAGAAAGAAACACTAAATGGAAGACACTTTAAGAAAAACACTCAAAATTTCTTGAGTTAAAATTGAGACTGGATAGGTAGCAGATTCACTGGCAAAATTACCATTGCTACTACAGTCCCTATTCAGATAAGTTCTTTTTGTGATAAGGCATGTGTGTGAGCTTGTTATCTGAACCCATAATTAACAGACTTCTAACATCTAGAGCCTCAAGTACCTTAAAATTATAATATCTTGAGGGTGCTGACCTGTGAAAACAGGGGTTTTTAAAGGGTATCGCTCATGCTTGGATGCTTTCTGAGTGGCCAGAGTAGCACATAATAGTTTGAATATTTTCTAGTCAGGTAAAAAAATTCTGTTATCAGTGGCTTTAGTTTAAATCTTCGTGAATACTCTCCAAGTTGTGAGGATTAAGCTGAAACTGATGGACTTTCCTACTGCCTAAGTGTTTTCTACTGCCAGGAGACTGCAGACCACCTTATTGTAAGAGGCAGTCTGCATTGAGATCAAAGCAGTTTGGAAGGACTGAACAAGTAAGGATTTATGACATGGCATCAGAGTGCAGGTAGGTGACTGCAGCGATATCCATGCTCCAGAAAAATGTGATTCTGCATAGTCCTGAGTTGCCACAAGTCTTAACATTATGATATCAGTTATTCAACATCTCTCCAGGTAATAAAAGTTCAGCCTGAGGATCCATTTGTTGTTTCATCTTGATGAGGAAGAAGGGATTGAATTTAGGCCAGGCATAGCTAATTTATCTTAACGTAGACAAAACCTGTATACCCATCAAGTTCAGATTAAATTTCCCATTGTGATGTCTGGGAGTCTTCATCTATCAGGAGAACTTCTCATTCCTCACTTAAAAAGGAATAATTAGAGAATTCAGTATGCCAATTTTATCTGATTAAAAAAATATAGACTCTCTTCCTGCATAGTTTGTCAAGCTTATCCTATGTATCACCAAGTTGGGTAAAAAGGTAGGTCATTCAAAGAAGACTATGTGGTGTAGTATGAAGGTTGTTCTTTCAGGTTCATAAAGTGATCTGATGTCATTTTGAGTCTCCAATTGATGGTTGTTTTTATTTAAAATGTCTGTAAGGGTAACTGTTCAGAATGTACTATCTAAGATAATAGCATTAACTGGCATGGTTGCAAAATCAATAATAGTAACAAAAATATACCTCTACTGATTAAGAGTGACATCAAATAAATTTGTTAACTAAAATGGCTGCAGTCAACAGTTTAAACACGTGTCTTAAATAATGTAGTGCAGTTCATAGTTCTTATTTTAACTTTCTTGATACATTTTTTTTAAAGACCCTTTGAGAATCTGTATTGCATTTGTCTCCTCATAACAAAACAAAACAAAAGAAAGAAGCAAAACTAAGCTAGAAGGTACTTCACTTACTCTGGTAGAGCCCCCACCCGCAAGAATAAACCTGATAACAAAACCACAGCGGACTTCACCTAGAGAATGTAATTGAAAATGGTAATTCAGAAACCATAGACTAGCTTTGAAGGACAGGTCTGTCATCAAGCTTCATGAGAAACAGCAGAGCAGAAACAAAAATAGATCATTGACCAAAAATACCCTTTTCCAGCTGGGTCATTTAAAGAACTATCTTTTTTTTTTTTTTTTTTTTTTCCTATCCTTTTTACATCATACATACAGCTGAATCCAAAACTATCCCAAAAAGGGGTCTAATTCTAAGGTCAAATAACTTGGCAGGGTTTTGTTGTTGTTTTCTTGTCATGGATTTTTCTGAGAGCAAGAATGGGATGAAGAATGGTGATCTGTGAAAATGTAAATCCTGAAATTGAGTCTTTAAGTCAGGTACACAGGCATACTTTCATCAAGCTGTGACCAGCACCTAGGCACCTCTGTGACTGCCATATCACTTCCAAACCCAACAGATTCCTGCTGTAGTTTTTTGAGGTCTTCTCTGGACTGACTTGGTACAGAAATCCAGATATGTAGGGCACACATTTATTAACTTACCAAAACTGTTTATTAGTGTCTTTCACAGAAGGAACCTAAAGGCTTTTGGGAACTGAATGGTAGCACTATGCACCTAACATAGTGTCATTGTAAAGACACAGGTCAAGAGTATGGCAAGTTAATTGTACCTCATTTTGAGGGGAAAATGAAGGCACTCAGCTATTAGCTTCAAGCTGCCTGAAATTTTTTTTTGGAGATGCTACAACTGAAGTCAGATTCTCATGTATCAGGGTAGGGTTTCTCTGTGACATATATCTATATATAGATAGATATATAGTAGGAAGTCATAGAAATGTTCATAGAAAAGTTAAAAAGTACCACTTCCTCATGTGGGTAGAGAGGGCACTGAGGAAGTGTGTTTTCACTGTGCAAGGGCAGCAAGTCAACTGGAGGCTAGCAGTAAAGCTCCTAGGGTGCTGTGCAGCTATCCATCACACACTTTCCTTATATCTGAGAAAGTAAAAACCAGGGTGAAGAGTAGAAGGATGGCAGACCTGCCAACAGGGGTTCAGCAGCCACTTCTTGATTTTAAGTGGAGAAAAAATGAAAGAGGGCTGTCAGTGAGGATTCCCCATGGATGTGCATACTGCACATATTGATGTGCAGCTCCAAGCAAGGCACGGTGTACACCTGCTGCAGCTCTGCAGAGCTTTGTCTCATCCTGTGGTAGCCTGACAAGAGCTTTAAGTCTGAGCTAACCAGTTTAAAGTTATCTGCTGCAGTATAAGCATTCTATCTCTTGCAGAAGTCTCACCCACTGAGACAGATCTTCAACTTATGTAAAGCATTTTTTGTTCAAGTGATGTTCATACCAGCTATTTATTTTTGCTGCTGGCTAAAATGAAAGTTTGGTGAAGCTTTGCCTACATCCTCTTCATACAGTGGCATTTCACAGGAAAGACATGTCTGGGAGACTACTCTAGACACTTCAGACACTGCATAAAATGTTTACTTATCCCAGCTCTTCATTTTAATACATAAGCACAGCTCAAAGGAGATACATAAAATAAAACTGAGTATTGACACGAGGCACAAAATTATGAAGATTCTAATTCAGGACTATCGGAGATAATGATACCTAAACACCTTAACCTCAAACTCATTAGTCTCACATATCTCAATCAATATGGATTCTCTCAGAAATCAATTTTCAGCAGAAAATATGATTGCTAAATAATTCACAAGTTACAGGCCTTCGGGGAAGAAGAGGTTAGAGAAGCAGAAGTGGTGATCTCAACCTGAGATGTAATTTCAATTAAAGGAGGAGAGCACCTGTAAAACATAGTTTTATGTTTAGGGCATCAAACTGTTTAAAGAAAACAGGATTGTAAATGTAAATTACAGCCTTAAGCAGTATGGTATTTGAAACACATTCGTTTGGTGTTTTTTGGTTTTTTTTTTTTTAAATGTATGTTAGCAGAAAGTACCCATTCAATTGATCAGCAAGGAATGTGTTGTTTTAAAAATCCCAGAAAGTACTGGCACAATTTCTTCTGTTTCTTTAATTTAGTTTTCCCTTGTCTGTGTTACACAGCTAATTTATGATGAAATCTCAGTGAAAGGCAGAAGCAGTACAAAACTTCAGGATATACTCTTAAGTTCTTTGAATATTTCTGACCAAAGGCATTAGAATTTATGCCTATTGTTAATTTTACTTTCTCACATCTAGTTGGTTCCATAGCCATTATAATTCTTTGCAGAAATGTTATTTTAGAGCTGGAAAGTTCAAGCTGGAAGAAGTCTTAGGAGGTGTTAAGGTACTAGCACCCCAGTATGTTTCTCAGGGCCTTATCATGCCTACTGCAGCCCATGGAAAGATTTTTATTGATCTGCTGATTCTTGGACCTGGCTCTAATTATACTTGTGTAAATTTGTAATTACATCACTGAAGTTAATGGTATAATAACTCTATTAGACAAATGCAAATACTCATATTCAGACCTTGAATTCTTTGGATTCGTAGTTTTGTAGCAATGGCCATAGATGCAAGTTGTAGTTTTAACACGATTTAAAAATCATAATGCAATTAAAAATATTTACTAACCTAATTATTTCTATACCAGACATCTCTTTGAAGTAATTATAATGATACATTTTAATCTGATGTTATCTGTATTCTGCCAGGAATTTTTCAATGGGCATAATTTGGATAAATATCAAGCACTCCAAATGCATTTGAATTCAACCCAGGTCAATAATGGTATTACTGTCTGAAGGCCCTCAATGGGTTTAGTCAGATGAGCTGGTGAGTTTATTCCAGTTTTGACAGCACTTAGATGCTCTGATGTCAGATGCCAGTGTAACAGTTCAAGCAGATGGAAGAATTGCAGTGAAAAGTTACCTTTAGCAAGGCACAACCAAGGCTTTGTATAAAAACATTACTACATTCCTAGTCTTTGAAGTGATCTGAGCTAAGGCTCATTAGTTTGAGGTTTCCATTCGTATAGCAAAACGTGAGTCCCGCTTATGTTTTTAGATTCTTTCCAAAGCACTCCATCCTTCATGGCTGGCTGACAGCCTTTCACCTGCACAAAGTTTCAGTTACGTTGAAACTTTTAAAAAACAGGAAAAAAAGAAAGCCTGGCAGCCCCTCTCTCGTTTCAGATCTGAGAAACACCATGTAAATTCACCATCTCAAAGATTGTTCAAAACATGGGGGGGGGGGGGGAAATCCACTTTTAAAAGTGCTTCCACAGTCTCTAAAATTGCTTAAAACCTTTTCTCTGTTAGGAGATAGATGAAAAAGTAAAGGAGCTCTGCTTTTCTCAGCTGTGGACAATGAGTGAATTGTGATCAGATGTGAAAGGCATCCCCTGGCTGCTGATGAGAAGAGGGGCAACAGTAAGAAAGATCATGGAGATAGCTTTGTTGTGTAGTGATGGGAGAGAAGACTTGATCTCCTTTTCTGTCTCAGCTTACTGTGAAAACAGAAAATTTGTGTCTTTGAATAGGGTTGTGATCTGAGTCTGTGTCCCAAGAAAGTAAAAGAGAGGCAAGGGAGAGTGTTTGTGTTTACTGCTATGGAATTACAGCCAACTGCATTAAAAGTGATTTCAGTCAAAAATGGGCTAAAGTTAAGTGTAACAGAGACAACATATGCTTGCGTTACTCTCTTTTCTAAATCTAGTTTTGTGTTGAGTGAACTTTGTTTTAAAAAATATATTTTGAAATGTGATTAGTGGTGAATGTCAGTGAAATTTATTGTACTATTAAAATCCTATTGGGTCTTTGTTTATGAAATGTATTTTCCTGTATTTGAGGTTTAGGGAGGCTTGATAATGAGGCTGTGAAGATTCATGGCCCCTTTTCTGCAGCTTAATTTAGGCTCTATATCAAATATGTAAAGGAACATTATATCTTCCTACAGCCTCTGTGTGTGATACATTTTTGTATTATTTCCCTGCCAATGTTATTTCTTTTACAAATGCAGAGCTGGAAAATGGTGACAAAGTGACAGGTTTAGCTTTCTATTATTTTCTAGCCTGGAAAGGGTACATCTGAAAGGTCTGTTGACATAAATTTTATTAAGGTGAGATGTGGCCATGGACAGATGTTCACCAAAGATCACATTATTCCTGATTTAAAGTAATAATGGACAGCCAACAGTGAAATTTGTGAAGAGGTTTTCAGAGGCCCACTATCTCTATTGCTGGCTGAGAACTTCCACCTTCCAATGTAGGACACCTGAAGATAAACGGTCATGTTGGAAAGCAGCATTGTGCCCCCAGCCATGTGCCAGTGACCTGGCCATGAGCTTAAGCTTTAGAGGTGTAGCTGAGGGATACTCTCATTCTTAGCTGTAACAAACTTCAGAGGATGGTCATTATATAGTGTAAAGATGTTATTTTGATT
Organism: Picus viridis; assembly: GCA_033816785.1. NCBI lineage: Eukaryota > Metazoa > Chordata > Aves > Piciformes > Picidae > Picus > Picus viridis. Next base: position 7,129,346 of record CM066577.1, read on the forward strand.
TTCACACAGCTGGTCCCATCTTCTTGATTCTGCTTGTGATTGGTTCTGGGATCTGTCAGTGCAGAGAGCTGTGGGTGTGGTAGGAAGGATACCCATGTGGTTTCAGACTGTTGATCCAGCACGGCATCTCTCTCCAGGAATGTGTTGCAGTGCGTGACTTAGGGAAATACCATTTTCCATGATTTAGGAAGATCTTTAATGCCCATTTTCTTTGTACCATGGATTCCCTCTCAATGCTCAAGTCCAGACCACAATCCAGGGTGACTGAGGTTGCATGTAGTGTTTCTGAGCAAAACTGATCTCAATTCTTCAGACATCCTTTTTTTTTCTAAGTTGGGCAAATGGCTGTCTCTGACCATAAGCAAGAGTGAGTTTTCTGAAGGATGGAGAGAGAGGAAGAATAAGGTAAGATGTTCCCATTTGTTATAGGTGCTTCCTTAATATGGGAGAAGGGCATTTTCCTTCCACATACATCAGTGTAATGACAATTAAAACTGTGCCCCATCACAGTTATTCAAACTGATAAAGAACAATTTTTTTTACCTCTCTGAAAACTGGTATATCACAAACTGATCTCTTCTTGTTTACACTGATATGAACATTGAGTAATCTCATTGAAGGCTGGAGAATGACAGATGTAAAACTCTTTGCTATCTGATCAAGCCCCAAAGTCTATGGAAGTGAAAGCTTTAGTTTGCTAGTGTCTTTTGGATTTGTAGGAGGTTAAAGAGTGAAACCACTGGATGCATCTCAAAGGTCTCTGTGAGCAGTACAGCCCTGGTTTGAACTGTTTCAAGTAATGTCTTTGAGTCCTACCTCTGCTATGTCTGAGACATTGTTTAGTGAGAAAAAACAAATCTTTAGGGCCAGGCTTTCCTTTCAGCTGTGTCCTGGGATGTCAAGAGAACAAAGCTCTGTTAATTGGTCCTCATTCAAGATGCCTAGCACGGCATTATAATACTTAAACAATATTCATTAGACAAAACAATTGCAGTAATTATCTTACAAAAGTCAGGCTGGGTAATTTCTTATGAAATTAGGATAATCTCCAGAGGAGACTCTGCTCCAGTTTTGTTTATATTTGTTTGGTTTTTGGCTGAATGGTTTAAAATAGAAATTACTGAGGTGTCAATGACCTCTGGGTTCAATTGAATGAAGACATTTAAATGAAGTTTAAGCAATATTGGTATTTGCTGGGAGGTAGAAAACTGTGAAACATATTGCAAAAATGCTGCCTACAGAAAATTTGTTATGAAGCCACTGCTAGAATCAAATGGTAGAGGAGGTTTTAGCATTTGAATAAGGCCCTTGAAATTTGGAAGACCAGATCTTACTCTGGTTAATCCTTGGTATCTTCTAGTTTTTAATGCTTTGAGACATGCCTGGGGTTTTTGGGTGCCTATGGGGACTCATACAGGGTGTGAAAAACAGCAATAGCATTCCTTCTCTTAGGCTGGAGGTGAGGAGAAAGTTCTTCCCAGAAAGAGGAATTGGCCATTGGAATGTGCTGCCCAGGGAGGTGGTGGAGTCACCGTCCCTGGAGGTGTTCACAAAAGGCTTGGATGTGGCACTTGGAGCCATGGTTTAGTTATCAGGAGGTGTTAGGTATTAGGTAATAGGTTGGACTTGATGATCACTGAGGTCTTTTCCAAACTGGTTGGTTCTATGATTCTATGATAAGTTTTTTTTTTGCTTCTCAGCTCTCATGTTATTCCGGAGTATTAGCAAGATCTTAGAGCTGAGTGCTATCATGCATGAGTAGCACAGAAGGGAGGCATGCCAGTACCTAAGTATTTAAAAAAATCAGACATTTTTTCTGGACACCATGATAACAGCCCAACAAAAATGAAGAGTATTTCTAGCAAGCCAAGATGATTCTTCTTTGGATTCAGTACTGTAGTTTCCAGAAGACACCAGTAGTACTGTGAAATTAATTCAGTACTAGGATGCAGCTGCATTGATCTTTCTGATGTCATTGCCCTAAATTATTACAGGATACAACTAAAAAACAAGTCTAGAATACATATCAGCAAGGACATGATCCGGGAGTATGCCTTCTCGTTCTAATAATGAGTTAGCAAACCAAATCTTCACTTTGAGAAATCCAACTGCATTTTGGTTTTTATAAGATTTTTTTTTTTTTTAAATATTTTTAATCTGAAGGGGAGGGATTGTAGCAAGGTGATTGATCACTGACAGAGAAGAGAAGGCTGGGAGCTGATCCTGTAGTCTCTTGTTCAAATTCATGAATAATTTTCACTTGTACGAATTGCCCATTGAAGTCCATAGCACTTCTTATGTGAGACAGGATCACTCATGCAAATAAAGGTTTACAGGAGGAGGATCTAGGATGTGTTATTAGAGGGTCATTTCCTTACACAGTCTAAGGTTTTTTGCTTCTTACTAATTTTATAGGTTTTATTCTTTTGCCAGGAGAGTTGTTACATCATTAATAATGGAGGTTATTACTGCTTTTAATATTTGATTTATATCTGAAAAACTTGAGGGTGTATCCATTTCCTTAGGAGGATTGAAGGTAAAAGATGCTTGAGTCTTGGAGTTATAGACTCTGTATAATTTTAAAATAATTTTGGCATTTTTTCCCCCTCTGGCAACTGAAGCCTTTAACCTTATGGGTCTCTGATTTAAAGTGACACCATGGTCTTTTCAAAGACAACATTATTATGTCACTGATACTGAAATGGTACAGTCAGAAATAAGCAGAAGATAATTAAGAGACAAAATAATTACAGTAGAGCAGGCTTGACCCAGAGACCAATGGCCATATCCTGCTTGCTTTACTCAAATATATAGTCCTGTTGCAGCTCATTCAGATGTGCAGTCCAAGCATAAGCCCAGAAAAAAGCTCACATGAAGTCACCATTGTAACTGAGGTTGGAATATGAGACAGAATTATGCATGTATATGTAGAGGGAGGAAGAGATTCTCAAAAATATTCATTTAATTTGAATATGTATAGGGAGGGAATGAAAGTGGTGGGCCAAATCCTGCACTCATTTACATTGGTGAAGCCCCACAAAGTGTGTTGAGGGGAGAATTTGATCTGACATTAGCACAAACTAACTTTTACATTTGCCAGATTCTTATTTGTTCACAGCATGTGGCTGGCCAGAGATATAAATAAATCAAATGTGTTTCTAGGAAGAATCCAGCAATCCTTTGAAACTTTCGTTCTTTGCATTGCAAGAAAAGAGGAGGTAGAAAAAAAGGGGAGAGGATGGAGGGTTACATAAAAGAGAGCAGGTGCGGTCGTGCAGAAGTAACTATTCAGCATATGTAAGTGCAGTTGGAAAATCATTGTCTTGCAGAGAATACTTGAAATTGGTCCCTAATGGCCTTGGTTTTTGTCATATGGTCTTGATTATCAGGCTAAAATTGCATTGCTGATGCCTTTAGTGTGAACGAGATGGATGAATAATTATTACGTGCACTGAATACCTTTCTGCAAGGAGGAACCAGGACATCCCCTGGCCACTGCAGATACCATTTCACCTTGCTGTCAAGAAAGCTGCAAGTGGCCAATTCATCATTTCCTTATTGTTCTTGAAATACATGTTTATAGTAATAAGCACTCATACCTGCACCAAGAATGGGCAATGCAAAATCTCAGTGTTTTGAGAAATAATTGAGAGATCCAATTATTTCTGGGTGCAAACCCTAAGTGCTTTATCCTGTTTCTAAAGAGCTTGCATTATCTTTGCATTCATGCAGATCTCTGTGACTATATAAAATGGAAGATGAGGTTTTGATAAAACAAGCACATACACGATACCCCAGATTAGTTTTGGCCTCTGTTCAAAAGTGAGCTATCATCTTTTGCCTTTTTAGCAGTTAAAAAAAGGCTCACATGCTGCCTTACTTCTCTCTGCCTACCTTTGTCTCCATTACTGGTTAATACTACAATAACAGAGGTAGCAATAATGAGGTTAAAATCTTACTGCTAGCACTAAGAATAAGTCGCTGTGGTATTGAAAAGATGACTCCTCACTTGCCCTCCACTGAAAGGAAAATGTGATGGTAAGGTTCAGAATCACTCCGAGATCCATGATCATGACCATGCTGCTCATTCATCACCTGAATATTTACATTAAATCATGGCCAGGTGTAACTACTGCTTACTCTCTGTGCAATCCTTTACAATACTGCCAATTAGTTATGGCATCCACTAGTTCCTAAAGGATGCAGGTTGAGCTTCCTTGTAGCCACAGACAGAGTACAACATCCTGTGCTTCCTCTTGGCATGTGATCAGAAGGGTTGCATGTGCGCAGGGTATAAGTGTTTCAGGACAAGATTTCCAGTGTCTGCAGGTTTTTCTAATTAATTGCTTGATGCCATTTGCCATTTAAACCCTAATGAAGTACCTAAAAACTGTTATGATTAAATAATTAGACAATCACCCCAACTATTCAGGTCTACTGATTATCTCTTACCAGTTGTTTTAGCAGTGACTGCCTATTGTGGACCTAGAAGCTTATATGTAGATATCTTAAATTTGAAGAAAAGAAAGTAAAAGGTAATAAAAAAATCACATTTAAGAGAATGTTTTAGTGTCTTCTGTTACATTCTCCAAATAATCTTCTTGCATGAGTAAATTAATCATTGTGAAACATTTCCCTTGGACTTACATATTCTCTCATACCTATTTTACAGATGGCTACACTCAAGTGCAGTTTATTTCTACACTCAAACCAAAACATGTAGCTAAGTCAGGTTAAATATGATCCAGATGATGGCTGATCAAATTAACAACTGGAGTTAAACCTGAAGAGAAGACTAAAATGAAGTGCACACTGCTAGTTTCAATTCTTAATTGTCTCTCATTAGCTAACCCAGGTTACTGGCCCAAAGTAAAAAGGCATTATTTTTTCCTAGAGTACCAAAATACACCTAAGGAAAAGGCCAAGCAAAATGCCTGAAGGGTCGGAACAGGTGAGGATTTGGACTTCACTTTTCCCAAGCTCCTATGTAACCCTTGAGTACACTTGGAGCAATGTTTGGGGAGCCGCCTGGCTCTGCTTATCTTTTTTCTTAACTCAAAGTGGCAGTCATTACTGAAGTGCAGCTGAGCCACTGACTGATCAAATCATCCAAAGGAAGACATGATTATGCCAGTACCAGAACAAGAGGACACCGTCTCAGGCTGCGCCAGGGCAGGTTTAGGCTGGATGTTAGGAAGAAGTTCTATACAGAGAGAGCGATTGCCCATTGGAATCGGCTACCCGTGGAGGTGGTGGAGTCACCTTCATTGGAGGTGTTCAGGAGGAGACTTGATGGGGTGCTTGGTGCCATGGTTTAGTTGTTTAGGTGGGTTGTATTGGTTGATGGGTTGGACACGATGATCTTGAAGGTCTCTTTCAACCTGGTGTATTGTACTGTATTGTATTGTATTGTATGATCTGATTTTTTTCAGAGATTAAGTCTATACACCTAAATAGGGTGCAAGTGATCTGAATCCCCCACCATAGGCCCTCAACTCATTTCTGTTGATAAAGACACTTGGACACTCACAAGTCCATGGGGCCGGATGGGATCCATCCTAGGGTCCTGAGAGAGCTATTTAAAGGGGTTAATCTGTTCAAACAGTGGACATTAATCTTAATCTAGGACTGTGATTGGCTTTTTTTGTGGTTGGACATGCTTGGATCTCACATAGGTCTTGGACAGCTTCTGTGTCATACAGTGTTGCAAAAGGTCATGCATTTCATACCTTTCTCCGCTGCAATCACAGAGCTGTTGCAGAGTGGTGCCAAAGTTGACAGCTATGAGGGTGCAAAGAGTTACTGCCTATCCATGCATGTTGCTTCCTGATGAATCATCTTTGGTAAATTCACTCAGTGGCTCTTGGTAAAAATTAATGGAGTCATCTTGCTCTGAATAAAACTCTAACCATAGACATCAGGGATAGTATTATGTAAAAGGATGCTACTGATATTAAGAAAACAAACAAACAAGAAAAAAAAATCCAGAGGCTGAAATTTGGTAGTTTATCATGTCCTAGGGTTTTCTTTTCACTTTCTTTTCTAATTGAAGAAGCTAAATTGATTGAAGCATTTGAGCCCTGATTTAGCTTTTTAAAAAAGCAGCAAAAGCTAAAAACGGCTCAGCAAAGCATCTGAAATGCTGTCACAAGCTAGTGAGATCAATAAGCTGGGGGGAAAAAAAAAAAAGAAGAAAGTTTTTGAGTGACAGTGTAAAAATGGGAAACTTAAATATATCTATATTGTTGCACTTTGCTCCATTGTGTGTTGCATAAAACACACTTTGGCAGTGTGTTTCTGTGCAATGTAGAAGGTGATTTATTAGTAATACGGAATTTGTGTTTATGTTCCAAATTGTAAACTATGTTTATAGCAATATTTCTGTATTAAGGTATTAATGCTAGAAGTGCTACCTAAGCTTAACTTTACCAATATAACTCAAAATGTAGTTTATAGTGCTATAAATAGTAACATTGATATTGACACTTACAGCAGCATCTAACTCCGTGGAAAGCTGTTTCTGATGCTAAATGAAAATGCAGGGAGCTGACAGTGTATTTATACATACCAGGGAATACAAATAATACTTCATAGTTCTCATTGCTGAGGTTCCCTTGTGGTAAAGAGTATTTAAATATTTAGTGGCATTGCCAAATATTCCAATTTAAGAACCAATGTTTGCATGTTTTATTGGATATATGTTGTTATTTATACCAATGCTAGCCCCATGCATAAGAATGTTAAACAGGCATAATGCTGGATTTTTGTTATCTGCACCTGGGAATTACAGCCAAGACCGTTGACTTGAATTGAGGGATCTCTGATAGATAGCTATTTAATGGCTTCATCTCTCCTCTTGCAATACACCTGGCAAGCTATTGTATGTGCAACTTCCTCTATGTTGTTTAAAGAAAGGAAGAGCAAGGGGATTCATAAGTTCATCAAAATGTGACTGACTATTATTAACTAAATTAATCCAAAATTTTCCAATTTGAAAGAACATCTGACAGGTTAGGTCTTTAAAAAGTTTATAGTTGACTATTGCCTCATTTTAGGCAATAGCTCAAAGCACTCACTTAGGACATCAGAAACCCAAATCCACATCCTTTTCTTTCTCAGGGGTCTTGAGCTTCATTCCCTGGAGAAGGCCCTATGCACTGTTTGAACAGGAAAATTTCTGAGGGCTTCATATAGCAATCTGTCCGACATGCAACTTCTAAAAAAATTATCTGCTGAATTGCAAAATGAATTATTCTCACAGCCTTTCACCCTGTCATTTTTGCTTGCAGCTTGTGACATAAAAGGGTTTATGTAATTTTTGGCTGTATTAAACATGCTGAGTAGGACAAGGATAGTGTTTTGTGGTTTAGAGTTCCAGGTTTTACTCCTAGAAGATCACTGTTCAAGTATGCACAAGTTTATTTACTACCTTGATTCCTCATTTTTAAATTAAATACGATTGCTTCTTGTAATGAATCCTTACATAAGCATTGCATGGGGCTTCAAAAGTGGGACTCAAAGGTGTGAGAGGTGCAAACTGTTTTATCTAAAGTGGATGTGTCTATTATGTATGTATGATGTGAATGTGTGCAGATGTATATGTTTTATATTAGAAGCATATATCCATTACAGGCTTATCTAGGTTTATGATACATGAATACTACAGTGAAAAGTTCCAAATTAAATTCAGTTATTTGGATTATTACTATTGTGCCATACTATTCCCTTTTAAAAGGGTATTCTGTCCTCTTTAATTGAAGTAGAATCTGTTCACTGACGTGAGTCTAATTATACTGTCATAGACTATCTAATACTTGTGTCAAGCTGGCTTGATGATTTTCTCAGACAAATTTTGGATTTTGGTTCTTGGCATATTTATTGGGTCTGTATGTCTCAGGTTGACCTGAGATTCATGAGCCTCAGTTAAGGAAGGTGAGAGGATCCGCTCTTTGTAGACCTCCATAAGTTTTTGCACTTGACGTTTAAGCTCTTCTGCTACTATCAGAGCATTTTTTTTGCTCTGATAGTTGGGCAACAGGGGATGATTCTGAAATAAACTTCTCACTTTGGTCCATCAAAGCCCAGGTTTGATGCCTCTTGCCTAACATGTGGCTTTCTCAAACTTTTCCCTGAGAAGGTGACTTATAAGTGGGTAGATTTTTGCCTGTTTTGGACACCAGTATACTTGGTGCTTTGTTGGAACTGTATGTTACAACAAACAGAAAGACAGCTTGTAGTTTTGCAGCTCTGTGCCTTTACGTGTCCAGAAGATGACCAATGAGTGTAGTAAAACAGTCTGAGAATGCACATTGGTTTTAGAATGTTGCATGTCTTCTTTGCATTTAATTTAAAATACCTTTTGAAATAATTTTGTACTGTATTCATGAAGCATTCTAGCAAATACTCTTACAACAAGATCAAGATCTTTCAGAAAAGTTAGGAATATGCATTTCATATTTTCTTGAGTTTATTTGTTATTTACTTTTCTTCTTTGTTCTGTTTTTCCCAGTTTAATTAAGTGCCACCTTCTCATTTCCCCTCAGGATCCTTTACTTTCTCTCTGTAGCAATTTGTGATTTACTGGCTAATTTGAACTCCAGTTTTCTTTACAGTTAAAAGAACACCCCCCCATGTATATTCAGATCTGCAACTGTGTGGTTAGTATATGGGAGATAACCTGGGAATGTGAAACTAAAAAAGCAAGAGAAAATACCACTCCCAGTATGTATGGCAACTATGTCATAGCTCTGTTATTTATTTACCTGGATAATGGACAAAAGGCAGAACTCCCATTGATTTCAGTGGGAGCAGAAGTTACCTCAAAATGAGCAGCTTTCCTACACATCTAATATTCTGAAGACTCAGGTGTTAATTTGTGATGAAAGATCAACACAGATGGGAAAAGTTATAGCTTGTGGAAGAATAGCTGGTTGAAATGCAGATCCACACAGTAAGGGCCTAATCTGCTTGATGCCACACACTGACTTCAATAAAAGTCAGGCCCTTTGCAGAAATCCAAGTTAAATGCTAGTAAAAAAATCTAGATAGAGACTAGACAAAGCCCCTGACTGGCATGAAATCATGTATACATACAATCTTCCACATACAGATTTTTACATATGTTTCCTTAGAATAAAACCTTAATAAAAGAAAAATGGCATCCAGGAAGACAAAGCATTCAAGGCAACCCATCTGCACTCTTGTCATATGATAGACTTGGACAAACCTAAAGCTGCCAATACAACTGCTCAAGAAATATGCCAAGGGAGCAGATGCTACCTCTGCAAGGATGTTTTCCAAAGTTTGGCATTCAGGATCTTGTGATTACCATCCAGAGAAGAAGAGGTGAGGAAGAGAACTGGAATGATGTTGCCTTGGCACCTCCCAGTGTCAGTTTGCCTTTCACATTCACTTGAGTTAGGTCTTTCCAATTCTTTTTCTGTGTAAGAGAGGCATTTGGTGTGGAAGTTAAACAGGAAAACAGCTATGTATGGAAGCAGAGTACTGTGAAACTTGATGCTACCTTTAAAATATTTATTCAAAGGCAAATTCATGGAGATATTCTGATTTACGATGCATAATCATGTTTGGGTTAGCAAAAGGCCCACAGAGGGCCAGAATAAATCTGTGAGATCAGAAGTCAGCAGGGTTTTTGTGAACTCAAGTGGTTGAAATAGAAGATTGTTTTGAATTTGGAGAGCAGCCTGAAAGTGATGCCTTTTGAAGAGAAACAGGTCCTGCAGTACCTTTGTTCCTTCAGAAGTCTGGGGTATCTATTCAGAGCATGGCATGGGTGCTGTGCAAGCCAGTGTTGGTTCAACAGTGAGAAATAAGAAATTGCTTTTGTGCAAACTTTTGCACATCTTCAAGACCAGACCATCAGAGAGAACTGTGACAGCATGTGTAGGAGCTTCTGTTGGGCATGGTGCAAGAAATGGGAAGAAGCAGGCACTGCTATGATGCCAATGCCAGCACACCATTTGGTAAGATGGAATCAGAGTTTTACCCCAGTGGTCAGCACCACCTAACCCCAAATATAGATATTTTCTTTAAAAAACCCAAACAGAACTCTCTAGAGTTTTTTCAATAATTCTCATTCTTTTTAATTTCCTTTATATTACTAACTGTAGAGGGGTGATGTGACAGCCAGCAGGCCTGGCTTTTCAACACTCAGCCCTTCAGCCGTCTTTCAGCATCCATGTTGCCCTGCTTGACACTGGGCTATATCTGTGAAAACATTCTTTCTTGAAGCTAATCCGAGGAAACACAAACATGTCCAGCCAACAACAGTCTCTGTTTCCCAAGATTTATCATTTCTTTCAGGCTCATGCTGATAAATTAACGGTTGGACCTGATGATCTTAAAGGTCTCTTCCAACCAAAATGATTCTATGAAATAATGCTCCAATGATTTCTTTAACGTGAGAACATACTTGCTGAGGCCATGCCCAGAGTTCTTATCAAACTTATTTGGCTTTTGGACTAAGTACACTTTTAATGAAGCCCCACCAGCACAGGAACTAGTGAGTTATGACCTTTATTTTGTTTTGAGGTTGGAAGAGGAGAAGGAGGCAGGCTAAAATCTGATTCCTGAGTCTAATCCCTGCTGAGCTGTGACCAAGTTGTGCTCTCCTTAGGCCTGAACCTTTGCTCCCAGCCCTTCTGAGGAGGAGAGAGGCAAGTGAGGGAGGCTTGGCCCAGCCTCCCTGCAGCTGGCAGCTACCCCAAGTAAGTGGGGAAGGAGTCCCAGTTAAGAGGAGTGCCATGCCTGCCCCACCCCACTGTGCTCATGTGCAAGCAAGCTCACTGTTTTTGTAAAGTGTCATTTGTCCTTTCCTGCTGCTGGACATCATGAAAGGCCACTGAAAATTATCTAAATGCATAATTTCCCTGGTGTGAAGGATGCAGTAGGGAACCTTTGAACCAAGGCAGTGCTTTTTTTTTTATGCCCTGTGAGTGTTTCCTTTGCTGTTATAGTTCCTGCAGATGAGTGCTGTCACCTGACTTGAAATGAGCCTCAGAGTGCTTTCTGGATGGGCAGCAGCCTTCATTGTGGCCAGGACCTTTGCTTACGGCCCTGGAGTGACTGTCTCAGGTGTGAGTTCTCTCTTACCAGGTTTAGGGACTCAGATTGTGGTCTCTTTGGCCCTGTGCATCCCTGGAACATTACAGAGACCCCAGCTGACATTTCACCAAGGAAGAGGTTTTATATTGGTTTTGGCATTGTGTGTTTGACTTGGGGGTAGCAGTGTCCTGAGCAGAAAACCACAGGAACTGCATCTCATTTACTGGGTTTGAAATATAGCAACCAAGGCAGATCATCCTGTCTCGGTGGTTTTTTTGTGTGTCTGAGTCTAAAGTAATTTTTAAAATGTGAGTGATGCAATTTCTTGCATCTTTCATTTAATATGCTGCTTGGTAAACAGTGTTTTAGATTAGTATATTTGTAATTTAAATGAAGACAATACATCAAGTCAAGTCAGAAAAGAAGGAAGAAGTTTAAGGAATGATTGATGCCTCTTTCAGCATTATGCCCTCTTCAAAAGGGAAGACAAAAAAAAGCATAAGGAGAGGGAAGAGGTGGGATTATTGAAGATTTAGTGGGGTAAGGGAGAGAGAAACTATTGTTCATGGGCAGAAATACACTATTTTTAAAACCACAGTCAGCTCTGATAACTGAATCTGTTTTCTTCAAGCACACTAATAAATTCTGCCTAATTCATTTTTTATTCTCTCTTGGGGTCTGCTTGCAGATTTGCCTCAACAAAGGAAGCATCATGTTACTTCTTTTAAATAATTGATGGCTCTTGGTCAAAGCCAGCTTGAAGAGAATCAAAAATAGGTACTGATTGAGTAAATACCCTGCCTCCCCCACTGCTCCCACCCCCCATCCCTTATTTATTTTTGCAGTCTGGGTGACTGGCAGTTGCCGATGATGTCATCGAAGCTTTGGGTACACCCAGCACTTAGCAGCTCTGATTTCATTTATGTATTTATTTATATTTAAGAAAAGGAGAAGCTGTTAATTGTAAACTGTCTGGTGGAGCTAAGAGCTCTTAATAAATCATCAGCAGTCTTGCACTGTAACAACCAAGGATTGAACTTTAACAGGCTGTGGTTGGAATGGGTACCAAGAAAGGCACTGGGGAGACTTGTGTAAGTAGACTGTCCTCTTCAGTGGGGGATGTAGTCTTGTCAGGGTATCCATGGATCAGTGGTTTCCACCGTGTTGGTTGCTTGTGGGCTTCATTGTGCTGCCTCTGACAGCAGTGTTTTTTCTATGGAATAAGTAATCTCAGTGGATGCATGGGTTTGCCAAAACGCTGTGATATCATTCTAAAGATGCACCCTTTATAGTTCGCCCTTTAAATTATTCACATCCAGAGTGGTCTCAATTAACAACAACAAAACCCAGCAATATTTTCCTCCTCTTTTACCTAGCCTTGGAGAGTTAGTATAATCTTCTGCTGTCTTTACAGCAACTATCACTACAGTAAGAACATTTTTGGTGTAAAATATTGCATGGGAGAAAATAGTGGCATCTGATAAGTTTTAATTCTAAATCTGATCTCTAGCCCACCTGACAATGTCTCCTCAGTTTGATAGCAGTGAGTTAAAGGGCTGAAGAAAAGTTTCTGGAAAGTGGCATTGTTACCCCTCTTAGGTTTTCTTTGTAAGGTGTATTGCCATTTTGCAATGTTACTTATGTCATGGTGCATTAGTGATGCTCAGTTATGAAAGGGTCTGACATCTGTAGAAAAAAGTGGGAAGCTATGCATTTATTTATTTTTTTTGCCAAGCAGGTAAGTCCTACTCTTCATCTTGATAAAATAGTTTAGTACATGAAACCTGCACTCACCTAGTAAATAACGTAAGGTCTTCTTGACCTTGCAGCATTACGTGGGCATGCATGCCATTCAGCTGAACTACTCTAGTGTCCAATACCTTGGAGAAATTGTCAAGCATTTCCTCTGATGCCATGCTTATGTCACCCACGCTTACTCAGTGTTCCTCTCCTGCCTGCTAACAGCACTCAGGCCATGGAGCAGTTTGAATGCCGATAGCCATAGCAGGATCAGGCAGGACCTTTCCAGCTGGTAGAGCAGAGCACCATCAGGGGCATGTCCACATGAGTAGGTGCAGATGGACCGAAGCGGACTGAACGTGGTTTGGCTCTGGACTGGAAGACGTGAAGCTATTTAATGTGATACTATTACCAGGCTGATTCTCTTACTGTGTGTTAGTAGTAGTGGTAAATCTAGGAGCTCCAATATGGAGATTGTTCTGTCAGGAATCTGCTGTATACTTTCTATATTTATTGTCCTCTTTTTGCTCCCATAAAGTCAGTATCATCTCCAGTAAAATAAGCATTGCAATGGCAGATAATCTGATCTACAAAGAAAGCTTTCTTTGAGAAACAGTGATGGAGCCAGTTCTGTATATTTCTCCTCTTCCCCTCCAGAAATAGACCTCTAGGGTCTGTAGTAATGAAACCATAGCATTTAGTGGGGCAGCATGGAGACGTAAATTCATTGTTTCTGAGGCATCACAATCTAGGCAGTAAAGGGACAATGCAAGAATGAAACTTGAAACAATACTAGCAAAATAATGCTTGTCAAAGCAAGACAAACAATTGCATATATGGATATCTACAAGGTGTCCTGTGCTCCAAGCAGTTCCTCTGACCAATGTAGTGCACAGCAACATGTAAGAAGTTTTTCAAGTGATTGTAAATGCATATGCATTTTCATCTTCATCTGCTGGAAAATAATAATAATTTAGTAATGGGAAAAGCTTTAAACCAACACACTTGGTGTGTTAATATGGCCTTTTGCCACAGAGGGAAATCAAAGACTTGTTGAAGGCATAGCATACTAAGGTATATCTATTAGTGTGTGGTTAACTCTGTTGCCTGGGAGCTTTTAATAAATGCAATGGCCAGAAAAATTGACCTCACAACTTGTGGTGTTTTTTGGTTGGTTGGTTGGTTGGGGCTTTTTTGTTTGTTTGGTGGGTTGGTTGGTTTTATTTTGGTTTCCTTTTCCTTTTCCCTTTCCCCTTCCCCTTCTCTTCCCATTGCATCCTGATTCACATCACATACATGAATAAAGCTGGGAATTTACTGATGTATCAGTGTAAAAAAAACCCCAAACACTTAGTTGGAAAAAAGGGGAGAACCTTTGCAATAACATCTTTGGGCTTTGGAATATAAGCTGCATCAGAGGATATGAGCATGTTATTGGATGTAATAGGGACCTTTCTATGCATGAACATGATGCCATATAACAAATATCACGAGACAAAGTAAACCCAGTTTCTCTGGTGGGCTGGACTCTATGGTTGTAAAATGCTAGTGCAAGCATTTTGTTTAGGAAGGGAAGCTAAAAGCCTCTCAAGGGTACATAGAAAATGCTGATCCTGAATGTATAAATGAATGCATTTTAATCCTTAAGTTATTAATTATTACTCATGATTAATTTTAATTATTTTATTAGTACTCCAAACCCATGGGTCGAATTGCACATCAAAGTTGGTAAGAAATTTGCTGGAGAGCCTCTTGATTTGGTATATTATCATTATTATATTGAATATTATCAGTTGCACTAAAGAGACCAACTGCTATCATCCCATCAAATTGCAGGATATATTTGGGTTGCAGGCGTAACTCCATTGCTTTCAGTGTCATCAGATCTAACTAAATTTAATGCACAAAAGGAAGGGGAAATAATCCCTTCACCCACGAAGACATAAATCGAATGTTACCCCACGCTAAAAAAGGTAACCCTAAATGAGCCTTATGTTCAGGAAAGTGCAGTACTTACATTCAGTACATAGGCTCTGTTCAAGAGGATGGCAAGTACTTTCTGATTAGTGTGTTTTATTGAGGATTTTCCAGTAGAAAAGCTTGGCATCCCCCTCCCTCTGGCCACCCCTACCTTCCGACTGCCTCCCTCTCCTCAATTAACTACAAGAATCTTTTTCTTCTGAGCATATAGCTTGTAATATACATAAAAGCAGAGTTTGCTTTGATCTTGACAGGGAAACGTTTATTTTTAAACTCGGACTGGGCTGTTGTCCAGCAATGCTCTTTCCTTTGCATCATGCTCTGGGTTTCAGCTCTGCAGTCCGCCTGGGTGCAGCTGGACCTGCTGCAAGAGGAACCTGGCTTGATGGGTCCTGCTGAGCTCCCTCCCTCTCCCCCTATTCCTCCTTCTCCTCTGGTTTTGAAATTCAAATTGAATGCAATTTTCAGCTCATTTGAGCCAGAATATACTCTTGCTGAGCTTCAGTGGCTCTTAAATTCAAACTCGAAGGAGAAAACAGATATCATCTGTCACTGAGGGTGGGAAAGGGTGTCCTCCCCACATTTTATTCATGGGAGGCAGGGCTGCACTGACTAATTCCAGTCTTTCTGACTAATCACTCACTGGCAAACTAATCAGATAATCAATGCGGCTGTTTTCTTGTAGTTTGGTCTCTTTTTGCAGGGTATTTTGTATTTCTCCAGCCTATTTACTGTTTCTATTTAATGTCCTCGATGTGCCCTAGCTGGAGCACCTGTGTTCACATTTGACGGTGCTTGCTTGTTTCGAGTATGGTTGACTCCATCACAGGCAGAACTACAGATGGCAATGCCAAAAATTGGATACTTGGCAGAGGAGAGGCAAAGGGAGAGAGGTTTTTCAAAAGAAGCTTAAATAATGGAAAGGAGCACAAGGAGAAAATTAGTTAAATGCGTTAGTTGTTCTTATGTCAGTAGGTTTAGGACCATGTGCATCTATGGGGTACATGCAACAGCTCCCTTATAAAACCTGTTTTATACTAACATGTGTGCGAATACCTCATGAGCCATCTCATGGGAGATGGAAGTCCTGCTTAAGAGTAAAGAAGAAATATAACTCCCTATTTTGCCTTACTGCCTTTTTGTGGTGGGGGGGTTTTTTGGTTGGTTGGTTGGTTTTGGTGGTGTTTTTTTTTCCTGGTAATGTTATTATTGAAATATAAAAATACTTTTGCAAAGACGACCATCTCCAGCTTTTAATGCACTTTTTTACAAGTCCTGTCTTTCAGCTGGTGAAAATAGCATTGGTTTGGAGATTGGCAAACTACCTTCAAAAGGGAATGTTGCAAGAAACAGCAATTTGGTAGGTGTAAGGGCAAAACTAAAGTACAATCTGTGCTAGTGGAGAAAATAGGTTACTTAATCTAACAGCATGATAGCATTTTAATGCTGCTCTGAGCAACATCAGCTTGTTACTGGCAAGAATCCACAACCTGAATTTTTGTTTTAGCAAAATCTACATGCCATCAAGGATGTCAGAAATAGATGGGACATCTGCAAATGGTGTGAAAATATTAAAGTCAGGCTGGAAATAATATCAAACACCACGCTGTTGTCTCAATTGTTTTCTATGCTACAAAGCCTTGATACATTACTAAACCCAGCTTATGGTTGAAAAATAGCAGTTCTGCAGCTTTCTTGGTGCCTGTCATACCAGGCAAGGATTTGTGTACAATTAGGGCCCCATCATAGAATACCAGGTTAGAAGGGACCTCAAGTTTCATCTGGTCCAACCTTTTTTGGGAAAAGCACATGGGAAAATACTGTAAACAGTTTTGTATTTGGTATGCCAATGGTCACCCAAGCCAAAATTAAACTTTGTGACAATATTAATTTGTCACTTTGGGGACCTTAAGTACTTTCAGTTTATACCTAAACCGATACTTTCTTGACATGGGCTAAATCAAACCAAAGATACTAGCTTGTGGAGTCAGTTGGCCAGTTCACAACAGCCAGAGGCAGATACCTTGCACAGAAGCCAGTGCTCTGTGATGGCAGAACATGTGTTTTATGTTAGTCACTGGCAAAAAGGAGGAATGAGAAGAGAGGGCAGCATCAGTGTGTGTTAGGAGTAGCCCAGGCTCACCTTTGGGACTGGGCCCCTTCAGGACACATCCAGTGTTTAGAGATGAATATCTGAATCGCTGTGGAGTTTAGAGAGGTGACAGGCACATGGCTGCCAGGGTAGCAGGAACTGATCTCCGGCGGTCTTTATGGTTGTAAATGTTAGCCCTGATGCATTTATGATTTTTGAAGCAGGGAATTTTGGAATCTCTTTTTTAATTAGGTGATAAAATTCAAGCTAAGCCTTGTTTTAGGCACCTTGGTAGCTCTGAATATTCCCTTTGTCTCCATCAACTCTGTTAGACATTGACACTGACCTGCAAAGCCGGTACAAGTCTTTGTAAAGAAATCTGATATTCCAGTGGAAGTTCTGATGATATATGTAAATCAGCTGCCATATCCACACTGTCACCTCTTCATTTGAAAAAGAAGGGCAAATCACTTCCTTGGTAGCTGCTGAAACCGTCAGCTGCACTGTCATTAATACTCTACCCTCTTTCCTGGAAACTCAATATGTCAGCTACCTGATGTACCCTTCCTTTTCCAAGAATACATCTCTCCATTCCTTCAAATTCTTCTCGAGCTGGGACCTCCCATCTGATGGTTTATTGTTCTTCTGGCCCATTAGTTTCCCCTCCCATTCTTTTTTCATACCCTCATGTGTTTTTTATAGTTTTATCATGTGCTAATGACCGAAGCATCTAAGCTCCTTCCAGGAGTGTATAAAGTGATGTATCCTATTGCTATTATGCCTTTTCCTTTCCTTTTCTATCTTGTGTGGGGAGCAGCAGTGGAGTAAAGCATTAGGTTAGGGTTTTTTTGTTTGTTTGTTTGTTTTTTAATATTGCTGTGATAAATACACCTACACTGTCATTGTCCTGGTCACTGTCTGCCATACCCTGGACTACACTGTTTGGTTCTGGATCTAGGAACTGCGCAAATTTCTTTTCCTGCTGTCTAGGTAGAGACTCTTCATGTGGAGAGACCTGCTTCTCTAAAGCAGGTCTTCCTGCTCCCTCTCTGTGGATGCCATTGCAGAAATTTCTTTTCCATATTCCCTACTCTGCCTTGCTTCTTAATGCTGGTGGTCCCAGAGATGATCTGGCATCAGTCCCCTTGTCTATAATTTAGCCTTTGGGGGTCACACAGGCAGCTGAAGCAGTGGTACATAGCTGGGATAAACTTCATGCTGGGATTTGTATAATAAAAAGCATTTTGCTTCACAGCATACCAGAGTCCAAGAAACCCAGGTGAAATAAGAGCTGCACACCTACTTGTTTTGGTGGATCTTCTGGATCTCACCCCTCTCTGGCGCTTGCCTTTCATTTAACCCATATCTGTCTGTCATGGTTTTTGCTTAGGCCTTATGAAAAGCTTTTTGTTGCAGAAGGAAGCAAAACTCTGGTTGTCAGTGGACATTGTCATCAGTGGGATTTCTACTTTAAATAAGTCTCCACAACTTGCCTTCTTGTGCAAGATATTCCTGTACAGCTGCCATATTACTAAAAAATTGTGGTTGCACCTCTAAGTTCTCCATGTGAGTAGACTCTTATGTACCTGAGGAATCCATAGAGAGAGACATAGGTTTAATGATATCTCTTAAAGAGCATGTTACTTGTTGCTATTCAGTGGTTACTGGGTGACCTGCAGTTCCTGCTAGATTACAACATGCTCAGTACAGATCAGTTTCAAATGAGTAAGTGACTGCCAACCAAACGGTGTTTGTGGTGCTGAACCTGTAAACAGGTTTATGTGTTTCCATTTCGTATCTATTTCAAACATGAGATGTTCATCCCTCTGGTTGGTGATTTTTATTTGTTTCTTTCCTTACAGTGCTTCAAGAAATTCAGTAGTCTAGGATCAGAACCGTCCTCTTGGAAATTATCTTTAAAACTACTATTAACAGGATTAGTGATCATGTTAGGGAGCCTGAGAAAATGGTCTTGCAGCACATGCAGCATCTGATGCTTAAATAACAAACCACATCAAGCCAACTATTTCCCCGAGTCACATTTTGTTCCATCCTGGCACAAACCAGAGTGGGATGACAAATTGCATCACCAAAGAGGCATGACATTAGCCTTGTGTATATTTTCACTGGCCTTTGTATTGCCAAGGCAACAATAGTTTTAATTATGGAGATCCAAAATGATAACTTGTATATCAGATGGGACTCAGTTTTCCCTGTGGACAAAACTGTGATTAGCCATTGGAGAAAAGCTTTGTGTCTCAGTTTTCCTCCCAGGCTGGATTTTGTTCTCTGCTTTAACAGACAGCTGTTGTGCTCACAGAGTGAACTTAGAGGGGCTGCAGCTGGCTGGAGGGCTGCTGGACACTGGCCTAGCAGGACATGAAGTGACCCTCCTGTCTCAGGGGCAGCCTGGTGGTTTGTGTATTTAAGAACAGTTCTCTTACTAAAGGACTGCTCTTGGCTCCCCTTTAATCCACTGGAGATCTGCATACTGAGGGAAGCCTGGTGTGAAGTGATGTCTAATAATCATCCGTGACAATGTTCAAGATTGTGCTTGGGGGACAAACTGAAAGCTGAAGCTCCACTTCAGCAGTAGACATGAAAATTCGTAAAGCAGATCTGCATCCACATCCAGCTGTGACTTAGGAAATAAATATGTCTGCATGGTCAGATATAGGTCAGGAGTGCTTTTATTCACAGTGGCAAGGTTGTTTAAACCACTTTCCAGGATGGGGTGTGTGAGAGCAGTGACCAAAAATGTGTTTGTTAAACAGGGAATTCATACTGAGACAGAAAATACTGGTTGATGTAAATCAGTGTCTTTAAAAAAAATAATCCCTTATGTGGACTTTTAATGCATTAATTTCTTATTTGGGATGAGTGATGGCCCTTAGTGGTTATAGTAAGGCTGCTTTTGGGTTTGTGAACTTCCATGCAGTATTTGAAGAGCAGAGAGGTTGGTGGGGAGATGCAACATCATGTAGCTTCATCTGGATCTCCTCTGATGTGCTGAGATTCCTAGCATATGTTTTCTTGATTGCAGATCTGAAGCAGCACCATCAGGAGATTTGGCCAGAGATTGTGAAATCACTGAGAATAAGAGTTGCAAGATCATACTGTTAACTAGAAATTAAATTATTCAAATGTGGTTCCAGAATGCAGGGGGCTCAGCAAGCATGTAGGCTAATATTTAGATTTACTGAATCTCTAATCTCACTCCTTGCAGTATTAAACCAGGGGTTGGTTGTTTGTTTGTTTCACAACACAAACCCCTGAGTACATGTTTCACTGGTAATTGTACTGTTGATTCATATATGCTTTTCGAAAACTAAGAAGTCCTGCCTCTAAGATAGTGATTTGGGAATCTGAGATCAGAAATTAAGCCCTCTTATGAAAGAAAATAAGAACTTTTCTGTTGCTTTTAATAAGACTTTATGGTAAGTGTGGCAACAGTAAATCTGTCAGTCCTGGCTTTGCTGCACATGTGTAGCTCAGGTCTCAAAGCACGTTGAAATGTCTGGTTTTAGGACATCAGCAGGGGACTAATGAAAAGGCTTTGTTGATTTTAACAAATTGCAAGCCACTGTAGCCAAAATAAATATAATCTGCTTTTTGGATTAATTGTCACACATGATTTTGCTTACTAATAGTGATTAAAGAACGTTGGTAGACCAGAGGCATAGCTGCTCTCTGGTGACTCTTGCTAAAATAGCAATAAACAGAAGTAAATAAAGACTCAGAGCATTAGTTTCCTTTAATAAACAGTGACACTGCATGTAATGTTGCGGGAAGACTTCAAAAACCTGCTGCATGTACAGCATGCTAGTGTAGAGAGTGTTGCTCACGTCAAACATCTGAAAATGATGGCATCACCAAGATGCTCTTTCCTTATGTTACTGACTTGCAGTCCCTCTTCAAAAGTGGCCAACCCAACAGGACACTTCATGAAGACCTTCATTGTTCAGCCATTTTCATCCATCAGTAGACATCAGAAAGAAAGTGTAAAATACCCCAAACTTGAGGGAGTATAACAGGAAAATTAAGAGAACATCAATTGCTTTTGTAATTATACAGCCTCTGACCCCCTGTAATTCCATCCTGTTACTGAGTGGAAGGACAGTGCTGGTGCCTCTTACCTTAGTCTTTGTAAACTGCTAAAAAGAATTACTTGACCCTGCTGACATAATTTATCAGTAATATTTTCCCACTTATCAAGGGTGGGTGTGTCTCCTGATCCCCTTCACATTTGTTGTGAGAGGCAACAATTACAGCTGATGGTATTGTACTACTCTTGCACAGTCACTGTTGCTTTTAATCAGTGGATTGAAGAAACAAAACAAATGAAAGCATGTTCCTTCTTCCAAGAGGGAGTTATAGCTGCAGTACTGGATGTTGGGAATTATTTTAGGCTCTGTTGTAGGAGGTAAAACACCTTTGTGAGAGTGGCAGGAAATGAAGGAGGCTTCCTAGCAGGACTTTGAGAAAGTTTAAGGAAAAATCCTACCAAAATGGGGATAAGGGCTGAGCTTTCTAACAAGTCTTCAGCTTATATTCATCTGTCCCTAGCTGTAGACCCCTGGAAGGCACATGGCACTGTTCTACAAGGATTTTATTTTTTATGCTACAGGTAAAAGTCTTCAAATTAATCAAGCAAACATCCTCAGGCTGGTTTTAGAATTGTATAACTCCTTTGTGATGTATGGAGTTAGATTCTTGTTTGGTGTTTGGTAAAGTTGTGCAGCAGTTATAATCCACATCTATCTTGACAGGCTGTGGGAAAAATCCTTTGATATTGTGCTCAGGAAAGGAGTAAGACCCACCAAGGACCCATCCTTCTCTCAACTGGCAATCATTAGGAGTTTGGAGACTTGCCCAATTGTGTAATTCAAGTCTTAGTCTTGACTGCATATCTTATTGGTTAAAAATAGGAGCCAGCTCCAGCTCATCAGTTTTGCTAAGAAACTATTGATTGTGATTAGCAAGCTTAAAAATAATTACCTTGTGTGTTCATTGCTATCTTTGGACATACTCTCATATTCCTACTCTTATAGAAGGTATTGAGCAGCACAATAGGGTGATTTGATGACTAAGGTGTTACACTGCATCAGGTGGGGGTGGAGGGAGAACGGCATTGAGCACTTCCTCATTGTTCCATCTCCTGGTGATTAAACAATCACACAACACAGTGCACGGGGGACAAAACCTACTGGCCCTACGGAAGTGTACAAAATGAACTCTCTGCCACCCTCTTGTTCCCGTGGGGGAATGTGTATCCAGTCCTTCCCAGTTTCAGTCATCACTTTCACCACTCACCTTTTCTTCATTAGGAGCCAGAAGCCCATCCAATGCCACAGGGCCTGGACCCGGGGGAGGAGTGAAACGCTTGATTTGCTTAGCACTTGGGGAAGGTGAGGATGAGTCTCACCTCAGTTTGAATACCTGATTTAAAAGCCTGATGGTGCTGATTCATACCTGGCAGTGAGTTGACCCTGAATGGCTGACTCAGTTAAGGATACATGAAAGCCTGTCTGTCTTTGGAAGCTGCTGTCCCTGTATCAGGGACAGTGGCAGCAAGCAGCTAAATTTTTGTTACTTGCAGCACTGTGCATTCAAGAAACAGCATCCACTTCTGTCTGCTCTAAGCCTAGGTTTCCTGCTGAGCATGTGAGAAGAGTACCTATTCCTGTCAGACTCCTAATTCGGGTCAGTAGCCACTTAAGGGGGCCACCTTCCCCAGTCTTTAACCCGTGAGCATCCCTGGAAAAGCTGATTTCTTGCCTTGTTGCTCTCCTCTGCTGAGAGAGCCTAGGAAGAGTAACTTTTCTATGCAAATTTGGAGTCAGAAGTTGGACAATGAGAATGCTGTTGCATGATACTATGAATGTAGGATCTCCCCAGCTTGTTCTTTAGGTTTCATATACTCTATGAATGTGTCAGTAATTTCAGATCATAGTAATCTGTAATGCCTAGTTTGGTTTTGCATTTTCAGTTTATATTTCTTCTAGAGTTTTACTCTTTTATTGGTTTAGTGGCTACCAGGGTTACCCTCACTGGGCACCTGATGTGCTGGCAGGGACATGCATTGTAACATGGATTAGAATACAAATTATATAGGTGTTTTGCAGCCATAGACGTTTGCTTTGTTGGAGGCTGTCTCTCAAACTGAAGTCTCATTGTACAACCAGATAGTGGCATGCAGGCAGGGTGCACACCAACTCTTCAGGCCTCTTGCAAGTCATGTGATACTCTATGTGTTTGTGTGTCTAGGAGAGCAATTTGTCCCCTTTTTGGGGTTGAATTTAATGGAAGGGAGCAATAGCTTCTTAAAATGTTAGCTGGTGCAGTGGTCTTCATATCCACAGAGGTGGGAAAAGTGTGTGCAGAGTCACACCTGAGTTACTGTGCCTCTTGTGGGTTTTGAGTTGCTTAAAGGACATAGAAAAATGAAATGCAATCTCTGAGAAAACAGGGCTAGATCAGGAGCCCTGCAGGGCTGGCTGAAGTGCCAGTGAACCTAGTGGAAGGTGAAGCTCTCTTCCTCTCTGTAAGGCCCTGTAAGGTACAACAACCCCAAGGAAGGTCTGGGCTTTATGGATAGCAGGTGATGGTGCGGGAGGCAAAAAATCTGCACTGGCAGGATTTTCTGACAGCAACTTTATGCACTAAAGCTATTGTCTCACACTTTTAAAGACTTTTAAATGACTCTGAACCTGTATACTGCAGTAACTTCTCAGTAAATGTCAGTGTTGTCTCAATAGACTCACACACACAAGTGATGTTTTTCAAAAAAACTTGCTTGAAAAGTATTTAGGCTAAGAAAATATTCATGGAAGAGCTTCCCCCATGCCAGCTGAAAAGGCTTGAGCCCTTAATTTAGAATCATGCTGAATAGGACTTGCAGTTATTTATTTTAAAAAAAAAATAATTCATATTTGAAAATAAATGATGCAGCTTTAGAATTTGGTCTTTTGGGTTGTACCAGAGCTAGGAGTAAATCCTGTATTGCTTTCCTGTGGTTTGAGCACCTTCTGCTTCACCCAGGAGACTGCAACAAATTTCTTGTTTGGCTTTCTGTCTTGTATACCTACATGGCTGCAACTATTGCCGTCTCTGAATGCTTCATACCACTTCTGGGAGAATATTATTACCTTAAATGTAAACTGGCTTAAGAATACAAAGTGCCTTTCTTTAACCAGGATGGATTTTGACAAGGGGTTTTGATACTTTTTGGAAAGAAGAGCATGATTTGGAGGAACTTTACTAACAAACATAACAAAGCAACTCAGATTTTGCACACCAACAGGGCTGAAACTCATCAGGTCATGGCCATGAAGAAGATGAGCTAATCAGAAGTCCCCCATCTACTTCATTTGCCGTGTGAATATAACTGACATACAGCCTATAGGCGATAAAAGCAACTTGTGATATTGCAGAGTTTTTTTTGGTTTGGGGTTTTTTTTGCATTATATTTAACATTTTTCTTGACAGAAGCAGTGACAACCGGGAAGAAATACTTCTGCTCATATGTAGTTGATATCTCAGAGTCAACTACAGCCACTAGCCTGGCAATAATTTGAATTACTGCAAACATGAGGGAAGAGTAGAAAAGAAGCAGGGCAAAAAGACAAAAAAAATTAATATCATCACCAGGGACATTTCTTAAGCATAACTTTATTAAAAGTTCATGTTTGAAGTGATGTCATCCTTTTTATTCTCTGTATTCAGCTGCCCTTCTGAAGCTTGGCATAGTTATTCTGATGTGCAGAAAAATATTACATCAAAAGTGAACGTTTGAATCCTGGCTGAAAAATAACAAAAAAAGAGGGCGGTGGAACACAGGGAAGGGGGAAGAACCCCCAAATGACTAAGAATTCTTAAAAGTAAGATATAAAAGAAAATAATCATTTGTCTCCCCTGACAAATAGTTCAAAAAGTAGCCAATAGTTTGGATCTGGTATGTCACATTGCATACAAATGAAGAAACTGTCACCATCGGTTTCCTTTGAAACCTTTTGATCTTACCTTCTGTAGTAAAGGGCATGTGACTTGATCAGGGCTTCTCCTCTCTGATACATAGTCAGAGTCCTGATCTACTGAAATAGCTGTGACAGGTTTCTCCACTCAATTGATAAAATTGTTGTGTTTTTTTTTTTCTTTTTCTTTTTTTCCCTTTCCCTGCAGTGCCTTTGTCTGTGGTAGGTATGGTACACCTTTCCTTCTCCATCCAGGGAAACTAGATTCCTGTTTTGGCAATTTTGGGCTAATCCAATGTATTATGGCTTAGTGAGTAGTAGTTGCATAGCTATTTTCTCTCCATTTGGCAGGCTGATTGTTCTGTCTAGTGAAAACAGGAAAATGGAATCACAGGATCTTGCAAAGACACATTGGACACACTTCCCCCCACCTTTTTTTAAAGTTGTGGGATATATATATTCTGATAATGAAGAATTGCTTTGTTACAGGGTGCCTTTAAATGGACAATATGAATATGCATGGTCAGTAGTATCAGGGGACACTAGTGGGAATGAAAGATTTTTACAGGTTTCTAATTCTTGTTTAAAAAAAACACCGTTTCTGTGAGTTGCTTATATTTTTAATATGAGCTGTATTAGTTAATGTGCCTTAATTGACTAATATTTTGGTGCAGAACTAGTGAAGTTGAGGAAAATTTTCCCAAAGGGCTAAATTCTGTGGCAATCCATGGCAGAACCTATCTTTGACCTCTCTGCTGTGAGGGAGAACTGAAATAGGAACTAAGCCCCAGGAAGTCTCGCTGGGCTCCTCTTCACCGAGGAAATGCCAGAACACACTATCCTTAGCGTGTTGTGGCCGCTGAGCTTTGCCACTAAGCTCCTGGTGGAGGACACCTTTGCTGGTGGCCACCCTGGGGTGGTTTCTGGCTCTGCCAAGGAGCTAGTTTGCAAAATTTGTAAGGCTTGCAGCAGAGACTGTTTATACTGTGCTTTTATTTCTTTCTTTTTCTTTTTTTCTTCTGCTTTTTCAGAGGAAAGTAAGCAGATTGAGGTGTTGTTCTCTACTGCAACTTCTATTAAAAGTGCTGGAGATAGTGAGCGCAAAGACGTATTTAAATGGGTGAAAGTTAATGGCCAGTGTTCGAACACGAGGTCAGACTGGGTGATTTCTTTTAGCCTACAGCTAATTAACCCTTGAGTCTGCGATGCTGCCTTGCCTTGCAGCCTTGCAGATGGGGGCTTATCTAGAGACACACGGTGATTTCCCAGTCTGTAAGAGTGACCGTCCTGGCGACGGGCTGCCTGCCTGAGCAGGCTCTGCTCTGTTTGGTTTTCTGCTCGGCTTCTGTCACCAGTGCGTCCTTGTTACAACTAACGAGCTGATAGAGACTGGAAGAAAGCCTGAAGCATGCCAGCTCATCTGGGAGGTGCAACTGGGTGAAGTGCAGCAGCAAGTCGTTCGCGGTGCTGCTACCGAAAGCAGTTTCACAGCAATTTTGTTCTTCAGTGATTTTAATGCCGCTAGCAATTAGCTGCGTTTACATGGTAAGTGTCCCTCTGCTGAGGTGGATTGCATGTACTGTTCGTCAGAGCTGGAAGAAGGTGGTTGTTAGGCTGCTTGTACAGAAGGATCCCTTTTGGACTCCGTCGTTGTGTGAAAATCTTTGGGGAGAAACAGAATATGTGGGGCCAGTCTGGCTGCATGTTCTCTTGCTGCTGAAGTCCCTCAGCTTTTACTTTCTGGTTTAGGAGAGCATGTCAGGATGTCCTGCTGGGGCCCAAATATGTGCTTGGGATGTTTTGCTTCTTGGCTGGCAAGAATGATTAGCAAAGCTAACTTCACTTTGTTTTATCTGAAGAATTTGGCTTTTCCTGTGTTTGTGCTTTTCCCCTTATATCATATGTTGTTTAAGGAGTAAGCTAATAATGAATAATGTTGCCTGAAAAGTGATGGGTTTTGTTGCTGAGTGGAGCTGAGGGTCCTAACTATTGGGATCTCGGAATGCAAATGGCATCCAAATCAATATGGATTTGCCTTTTATCCATTAACATGAATGCAGGTGAGATCTTAAACACAAGTGAAAAATCAGGCTTCATGATGCTCCACAGGACTATCAGTTCAAGATATTCTGGGTGCTTTAACCCCTGGGGTGTAAATGGCCAGGGACAGAAACACCAGAGAGTTGCTTCCTTCTGTACTATCTGGAGATGTTTGTCATCTCCCCAGCACTGTTTATCTGGGGTAGGAAGCACCTCAGTAGCTAGCTGTCAAGTAAGGAGGCCTTGCTGGTGGTGCTGAGGGCTGGTCAAAAGATTCAGGTCTGGCTTGAGATAAGAGGCTTCCATTTTGGCCCCCTCTCCTCGGGCTGGTGGGAGAAGGATGATGAAGACCTCACAGACTCACCATTTCCCCACCAAGGAGTGAGGATGCGTGGGAATGGGATGCTTAACACTTAGCAGCAGGGTTTAGGAGATGCGGAAAACTACCCATTTGCTTTCAAGGCTTACTCTGCAATCAGTATAATATCTCACAAGGAGAGGATTTTACAGGAGAACAGAAGGTTGAGGAATGGAGTGTTTGCAAAGGGAGAAATAATTATGTATATGGACTGAGAGTCTAAGACCTTTTTGGACTCAGTCACCTCTGCCTGTCTTGCATACAGGAGGCAAGTTATTGTATAGTTTAAAATGTTGCCTATTTTATAATAATAATAATGATAATAACAACAATTTAAAGATTTTTCCCAGCTGTTGGAGGATGCAATTTTTTCTTTCATAGGCCATTATGTATGCAAGACCAATTGGTAAACTGCAATGTACCGTTCTGTAATTATTCTCCCCTGTAGCTTTAATGAGGAGATCTGCGTGCAGTTTGATGGGAGAATATACTCTGCAGACAGCTATATCGAAAATGAAGACAGGTGTAATCTGCTTACTGTAGTCTGTGAATCCTCACCATGTGGCTATGTTATCTGTAGTGCATGTTTATAGAAAGATGCTTGTAAAAGGATTTAATTTAATAGAATAATGGTAACTGACACTATGAAAATGAAGGGGCTCAAATAATATGGTGAGCAGAGTCGTATAAATACTAAAGTAGGTGATTAAAAAATTGCTATATTGTGTCATTCTGTTACCATCATATGAAAGAAAAATATAAATTAAGCCACTTTATGTCCTAAAAGAAAACACATTCTTTTATTACTAAACTAATCTTAGAACAGAATTTGGAGAAAACATAGTTTTGGAGTATGCACTTAGGAATCAGTGCCCAGTTCTGCACTTGCACTTGCATGGGCAGATGTGCATGGCTATCACTGGAGTTCTGCATGGATGCACTTCCAAGACTGGAATCCTAAGAGCAGAATATCTTTTAGGAGGCAGATACTTAGCTGGGCTGTAGCCAAAACCTGCAGCTTCTTTCAAGTGGAAGAGCAGTTTTGCGATGAAAAGACCAGTTGAGGTTTTGCTTGGGAACCCATTCTATCTGCAGTGGGGAGGCTTCAAGACACTCAAAAATGATGTGCCTGTTGCCTTACCTTCACAGTAATAATAACATTAAGCTATTAGTAAAAAAAAATCCCAAAAAACATCCTGTTTTGAAGCCTATTGTAAAAAAGGAGCATCTCCTTGCTAACACAAGCGTTCATTTGGAAAGATGAAATTATTTAGGCAGAACTGTGAATCTAGCTCTTCTTCTCAGAGGCTGAAAGACATAATACCCAGTCACTCTCCATGGATGTGATTTATTAATTATCAGTCGTTCTTAATCACCTGATACTGACATATATCTAACACACTGGAGAGTTTAATATCTGAAAGAATACTTAGGATGATTTTTCTCAGCAGTCCATTTTTTAAGTGCTAGGAGAAATAATGTGGTGCCAGCATTTTGGTATTGTCTTTCCGATCCTGTATGACTCCTTAAACGTGGAGTGTGAGCGCACAGAGGATGGCAAAAAGTTTCTAGCAAGAGCTATGCTGAGTATTTCTATGCTCCTCACTAAATTGTTTGAAAGCTTTTGGCTTACACAATTTGAACATTCATGACATTTGGTTGGGGTGGTGGTGTTTATTTGCTTGTTTGTTTTTTTTTTTTTAACATTTAATCTTTTTGGTATTAAGGTAGATGAATCTGTTCTATTATCCATACCAAGGATAGTGAAAGTGCATGGTTGGACATACAATGTTACTGCATCAGGAAAAATTCATGTTAAAAAAACAACCAAACAAACAACTAAATAGCACTTTTGTTGGGGCAAGGCAGGGCCTGGATGGGAGCTGGGCATTGCTGTTGATTATTATTATTATTATTATGCTGAGCTTGCCCAGATTTTAAGTCTGGTGACTGCACTGACAAAGAAGCAGCTTTTGTTTCTGCAGGTATGTTACAATTACGTGTAAAACTGGGGCTCACAGATTGCTCTGAAGCTTTACTGTTCCTGCAGAACATTTCCATAGTTCCAGCAGTTTGATCACAAATGCAGCATTTCTCTCCTAATGCTGCGCAGGTTGATAAAACAGTTGCCGAGCTGGAGTCCCTAAAGAAATTATTAATTATCTGGTTAATGTGCATAAGGCTGTGGGAGTGTGAGATTAATCACCAGTGCTGGGATGAGTTGCTGAAGTGGATTTTGGTTTTTCGTCTCCTGTCACTCGGTAATGGCTTTTCCTTCCTTCACCATCAGGTGAACAGGTGCGGAGATGCTGTATTTTCATTTTCCTATAGCTGGTAACAGCCGGTGACCAGGAGATGCCTTTTTCTCAATCCTGCTGCATGAGCAGTTTACAACATGGAGCACTCCCTCTTTTGGATGTTCCAGCTGCGGGAGATGCTCCTACAGCACAGGACTGACCTGAACCTTCCCAGATAAACACATTTGAACACATGCGCTCTGGGAGGGGTGCCAGGGAGGAATGGTGGGCTGAGCTGGGGATTGGCTTTTCTGTATTCCCCAAGTCTCATAGGAGTTGACTTATATTTGGATGTGGAATTGCAACTTGACTCCTATTTTGAACATATTTATAGTATTCAGAATTCTTCCATAAGTGAACATTCAGCATGCCTCCTTTGTTTAATGTAACAAAAGAAAAATATGTTCTTCCTTAGTGGTACCATCCTTAAAGCCAATGGCCTGCATAAATATTCAGCCATGGGAGAAACTCTGGTGGTGGTGGATCAGTCAGGGCATTCATGTGCAACACTGCAGCACTTGCCCTGTCCCATTAACTGCTGTTAACCATCAGCAGCTGCATCAGACATTGTTCAGTGAAGTCCTGATGCTCTTCCAAAGGTCTCTACTGGATTACACACACTTCTACCAGATTGTGCACAGATGAAAAAAAATGAGGAGTAATTTGTCTTCAAAATTTTACAGTTGTGTTTCCACATGAATCTTGTACATGATATCATAACAGCTCTGCCCCAGGGTCAGGACCATTGGCTGAAGAGTCTTTTGCTTTAGTGACTACTATTGAGGAGGGGAAGGAGGATGAGATGGAGAGAGCTACGTTGTAGCATCTAAAGCAGACAGTTTGCCTGAGGCCAGGAGAGCATCTTCTAGTTAAGAAGAGAAGAAGCTGTAGACAGCAGCACAATTGTTCCATTAATAAGTACTGAGGGATGGAAGTAGAGTTTAAACCTCTCTTTATAAAGTCTAGTCATTCGAATTACTTTATCATCTCTAACATGAATGATGTTTCTCCCTGAGGAAGTTCTGTAAATGACCACAGCTATCATGACTTCGAGATGCATGGCACTTGAGACTAGAGACTTGTTTTTAACCTTCTGCTTGACTATGTTGTATCAAATGTTGGGTTTTTTTTTTTTTTTCTGATGTGAACATGAAGCTTATGGGTTTTGTTTCTTCTTGGCTGAACTAGTGGGTTTTTTTGTCCCTAGTGAACAGAAAATTGTTGATTACCTTGCCTCTTCAAACAGTCAGAGATGTACTCATATTTGATATTGCATTACACTACTCCATCTTCAAGCTTTTGTTGTCATTATTGTACTATCCTGAATCCCTCTTCAGCTAAAGATGTTACCTGGGGAGGGAAGGAGAGAGATGTGCAGTTTTTGGAGAATTTGCTTTTTATAATAGCTATGTGCTTCAGTCTGGAGTCCCTGAACAGCCCTGTGATGGCATAAACATCTATTTGTTTGGAAGGCTATGGTATAACTTCACATTAAATGTAGATGACCCATTTGTGTTTGAAAGCCCCTAACCAGCAAGTCAGCATGGCAGCAGTGGGCTTTTAAACATTAAGCAGTCTTCAGGGCTTCAGGCTGAGTATTTGCATCAGAGTTGTTTAGTTTCTGCTCCTTGTAGAGCTTCCTGAGCTTGTTGTGATAAGTAAAATCAAGTTTACTTTGTTAAGCTCAGCAGTTCCCAGCACTGAAGAGATAACAGGAGGGAAATAAGATCTTTAGGAGACAAGAAGTAAATTTCTGTCTGTGTGTGGATGCAGGCTGTTCTTTTTTTTTGCCGTGATTTTATTTGATGGTGATGTGGCCATTTCTGTATGCAAGGTTGTGTGACCATGCAGGTGGGTGTGCTTGCCCGCAGTGGTGTACAACAGTGACACAATAGGAGTATAAAACCTGGCAAATGTGTGAACCATAAAGACAGTAACTCACTAGGCTCTTCTGTAGCAGTTGATCTCTGGTGCTTAAAAGTAAGTAGAATAGCAGAGTTTCAGATGAGTAAATTGTGCAAATCCATGCCTAATTTACATGTACGATCACTTTGACTGCTTGTACAAATCAGGTAATTGTGCATGGAAATAGCTAATTAACACAATTAGCTGATCTATTGATGCAGTCTTAGGATCTGTATGTGTACACTACCCATGTAGTTATGTATCTGCAAACCAATTGTATGAAAGAAAATCTAAACCCTCTTAACTGTTAGCAGGTATGGGTAGTTGCTTATTTTTTAGGGTCACAGGTTTTTGGCTTTGGGATGGAGAGGTGTCTGATGAGGATCACAACTGTTAGTGCAGCTGGGATCCTAAATCACTTAGGTTTATTAGAAATATTTCAAAGTCGCAAGGTCGCACTGCTGCTGAAGCATGCTCCTAGGAGTGGTGGCACAAAAGCTGCAGTCATACTCACCATGTATAAATTGTTCCACGTGAGCACAGGGCCGTACTAGTTTTGCCCTATGGCTTCATAAAAGTACCTGTGAGTACCTAATTATTACTATTTTTAGATAAGCAAAATATTTCAGATTTTAAACCAGCCTGCCTTCTTCCACCTTGGTAGAAAAGAGTTTACTCAGAAAAGATTCAGAGGGCGAGTCTCCTAGTTTTATCTGTTTGTCCAACTTAAAGATCTTTTCCTTAGCATTTGACGGTGAACCAAGAATATCCAGGCAAGTTTAAACGTGCAGATGGTTTAAGTTTTGCAACTGTTGACCCTAAGAATCCAGGGAAATGCATTTCTCCTATCTTTATTTCTATTTTTTTTCCTAGCTGTTGTGGAGTGGCCAGACTCCCTTCATCACAGTAATTATTTACACTTTCAGGGTAAACATAATGTGAAGCTACAGTCAGTTCCTACAAATAGTTTAACATCAGCATTTGTGGCTTCAAGTTGAGTCTGCACAGCAGTAAGTAATAGCCTGCACTTCTGAAGGCAGGTATTTCTTGAACAGCTTTTTCAAAAATGCATATACAATTGAAAACTTAAATCTGTGTATTAGATTTGTGACCTACCTAATATCCCAATTGCTCTTCAAATTTCCTTTCTTACAGGTGTAGTTTTATTTTAAAGCAAAGATGAAATATACCAATATTGTTTAACTGGCCATGAATCAAATCCTGCCTTAAGGTTTGTGTCCAGTGCCACACCACTGTATTCTTTTCATATTTCTCACATAGATGTTTGTGGTATGTAGCATTTTCTGTACTCAGGGGACTTCAAAACATTGAGAAGCAATTAATTAGATGCTGATTGTGGAGGTACTGTGTTGGCAAAAGGAGCACCTTGTTACTTGCTTGATGTTACCACTCTCATGTCCTTAAAATCTGCTCTGTGAAGGGATTTGAGTGTGGCCAGAAAAGCTGGGATATCTCTTCAAAACACTGCTGTAAAATGGTTTACTATTCTCTAGAAGGCCACCAGCTGAAGACCCAAGGGACACAGTGTAAGACCTCCTGTGAAAAAATCCTATTTCTGGTAGAGCTGTATCCATCTAGTGGTAGCTGGGTGCAGAGTCAGGAGAGAGAAAAGTGTCAGCCTTAATGTGGTTGTGAAGTCTCTCCTCTGAGGGTCAGAGTATTTCTAAATAAGTACAGAGGGAATCCCTGAAACATAGACAGAAAAATCTACTTAAAGGTACATGTTTAAGAAAGCAGTATGAAAAGTGAAGTAGTGGAGAAGTTCCATGCTTCTTGCCTGCAAAGTATACTTTGCAGTGTGAGCGAAGTGAAGAAACATAAAACCCACGGAGAGCCTCCTTTCTTTATCAAGCTGTGTAGTGGCACTATGCGAGGTGAGAATTAACCCCCACAAAACTCACCAGAAAAACCCCAACAAAAAACCACCCCAAATAAACAAAAGCAACAAATAAGCAAAAAATTCAAAGCCCTAAGCTAACAACAAAACCAACCAACCAAAAAATCCCAAGCAAAACCAGCAAGAAGCAACCCACCAACAAACCACCAAAATCCACCACTTCTAAAACTCAAACCCCCAAAGCAAAACAAAATTTGAACCAACCAACCAAAAAAAAAGTCAAGGCTTCGACTTGCATGCTGATACCTGAGAGCACATCCAGCTTCAGTGTCCAGTCCTGGAAACAGATGGGAAGAGCTGAATGTGTGCACAAGCTCTTTAGCCCTCCCCTCTAGTGGATGCTTTGCAATTTAAAGATTCAAAATTCATTGAAAGGCAAATGATGATTAGTGAGGAGCTGATATCTGTCTGCTGCAAAGGGGAGCTGAGGACAGGTACTTTATTCCTGGCCATAACAGTCCTTCACCTCTGCCTCAGTCTTTCAAGGAACAGTGGCAGCTGTCAAACATTTTATTTAGAACTCTGTTTTGACAAAAGCAACAACTTTTATGATTTTATAACTAATTTCTCAAGTCTTAACATTTTAAAAAACAAGTGGTTGTAAAAATCTTTTCCATCACTGACCAGCCAAATTTCACTGTTGACCAAATGGATGAGACAGGGATAGAAACAAAACTGAAATAAACTGAATACAACAAGCAAAGCTTCTGTAGTTCTTTCTGTTGGGACAGTTTAAATGCTGGTTTTGCCACATCACAGAACTGCTTGCAGAATTTGGGCTAAAGGCCTTTAACATGCTTAAGTGTCTTAGAGGTATGTGGTATTTTTCCTTCTGACCTGACACTAGCTGTGGGCTATACAATGCCAGTCAGAAAGGTACCAAACTGGGAGGCTTGGCTGATACACCTGAAGGCTGTGCAGCCATTCAGCGAGACCTGGACAGACTGAAGAGCTGCGCAGAGAGGAACCTAATGAGGTTCAACAAGGATAAGTGCAGAGTCCTGAATCTGGGAAAGAATAATAAACTGCACCAGTGCAGGTTAGGAGGTGATCTGCTGGAGAGCAGCCCTGTGGAGAAGGACCTGGGAGTCCTGGCAGATAAGAAGTTACCTGTGGGTTAGCAATGTGCCCTTGTGGCCAAAAAGGCCAATGGGATCCTGGGGTGCATTAAGAAGAGTGCGTCCAGCAGATCGAGGGAGATTCTCCTCCCCTCTACTCTGCCTTGGTGAGACCTCACCTGGAATATTCCATCTATTTTGGGCTCCCCAGTTCAAGAGGGACAGGGATCTACTTGAGAGAGTCCAACAGAGGGCAACAAGGATGATTTTAGGGACTGGAGCATGTGCCCTATGAAGAGAGGCTGACAGACCTGTGGCTTTTTACTCTGGAGAAGACCAAGAGGGGATCTAACAAATGTTTATATATATATATGAGGACTGGGTGTCAAGAGGGAGGGGACAGGCTCTTCTCAGTTGCACCCTGTGATAGGACAAGGGGCAGTGGATATAAACAACAGCACAGGATGTTCCACCTCAACATAAGGAGGAACTTCTTCACTGTGAGTGTCACAGAGCACTGGAACAGACTGCCTAGAGGGGTTGTGGAGTCTCCTTCTCTGGAGACTTTCAAGACCCATCTGGATGTATTCCTGTGCAAACTGTGCTAGATTCTATGGTCCTGCTCTGGCAGGGGAGTTGGGCTAGATGATCTCCAGAGGTCCCTTCCAACCCCTAACATTCTTTAGTTGAAATACTGTTAATATCCATGGATAAAGGCTTAAAGCCTTCTCTGAAACCTTAGGAATTACCTGTCATTTTAAGAGAGATCTATGTCCCCTTGAATTCATCAGGAAATCATCTACCTGTGATGGGATGAAGTTCCCACCTTCTACTATTTTTCATTAAGGACCAAAGGAAAAGATAAGGTTTATGTGCTTCAGCATGGCTTGTAGGCTTCTTTTCCCCCCCTTTTTTTTTTTTTTTTTTGTGTCTGTTTGTTTGTTTGCTTGTTAAAGAAAGGATTCACCTGCAAAGCAGTAAAGCAGCAATTCCATTCTTTGGCATCTCACTTGGAAAGTCCTAAAAGTTGATATTTTCTTCACTTACTCGTGGACATTAGATAAACTGAAAATGCAGTGTTGACGGCAGTGCCAAATTGCTGCAATATGCAGATGATTTCTGTCCTTGCCTTTTCCTGTTGAGGACTGTAAGTACCAGCCAGGGAGATGGCTGATTGCCTTTGCCTGCTCAAGAGATGTTTGAGGAACGGCTGATAGCTGAAATGCTCTGCAGTGAAGTGAATGATTGTGAAGAGGAGGAACCTGTGCTAAGAAGTGGTAACCAAAGTTTATCTAAAAATCTGTGCCTACAGTTACTCTCTCTAGCCTGCAGTTCAGGAGCCTCCTTGAGATCTCATGTGATGTCCACACAGCACAATCACCATTATCTCTAGGCGATATTTCCTTCTGGCAAAAAACGGCCTCTTCCTAGATATATGGCACCTTTGTCTTGCAGCCCACAGACGTTTGTTGTCCCTGGATCTGAAGGCAGTAGCACTTGGGCTAGTCTGTGTTGTACAGCATGCAGGAGTATGTGGTCTCATCACTACAAGTCTCTGTGAGCATTCCAGCACTGGCTTCCAGGCAATTTTAAATCCCATTTGAAATTCTGGCTTGTTATATTTCACTTTGTTTGTGACTGGGCCTTGCTTGGGTGTTTTTATGAAAATCCTGGGAGCAAAACTGTGATGAGTGGCTTTGTGCCTTTAGCATAGCAAAATAGAGTGCTCTGCAATAACAGTGTTTCTCCCTCCCCCCCAAAAAAACCCCAACCATCTTCTAGTGAAGTACTAGACAGCTATGCAGTGAATACAAGTGATCTCAGTCGTTTCAGATTAATTTGGGTTCTATTACCTGAAACCTGTCGAGTACCAGTGTGCTACAGCCAGTGCTGTATTAGTTTGTGCTTTCATGCAGGATTTTCTTGTGGGATAGTCTGAAGAGCTTACATGCACTGTCCCACAACTTTCCAGTCACGTCTGGTCTCATGCCCTGAGTGCAGATTTGACTTCATTCTTGTCTTCCCCATCACAACCACAGGGTCTCTGTTTACAACGCAAACAAAATGCTGCTTGAGGCAATGATAGAAACAGTGTATGAGAAATGGCAATGGCTCATTGTTGTGGCGGTACTCAGGACAATGTGGTGATACCTCCGAGCACTTTATCCCTATTTAAATGAAATATAGGCCCTTATACTCTTCAGAAATCAAAGAAATTGTTCTTTGGAACAGACAAAGAAAAAAGAATTGTATTTTGTCCCACAGTGCCTTTATTTACAGAGATTATCCTGGGAGCCTCAAAGCATCACTGACTGTAACAGAAACTCAGTATACAATGACTTACTTTTCCCAGTCAATCAACATATTGTATTGACATTTAAGTTTTGAGGTCTTTGTCTATCCCTGGCGTGAGAGCGAAGCTCCCAGCCCAGCTGCTACTGGCAAGGAGATGTAGATGCATTATTAGGGATAACTCGGTTTATCTCTTTTGACACTTTTCTGATATCTCTTGATCATTAAGGTCTGGATTAAGTGGAAGAAAACATTACTTGCACAGATGTTACGTAGCTTATGCCTCAGATCTTTTATGAGAGAGTTTGGGTGCTTAATGTCTTCAAAAAAAGAAAAATCAAAGTGTTGTGTACAGCTTCCTTCTGTCAGGTGTGGAGATGAGGGTTAGGTGAGAGCATAAGAGAAACCTGGGTATTTGAAAGTCACATTTCCAGTTGCATTTGATAGGATTGTAGATAAAACACACTGAAGAGGAAGGGGTTGTTTGGGGTGTTTCTGCATTTACTTAGTGTACTTAATGAAGTTTACTCTCAGTGTCACTAAACCAGGTCTGTGTGTGTCTGATTGCCCCAACAAACATACTTCTCGAAGATCAGTTTTTCAATATTTTGTTTTAAATCCTTACTTGTGTGAAAATGTAGCTGTTATTTATAATAAACAAGTGAATGGCTTTTATCCTGAACCTGTAACTGAATGTAGAAATCGAATGTTTCTGTCTTTTTGCTTGAAGCACCTCTTTGTGTTTCATGAGGAACTCAACAGGCATTTATGATACTCTAGAGTTGATGGAAGATCAGGAGGCTATCTCATTGCTTTACTGTGATAGTAAAAACACCATGCTAATATTGAAAGTCCTGTCCTAGGGACTGATGTATTTATAAAGCAGCCCAATGTCCCCTAAGTGGAGCAGTCCTTTATTTACCCTAGTTTGTTCTTCTTCAGCAGTTTTCATCTGAAGATTACGAAAAGTGGACTTCACCCTGTGAAGCTGTTACCATAACAGTTTATGGATGGAGAACTGAGGCTCAGATAAATTGTGACTTTCCAAAGGTTACTTCACATGCCAGTAGCACAAACAAGTGTCTGTGCCATGTTTCCTGGACTGCTGCTTTATCCATGCTTTCTTTAATCACGTGGGAAGAAATTCATCCTTACACGGGGTCTGACACAACTTAGGTAAGCAAGGATCACTTAAATTGTCAAGTGAGACCTGGTGCTGTACAGAGGGACACATTGGTTGAGAACTTTGCAGGCTGCTTTACAGAAGACAAATGACCGCACAAAATTTGATTTGTGGAGTAACTGCTTCCTATGAGAAAACAGAACCTCAGCATAAGCAGATCTAAACCCTAATGACATCAAAATAGCTTGGATAATAAAAAGTTGGTAAACAGAGGTATGGTAGCAGTTTGGGTGCATGGGAGAGACAAGCTAAATTGATCTTAGTATGGTGGTATTTATTCTCTCACGGAGTTTGTCTGATTTAACTCCGTGCTAGGTCACTTGTAGTTGAAGCAGAAGAATATTCACTTGTGGAAGGCTAAAGTTCCTATTAAAAAAAAGGGGGGGGGGGGGGGAGGGGGAGGAGGCAAAAAGAAATCTACCCAACTGTAAGCTCAAGTTTGTGCAGAATAATACAAATTTGTTTTGAAGGACTTTGGGGATACATTTCCTTCTGAAGATTCTCATTCTTCCATATTTTCTTTGCCAAGTGAGTAATTAGTTATTCCTTGATTATTGGTTATCACTTTATACTTTTTTCATGGAGACAACAAGGGACTGTGAGGCTGTTAACAGCTATGCTCAGATCACCTTTCTTTCTCCTACATGGTTTTATTAGCTTAAAAATATCAGTAGGAGTGAAACATATAAAAGTTCTTGTACTACTTTTTTTTTTTTTTTTTTTTTTTTTTAAACTGGCATTTTGAGTGTTTCCCTGAACATCCTCAGTGAGTATCAGAAGTGTGTGTTCTTACTTTTCTTGCCTGGAATTTTGCCGCACCTCAGCAGCGCTGATCAACAGCACTGGATGCGAAAGCTTGACTTCAGTGGTCTTTGGCTCTTTTTCATCCCATACTTGAAATTTTTCTTTCATCTCTTCAGACGTTCCTAAACATGGCAACAAGCGTGGCTCTGCAACAGATGCAATTCTTTCTAGGTCTCTAGGTAACATTTTAACCTGTGTAATGTTCACAGCACAGCATCGTAAGTAATATTCCAGGAAATACGCTGCCGCTTGTTAAAAAGGATAGGACCCCAGAGATGCCTTTAAATATGCCTGTAAAGTGAGAGGTGCCAAGAGAAAGATAATATGGCTGATTATAGTTATTTACCTTACATTTTCATTCGCCCTTAACTGGGTGTAATTTAGGGGCATGAAATCTCTTATTGGAAGTGTATTTGCATTAAACAGCTCTAAGCAACCATGAAAGTGCAGAAGCTGAAAAATTGACAGACTGGGTTCCTAGAATCCCAAAGTAGCATTTTTGTAATAGGCATACAAACAAATCAAATAAACATGTTTTGCTTCAACGATTTAAAGAATATGGTATTTGGAGTAATTTGTCTTTTTTTTTCCCCTTCTTTTTTTTTTAAAAGAAACTATCATTTCTAACCTTTTCATTGCCTATCTCTACTTTGCAGCTTCTCCTAACAATCTGCAGCAATTTCCAACCCAGCTGTTGTGGCTGCAGAGCATTGTGCCTTTGTTTAGCTTTCCCTGAGCTATCAAATCGGCCTATAAAGGGGATTACCTGGCTGGTGATGTTGTTTTTCAGGTCTGCGCTTTGTAACAAATAGTTGTTTCAAAGTGACTCTTCCCATTTACCCCCACCCCCAAAAACCCCACCCCCAAACAAACTAACAAAAACACAACTAGAACAAAACCCCCAAATCAACAAAACCCCAAACAAAACAAATAAAAAAATCCTCCTGAAAGTCAAACTTTACAGTTGGATAGAATCAAGTCATACAAGCAGTTACCTTTGGTCAGCATTGATAATGCCTCTCACTTCCTTTGCAAGTGGTCATAAACGTGTTGAAATCAACTACAACTAGTGGAAATTTATAATACAGCTGTGTACTATTAAGCAGGTATAATCTTCCACCTCTGCCTCCTAGTAGTCAGTCAGTTCTTTTTATATCCATTGCCTCTCCCACAAATCAGGTTAACTGAAGCTTGTGAAATGTTCTGATCTTTGTATGAATGGAGTTATTGAAATGAAGAGCACTGGTAGTATTTATTTCATTAGGTTGAGGAATTAATGACTAAAGAAGAAAAACTGGTAAAACTCGCTTTTATCTGTACAATAGAGTCTTTGAGCTACTTCATGTTTAAGAATGCAGATGTGTCTGAATTTATATTACAGTATGTATGCTCCCTCTATCATGCTGCATTTAAAATTTTCAAATACTAAAATATCTCATATTAGCTTTTTTTTGCATTTTCTTGTGTTAAATGGAAGCTAGTGTCTGTCTTTCTCTGCTCAGTGCAAAAGATATATTTACTGTACTTGAGTGTCTTCAATTTTGGTTCTCATTTTGCAAACACAGTACATTTTAATTAAGGCTTGTCACTCGAGATCTAATGAATACATTTACTGTAATGTCTCCATCTTCAGGAGGTGAATTTGACTTAGAAATTGTCTCTGTCACAGAGGGGCTGATAATATCAGTTTAAAGATTTCTTTTTTCCTTGGGAACAGCAATTCACATGGTTTGTGCTGCTCTTGCTGAGTACTGAGTAGCAGTGCTTGCCTAAAGGATCGCATAAAGATGCTTATTGCAACATACATACAGACAAGAAAAATCCCTGAAGACATGCAGGTACATTTAGCTTGGAAGAATGTACCTGCATAAGACTCTTTTTTTTTTTTTTTTCCCTTCCTTTTTTATTTTATTTGACACAGTTTCAGAGGTGGTTTATTGATTATAGTTGGAAAGATTAAGAAACTCCTTTCCTCAAATCACACTGCTGTTAGCATACAAGAGGACTTTGTTCAAACAAACAATGAGTTGTATAATACACACATAGAAAAAAAGCCAACCACCAAGCAAAAACCAAATCACCAAAACCTATAAAAGCAGGTTTCAAATGAACTTTTACCTGACCCTTCTTTTATTCCAGTGGGTGGGGAGTGTGTACTAGGAGGGCTGCTGTCCTTCTGTATCCCCACCTCATGTTGCTGTTGGTGTTAAAACTCCTACTTTTATTATTAAGTCAAAACAGTCCCTAATTGTACTGTCATGTAAATACTATTTTACATCCTGTTGTTGTGCAAGAAAATGCCATAAAGCTAATTTGAAGTCTTCAGGAGAAAGAAACTTAAGTAAAGTCTCAAAAACTTTTGCTTTTCAGTGTTGCAGTATTCTAAGCTGAAATATTTTTTTAGTTAGTTAAACCAGGATTATATTATGGTGCTGTCTGCTGGTGCAGTTATTATGGGGTAAAGGGTTTTAGCACCCAAGGTTGTTCCATGGCCTCTTCAACCAACAGATATTACCATGACTGTATTCATACCATGTCACCTCAGACTTGCGTTAGAAAATGTTGGAGACTGCAGTATTTGTAAGGACCTGGTGCAGAGCTGAGATAAAAGAGATATGCTGATGGGACCCCATAGGACCCAGAGAGGTGCCCTGCCCTGTGATCTCTGACAGGGAGACTGCCCACATCAGGATTCTTGGCATCCTCCCAACCTTCATCTGAGAGTGCCAAGCAGGGCTTTGTGTGATGGCAAAATGACATTGCTTGTGGTACTGACAGTGGTCTGCAGGTCGAGAATAGGGAGGTGCAGTAAGAGGGTGAAAGAAGGCTGGTGGGAGCCTCAAGAGCATTCCACACTGTATGCAGTGTAGGGATGCCTGAAAGAGAAGCCAGTGGGGTGGCTGCTTGCTCATCATCTTTGGATGTTCTGGTTAAGGACTTATTTGGCAAGTAGTATCAGATTGACTCGCAGTCATCCAATGTTTGGGAAGTGTTATTGCCTCTGTTTTGCATGTGAGGAGTTGTGACATACAGAGAGCAAAGCCCAGAATTTCAAACATACTTAAGTACTCATGCTAGTCTGTCCTTGTTCAGGGTTCCAGAGGAACTCTGTGACAATGAGGAGAGCAAAGCTGCCTCACTCAAATCATATCACAAAGCTTGTCCTTCTCTCTATTAGCCCATCCCCAGTGCAGGGGTGGTAGGAGCATGTTGGTGACTAAGATGCTCTCCCCTTCAGACTGTGAAGGGGCAGGAAGTTAAGTGCTGTGAAAAGCTTCTGAATGGGTTGCTGCAAGGTGGCAGGTTAAGGCTGATGACAAACATGTGCTACTGATGGGGACATGGTTTTTTGACCTACTTTAATTTTTCTAGCTAGGCCTTTAATTGCCAGGGAGAGGTATAGACAAATGCAATAAAAAGAAACCCCAAACAAACCCCTCAAACAAATCAGAGCTATAGCAAAGCTCTACAAGGAAATACATTTAATTTTTTTTTTTCTTAATTGGGATTTTGTTGTCAGGCTAACACAGACTAAAAATAAACAGCTGTATAGTACTTCATTAAGCTGCCTGCTTGGAGTGATTTTCCCATTGATTAGTCTCAGGGCTAATGCTGGTTCATTCCTCATTTCATTGCTAATTAACATCAGCTCTGCTCCTGACCACTTGACCGCACTCTCTCTCTGTGAACATGTGCTGGTTTGGCAAGTAATAACTGCTCCCTCCTCTTTAAAAGAGAGAATTAAGGGAGAAAATAGCTATCAAGTGTAGATCTCTGACTGCTTTTACTGTAAGGAGAGCAAACTAAGGCCATATCGGCCCGTACGAAGGGTAATAAACATAGTTTACAGAGCACAGGAGTTTGATTGAGGAACTATGTAAATACAGATGATGAGCTCAAGCTGCCGTATGAATTGACAGGCTTGGCTCATCTCCTGTCAGTCGAGTTGATTCAGGCTCTTCTGGGATGCTTGTGGTGCAGATTGCCTAACCCAGGGGCTTATGGCTGCTGGCTGTC
This sequence comes from Picus viridis, assembly GCA_033816785.1. Classification (NCBI taxonomy): domain Eukaryota; kingdom Metazoa; phylum Chordata; class Aves; order Piciformes; family Picidae; genus Picus; species Picus viridis. Next base: position 7,172,067 of record CM066577.1, read on the forward strand.
AGGGAGAGGGCAGCTTTGGATGGGCAGCACTTACTCTTCCAAGTCTGCACAATGTTCTCAGAGTCCGAATAATGAAATACATTGGCAGAGGGTACAGCAGGAGCAGGAAACATAATGCCACTGTTATAGTTCTGTCAGGTCACTTCCATGCAAGCAGAATATAGATGAAAATAGGGGAATGAAATACTAGAATTGGCATGGATGCATGCTGAGAAAATATCTAACAACTTTAATGAAATTAGCAGCCTCTGTTCTGGGTGAAAAGGTCAATTTTTCCATAAAACCCAAGTAAACTGGCATTTTGGAAAACATCTACTAAACTTGGCACAGAATAAATAACATTATCCTAAAGTCTTGGTTCAATTCCAGATCATAGCATTTTCTTTTAATTGAATTGGGTATTGCATTTCATTTTCAGAAAGTCAATTTTTAATTTTTTTTATTATTCCAACGTTTTGAGGCGTTCATATCTCAGAACTAATCAGAAGCTCAGCCTTATACAAATCTATCAATTGGGAACAGAAAGAGAGCTTGCCTGGGTGAGAGTCCTGTTCTACAGAATCCTAAATCAGTTGTTCATCAATTATATATTTTTATATATTTCCACCATTAATTTAGTGGATTTAGGGCTCAGTCTTACAAACACTTCTGCATGTGAATAACTTTATTCATGCACGCAGGCTGCTCGTGTGAGTAAAATTAACAATGTGAGATATTTGTAAGACCAAGCTTTGCAGTATTGTGTATCCACACACAGTCATTGCCTTCCTAATTCCCTTTCTTTGTAACAAGATGCACCTTTTACTCACATGAGTTAAAACTTTGTCTTAGTAACTGTACTAATTATGGTAAGAAAGAAAGAGACATCATTCCTATGCTTAAGTGTGTAATCACTTTGGATTGGGAGTTGGCCTCCTAATTAGATATTGCATGACCCGTTACATCATTTAGCCTTTATGTATGATTGTGGAATTGGCCTCAGAGCTGACACAGAAGTGTAGAAAGTCCCATGTTATTGTCAGCTGACTTTAGACAAGGGTAAAACCACATTGTGCTGCAGGCATTGTTTAGTTCCAGGAAAATGGAAATGGAGTTTTGCTTCTTGTTCCCAGGATGCATCCAGCATCTCTTCTTTCTAAAGATATGCCTACAACATTTGTAAGTTTTCTCACGATACTTCTATTTCCAGTCCTGCTGAGACACAAAACAGAATAGCAAACAAATATTTACATTGATAGTAAGATAAACACAGGAGAAATATATCCTTGAATGCTTTTAAATTGTAAGGAGTCCTGTTCAAGAGTGTGTCGTGATCTGTGTCTTACTTTTGGTAGTTCAGTACTTACTCTCTTGCTTGCATTCAGATATTTCGTAATTTGCTCTCCTGTAGAGAGATACTAGGAAATGGTAAAATATTGATTCATTGTTGGCATAAAAATAGCTCCAAAGTAGTTTTCTTTCCCCTCACTTCTGCAGCAAAATAAGCATATCCATGTACTTTCATATGTATGCATTAGGAGACACAGTGTCCTTCTCTGTAAGATGCAGAGCTACGAATTTGATGGGTGAACTGTCCAGTGGATGAAGAATTGGTTGGATGATCGCATATGAAGGGTAGTGGTCAATGGCTCAGTGTCCAGATGGGGATGGGTGACTAGTGGTGTCCCTAAAGGGTCTGTACTGGGACCAGTGCTCTTCAATATATTCATCAGTGATATAGACAGCAAGATTGAGTGCACCCTCAGCAAGTTTGCAGATGGTAACAAGCTGAGTGATGTAGTTGATAAGACTGAAGGACAGGATGCCATGCAGAGGGAGCTGGACAGGCTGGAGAGGTGGGCTGGGGAGAATCTAATGAGGTTGAATAAGGCAAAGTGCAATGTCCTGCAGCTAGGTCAGGGCAATCCTTGATATCAGTACCAGCTGGAGGATGATGAAATTGAGAGAAGCCCTGCAGACTCAGGGGAACTGTTGGACGAGAAGCTGGACATGAGCCAGCAATATGCACTTGCAGCCCAGAAGGCATCAAAAGAACCATGGCCAGCAGATTGAGAGGGGTGATTCTGCTGCTCTATTCTGATCTGGCAAGACCTCACCTGGAGTACTGTGTCAAGCTCTGGGGCCTCCAACCTAAGAGAGAAATGGACCTGCTGGAGTGGATCCAGAGGAGGGTCACAAAGATAATGAGAGGGCTGGAACACCTCTCTTATGAAGACAGGCTGGAAGAATTTGGGCTATGGAGAAGAGAAGGCTCCAGGGAGACCTTATAGCTACAATTCACTATCTGAAGGGACCCTACAGGAAGGCTGGGGAAGGACTGTTTAGAAGGGCTTGTAGTGACACAATGAGGGGCAATGGTTTGAAACTGGAGCAGGGTAGATTTAGGTTGGTTGTAAGTAGGATGGTGTTGGATGATAGGCTGGATGCGATGATCTCAAAGGTCTCTTCCAACCTGGTTTATTCTATTCTATCATCCAGCACCACCTAATCAACTAAACCATGCAACCAAGCACCCCATCAAGTCTCCTCCTAAACACCTCCAGTGATGGTGACTCCACCACCTCCCTGGGCAGCCCATTCCAAGGGGCAATCACTCTCTCTGTGAAGAATTTCTTCCTAACATCCAGTCTAAACCTCCCCTGGTGCAGCTTGAGATTGTGTCCTCTTGTTCTGGTGCTGGTTGCCTGGGAGAAGAGACCAGCCCCTGCCTTTAAACAAACTTCAATAGCTTCATGTTTCACTACAGGCTAAAATTTGGTGAATAAAGTACGATTAATGGCTCTTACAAACCTCTGGACGGACACCCAAAGGAGAGGAATAATACAGTTGCAGTGTTACAAGTCAGCAGCATATTAAAATTTATTTTTTTTTTTTCCCTTGGGAAAGGATTTCCTGTAGAGGTCCTGAAGAAAAATAAGTTTCATTAGTTAGGCGTCGAGCAGAGATAGAGCAACAGGATTGATTGTAATAAGCCTCTCCTTTTTACCGAAATCCATTACTTTCTGAGCTATTAAGCGATGAAAGGGATTAAGAGAATAAAAAAAATATATATAAGCAGGACTGTATTCGTAAATCTAATAAAGTTGATAACAGTGGAGCGTTTGGTGAAATTTGCATGTGAATTTATAACATCCTAATCCATTGGCAGGCAGCACTGTGCTGCAGAGGGAAGGGGTGCACTGTGCATACAGGATAAAAATGTAAGAGCAGAATTTCTGGCCAAGAAGCTCTTTTCTTTTTCCCCTTTTTTTTTCCCTTCCCCCCTCCCCCCCCAACCCCATATGGATATCCATATGTTTTATCACAGATTCCATACTTTTTGTGCCAGGATCCATATGTTTAGATTTTGCTCAAATAAAAGACTAAAATCATTCTTCATTATCTCTGTCTTGCTAGCTGGTGTTTTTGTAGGCATAACCAAATGCGATGCTAGATGTTTGAGGCATATCCAGATAGGATGTGGTTGGATCTCATCAGAGGTATTTAAAACCAGTACCTAGGGAGTTCAAGGGCTGGATTATCTTCTGAGTATAATGCCCCTTGACAGTGCTCGAACAATGCAGGGGGTACTATCATCTGATTGCAAGTCCTTGCAAGGCTTTTCCCCTATAAAATAGAAACTCCTTTGGGAGCAACAATGAGTATTTTCCTTCTTATTTTATTTCTCAATCAGCACCTCTGCCCTTTTGCTTCTGTGGGGGGTGTGTGATGCAGAGAGATGACATGACAGAGCTTTATTTTACTTCTGCCTTTTCTGCTTGCCCAAGGCCTGCAGTTGGTAGAATAGCAGCAGAATTTAGAAGTGCTGATACAGAGAATTTGGGGTTGGCATAAGGATGGTGCATCACTGTCTCCTTGACATGACCCAGTCTGCTCTGTGCCAAGCAGATATCGCTCACTGAGAACTGTGCCTAATAAAGTTTTATTTTCCCCATCTTCTTTTTTCCCCCTCCCCTTTGATGGAAATGTTAATATAATGCTTGTGAAGGTGTGAAACACAATTCAGTGTTCATGGTTAGACCTTAGAATAGATACAGAGTAACCATCAATGGCAGAATCTGCATGTTGACTCTCTGGTTGGATCCCGTCTTTACTTGGGCTTCCAGTCTTTAACTTCTTTGCTAGGACAGCATGCAGCATAAAAGCAGCCATGGTGTGTGCATTTACTTCACTTGGGAGTTTGATTGCCTACCAGCAGGTTCTGACTGTCCTATGACTGTAGCATTCTTAACTTGTGGAAGGGGTAAGGAATACCCTGTAATTTTGAACAGGAGAAAATTAGGGTAGTCATAATTTCAAGCATTACAGTACACAGTTTCAAAATAAAGGCAGCAATGTGAATATTTTATTCACAGTTCCTGCTTCTAGTCCATGAAATGTAACCCTGAGGTAGGCTTGGAGTTGTGCTTTATCCTCTGCATTCCTGACAATAATAGAAATTATTGTGAAAGGTTAATAACCATTGTGCATTGGAGCTGTATTATCTTTCATGTGGAAGAAAGAAAAGGCATCTACCTTCTCTGAATAAACCAAGCAGTAGCATCTTGACTTTAGAGAGGAGATAGTCAATGCTGTAAGCATCACATGAAAGCAGCTATGTCTTGGATGGACTCATTATATTAATTTTGGGTCTAACCCCACTCTCATCAGAGACAAAAGCAAAACTTACCACTGATACCATTCAAGGCAGACTTGACTCCTGATGTTATCTGTACAGAAGCTATAGGGAGACTTAACCTTTATTCTGAAATTTACTTGTAAAAGTATAATCCATTCGAAGTTGGTTTTAGTCTGTGTTTCTGTGGAAATAATCCATCATTTTTCAGCTCTGCCTTTTCTTCCCGGGTCTGTGGCTCTGGTAAGGTCAGTGGCAGGTTTGTAGCAAGTTGCCAGTTGCAAGCTACCTCATGGGTTGTGATTGATAGTGCAGTGAGCCACTATTCGAAAGAGATGACTCATAAGGCATGCCCCACACCTGGTGGTGTGCCCCACGCATGGTGGCCTTCCATGTGCAGCAGTTCTCGGGCACAATGGTCAGACATCCTGGTTCGACTTCCATGGCTGCCTGGCCCACACATACCATCCACACTGGAGATGTCTCAGTGTGAGGAGCTGGTATTTTGACCCCTAAGGTAGCAAGAGATTGACAGTCACCTACTTGTTATATTCATACAGGGCTGTGGGAAGCATGGACTCTAAATACTAAATGCAACTCAAGCTGATTGTCCAGAAAAATTGAGTGACACCTTTCCTCCTTTCACAAATTATTCTTTTGTAAAAATGCTATGGGGTTTTTTATTTTTATTTTCCCACCTACTTCACCCTCCCCTCCCCAGCATTTGAATACCAGATTGAGCTAATTTTGAGATTCCTCAGGGCAGTGGCACTGCATTCCTTCCACTCTGCTATTCCTTACCACATTACCTCACCACATCAGCACTTGTATCTCCTGCTGATGGCATCCAGTTTCCATTCCATTCACAGCGGCCAAGGATCATATCTCTGATCCACTTAGAAACACAATGATCTCTACCCCTGAGAATGCAAACGCTTTCTCAGTCAAATCTATTGATCTACAGGCTCTATTTCTGGCTTTCCATTCACTCACTCAATGTTTAGCATGCTGCATATTCTTTCTGGAAAAGAGAGTTAACTTGGCTACAAAGACCTCGCTGAAGTACGTTTCTGCAGAATCCAAAGATAGATGTGATCACTTAGATATATTCTTGTGTCTGTATAAATACTGCACTTCCTAACTGAGCACAATGAAAACCTCCCAGACAGTACTGTGACAATGATGGGCCTGAGCAGGCTATTGCATTCTTAACCCAAGCTGATTCACTGAGTGTGCTGATGTCGAGTTGAGATGGGCAAGCACATGCTGACTTCTGCAAGGGAAGAGGTAAATAGTTTGCACATGGCTTTCAGGCTAGGGGGATTTACAATGTAAAAAGAAAGGCATTAGGTGTGAAGAATGGTGTGATTTGACAAATACACAAAATCTTGAAAATAATTTCATGAAAGCCAAGAATTTTTCCTGAAGAGCATTGCTGCTGGCCAACTTGGATCCTAAGGGCTTGACTTTGTGCTCTCTCAGAAGTGTAGTTATGAAAAAAAGCAAATATTTGTGGGGTGAGTATTCCAGCCTCCCCATGAAGGTTATGTATTAAAATAGGTTTCTCCAGGAGGCAAGGTCACTGTGTGCTTCAAATGGTCCTCAGGCTACAAAGTAAATACACCTATGTGCCTAACTTTGGCCCTGTTGGTGTTTAGACATGTTCACAATCACCTCCAAATGGTGTTTTAGTTCTTAAAATACAGGATTTTAAGGATTTTCAGGTACTGCTCAATATTGACCTTGAGCTCATGTTTAAGAGAAATCCAGGCACACCCTGATTTTGAGTGAGCGATGTCTGAATTAATTTAATTATGCAGACCTCAGACAATTGTGCAAATATTACTTGTAACTCATATCTGTTGAGTTCCAGATGAGTGTCCTGTTTTTACTACTTTATATGACAAATGAATCTACTGTTTCTGTGTTGGTTTTTTAAAGTACAGATACTGGGTTACCACTGGTCTAAGAGAAGACTTGTTACTCAACACTTACACCGCTGGGGCCACAGTAGCTAACCTGGTTTGGTCTTGACTGTGTCACTCTGTAGCTAAAGTTGTTTCCCACCACTGAGGGTGTTCAGTGTGGTAAGTCAAACAGGCAGGGATAGGAAAGGTCCTAAGAGAAATAATTGTGGAGTTGATTACTGTGATTATATACAATTATAATCTTCCTCAATATATCCATGAAGGGTACTGATATATGAGAGAATTTGACCTATGGAGGAGTATTACATTTTTACATGGAAGCTTTCTCTGACCTTAAACAGATACTGACTCCCAATGGGCAGGATTAGCATGTGATCAATGGTGAGCTGCCTTGCTTCACTCTCTCCTTTAGCCACACCAGTGGTGTTCTTCCTTTGTGGGCTTTGACTGCAAAGGTAGGTAGTAAGAAATAACTAGTGCACTTCTTTTTAACTTTCCCATGTAGCCAGCTCTTCTATCAGTATTTCTAAAATTAAACTGAGGGAGGGTCAGGAAATGTCTAATTTCCAATCAAAAAATGCCTGAAGAATAGGATAAAAATATGAACACTGAAATTAACATATACTATGATATAATGCCTTTGTCTGGACGTTTCATTTGCTTTACAGTAACACTTTAGAGTTCTAAAACTCCAGGGATGTAACAATGTGTGGATGATTCCCTACTTACAGACATGAAATAGGCTTGTACACATTCATACACACAGGTGAGGGCTTCCTCTCTCTTCCTCTTTTCAGCAGGTGCAAACCACTGATCATCTTTTATCAGAAACTGTGGGAGTGGGCAGGCATATTTTGAGAAGAGCCCAGAGCTGCTTGTTCCAGTCTGACAAATCCAGTTCTCTTGATTCTTAAGTCCTGGACCTTGGCAGCCTTCTTCCAGCAAATGACACCGATTGTTGGGTTTGGGCATAAAATAAGAAAGCCTAATTACTTCAAAGATTTTATTACTTTGTTTTTCAGTGCTTGCTCCTAGTTACACCTTTTGCTAATGCCTCTGAAAGAAAGAGCACTGAACTCTTTCTATCTACATCCCTTACCTGTATGTGTCCAAAGGTCTCACTAGAGGAGAGCACATTCTCTAGCAGGCTATCATGACATCCCCCCCACCAGAAGGCTTTCTGTACTGGTTTGGGCAGATTTCAAGCCTTTCTTTCCACCCCTTCCCTCTTCCTGTTCTGAATAAAGAGCTTAGAGGGCAAATGTGCTACTGCTGGTAGACATGTAGCTACTGTTGTATTATGGGCTTTTTTTTTTTTTTTTTTTTTTTTTTTTTTCCAGCTGTTTGACACTGTTGTACATCTGGACTGTGTGGCCACTTCTAAAAGGCCCAGCTAATTCTGTTGTCTTTTTTTTATCAAGGAAATTTTTGAGAAACCACAATAAAGCATCTGTAACCCTGGTGATGCTTACAGCTGTGGCCAAAAATAGAAATAGGTGCTTCATGCATTTTCTTAATGAGGGTATAGGGTTAGGGTTTTTGTGGGTTTTGTTTGTTTTGGGGTTGTTGGTTGTTGTTGTGTTTTTTTTCAGTGTGGTCCTTGACACCAAGCCAAGTTAGGGCTTGGCTCTAAATGTTTAGTGCAAGCTTTATAAATAGTCCTAGAGAGATGGGGTATTTCTTTTTCCAGTGGCACGCCCTCTCGGGGCTGGCCCTTCACAGGGCTGCTCAGGGGAACTGCACTCTTGGGACACAGTGATGTGATTGCAGTGAGTCTTTTAGGCCACTGCTAAATGCTTTGCGGGAGGTGCTGATCACCTTGGGTCCCTCTAGGCTTGGAGGAGGAGGCTCAGCCTCTTGCAGAATTAGGCCTGTAAGCTTTTGTTATTAATAACTGCCTTCATGTTCATTTTGCTTACTGACAGGATTTATTTGGCTTTCAACCATCAGTGAAAGTGTCCCTATAACAGGATTTTTATGCTCTTTCTGTACAAATAGAAAACCTTTATTTGTTTGCCAGCTCTGAGTTTAGAAATGTGGGTGTTTTTTTCCTGTGGCACATAATGTGGCCAGTAAATGGATATGAAACAGCTCAGTGCTGGGATTTCAAAATGTTCCTGCAGGCAGAAGAGAAAGAGATGAGGGAAGATGAATTAAAAGTTTGAGAAAGTTCAGTCAACAAACTAAGAAGTGCAGACATACTGATTTATAAAGATACTATAACTTTTAAACATGTACTTTCAGTCTGAAGGACTGCAGTAGGGACTTAAAATATGACTATTTAATTTTTTTAAATTACATAAATTAAGTGAACAGCCCATTAATGGGATGCCATTGGGATCACATGGCCAATTCAGTTCAAGTTATATTATCTTGCTGGCCAGATTTGAATAAGAATTAAGAAATTACTATTCAAAGTAGTATGGGACATTGATCCCCATTCACAATGAAATTCGTCACCATAACTACCTGGAATTCCACTGCTTTCACAGAGGTGTTCTACTGAATCTTCTTTATGGAGCAGCTAGAAGGGAATTGTATTAGTCAGAGGAAAAAAAGCTGCTAATTAGTTGTCCTTCCAACGTGTTAAATGAAGTCTTGTCTTGCAGAGAGTTCACAGTGAAGCAGCAAGATGTGTCTAATGAATGGTAAACCACATCCAATAGACAATGAATGTCCTCCAGTTGGTCCATCTCTTGACTATAAGGGTTCGTGTCAGGGGCTGTTTATCTGTCCTACAGAGAAGAGCTTGCCTCTTATTTAGAAGCTATTACTTCATATTTGAACTTGGCAAATCAAAGCGTGTGTTTTAGGGTGTTAACTGAGCTAAGTGATGCACTTTAGGGATAAGTTTACTCTCAGTGAAATATCTTCCAGAGTCTCTGTTAATATGTACGATCAAAATTCACCTTTACATAAAACTATTTAGTTACTTTTCGCAGTTTTGGATACACCTAACAATATCAACTTAGTCCGGTGCTATGTTATGTAAAAAATGTATAAAGGCTAAAACAAAAAGCTGCTACTGATGGTCAGGCAACTCATGTTACAGTTTAAAGAAACAAAGTCAATGTTATTAATCTTTACTATGGTCAATTTCTTTTATAAATATTAATTTTATCAAGAAACATAATTTTTCTTGATTTCACTGCAGTGCATTTCAAGTCTAATTTCTGTCATCATTAAAATTTGAATAAAATTCTGCTTTTGCACCTTTTTTTTTCCTCCAGTATAACTCCATTGACTTGCTGCTAATTTGCATTGGCATAAATGCAAGAATACTAGGCTCAGCATTTCAGCATGTTGAGATCAAAACCTTTTAAAACCTTTTACTGACAGAGAACACTTGGAGTGGCAGATGCTGAGTATTTGCATTGTTAATTATTTACAAACTGTGATAGTTGTATATAAATACTAAAATGAATGTCGTCAGGCAAGTTATGCATTCACATATCAATTGAAATTAGCATTCTGGAATTTGCAGTCCATTGAAAGAATTGATGTAGATGGTCATGAGTCTTTGTGTTGCCCACCTGATGTTTCCTTGGCTGGTACCAATATCTGATGCAAGGAGGTTATAAAATAGAATGGAATGGAATGGAATGGAATGGAATAGAATAGAATAGACCAGGTTGGAAGAGACCTTTGAGATCATCGTGTCTAATCCTTCATCCAGCACCATCTAATCAACTAAACCATGGCACCAAGCACCCCATCAAGTCTCCTCCTAAAAACTTCCAGTGATGGTGACTCCACCACCCCCCAGGCAGCCCATTCCAATGGACAATCACTCTCTCTATGAAGAATTTCTTCCTAACATCCAGTTTAAACCTCCCCTGGTGCAGCTTGAGACTGTGTTCTCTTGTTCTGGTGCTGGTTGCCTGGGAGAAGAGACCAGCCCCTGCCTGTCTACAACCTCCCTTCAGGTAGTTGTTATGTTCCCTTGAAAGGACTGGCAAGAATTTTATTAGTGTTACTTTTTTTATGAGGGCTTTTCAACATCTGGTTTCCCTAAGGTCACAAATTTTTATCATAGTTTTTTTTTTTCCCTTCTTTTCACTTATAATGAGTAACTAGAGTAAGAGTGTTGGGGCAGGGAGTATCATCAGCATGACTTTTGCTTTCAATGATCTGTTTTAAATAATCACAACAGAACATGCTACCAGTCACTGATGGTTACCTATATTCCTAGATAAGAAATAAAATGGGGAAAGGGACTTCCACAGTTTTATAGCAGTAGATCCTAAAATCTCAGAGGAAAGACTAGGCTAGTAAGATTTGCTTTCGCATTTGCAGTCCCAGTTGGATCAGACACACTTTTCAAAAAGCAGCTAAATTTGTCCAAAATTCTAAACCTTTTGATTTAGCTGAAATTGATCTTGAATATATTTGTGAAATACATTATTTAACTTCTTTAGAAGGGTACTTGGTACCAGTGTTCTGGTTTTGACATTTAAATTTCAAGTCAGCAGAAGGTTGTGGGTGAGGATGCCAATGAGGCAGTGCTCTGCTATCTTCAGATAATAATGAGAGAGGAAATTTATAACCTGAAAACTCAGTTTCCTGGTGTAGCACAAACTATGACCAAAGACTTAAAAATTGAACTTATGTTACTCATCTCTTTTGTAATCACTTAAGTTGTAAACATGAGCTTCAGTTTTGTTTGATGAGCTGCTGCAGTGCAGTGAATTTCTAAGTCCTGTGCTAGCTGTACACTGGTATTGGTAGATGATTTATGCGTAGGGGTTGGTGCTGATTTGGAAAACCAGAGCAAATTTGTTGAGAAAGAAGCAAGTCAAGGAGGATGATATAGGATCTGAGTCTAAGACAGCATGCAATTATTTTTTGTGTGGCTGTAAAGTTCATCAAGTTGGTCATCTGACAGAAGCCTGAGATGTTTTTTTTCCTAGGGACATTGAAGCGTCATTGTGTTAGCATGGTAGCAACTAGAGACTTCTGTCCCTTTGTTCCAAGCAAAAAGCAGGAATGTATCAAACTGGCAGTTTCTACCATTCAGTGACTCAGCTGAGATTGATTTTTAAAAGATTTTCTGAAATTGCAGTGATTTGCCACTTTGTTGTTTCTTCTTTAAAGATTTCTATTTTTTCCTGCCTTTTGAATACTTTCCCCTTTTTACAGACTTTTGTTCATCCAACTAAGAAAGATAAACACTGGAGGGTATTTCATGCAGCTAATGGCAATTACCCTACAGCATTTGGAGTAGGTTTGTTGCAGGGTCAATAAAATGCATTTTACTTACTTAAAAATAATCCCAGCTAAAACTAAAGAAAGAAATACATGATACCATGAACCAAACAACAATGACAACCAAAACAACCCCCAAACTACGAACCAGACAAAGAAAGAAACCCTAAACCCCCAACAAAACAAAACAAATCCAAAACAACAAAAAAGGGGGCAAATTACTTCAGGGAGGTGTATGTTGGGCTGTTACACCAACTAGCTGTCTAGAAGCTCGCTCTCAAGCCTTCACTCTATCTTTTATTGGTTGTGTTTTCTCCTTACCTGCACCTCATTTCAATTTTGCCTTTCTAATGGAAATGTAAAATGAGCTTATATGACAGCTGAATGGAAAACCTGCATAGTTCCCCTATTTTCAAGTCTTTTATTACGTATGGATCAAGAGAAGTATTTGGCCTCCAGTGCCCTGAAATGTGAAGGGAATTTTCCTGAGTTAAAAGTATCTTAAGCAAGATGTGTGGTTTTGTTTGGTTGTGGGTTGGTTGGTTGTGTTTTTTAATGGTTTGTTGTATTTTATGGGGTTTAATTCTTTTGACCATGCACACACACATGCTTTTATATACAAGACCTGCATTTATACAATGGTGATTTGATCCCAGTTCCTGTAGCAGCATTTTCCTTTGAAAAATGCATTGTGAGCACCTAATTTTTTTTATTGTTGTTGTTTTTATTTACTGCCAACCTGTGTTGGATCACATAGCTCTGCAAAGGGAAAAATACTTTAATTGAAACTTTGCTTTACATTTCTGTCTCTTCAGTTGTTTTGAGTTTCAGTTCAAACAGTTCTTAGGCTCATGCTTAGGCTGAGCTCAGTTCAAGTGGGCATGTGTAGCCATGCTCATCTTGTATGCTACTCAGCACAAACTGAAGCCTTGCTTAACCTCAAAGTCCTTTCTTGTAACAGCATTGGCTGTGAGGGAAACTGGGGAATGGAGGGACTTGACCCTCCTTTCCAGCCTACAGCCCATTTGCCGTGGAAGTTGAGGAAGATTTGCTGCAGGGACACATTTTGTTGCTCAATAAAACCCATGGCAGGACTCCCAGTGCCTCACTGGTGGTGGTGGTGGTGTCATTGCAGGGAGAAGGAAGGACCTGCACTGAAAGGGAGACAGTGTCTTCCCTCAACTGGGCCTGCATTAATGCAGCAGTGTGGCAGCAGCTGTCCTTTTTAAACAGCTATTTTATCTTTTTTTCCCTCCTCTGGTAGAGTAAGCTGACCAGATTTGCAGTTTGTAAAACTGGGACAGCCTAGCAGGGGATAGGGTTGTCCACGCACCGTCTTCAGGGGATAATAATATCCGTCAGAGAATGACTGCCACGACAATTGCAGAGAGGGGTGAATTGCTGTGTGCATGCACCCACACTGTAAACAGTTTCTTTAAAGAGAGAAAGACAAGGAATGCTTCCAAACTGGGTGCTGGCTTTTGTTAGAGCTGGAGTGAAGTACATGGCAAACAGAGGAACTCTGGGCAACGTGCTCCTGTAAACTCTTCACCTCAGTATTGTTTAGAGAGAAGAAGTGTTGCAAGAATTGGTTTAAATAAATAAACAGAGCTAGTGAGGATCCTTTTAAGCTCTGGGTTTGCAGCTAGAAGTAAAATATTGTGGATAACATAAAGAAATTGCTCTCCTAGGAGCAGTGTTTTTCTTCTTGTGCTGTGGATCTCTCTTTGTACCAGGCACCCAAGTGCGGCTCCTCCGATTTCTTCTGTCAGCTGGTCCCATGGAGCTGGGGTTAGTTGATGTTTGGGACATGCTCCAGGAGCTGCCTGTTTTATCTGGCTCTTCCCGAGGGGCTGGATTAGTGGGGTGCAGTGAGGGAAGGCAGAGCTGTGACACTGCGGGCGTTTGAAGGTTTGTTAACATAGCTGTTGGATGAACAGCAACTGCTGTACAAAACTTTGTATGCTCACCACAAGTTTTCAAGGGAGAGGATTTATCCCCCGCCCCGTGTATTTTTAACTGATGTATAAAGAAAATGAAACACAATTTGAAACAAGTTCTGTCTCTTCTGTTGAGCCCTTGTGGGCAAAGAAGAGCAAATAGCCTTGGGCCTACCCACCATGTTTGAATACTGGTTATGTTTAGAAACCAACTGGTTCAACAAAACCCTGTTTACTTTTTGCTTATGGGACAGATGATGCTCTGTTCCCCTGTGTGGCTCATGGTGTTCCCAGGGGCATAAAAAGTAAAAATTGCCAACTTGTGCATATTGAAAGGAGGATCAGATTAACTGAGGAAGATTCTAATAGTGTGACTGTCAGTCGTTTACCTTTCCTCAGCCTTTAACACTGTAGATTCAGTCTTACATATATTGTCTCCTGTGAAAGTAGTATAAAGACACACAGACCTATGTGCATATGTATATAGCTACAGATATGCCTGACAGCCACCCAGATTTGAATCCTGCTCTTTCAAAGTGTTTTCCAGCCTCTGAACTGAGTCAGATATACTCAGTGGAATGGAATGGAATGGAATGGAATGGAATGGAATGGAATGGAATGGAATGGAATGGAATGGAATGGAATGGAATAGAATAGAATGGAATGGAATAGAATGGAATGGAATGGAATAGAACGGAATGGAATGGAATAGAATAGAATAGAATAGAATAGAATAGAATAGAATAGAATAGAATAGAATAGACCAGGTTGGAAGAGACCTTCAAGATCATCGCGTCCAACCTATCAACCAATCCAACCCACCTAAACAACTAAACCATGGCACCAAGCACCCCATCAAGTCTCCTCCTGAGCACCTCCAATGAAGGTAACTCCACCACCTCCCCAGGCAGCCCATTCCAATGGGCAATCACTCTCTCTGTATAGAACTTCTTCCTAACATCCAGTTTAAACCTCCCCAGTAATATCTTTCTACTTGATCACTGTGACTGGTTGCCACCATATACCCCTAGTGCTGCTACAAACCAAGCCATGTGGATTTTTCCATCACAATTAATGTTTTAAATAGTCAAGTACAGATAAGTCTCAGCTGTGTCATAACTTGGTAAGTGTCACAAGGAGACAGATTGCTTCCTCAGTATGTTTTAACCAAATCTTTGAAAGGAAATGGGAAAAAAACCAAGGAATCAGGAGACAGGAATATTTATTTTCTTTCTTTTAATATGGTGATAGGACCAGATACAGATGAGAAAAAAATAAGACTGTAAGTCAGGTGTTTTTCCCTCTAAGTTATAAAAGACAGTGAACTGATAAAATCAGGAGGAAGATTGTGTTTGTTAAAAACCTCTGATATCTTGAAAGTGATATACATCATTCCATTTCTTGGTTTTCACTCCTGTCTAAACAATTTAAAGACAAAACCTAGGCCATCTATTTTGTGTACACATGTGGTTATCTGTATAGCCATACACATCAGCTTGTGCACACATATATATAAACATGTACACCATAGGTGTTTTTAGAATGCTCTTCAGCAGTTTATTTTTCCCCCCAGCTCCTAGATTTCACTGTTTGACCCTCTGCTTAAAAAAAACCCCAAAACCAAAACCAACAAGAGATTAAGTAGGACCCATTATTTTGACATCAAATAGAAGCCCTAAACTGTTGCTAGGATACAGGATGTGGCACTATATACAATACAATACAATACAATACAATACACCAGGTTGGAAGAGACCTTCAAGATCATCGCGTCCAACCCATCAAACAATCCAACCCACCCAACAACTAGACCATACAGCCAAGCACCCCATCAAGTCTTCTCCTGAACACCTCCAGTGAAGGTGACTCCACCACCTCCACGGGTAGCCGATTCCAATGGGCAATCACTCTCTCCGTGTAGAACTTCTTCCTAACATCCAGCCTAAACCTGCCCTGGCGCAGCCTGAGACTGTGTCCTCTTGTTCTGGTGCTGGATGCCTGGGAGAAGAGGCCAACCTCTGCCTGGCTACAACCTCCCTTCAGGTAGTTGTAGAGAGCAATAAGGTCACCCCTCAGTCTCCTCTTCTCCAGGCTGAGCAACCCCAGCTCCCTCAGCCTTTCCTCATAGGGATTAATAATAATATTAATAGGGATTAATAAAATATAATATTGCCATGGAGTAAGGTTGTATTGTCTTAAGTGTGGGAAGCAGGCCATATTATAAATCTGAGTAAGTTGATAGAAGAGATAACGATTGCTACTTTTACACTGTAATTAAAAGGAAAGGAACGTGTATAAAACAATTTGCTCATCTACTCTGCTTTTATTTGGACAGTAAGTGAAGCACTATCAATAAGCAATTTCATTACAGCCAGTATGGGTTTTGTCTACTTTCAGTTTCTGTCTGCATTAGAGTAACTCTGTGGGTTTATTATTGATTGACACTGGTCTAAGCAGTACTAAAATTTGACTGTGATGTCAGACCTGTTAATTTTCTCTCTTTGTTTTCCTTTTGTGATCATATTAATTGAAACTTTGCTTCTGATGTCAGCAGTATCAATTCAGGAGTGCTTCCTTATACTTTCTGTATTATCTTATACTTTCTCAAATGAGCTGTGAACTTGGTAACTTGTGAGAAAAATCCACATGCATTTGCCTTTGATCTTTGTTGTAGACTTGAAGGAGTTGTATAATTGTCTCAGATGTCACATCTAAATTGGCTCAAATGCAGTGTCTAAATGAGCCAAATCCAGTGCATGTGCGACCCTACAAAAAGATGTGGATGCTTTTATTACTTTTAATTTGTTTTGCCTCTTCAGGACAGGAAAAAAAAACAACAAACAAACAGCAAAACAACAAAAACACAAACACAAAACACCCACAAACACAAAAATACCCCCCTCAATACAGCAAAACTGAGTTGTTTGTTTGTTTGTTTTCCCAAACACCAGCAAGCTGTGCAGAGGGATGGCAGTGGTTTATATGCAGCCCCTGCATTCAATTGCTACTTGTAAAGCAGCTGTCCCCCATGGAGGGAGAGCCTCCATTCTGCTGTAGTGATAAAGTCTATATCATAGAGTAAGAAAGAAAGACCTTTGACTACACACGTCAGGGGCAGATGCAAGAGAGACATGAGTGTAGCTACTTCCTGGATCAAGTTGTCCACTAAGAGCACAGTGGACCAGATCAGCACTGCAGTCTCCTCATCTATGAAAAGGAGTGTTTTTTCTTTCATGGATGAGGGTGATGCCAATGATTCTTGCCTTCACTGCTGTTGGTGCACACAGATCATAGGCTTCCTCATGAGTCTTATTGAGATGCAAAAGGACCTTTCAATGCACTTAATGCAGGTGTGTTTGTTTTTATTACAAATGCCAAGCTGAAGGGGCATCACAGCTGGCACCTCAGAAAAGTGGCATAAGTTGGAGACGGATGAATAGTAACTGCATTTATTTGGGCCGAAATAGTGCATATTTCGATGGAATATACCAAATAAGCCATGAAGTTCCAGCTGGTATAATGAAAGAGGTTAGTGCCCTCACGTAGAGAGAACTGCTTTTCCTTCATTGCTCCCACAGCCATCCAGGGGCATCCAGTTTGGGAAGCACCCTGTGTTGCCATGGAAAAAGTTTCCTTTTCCAGGCATAACAGGCAGGGATCACATGTTTGATGGTTGTGCAGTCCAACCCACTGGTTCATGGTTAAGAAGTTATTGTATATCCAGTGAATATCCCATCCACTGACTGATAGAGAACAATTCTGGTCAGGTGATCCATACTGCAAAGCTATATTTTAGCAGACTGCGGTGTGTCTGTCCGTTATTAATTTCAGTAACGTCATAGTCTTGCATGACCTATATGAGGCTCCACTTTGTGCTATTCAGTAGCAGTTGTTTTCCAGTCATTTCAGTTGAATGATGATATACTTCCATGCCTATTTGATCACATTTATGCAAATATAATGTTATTTGTCATGAAATATCTTCTAAGATGTTATCTTTATCTTTACTGTTTTATACATGAAGATATGTGAGTTCAACTCCTAGGCTAGCAAACACCTGAAATACCATATTTCTGTGTCAGGTGATTTCCAATTCTGAAACCAGAGGTTTCAGGACACTATGATTTTAGAAGTGCAGCTATAAGCCTTATCAAAATGAAGATACATGTGCAGTAACAAAAGTAAAAAACAGTCAACATATTTTGGCTAAAAAGTCTTCTCCAAGGTCAAAAAGAGGACCAGTAGTAAAGCCAGGAATAGAAACGTTATCTCCCAGGCCTTTTTCTTTTGCTTCTGTCCCAAAAGACACCATGCAAGGTACAATATCCATTTGACAAATTGCACAGTTATGTGATGAATTGCATTTATAATGCACATTTTATGGCCTCTTTTGGCCACTTCCTCCTAATCCATCTTTCCTGGGGTATGTTCTTAGCACTATACGGCTCTCAGTAGCTCTTCAACAACAACAACACAAAAAAAAGGTTCTTTTCTTCCAAATTTAGAGCTTACCACCACTTCTTTGGTCTGAAGCAGAAGTCTGGAAATACTCAAGCCTGTTCAGGTGACAGGTTTGAAGCTTGATGTCCTTCTGCCAAAGGGAACAGGACATAATTTTTGTAGGGGGCATGGGAATTTCCCAGTTTCTCAGGAAAAACTTAAATTCCTTCTACCCTTGTATGTTTATAAGGTCTGGTAATTATACAAAGTTCTGAGAGTTGGTATTTAATATTATTTGGACTTTTAAAATAGATCTTATATCCTCCAGCCAAAAGTTTGCCTCTTACTACTTGTGTCAAACCTGTAGCAATCAGCAAGTTATCAATTGCTTCTTGATGTGTGTATCACATGCCCATCGATACACGGACTGACTTAGCAGTACCGTGATTATTGCACAATATAAAATAGTTCTAATTTCTTGCAGTAAATACACATGTATTGTGGTGTAGGATAAAGTGACTGGGTTGGAGCCCTAGTTGCTAGGATATGTATCGTCTTAGGCTAAGGAAGTACCCCTGATCAGGACAGCTGGAGCTGAATGAAAGCCAAGCAGGTGTCCTTGAAGTTAAGCAAGTAATATCCTGCATAAGGATGAATCTTAAGCATATGCTTCAGTGCTGTGTTGAACTGAAGAGTTGTCAAAGTTTCTGAGGCATCTTTGTGGTGACAGCTGGATTTTTGGGACTGTACTTGTATAGCTACCACTAATGCGTCATGGTCTTAGGAACATCACTTAACCTTTCTGTCTGTCAGATAGTTTATATATGTGTAAACCACATATAAATACACCTACTTGTCAGAGATCTCATGAGAATTAATGAATACTGAAGTGCCTTGGAACTCATGGCACAAAGAAATATATTTGTCCTTGTGTTTCTGTGCATGTGGTTCAAACACACTGAAAAAAATGTAAATATGTACATTCTATGTGCAAATCTGAAAACATTACTGTAAAACTGGGTCTTAAGCTCCATGACAGAGGACATAGATGAAAACACCTTTAATATGAGTTACCTTGACTCTAAATTAACATTGTGAATGTACTTAATTTTCAACAAACCTTATGAACCCTTTTGCTCTCTGTCCTTCTCCCTAGAAGGCAGGGAGAAGTAAACTTGTGACCACATCAGCTTTGTTCTCCTACCTTTGGCATTTTGTATCGTGTTTCAGAAAACATGAACCATGATAAAAACCCAAGTGTTGATTTTTAAATACGAAACTATGTGGACAATGTTATTGTTGCATGCCTTGAAATGTGTCCAGAATTCAAACCTGGAGGCAGCAGACGTGTGAGAATGAAATTGGCCCTAGACAGTTAATAAATTCTGAGCAGAGATGCATAAATCAGCGAGGGTATTTTTCAAACTTTTTTTTTTTTTTTCCAAAGGGTGGGCATGAGGGAGGGAGGTGTCTTTGGAGAATTGTTTTCTATCAGTTCAGAAAATAGAGAAAAGAATTCAGCAATACCCAGTGCTGGTTAGCAGATTGTCATTTTTGGGTTTGATGTTCCTGGGTTTAATTGTCTTTCATGTGAACAATGGCAGGAGCTCTCTAGTGTGCCATGTGAGCATGATAAAAGGGGGTCGTTCTTGCATAGCAATGCCTTTTTTTTATTATTAGCGTAAAAAATTAGCAAGCTGGAAGTCGTTAGAAGGAGTTCCATTGGCATTAATTGTAATGCAGCCTGAATTTGTTTGCAGACCGGTGCAGCAAGACAATAGCAGCAGGGAGAAAAAAAAAGGAGGGGGAAAAAAAAAAAAGAAGAAAAGAAGCAATATTAATAGCCTTTTACTTATTGTATCATTTTAGTGAGCCTTAATAAGGTGTCTGCTGTCAACTGGAATTTATTAAAAAAAAAAAAAAAAGAAAGAAAGAAAGAAAGACATGGTAATTGATGTATTGCAGTAAGTATGGATGAGGGCTCAACTTGATTAATGTATGAGTTGGCTTTTTAAGGCATTTTAAAAAGGCTTCTTAACTGGGTCTTAAGAGACTGGCACAAACCCACTGTAAACTACCTCATTGCAGTTGGAAAACAGCCTGACAGCTGCTGATGTCTCCTGTGGCTTTGCTTTTTTTTTCCTGATCAGAGAAAACTGAAGTAATATAGTCCTCGTCAATAATTGCAGTGCTTAAAAATCTTATAAAGGGATTTCTATTCTTCCCTCCAGAGATAACTTTTCAAAGGTTAAATTAGTTTTTCTTGTGTGTGCTTCAAATATCTCAGCTCCCAATAAGGATCAAATTTTGTTTTAAATAAACTGCTACTTTGTGAGTTGCATTGGATTAGCACCTTGCTGAATACCTTCTCTTCTGGTATGGAATGGACACTACAAAGCGCTTGGTTTAAGTTTAGCTGGAGGCCCACTAAAAGCTTCAAGTTACTGACTTGTTGGCTAGTTAGCTCAGAGATGAGTACTGCCTTTTTGTTGCTGCTCTTGCTGTTTTTGTGGTGAATTTATCAGCTTTGCTGTGGCGTTTTACTGCTTAACATAAGTTCAAGGACTAGTGGTGGAAAGATTTGCGTAGAGGCCTACGGGAATTAGGGACCCTCGTATCTTTTGACTTCAGTGTGCACCTGATTTCAGGAAGGTCTTAGCCTAAAATATTCTGTCTGGTAGTTCTCATGCTTCCAAAATGCTGAAGGATTTACAAGACTAAGAAGGCTTTAACATGTGTGAAAAAGCTGTTCTATGTAGATTATGAGGAAACAATTTTGTAGGAATACGGATTATAGAACAGTCGTATTTCTGCAATTATATGTAGGTTTTTCTCTTAACCCAACTGTTCTGTCTAGGTCAAAAAAAATAAAGTATTTGGCACACTGTATAGAGAAGTTGCTTGTGCTTACCTGGCATTTCAGTTGTATTTACCAGGTAGCCTGTGAGCACACAGAGAAATGTCTTGTGAAGAACAGATGGAGGTGTCACCTATAGAAATTGTTCGATTAGTCTGACTAAATATATTCCATACTTTTTATTGGGGTCACTATGAGCCTAAGGTGTAAGGTGAAGAGACAGCGTCTAGTTTTATTAAACATTTCCAGATTTGTCTCCTAGGATAATAGATGACTTTCTACTGTCTAGACTAATCAAAGTTCTTCTTTCTATAGTGTTGTCCCCATCAGTGCTGCAAATGTCATCCAAGTAGATATCAAAGTCAAAGGGAGAGAAACAGACTTTTAATTTGTTACAGTACCATGTTGTCCTTCCTGATAGCTCCAGGCCTTTCCCAGAGGAAGTGCTCATGCTTCATTATGGATGTAAGCTTTATTAGTATAGACGTCATCAGGTTCAAGTGTTAGGAAAAGCCTCTGCTTGCTAACAAAGGTCAGGACCTCAGATAATGCAGGTGTTCTCCTTACTGAAGGTTGTAAGTGGATGATACTCTACTCTTCTTCTTGGTGTTTTTTGTTTGTTTTGTTTTTAAAACATTCTGATCCTGCCTGGAAATCTTCTATGACGTGATTCTCCCTTTCTGAAGGCTTAAAATGAGAACCTGAGCACTGTTCTCAGTATGTCCCTTTTGCTTTGGATCCAGCCACTTACCAGAGGAAAAAAATCTGGTTGAAGTCACTTCAGAATTCTGTGTCAGTTAATCCACAGACTCCTATATATGAATAATACTTCCTTTAAGATTTCTTCTTCAGGTATCAGATATCAGAAGTGAAGCAGCACAGAATACGTACTTGTGAGATTATTTTTTTTTTATTATTTTTTTCCCTTTCTGGCAGGTTTGCTATTAAATTGTTGAATAGATCTCTGAGGTCTTTTCCAACCTTATTGATTCTATAATTCTATGAGTTTCAGCTAATTTTTACATTACTGAACTTTAACTTTTCTGTGCGTGTCACCTTGTGCAGTTAGAGAGATGCACCTGAGGGATGATTTTCCTAGGAACTTCCTTTTTGTTTTCCCATCACCTTTATTGTATGCAACAACACTTCCTTCTCCAGTAGCTATTAGGTAAAACCTTTCTTTATTATGTTCCTTGCCAGGAGGTAAGAGGAAACTTGAGTGAGTAGAGTGATACAATGCTGTATTAATTGCAGATGCTATTCCTCCTTCAGCCTGTTGGCCACATGGACTTTCCAGTTCCAAGTAACACTCCAGTGGCTCCAATCTGCCACTGAGGATAATATTTAAATATAGACATCTTAGCTATTTAGTATTCTGGTTAGACTGCTGTGGCAAATGCTGCAGTGGTCCAGCATAGTACCTCTGCAATCTATGCAAAAAACCCCAAAACACACCCAAACAGGGTGTCCCAATGGTTTCTTCATTTAGCCTAACTCAGAGTTTACATAATAATTCACTTCAAGGTCTGATTCACCTCGAGTCATTTTCTCCTTCTCATTCCCCTCTCTCATTCATTTTTAGGCATGGGCTTTCTGAAATCTGTTCCTGAATATACCCAAAGGTTGCAGGCATTTGAAAGCTAAGTGTGGATTCTGATCAAAATTTTACAAATGGTTTCCATTTTATTAAGGAGTCAGATTGAAGACCATTAATAAAATGGAAACTCTGCAGCTTAATCTAACCTTGATATATTTCCAGCCTAATGCATCTGCTTATAGCCCTGCCACCGCTGGATCTGAGCACTGAGAGCATTGTTGAATACATTTTCATACCTTTGCATTTTTTCCCCCCTCTATCACAAGTTAGGCCAATTCTCTGCTGTTCCAGGAGTATTTGTTTCCCTGACTTTGGCACAGATTAGAAGAGCCATGCCAGCCTTTATTTGATGCCCTGCTTGCTGCTAAATGCATAATTTGTTCAGTGGAAGAGGAGCAATGCGGAAGGGACATTGAACTTGTAGCACATTGTGTAGGTAAATAAGACTGGATGTTACATAGGTTGATTATCTGCAAGAACAGTTACACCAATGGCTCAACCCTGTAACATAACTATAGCCAAATAGCAAATAACGATGGGGACCAAGCAGAGGGTCAACCTGACTCTTTTAAGATTTCATTTCACACAATACAAGTTCCCCAACATGTTTTGCTTTGCTGAAACTTATGATTTACTGTGAACTTTACATGGACCCTTCTGTTCACCACTGACTTTTCTTCCTCCCACCGTAAAATTTCTGTTCCCCAGTGGATGTACAGAGATAACCTCATCTACGTAGGTTGCAAGTCTGTTGCAGATCAGACTGAATGGATTTATCACTGGATTATACATAAGTGGTCACTAGCACACAACTATTCATTAATGTAATTGTTTAATAGTTGTGATTAGAAAGAAAGTGGAATCACAAGCATTACAAAGTTTTTGTTTAGGCATTCAAAATGTCTCTCTCCCAAGTCTTCCAGAGACTGAAACTGACCCCCTGGCAAAGTGATTCATTAACTGGCTTCACAACATGGATCACACATTTGAGGGTGAAGGCAAAATTGCTCATGCTTACATTTTTGGATGAATGTGCTTGAAGAAGCTGTATCCTCTATTGTTCAGGTACCGTTAGAAAGCCTGGTGCAAAGTCCTTTTGGTGGTGCTGACAAGAAGTCTCATGTCTCACCACATCAAAGCATGAATCTCAGATTCCCACTTCTGAAAGAGGCCTCTAGTTATTACAGGAGTGAAAATACAGATGATCTCTGCCAGACATACACGGAGACTAGGTGTCTGTGCTGACACATCAATACAAAGAACTGTTATCAGAGGAAAATTTCTCCTTCTAAACTTGGGCTTAAACTAATATGAACAGACATATAAAGGCCCCAGTGGGTGACCTCTGTTCACACAAGAATATGTCTGTTCAGGGATTTCTTAGTTCATGTTAATTGATTGCCTGATAGAATTGATTAACTAATTGATTTACTGTGGTTTGTGATTTAGCTTCAGGACTGGCCTAGGGTATACTTCAAAAGTTTTTGACATGGAAGAGAAATTTGAGAGAAGCTGGAACTGGCAGTGATAGTTTTTAGATAGTGACTCTGGTGTCTTATTCTGAATGAATCTCATTGCTTGAGAGTGTAAATACTGAGCATGAGTAATGCTTTATAGGCTGAGTTAGAGCAGAGCAAGCAAAGGAGAGGAGTGAATTTACAGCATCTTTGTTAACTCTCATTTGTTTCATTAAAGACCACTGCAAGTGCATGTTAATAACATCAGGGTGTGAGGTCTGTGCTCAACATCATTGTCGCTTCCCTTTCTGCAGAAGTGGGCTTCTACTCCCCCACACACACCATGGTGCAGATATACTCAAGCAGCTCTTACTGTGGAGGTGCAGAGACAGATGTGAAAACCCTCACAGGAGACCAGCTTTGCAGCAAGGGATACCCCTAGTGTGGTGGTTCACACAAGTCTCTGGTTCCTGGCAAGAAAAAGCCATTTAGTGTGAGACATCAGACCCCAAATTTAGATCTATATGACAGTTTTGAAAGCATGGTCTAAATGCTGGGTGGAAGCAATCAGAATAGCTTTCCTGTTGCTTATATAAACTTGATTCTGAGAAAACATTCTCTAGACCTACAATGAGGGCGCAATAGACTTTCTATTCACACTCTTGGTATTTCTTCATACTTAAGAGGCTTGAGAAAAAATATTTCCTATTAACCTGTTTTGAAAATAGTCTTCCCATATCAAAGCATGTTTAAAAAGCAGATTGCATTTGATAGCAGTAACTAAAATGCAGTAAGAAGCAGCCTTTTGATCTGTTGCAAATAAACTCTTTTGCAGATAAATATGTTACAAGTGTATTTTTGTTCATTTGCTATCAAATTTAATAACAACCAGTGGAATTGAGTTCAGCCAAAATGGTTTCATATCAGACTTTGAATACATGCTTTTAAATATTAAAAGATAATGATTTGTATGGCATTGTTATATAATGCATTTCTTGTCTTCTTTTGTGTGCATGTGACGAATTCCAGTTGATAAGCCCAGGACTCTGGAGTCAGTTGTCTGGCTAGTTATTAAGATTAAGATAAGTACTGAGAAGGGAAAGATACAGCACATTGTACTGCCCTGCTGGGACGGGGCCACCTCGGATTCAAGTGTAAACAATGCATTAGTTCTCCCTGGCTTTTTTCAAACTCGAGGTGTACAC
This sequence comes from Picus viridis, assembly GCA_033816785.1. Taxonomy (NCBI): domain Eukaryota; kingdom Metazoa; phylum Chordata; class Aves; order Piciformes; family Picidae; genus Picus; species Picus viridis. The sequence goes on from CM066577.1 coordinate 7,197,311, forward strand.
TGTAAATATTTGCAAAATATGATGGAAAGAGTGTTGAAAGACTTCTTTTTGGGTTTTTCAGCCATTAAATGGTATTACTAAAAAATGATCCTTAGTCCCCTCTTGGGTCCCAAATTGCTACTCATCTGTAACAACCCAAGACCAATTTCTATTAATTACTTATTTAACATAACTTTTTTCCCGCATTACGCAGGCCATAAAAAAGCAGACAGACGTTTGGATGGCATTACCACTAGGCACTTCAGTGCTGAATGTGCCACAACAATATCAACACTGTTAGCACTTGCATAGCAAAGCTCAGAGAGGGTTTTTTGGGGAAAAGAGGGGCAATAGAGCTGGAAGGCCTGAACTACAGAACACTGAAGCTTTGCAAAGTCTCGTTATGACTGCAGTTAACTTTGGATCAAGTCCAAAATGGAAGTTAGTGAGGTCAGTGCTTTCTGAGCATGTTGGAGCTGTTACTGCTTGATGTCTCTGCAGTGGAGTCCTAAGGACATTTTGCTGCCTTTGCCAAAGGGAGACAGGGAGAAATTTTTCAGTTATTCCAAAGTATTACTGAGATAGTTAAAAAAAAAAAAAGACAAATATTTCCTGAAGTTCAGTTGTTGATTCTCACTAATGGTAATAAACAAGAGCTTTGCTACAGACTGGTAGTCAGCACAACACAACCAAGTTTGGTTTGTCTGTAGGATCATTGGAGGAGAGATAGCAGTCATTTAGAAAGTGTATTGAAGCCATGTGTTATGCAATGTAGACCACTGGATAGCAATTAATTGTTGTTAATGAATTTAAAACTAGATGTATGGAAACGGTTATATAAAATGTATACACTGCTAAACAGCTAAGTAGTAGTCCTTGGGGCTTGCATTTTCATTATCCATATGTAAATCATTTCAGTGATCATGATCTAATGAGTCACAAACTGCTCTGAAACTGGAACTGAGATTTGCAAAACACTTTTAGAAAATCCTTATGCCCTGCTTCATCATATGGCCCTTACAATAAAGGTCCATATTTATCCTCTGATTAATCGTGTCTTATATGGAGATAGCTTGTAAGTTTGATTGTGTTTCAGGAGGGCTGTTCCTACACTCTAGGAATACCCCACATTAGTGGACATGGGAAATTAAGGAACATTCAAAACCATTCAAGAGAAACAAGGAGCAAAGCTGAATAGTCCCCAGTGACCCTTCCTAAATCTGATATTTCTTATGTGATAGGAAATAAATAAAATAGAATAGTTAACTATGAAAGACTACCTGACCAAACTATGCACACTGCTTTTTACTGAGTGTCAGATAGTTCTATTACTGAATTAGAAGCTGTCTCTTTCCTTCATATGCCAGTTAAATCATTGTGCTTCCTTAGCTCCCCTAAGGTATATGCTACGATTTCCTCTTAACCAGCAGTGAAGATAAATAGCTCTAGTATGTGTGCTGTTTACAGTTATCTTAAGCAAAAGCAAAACTAAAGCAGAATCACTATGGCATCACAGTTCCTTATGGAATCCTGAATATAGAACAAAAAGTTGGAATGCCTTAGAAAGGATGTGTAATATATGAAGTATAAAATGTGTATGTGTGTATACTTGCATGCATATTTACAGCTTCAACTACTAATAGACCTCAAAAAATGAGTAGTTAAAATTGTAGCTAAGCTTGATGTGTAGCAACCAGATAAGACAAATGTAGAGAGTGAACTGGAATATTTGGAATACCATGCTCTGTTTCCCACCCCTGTTTTCACAGCATTAATATCATAGTTGTGTACATTCCAGTTAGCTGCAAGTGAGAAATCACTGCTGAGGTCACTGAAATGTCAGTGCCACATACACTGAGGACAAAAATGGATGGAATTCCTTGTAATAACTCTAATTATCAAAACTGGTATGAGATACGAGAGAAAAATGCATGTGTCCTGTGTGCCGTGTACCTGCAGTCTAGCAGAGACGCTGCCTGGCTGAAAAGCCCTGCAAACAAACCTGTGCTCTAACCTATTTCAGAGTTTTAAGCATCTCATACATCAGGTGAGCAAGTTTAGTCTCTGGCCACACATATGGCTTTACTCTGGGTAATCACTGAATACTCCTGAAACCAGCTTTTAAGCTCTTTAGCTGAACCCTGCATGGTCTGAAATACCCAGGTAGTTAGCATTCCTGCCAATTTTATATGATTGAGACCTTTACATGAACTGACCTCAGAAGGAATAGAAGACTAATTGAGGCAGCCCTAGTTCTAGCTCTCTAGAGGTGTAAAACACTGCAAATGTATCTGGTGCATGCATAAAAAGGTTTACATAGTGGAAGAGGCATATGGAAAGGAAAAGAAAGACTTCTCTTTCTCAGTCTGTCAGCAGCCTATTCTCCTTTCCCTCTGAAGCTTCAAAGAAAAAATAATTTTATTGCCATCTTAATGTCATTGCATGGTAAAATAATAATAAAAAAAAAGAAAAGGACAAAAAATGCACCCAAACAATAAAGAAGGTAAAATTAGGACAGTACTTGGGTGCCTGAGGGCTGTAATTAAAGCTGTCTAGATAAAAAGATATATTCTCCCTCGGATTTATGGGGGGGGGGAGGGGAGAAGAGGCTGAAAGTGAAACACAGCAAAAGAAATCCGTAATTCCAATGTATTCAACTCACCCATCAGAAGAAATGGCATTAATTCAGGTACCCAATTACTGTAATGTGGTTCAGAGCACCTCAATAGGTGTTTCAATCTCAAGCCAGGACTAACATTTGTAATCCTTTAAATGCACTTAAGAAATTGATGTTACAGCCCCACAATCTGTTAGGGGCCTTGCTTCCTGGCTGATTGCAAAGTATCCCACCATTAATTGGATCATCAGAATGTGATCCGCGTTCTGGTCCCCGGATTATGTAAGACTGACTTTGCTCTGACGCACTGAACCAGAGGCTTCTTTTGCTGGATATTTTGACCCTTAATGTAGATAAGTGGTATTTTTCATCAATCTTAGCTTGCATTAAAAAAGGGAAATGTCAATTCAATGTGGGGCGTTTAACTTAATTCAACATCTTTTAATTTAATACCTTGGAAAAGTTAGTCCGTCTCCGACCTGCTGGAGACTTCTGCTGATGGAATGGTTTGTGGAGCGGGGCTGGAGGCACATTGTTCCTGCTCCGTAACATGGTCAGGTCCCAAAAGTCTCTTCATGCTTTGTCTCTGTATGAAAGCAGTATGAAAGCAAAAGATAGAAAAAAAACCCTAAACAAATGGCCCCCTGACCATGCTTTGCTGTACTGGTAATGAGTTTCCTCAGCTCCTTTGGACTGTTCCCTAATGACTTCTCTGTGTGCCTGGGGGAAAAAAGACAAAAAATTTATTCAGTGTTTACCTCCCTGTTTTCTTCTTGGGTTTCAGGTTGTGTTTTGTTTTTTTTTAATTCTGTTTTGGGTTTGTTTTGATTTTTGGCTTTGGCTTTGTTTGTGGTTGGGTTTTGGGTTTTTTTGTGTGAATCAGGGTGGTTTGATTAATTTGCTCAGTATTCTTATTGTGTTTTGATGAGACAATAACAGATGGTTTGGAAATCCTCTGCATAGGATAGACCTAAAACCCTATTGAAAATAGGGGAAATTCTCTGTGACAGGAGGATTTCTCTCATGAGAAGGAAAAAAAAAAAAAAAAAAGAATAAGAATGGGACATGTTGTGACACATTCTTTTGTTTTCTTCTCTTTTTCCCCCTCCCCCCTTTTTTTTCCATATTCTGTCTCTTTCTCTCCCTCCCTATATTCTGTCTCTTTCCCTCCCTCCCTCCCTCCCTCCCTCCCTCCCTCCCTCCCTCCCTCCCTCCCTCCCTCCCTCCCTCCCTCCCTTCCTCCTTCCTTCCTTCCTTCCTTCCTTCCTTCCTTCCTTCCTTCCTTCCTTCCTTCCTTCCTTCCTTCCTTCCTTCCTTCCTTCCTTCCTTCCTTCCTTCCTTCCTTCCTTCCTTCCTTCCTTCCTTCCTTCCTTCCTTCCTTCCTTCCTTCCTTCCTTCCTTCCTTCCTTCCTTCCTTCCTTCCTTCCTTCCTCCCTCCCTCCCTCCCTCCCTCCCTCCTTCTTTTCTTTTTTTTTTTTTTTTCTTCTCATGTCCCCTTTCCCTTTCCCTTTCCCTTTCCCTTTCCCTTTCCCTTTCCCTTTCCCTTCCCTTCCCTTTCCCTTTCCCTTTCCCTTTCCCTTTCCCTTTCCCTTTCCCTTTCCCTTTCCCTTTCCCTTTCCCTTTCCCTTTCCCTTCTTTCCCTTTCCCTTCTTTCCCTTTCCCTTCTTTCCCTTTCCCTTCTTTCCCTTTCCCTTCTTTCCCTTTCCCTTCTTTCCCTTTCCCTTCTTTCCCTTTCCCTTCTTTCCCTTTCCCTTCTTTCCCTTTCCTTCTTTCCCTTTCCCTTCTTTCCCTTTCCCTTCTTTCCCTTTCCCTTCTTTCCCTTTCCCTTCTTTCCCTTTCCCTTCTTTCCCTTTCCCTTCTTTCCCTTTCCCTTCTTTCCCTTTCCCTTCTTTCCCTTTCCCTTCTTTCCCTTTCCCTTCTTTCCCTTTCCCTTCTTTCCCTTTCCCTTCTTTCCCTTTCCCTTCTTTCCCTTTCCCTTCTTTCCCTTTCCCTTCTTTCCCTTTCCCTTCTTTCCCTTTCCCTTTCCCTCCCCAGATTGCACCTTATCTTAAAAGTTCTCTTAAGTGCTTCTCTTTCTGATCCTGAACAGACTCATCCCAGTGGTACAGACAGAAGTTGAAAGGTGACTGGAAGATAGTTTGGTTTACTTTTTCTCCCCACCCCCCAGTGAAAACAGTAAGCTTCCCAGTTTTCTGGGCATTACAACAACCAGCAGATCAACTTGAGTCTTTCAGAAAACCATTGTATGGTATGATGCCTCTTGAACTCATGGTTGTTAGAAATAAAGATGGTGAGGTGAAGAGGATAGCATTAGGTTTCATGACCAAGGGTTAAGGTTTCCCTTTGAAATTATGCATAATAATGTTGGCTATGGAAATTATTTCAATAAAGTTAATACCCACTATCTACACATATGTCTGTAGACAGACAGATAGATAGATACAGATAGAAAATCACTGACAGAGCCTGACATTTTTGGTGTTTCAGAAAGAGAGCAAGCTCTTCTCACCAGTGTCACACAGAGGGAGAAGTTCATAGAAATACTTCTGCAGCTGAGGCTGGCTGCCAGAATCTCAGGCTTATTTTTCCAACTCTTCCCCTTCTTTTCCAAGTAATTAAAAAATGGTGCTTTACTGTGGCCATGAAGAACTGCTGAGGCACAGCAAGGATGAGGGATATTTCACTACCATCCTCTAGGCTGTAGACTCTTTTTTGAGAGGTCTTTAGGACTTTACAGGTTCAGAAAATACAAGCTTTTGAGGCAGCATCTTTGTTTCATGAAAGATGTTCGATCCCAAGAAAAACTGAACTCAATATGGTGGTTCTTCTGTTTCTCTGACTCTTCTGCTGACCAGGACCAATTCAGAGTCCTATGTGTAAGAAAAGAAATAGTTCAAAACTCTGAGGCAGGGAGTTTAAATAGGAGGTTTGGGACAGACTAGTTAGACATCTGTTCCATACAGCTCTTTTCAGTCACTTAGGATGACATCCTGTGAACTTTCTCAGCACATGCAAGAACATAGCTGTGGTTCACACTAATTAGGTTTTGTAGTTTAGCAGCATAGATTAGCCTTCTTGCCAGATTTACAGAGACAATACACATGGCATTAAAAAGGCTTTTACCTGGAGATATTTTCATGATCTTGAACACAGGAAGACAACTGGCTGGGCATTTGGAGTGAGATGACTTATTAAGAATTAATTGCGCACTGAGCGGGAGGAGGCAGAGTTTCTGATGTTGGTTTGGGGATTTGGGTCCATGTGAGGTTGCTGTTACTCATACAACGTATGTGGCTCATACATAAGTGTCTGACCTTGATGTTTCTTTCTTCCTTTTTTTTTTTCCCCTTTCCTCTTTCTTCCTGATATGAATTCAATAGGCAGGTAGATACATACAGTTCTGGTCTGCCTAGCTGACGCTAGAGGTGATACGGTACTACATCAGGACATGATAACCTTTAGGTTAGGATTCCTGGCTGGAGCACAAGAAACATGTACATTCAATTCCCAGAAGTTTTCTGTCTGGTCTCTTTGAATTGCAGTAGGTGTTGGTTGTGGTGGTCTTCTCTCTTTGCACTTGTACAGCTCCTGGTGCAGAAGGATCTCACCTGGAACAATAGATACCACTGAACCGTAAATAGGAGGCTGGGCTAAGGATTCCTGTAAGCAGGTGATCAGCTTTTGAAAACACAATACTTTTTTACTGAGCATGTTTCAAAAGGCAGTATTTGAATCTCTGTATTCTCTTTGAAACTGCTTCCATGGATGAAGAATGTGAGTTTGTGCTGTAAATTTACATACCTACTCTGCTAACATGCTGTGACACGTCCAAAGATGTATACTTATATATTCTCCATTAAGGAATTACAGCTACTTGAGTTTAAATAGTTTAATAAGCAGTGTTGAGGGAAACTCATTTGGCTTCAGACCTAGTATAAACAGGATCACCTTTCCTGAAGTGAGTGAAGCTGTATCTACTTCTGCCAGACTAAAGTTTAGTTTGGAGACTTCCAGGTTAAGTATTAGTCTCACAGCTCAGTTCATTCAACATAGATACAAAGCTCTTTTCATTAAATTTAAAAAGAAAAGAAAAGAAAAGAAAAGAAAAGGAAAGAAAGAAAGAAAGAAAGAAAGAAAGAAAGAAAGAAAGAAAGAAAGAAAGAAAGAAAGAAAGAAAGAAAGAAAGAAAGAAAGAAAGAAAGAAAGAAAGAAAGAAAGAAAGAAAGAAAGAAAGAAAGAAGAAAAATATAAAGCAATGTAGGTAAGTCTGTAATTACTTTGGCCACAGAACAAACATATTGTTTCTTCCTGCTTGCAAGGACCTAAACTACTGTAGGGAGAGTAGGATCAGTGATATCTCTGGTATTGATAGTGTTCCTACAGCAACTGCATTTTCCAGCATGCTTTGTACCAGCATAAAATGCTTCTGAGTTATTCCACTGTGTGAGGGTGAAAGGAAGCCTTTTGTAGCTTGTGGCGATGCTTTCCTGGGCAACTGATTTATAAACACAGAAGTGGATCTCAGGATGTTTATCTTTATGGAGTTGGTTTGGAAGTGCATCACTTCCAATCTGTTTAATTGGAGTCTTGGGTGACACTACACTGCTGCCTTATGCTTGGATAGAAAGCTGATCTACGTTTTAACTTTAAGTACACTACAAGGTTGGAAAGTAAAGTTGAGTTTGCAGTGAAGCAGATATATTGGCTTCCCATGCTTTGAAGACAAATGGAGTCTCATCCATCGCTGCTATACCAGTATGCTGGTGCTGTTTCAGACTGCTTTGGGTTAGGATTTCAGTTTGCCCTTCCTTCCTAATGGGGTCCCTTGGTGAAGAATGCCATCCAAGCACAGGATGGATGAGATGCCCTAAGGACCTGTATCAGGCTTGCCTTTTAAGCAGTGCCTTGCTGAACTGTGAACTGGGATTTTCTTGGAGTGCTGCATGAGGATATGAATTCAACTTTGAGACCAAGAAAAGGGAACAAACACCACGTAACAGCAGCATATGTCAGCCTGAAAGCACACAATATTCGGTGGCAGTATTAATACGCTTCTAAAATTATTTTCTTTGGTGTCTTAAGTATTTCCCAGGGGCTCCTTTCTTTGTTCTAACTCCCTGCGGAAGGGGCAAAGAAAAATGGCTGATGCATTTGCTTTGGCCACTGTCAGTGACAGGCTCACAGCAGAATTAATTCTGTCCTGTCTAATGACCATCAGTTACCTCATTGCTAAGGAAATCGCCCCCTCCATCTGCAGAATCACAGCAAATAAGTTTTGATACACAGGACAACACACATCTCTCCTTCAGGCTACCTGCAAAGGCTGAAGCATTTTCTGCTTGCCCCTGTGCCTAAGCAGCACAGGTTTCTCAGCTCGGCAATACTTACCTGGCCCAGCGTAGTCCGTGTATTGACATCTCACATGTCTGCTGTTTGTCACATTACTGGTTTTGGTTTTTCTCTGAAAAGTAAGCCCTGTATTTGCTTCACACTGAGGGGAAGAAAAGATGTAAAAGAAGTAGCGAGAATGAAACAAAGCCATGTGCTGTATCTATCATGGTCATTACTCAGCTGGGCTTCTTGATTCCCTGAGATGTGTTTGCAGGACCAGGTGGATATGTTATATATATATTGAGGGGGTTTTGCATTGAGGTACATACATTTTTTGCATTGGACTTTTATGTAAATACATGAGTCCACCTTTTACACAGGCCTGATTTTACAAAACAAGAATACTTTTCAAGGCAACATGGATTAATTCAGTTAATTCAGACCATCTTGTACAGTGGTGCAAGACAAATGCCCTGTTCCTATTTCCCAAACTTGTACTTGCTATGAAGTTTAGCTGTGCAATTAGTTGGATGCTGTTGCTAAAAATATAAGACAAAAGTGTCCTGTAAGGGAGAGCTTGTCAGCATATTTTGATATGTTGTGAGTGGCACCTCAAATGTACTAAGGTGTGAAGCTGAGCAAGTGTCTCTAAAATGGCTGATTTAGGTATCAATGTTGAGCCCAGCTGCTCCTTGCAACACTCCATACAGTACAGTAATTTAGAGTGTACTGGTCTTGTGTAAGGAGACAGATGTGAATCACAGGTGAATTACTTGTGAATGATGACAAGGGTGTGAGCACTCTCCCTGCCCTTTTCTTTCCCCTCCCAGTCTCTCATTCTCCTATGTATATTTTTTTCCCTTTCCTCCCACCACCTCTTTGCAATGCAGGCAGGCACGTTCCAGTGTGACTCTGATGAGCCTGTGGTTAATCTGGTTCTCATGTTTGATTTTAATGTCTTTGTTCACCTTGCCTACCCCAAGAAATGTATACTGTCTCAAGTAGCTTTGAATGTACCAAAAAGTATACATTCTAGAGTGAAAAAATGAAACAGAGAATGTTTTCACCAAAGATTTGGAGTTGGTAGGAAATGACCTCTTACACCTCTTTTGCTTTTTCGATCTTTAAGCCCTAAGCCACCCTAAATCTATTGTCCCTATAAAAAGCTGCATTTTAAAAGGCTTTAGGAGGCTTGCTGACCTTGCAACCTACTTTGTAAGGAGCCTGCACCCACAGCTATTAAACAAAATTAATTTCAGCACTTTTAAATTGTTAATCTTGCAAAAGACAACTTGCTTGCTCTCCAGTGATCCCACAGGTCATCATTCTGTGAGCTGCAAGCCATCACCAGGGTTCATGGCTCTGAACATCATCAGTCTGCTTGTGGTCTCCCAGATGCCTTACAAAATTAATTCCTTTGCCCTCCACTTTTCCTCCCCAGCAGCTCTTAGAGATCTGGGTGCTTGGTGAGCACTATGTGGCAGCTATTCACCAGTAGCCATGCCACAGATTATTCTCATTTTAAGGTTACTCTATCCTAAATCAGTGCTTTCAATCCTCAACTCATGGTAATGAACTTTGGGCAGCAGGACATGAATTCAGGTAAGAAACGACAGTTTTACTCTTTGGAGTGTTAGGGTTTCTATTGTAAAGGTGACGTCTGTTCTAAGTTAAGTTTCTCCATGCCCATGGGGCGGATGCTTTACCGGGTCCTAATTCAATTTGAATCTTCTTAAATGTATTTTTTCTGCCTGGCTATGAAACTCTTAAACTTTGCCTTTTTCCCCCTCCAGGTAGCGATATGTGTGAATGCACTGGGAGTCGGGGAGAAAGTGTGTGCTGTATCTGGTATTATCATGCTTGGTTCTCCCTGCTCCATCTACCTCTTTTGTCTCTGCCACTCAAGCCAATTTCAGCCATCCGCCGGCTCTCATTTGGGATAATAGCCTCTCTTTTTACTGTTGTCTTGTCATGTTTGATTCGGCAGCACAAGGGTTTTAAATTAGCCAAAACGTTTGCATGCTGGGCTTACTCCGCTGCCACTACCAGTTGTAGAGCTACTAAACCACTTGATGCTGAAATTGATGATTGCTCGGAAGGAATAAGAAATTGTTGGTGGCTACCGGGAAGATTCATTCATGCCGAGCCCCTTTTAAGAAACCTGGGGGGAGGGAAAGAGAGATTTCCTTCATTTTCCTGCTGCCTGGCTGGTGGTTGCATTGTGCTGGTGCCAGATTCCTGCTGAGTGATTACAGCCTTGCGAGGCTGCGTAGTTCCTGTGATTTCAACATAAAAACAGAAGAAGAAAAATATGGAGGGAAAGAAAAGGGAGGGAGCGGGGAAAGAAAGCTCTGAACATTTGCAGTTCGATTCAGTAACATAGATTTGTGATATTTTCACTTGCGGTCCACTTTTTTTTTTTTTTTTTTTTTTTTTTTTTTTTTTTTTTGTGTGGGTTGTTTTAATCTCATTTATTCCCCGTGGCTAGAAGTTTACTTGCTAGAAGTTGTACCCGGTATAAGACTGCATGAGTCGGTCATGCTAAACCACAGATGAACTGTAAGCAGTTTTAAAATATTCTCTGGATTAAAAATAACCCATCATTAATGTGATCTGGGATCACTAAGATACTAGAAAACTTCTAATACAATCTCCACAATCCTCCCCCAGCTCCCTCCTCCCTCTGCTCTGATGCCTATTACATGTTTATATTATTGTTTAAGGATATGGAGGGCCAGAATTTTTGAGGGAGAAAGATGACAGTGCTTGAGAAACTGTACAAGGAGAAAACTGAGGAAGCAGTAGAATCAAATGAATGATCAGGGCTGCACAATGGATATAATTATACTTCAGTACTATATACAATCATATATGTAAAGTGAGAGAAGCATTATTTATTCCCATATTAAGTGGATTTGGCTTCTTTTTGACAGGAATGTTCTGGCTTTTTTCTTATTTTTCTTAAATATTCTAGCACTGTCTTCTGGGTTACAGTGATGATTGGTAGTCAAATGGTCAAAAAAGATCAGTAAGAGACCCATGTAACATGGTTTAGGATTTCTGAGTCTAAAGGCAAACACTACCCAAGAGAAAATAGTAGCAACTGTGATTTTGGAACAAAATAAATCCAAACCTGCTATTAACCATATATACAAGTTCCCAGACAGTTAGAAACATGACTTCACATATGTAATTCATTATACAGTGTCACAAATAAGACCCTAAATATAACACACGTGGGAATACAATTGCATAGCATCCAAGCCAAGAAAGATGTTCTCATTTGGTTTAGTATTACTAACATTATTATTAGTAATACTCTAGCACTTCTTTCCTGATTACTAAGCCACATGTTCTCTTGCATAAGGTGCCCTTTTTCTGTAAAAATAAAAATCTTGTGAGTTTCAAGGAGTTGGCATCCAACTTTATTTCTCTCATACATAATAAATCATGAAGAAATCATGTGAATGACTAAAGCTCTAAAAATACAAATCTAACTAAGAGAATGAATCTCTGGGGCCCAGCAGTGGTCTACCGTTGTGCAAGTCTAGATCCAAGGGTCTCTATCTGTGCCAATTAACAGTAGATTGGAGAGCCAGGCGACCATGATAGGTTTGGTCCTGTTATCTGTCTCTTTACTGCTGCACTGTTCAGAATTGCTGATTTCTCTGCAAAATCATGACAGATGTATTACAGGAAAATGTATTGGTCGAGTAGCTAGTGAGAGAGTTAATGCAAGGGATAATAAGTAGCTAAGGCCATGTCCTCCAGCAGACTTTGATGTGGTTTGATAATATATGGGATGGGTCAGTCTGTCCTATTAGCAAATGTAGCCAGTTTATGCTCTACATACAAACTAGATATTTGATAAAGCACTAAATTAGTTTTCACAAGGTATTAGATGTTAGATACTTAATGGGATCATCATGCTTTTGCTACACTTGTTTAAGATGTGTTCTGTAACAGAAGCAAGCGGCAGCATGACATTTCACCAGGAAAGGAAGCATGTCTTGTGACTGAGTCACGAGTTTGGGAATTACATCGTCCAGGCATTGCTTGGCTTCTGAATTACCCTTGGTCTGATTTACCAGAGAGGTTTCTCTTTTCAAATCTGCAGAATGGGACTGTGTCTTTTTCTTTTCTCTTTGCCTCCTTCTGAAACTTAAGCCACCAATGCTTGTAAAGTGCATTTTATTTTTATTCTTGGATGCAAAGGGTACAAGTAATCATAATGCTGTGAAGCTTTGGTCACATGAGACTAATAGTAGCTGTGTAAGTGCTGGGAAATTCCCTGAACTTGATAGCAGAGAATTTACAGGTGCAAGCAAATTCGAATTAGAAATCTTGGTACGGCGTGAAAGAAGACATTCAGGGTTTTGATGCACTGCTCCACAACTGTGCTCCACATTCCCTCTCTGCCAGTGTTCATGAAGTATTTAAAAGGTGAAGCAAAACAAATAGTTCAGTGAAGCTAGTAACTTGTTTGTATAGCAGAAAATCGATTGGTAAGATATGTCATATAGGGACAACGTCCTTGCCTTCACACACTCAAACCCATTCTATCAGTGGGGAATGCGGGTGCAGAACTCAGCCCTCCTAGAGCTGCACACCAAGTTGGTCTCTGAAACAAGGCCTTGGTTTGAGCATTCCCCTTATCTGAGCTGATGTTTGATCCACTAAAGCAAGCTGCTGCTTTGGTAAGCTGGTAACAATTTAAAAAACTTCTTTCTTCAGTCTCAAAGAAATGGTTGTAAAATGACTTTTTTTTTTTTATTCCTATTTTTTTTTCTTCAGAGGTTCTGTGGGTTTTTGTCTTCTTAAATAAAATCTAGAACTGCTGACAGCAGTGTATGCTCACAGCTAGCTTCAGAAAACTATGCTTTAAAACCCATTAAGTGTTTTGTATTTATCCCATAAATCTTTTTTTTTTTTCCCTAAAGTAATTTTCCCCTATGCCTACAGATACTGTTCTTAATTGCTTTTGAAATGCATCATTTCACTTTCTCTAGCATCTTAGTACTTATGCAAGTATCCGGTCCTGAATGACCACTGCCAGGCCTTGCACTTCTCCTGGCACTAGGGAGACATTCCTCTGTTTTTGTGAAATGCAGGGAGAGTGTCATATATAAAATGATCCTGTTTGAAAGGATAGAAGCTGCATCCCAATATAGATCACAGTGGAAAATGACTCAAAATTACATGACAGCTTCTTCCCTGTTCACCCTCCCCTCCCCTTCCTTTTCAGCCTGTTTCCCAGTCAGGCTGTGGTAAGAAATGTTATGTATTGTGACATTTTAGTTTACTGTTGCTAATAATCCCTTTGCATTTTTCATTAGCACATTATTAATAGGATTGCAAAAAAGGCATTGGTACCACTCAGACTCAGAGGTGGTGCTGCCAGCATCCCAAGGACTGAAATGGCTTTTAAAAGCACTAGTTGCACCCTAGGCAGCAGGGGTACCTACCTTGGAAGTAGGGTACCTAGCTTGGCAGTAGGCTCACCTATCTCCAGCAGAAGCCTATTCTATGCTTTGGGCTGAAATCCCGTGTTTCAAAACCCGCTGAGGCCAGCATGGACTTTGGATGCTTGTATAAACAAGAAGACTGCCTCGTAACTCTTCCTAAGCCTGCACCTGACGAGCTGCTTGGAGCTGGAGGGCTGCGTTTCCCCTAATAAATTCCTTTTTGTGAACCCACTTGTTAGTCAAGCATTGTGCACACTAACTACAGCGAGGGCCCTGTGTCTTGGGCATAAATTACTCTCGTGTGGCACTGTCTCTGAGCAGCCCCCAGTTATGGATTACTTTGTTCTCGACTTGACAGGAACATAATTAGAACTGTTGATGAAATCTACCAAATTGTTCCTCCGTGGCCTCAATGGTCAGGAAATTTGGCTGAGTCGTATTTGTCACCCACGTAAAGGCTCTAAACACTTCATATTAACTATGTTATTAATGTGCCCTCTAATCTGTCTGTGAATTGGTAACACTTAGAGTGAGCTTGTGCTCTAATAGCACCTTGTGATGAATACGTTGTAATGCTGTTAAAAAGTTTCTGGAGGGGAGGGGAAACTCCACCTTAATATGAAGTGAACATTTCTAGGTTGTTTCTTTGCTCTGTATGTGCATTTTCATGTTTATGTAGTTTTGTTTTGATTAATTGGAGATTCACTTAGGCTTTACATTGACGGACCGTTTTCTGTTCTATAGGATTTGCTGACATTTGGGCTGTTTCATTGCCAGAGGAGGCTTTGTGTGTCCCAAAGGAAGTGAGTGATCTGGCCATAACAAATCCTGCCAAAATATTTTAACACCGTTACGATTTTCTAATGCAATGCATAGTGAATGTGACTAGAAAAGGATGGTGAGTCCATGAAGGGGGTTTGCTCCCTCTCCTCTGCAATTTGTGTGGTAGAACAAGCACGCAGGAGCTGCTGGGGGTGGTGGGAGACCGCAGCCAGCAGTGGGGGGAAGGGTGTTTGCCTCCTGAAGCGTATTGCTTCAGACGCAGGAATGGCTTACGCTTAATCTTTAAGCCAGTCTTTCAAATTTTGGTCCTGTTCTTGAACTTTATCAGTCCAGGGTGATCAGAGACAGCATTTTAGCTATGTTAAATACATGCATTTTGGCTGCTATAAATGTTCGGGAAATTAAAACAAGGAAACACTTGTTAGACACTTATAGATAAGAGTGAGATTAGTTTCTGAAGGTCCTACAAGTTGTCACGATTCTGTCTTGGATAAAACAAACTCTTACCTTCAAGACAAAGGGCTATCTCATACTTCAGTATGGTTTTGAAGAACACTTAGGTGGCTCTTAACTATATAAGGAATTGTGCTTAGTGTTATAATACAAAAATGAGAGATTTTGCATGCAGTGTTCAGGGGATGAAGACAATTCTGATAACCTAATGTTTAGTATAGAACTGGAAGTATGGGAAAACAATAATTTAGATCCCAGAGCTATTTTCTAAAGCACCAGAAAAATGAGCCACTATTTTCCTAATACCTTGGTGAATTGCTGATATTAAATTTAACACTAAACACTCAAACACATCCTCTCAAAAACACAGACCATGACTAAAGTTAGCATTTAGCAAAGGATTCAAAACCTAAAACCAGCATGCAGTTCAAAATTAACTGACTGCAGAATATCAGCCATCATCTTCTGTGTCAAACATACACCAGGTTGGATTACTCTAGCTGCTCTAACAGGGTGAACTCATGTGTTTGTTGGTTTTGTCATTTTATATTCACATACTTAAGAAAAACAAAGTAGTTTGCTGGAAGGAGGAACGGTAATGAGAGACAGGAGATGTTGAACGTGACCATCACTTTGGAAGTTGTTCTGCATGAGCAGATCCTTCCACTTCTACTAAATGGTCCCAGGTATCTAACTGGCTTGGGTTATTTGCCCTGACCTGTGTTCTTATGCTCATCTCCTAAGCCCTGTTTCAGTTTTTGCTGGGCTAACTTAGACTTCCTCTTTTCCTGTGTCCACTGTATGTGTTATTGCCTGTCTCCCAAGAACAGTGATGCTGTTCCCAGCAGGACCGAAAAGTTCGCCTCAGACTTAGGACTTATTTTGAGACTTAGATATTTTTTTATCTTATTATTTGTAAATGAAATGGGAATCCCAACTCTGCACCTTTCTCATGCAAATCAATCTACTTCTAGCTATGTAATGAGCAATTCAAGTTTTGGGGGTTTTGGTGGGGGTTCTTTTTGGTGTTTGTTTTTGAGTTGGGTGTTTTTTTTAATGCATAGTTGCCATTTCCGGAAATTAGAATCAGGATGCTCAAGTTAGATGTTAGTTCATATAGACTTGTTGACTCTATTATTAGAATAAAGCAGAGCAGACTTTCCATGGATCTGTCTTTTTTTCGCTGTTTTTGTCTTTCTTTTTTTTTCTCATTTCATTCTAAAATTTTCTTCTTTAATTTCACCCTTCAATTTCTAAAAAATGCATGGGATATTGAAGGGCTTTCTAAGTAATTAGATCTCGTTACATATTTGCAGTGCATTCAAAACTGAGTTACATCTGATTTTGTCAGAGTCTTGTTTTATCACAGTTCTAAAATGGGACATTATTTGGGGAATTCTTACCCAAAAGCAAGCTTTTGGCCATCCTGCCTGTGCTTCATCTCTCTCTAATATGCTTTCACTACAGAAATGAAAATTATTGAAGTGAATAAGTATTTTATTATCCTTGAATCATGTTAGTAGTTTTCTGAATTTGTGGTTATGTTGTTGAGGGTTTTTTCAGTCTCCAATGGGAATGTCATGGTATGCATCTTGTACATAGAAATCTAATGTTCAGTAGTCCAGAATTCATCATGACCAGTAGTCCAGAATTCATGCTGATTTCATTTTCCCTTTAAGAGTGGGAAGTAAAATTCTGTATAAATAAAGGCACTTATTCAAGGGGGAGGTGAGGAATGGGGGGATAATATTAGAATTGGCCCCTGAAATATTAATTTGATAAAACTCTATGATCTTAAAGTGTCAGCTGTGGAGAGCATATGCTAGTAGATATTTGTGTTTGAAGTCAAGATTCATAGATAATCATTCTAAGAAACACACTTACCATTTCATAAACTCTAGGAGAGACTGTTTTCATTTCCAAACATTTAAACTACTCAGCCTTTTTATACATTGAAACCCAATTAGAACTTACAGGCTCTTTCAAAGAATTTTCAAAGCTATTTCTTCTAGGAACTGTACACAGACTGAGGCTTTGCACTGAGTAGTTTGTATTCTCAGTTGTATCTATTGTGGTTTTCTTTCTAAGAAAATAGGGTTTAAAGAATGTTTATTACCAAGCTACTGAGTGTAGATCCCAAACAGTCAGTCTCACTTTTAGAACATGAGACATGGCCCCTAAAACTAGTAAACTGAAATCCCAGTGTGGCTAATGAGGTCCAAATTATAGCTGAAAAATACTTTATTTCATTTCTCTAAGAGGGTAATGACTAAGTTAAAGGGTTATTCTATCACCTCTCTTCTGCCACATTATGCAGACTGCATGCAAAACTCATTCAGAGAGAAATAAAAATCCAAATGTGGTGCAGGATTTCAGGACATGAAATGTACCTGCTAGTGAATGGAAAAGCTTGTTTTAAGCACCACCTTCTTGGTTCTCAGGGCTAACCTAATACTTGAGCTGGACTGGCATACATTAGCAGCATTCTTCTATAAATCCATAGTTTCTCAGAATACAGCCAGCCTGATTTGACAGGAGTCCATCTGTGAAGTTTACTTGAGCTATATGAAATAAAAGAATATGTGTATACCATCCAAAGCTATAGAATAATCATTCAGATCATTAACTTGGATGCTGATTTATCAGCAGGAGGGTATATGTCAATAAGATCACAGCAATCCAGACTGGGAAGTGACTGGTGTAATTGTATATAATGCCATAGCTAGGGAATGTATGATAAGTATGAAGACCTAAAAGATGTATGTGATACAAGCACAATTACAAGACTACTTACCAAGGACACTCTTTTTCTGAGCATAATAATGTATTTCCACAGCACTCTTCACCTGTTGGGAATAGGATGGTGTTTGGTAAAATCAAGGCTTAGCTTCCCGTGGATAGCAAGGGGTTGCAAAGGAGGTTCATAAGGTGGAAAAAAACCTACTTTAAAGGCCAAATAAGACAATACAAGATTTCAAAGTGAGAAACTGATTTCTAGAGACCACTGTGGCCCCAGGATCCCCATACAGGAAAAACTAACGCAGTTTGCTTTAACAGAAAGACATGTGAAAGGGAGTTAAGCAATTGCTCACCCCTCTCAATCTGTATGTTGCCCTAAAGCTGGAGTTGAGTTGGGAGCCTGGTGCTTCTCTTCATGAGGAGACTGTATGAATGAAAGGTCGAAAAGATATGAGGATTTACTAAGTAAAGTCGTACTTGTCAATAGCTTCTCTTGCTGGATATTTAAAGTTCAAGTGCTTGTTTGCTTTAGTTAAGTGCTCTGAAGTGCTTTAAAAAGCATTGGTCCGTTTATATAAACAAACAGAGAAACTTACTGATAGTCTTCCCAGTCACAGTGTGATACCCAATATTTGGATATCCTTTCTTGGGTCTGAAAAAGATTTGAACTAGCAATTTCTAATTCATGTGAGTCTTTGTTAATGGAGTATTATATTATTTGATCATAGACACTGTATATGATGAAATGCAGTTTATCTGTCACACACAACCATGAGGAAACAGGAAGTCAGTCGCTTAGAAACTTGATTATCCAAGACTTAAGTGGTACTTGAAAGGAAGAATAAGCTGAAGGCCTGATTTCCTTTTAGAATATTTACATTATACTGACATCTCTCCCATATCTTTCTTACTCCTTCTCAGCAATACTGACTCTGGAATCTCTTTTAATGCCAAGAGTCATGCAAACAAATTTAAATTTATCCTCTGAACATGGGAAAATCCTGTTCTTACAGAAAGAAAGTAAACCACCAAGACTAAGCAGTAGCAAAGATGAAGATTGGGATGGTATTTATGCAGTTCCCTTCAGTGTTCACTATCAGTCACTGTCATAATGCTACCCTACCAATTGTCTACAGAGTACCATTACAGCATTGCTCTTCTTGAGTAATATGCTTTAACCTA
Source organism: Picus viridis (assembly GCA_033816785.1). Classification (NCBI taxonomy): domain Eukaryota; kingdom Metazoa; phylum Chordata; class Aves; order Piciformes; family Picidae; genus Picus; species Picus viridis. The sequence goes on from CM066577.1 coordinate 7,215,860, forward strand.
ATGATGCTGTTGTGATACCAAAGGCCTAAGAATGTTCACAAATTTGTATATTGAAAGTTACCCTCTTTCATATGCATAAAGAAAGAAGTATTATTTAGAGAAATCGCTGGATATACCTTGTCCAGTAAGGTGTCAAAGCAGTTAGCTCCAGAAGAAAAAGTAACCATCAGCAACTAGCCCCTGAAAATACTTCATGTTAGCAATAGAATTGGATCTGGGTGTTATCTTTCAAATTAAAAAATGGCATCCTTCATTAAAAAAAAAAAAAGTCATAATGATTTTATCTGCATGTAGTTCCCTTTTGCCCACCTCATACACTATGAGACTTGGTATCATAAGCAGGTGGATTTAGAACTGTTGCTAATTTAAACTGCATTTAATAAAAGACAAGTTTGAAATCTCTTACAAATCAGTGCATGTGACATAGTTTGAAGATTGCTTTTGTCAAGTTTGATTAGCTCAAAGAGAAACCTTTTCTAAATATTGATTGTAAGATTAATCAGACAATGTAAGACCTTGAATTATTCCTCATCACAGGAAAACAACATAATGTATTATCTCATTTGGTGAGTGGGAAAATGTAACTTCTGAGGATTAAAATTTGTGTTTTAAAGATTGGACCCAAGGAAAAACTTTCAGACTGTTCTTCTTTTTAAGCTAACTTGTAGTTTTACATATCATATGTCACTCTCTCTAACATTTTCCTATATTACAAGCTGATAGTACCAACATCATTACATTGAAGGATGTTCTCATTATTGACTCCATTCTCAATTAATTGCAAGTTTGTCATGTTTTAATGAGTAGGATTTAACTTTCATATTCCAAATATATGTCTCACATTGCTTACTTAGAAATTTTCTAAAGGTGGTTGAATCATGTCTTTAAATTAGTATGAGGGAGAAATATTCCTTGTGCACATTAAAAAGCATTCACCATATTTAAACACTTTTAGAAAACTTTTAGTAGCTCTGTGCTTTAGAACAAAATGTTGAAATTTGGGCAAAAAGTTCTCTTCTAGCTTTTTCCATCACAAACAGTTGTTATCTTCACTCAAATACTCGTACAGGCATGTGTTATGTCCTGTAAAATATAGAGGAATAGAAGGAAGAATGGCACTCTGATTTTCAGTAGGTACTCTATTCTTCTTTGATAAATCCCTGCTTCCTTCTATAACCTTTTTCTTTCTTTCTTTCTTTCTTTCTTTCTTTCTTTCTTTCTTTCTTTCTTTCTTTCTTTCTTTCTTTCTTTCTTTCTTTCTTTCTTTCTTTCTTTCTTTCTTTCTTTCTTTCTTTCTTTCTTTCTTTCTTTCTTTCTTTCTTTCTTTCTTTCTTTCTTTCTTTCTTTCTTTCTTTCTTTCTTCCTTTCTTCCTTTCTTCCTTTCTTCCTTTCTTCCTTTCTTCCTTTCTTCCTTTCTTCTTTCTTTTCTTCCTTTCTTTCCTTCTTTTTCTTATTTCCTTTTTTTGTAATCTCCCTTCCAAATCAAATGGTGCTTTTTTTCTTAAACACCCTGTCTCTTAAAACCATGGCATGTTTGCAGTTGCTGCCACCTGTGCATTTCAGATTCAGATTTGGTCCAGTGCAGCTCTGTAGAGCATTTATTAGGCTTTCTCTCCAAAATTCAGTGTTCATTAGTAAACTTTGATTAATCATCATATTTTCTATCAGGAGTTTGCTGTTTATTTGGCTTTTATTTTCTTATATACCTTAACACTTTTCTTAATAATCCTTTCTAGGAATGCTTTTTCTTTTGCTTACGTGCCTACAAAATATACAATCAAGGTGGATGTACTCTGGCCTTGCTGTTGCTAGACTATTCCTGCTAATTTCATTATGGTTATGTTTGTTTCCCCCCAGTCTGTCAATACTAACTGGATACCTGTAAGCACTAAGCACCAATAAGTTTGGATTCTGTGTCAGTAGATGGGCATCACAGTATGGGTGGGTACTGGTGCCACAGCTTCATAAACCACATCAAGTTCATACCAAAGAAAAGCAGGTTCCATACCAAAATGAAAATCGGTACTGAATTAAAACTGTGACCTTGCAAGGTGAATGGCAATGTCAACTGATAGCACAGTTGGGCTAATAACACATGAGCATGATTTGAAAGGGGTTGAATCAGCATGTCCCTCACCAGGTAGAAACCCAAAGTCCTGGTAAATGCTCATCAGCAACCTATACCCGGGGCCATTTCCCATGAGACCTGTTACTACAAATAGGATGTAGCTACATTTGGGTATTCAGGATTCGACAGGATGTGGCTGCTCTTTCTCACTTACCAGATGGCTTTTCATGTACCATCACCTGTCCTAGCACTCCTCTGCCTCACTAACAGAGTTGTGACAAGATCTGTTATGATGGTTGTGAAAACTGCTTTCTGCATGTGTCCATTGTAATTACCACATATAGGCACCTTTATTTAGCAAGTCCACATGTGTATCACTGTTGCAAATGTCTTATGTTTGGGTATGTTCATTTTATATCTTCATTTTATATCTCTCATCTGTGGTGTTGATATTCTGCAGTGTAATCAGAGAGTTAAACCTGCATAAAACCTGCTTGATCTTGAGATCAGGCTTTGTATGCCTCTGTGATAGGGTATGAATGTCTTCGTACCCTTGTTCGGAGAAACAGCTATAACTCAGTTGTGGCTTTGTGCTACTTGAAACTAATTCAGTAATCTCATGTGTGGCAGCAGAAGTTTTATACTACACCTCTCCATCACCCATCCTCAAGCACATTTTCTACATGTATCATTATTATCATCAGCATCTGTCTTTTGAGCAATGATTTATTTGTCTCCAGGTCTCTGTCCCTTTATACAATACTAGATCTAAAATTAAATCTGTCTAAAGAGAAAGTCATGATCTCAAAGATTTCTACCTGGTTTCATAATTTTATTGCATTATTGCCAATACCTAAGTGTGAAATTGCTTTAAATTAACCAGCAATTATTTAGAATGAAGCTAGGAAAGAGTTAAAAAAAAAAAAAAAAAAAAAATCCCTTTCCCAGGCAAACTGGAACCTCTTCTTCCAATGAAGCTGTTGCAGGAGGTTTCAATGGTATGAATAAATGTATTTCTTTTAACACTTTTGTTGTTTAAAATGCTATTGTTTCATCTGAGGTGTGAGGAGATGTGCTAACCTTGTCAATGTGGGAGCAGTAGAGCAGAAATGATAACTGTATACATATATTTTTTTTAAACAAAAATACGGAGGGAGAGTGTGTGTGTGTGAGAGAGAGAGAGAGACAACTTATTTAAATCCTGAATACAGTCAGACCTCATATGCATTGTTAAAAAAAAGCCCTAAAGAATTGCATATGGATTAGGGGGATGAATATTCTATTATTTCAGTCTGTTCTCCTGATCTTCTTATTGTGACTTTGCGCTTCAGAAATCTGCCAGGAATTTGGCTTTGCTGTACTAGGCAGTAATTTTAAATGTGTATCAAGCACTTGATAGTGTATGATTTGCGTGCTGTTGCATTCCCATTCCCTAAATTTTCCACCAATTTATTACTTTTTTCATACTGTTTTAATATTTCAGGATGATGAATATATACAGCATCATTAAAGGTAAATAAAAAATGCATGAAATTAAAAAATGGAATATTAGATGTTTCTTTGCTGTAATCCCTAGGTCCAATAGGAATGAAATGTCTCTGTTCTGTCAAGTAATCCCTAAACATGATTAGGGACCTTGTAGTTTCCACATAGCCCACATAATATTTGTATCATATAAGCCTATTTATGTAAGGTTTGAGTAAAAGTTGTTATTAGAAGACCTATAAACCTATTTTACAATTCAAAAAGATATGCTTGCCTCTTAATCTCTCTACTTTTATTATTTTTTTGAGATGACAAGGCATCCTTAATTCATTTTTCAGAATTCTGTTACATCTTTTGGGTACTTATATCATGCATTAATGATCCAAATGAAATGTATTTTTAAGACAGAGGACTGAGTTCAACAGTTCATCTACTTGTGTAGTTTCTCCTTAAATCAGCGTTGGAAGGGACCTCTTTTTAGGTCTCTCCTTCAACACCCAGGTTTAGTCTGAACTAAGGATAGGGAGATGTAGATTGTTTTTCTGATTTTGGGGAAGGGGAGATGGAAAGAGAGAAAAGAGGTTTAAATTGTGTGACAATATATTATCAGTGATGTAAATAATTCTGGGAGCATCATTGAAAAGTTTCAGAAATCAGCTTTTAATCTGACCAGCCAAGAGCAGAGTTTTCAGGGTGGGAAAGTGAGAAGGAAAGAAAATGGACAAAAGGTTTTAATAACAGAAGAATATGACAGGAGAGACATTAGTTGTTTCCAGCTGTTTCTTGTGATAGGGTTATGCTGAGGATGCAACAACTCAACACTTCCTATTCCCTGCCTCAGCTTTTTGCCTGGGCAGCCCCATCTTGTGTGTTGTTAGGCTGAATTCATTAATGTTCAGAGGTATTCAGGTTCCATGGTAGCACAAGGAAGATCAATAAATAAATAAGAATAGTAACTTACAAACTTCTATAGTTTGAGTAGACATTCACTAAGAAAATTTTTTTCAAATGATAGCAGAGGTCAGCTCTGGCAATTCAGTATTTCCCATAAGAAAATCTGAGATTATATTAACCTTGGGCTATCTACTCAAAAAACCCTGTGGAAATACACCTATATTGCTTCCACACTGCACTGAAATTTTACTTTTATTTCATTTTCAGCAGTTAGGGTGGCATTTGAGCAATAGCTCTATTCTTGTATTTATGAACTGAGAGAAGCTGAGCCCAGGGATCTTCTTCCAGGAAAACTGAGATCAATAACTGTTATCAAGTCTTCATTTATAGGGAGTGTTAAATGACCACCAAGTCCTGATGTTCATCAATTAGTAGGGTGTGCTTACAACCAGGCTGTCTGGCTTTTTTCTGTCCTCTTCCAACCTACCATAGTCAGAACTTCTGATCTTTGCTATCATTTTAAACACTCACTTTCACTTATTATGATTGCTTTTTAACTGGGGATACTGTATGACAGTAGTGCCAGTAAGTTCAAGGTAAGCAATGTTTCCCCTCACCAACCTCCTCCTTCCTGCTAGCAATGGAAGGTAGGAATGAAATGATACCTCAGGCTCATGTTTTTGATCCAAAGCAGGGATTTACATTCTTGCTGCAATTATTTCTGCATTTTGGTATTCAGCAAGAAGGCAAGTGCAAACCCCAAACAGAACAGAACAAACCCTGAAAACTGAAATTAAAAGCCTTATGCAGAGAAGCATTTTCAGATGCCTTTATACCCTCAGTTTAAGTGGAAAAGAGGGATTTGGAAAAGAGAGAGCTTAATTTAACAAAATAATATTATGCTTTCAATCCTTAAAATGAATAAATTATTTGGATACTTAGCAATATTATGTCTTTGAATAATGCTGGTAGTTAAGATAGAAAAAATGATACTGCGAATGTGCTGTGTTTGCCTCTGATGATGTTTTTACCAATTTGGCATTTATGGGAGGCAATATCATTGTTGCAAAGTTTTCAAATTGCTTTTTACACAAATCTGCAGAAATTAAATCTCCTCCTTGTTATGAAAATGAAGTAGTGTCTCGAGACACTGGTATATTAGCACAAATCTGTGGAGACAATAAGCCCAGTTTTGCTTGCAGTTATTGTGTGCCCACTTTCAGTAGTTGCAGGAAGCTATATTAGGTATAGGCTACGACATGACAGTAAATAAATGTATGCTTAAGAATAGCCTGTGAGCAGTGGCAGAGATGTCTCGTAAGACCTCTTGTGCTTAAAGTTAAGCCCATGCCTGACCGCTTCCATGGTGAAGAATTTCGCCCACGACATGGAGTGGTGTGATGCAGGAATAATGGCAAATTATGTAAATTGGAAGTCTTCAGAGAGAACATCACAAATCAATTTCAAGCTCAAAGAAAATAATGTGAATACAAATTGGTGTAGGCCATGTGAAGATTTCAGGAGACAGTGTACCACATGATGCAATGCAGATTAGGCCAGTTGTGGTGGTCTTCAGCAAAAGCCTGCTGGTGTTATTCTGGTTTCTATTCAGAATGGTTTCAGGAAGGGCTGCACATTTTGTCTAAGAGTTATGAAAATGTGGTGATTCAGAATGTTCTAGAACCACCATAAAAGCCCCAAACATTTGGTAGAAGCATACTTTAAATAGTAGTACTGCTGAGCTCTTAACAAAGGCACTTGGTGAGAACTGAACCTGGCTGGTGAGCGTTTTGTTAGATCCTTCCCGAAACCTTGCTTGGCTGTAGCTTCTGTCAAAAGTGGCATCAGCAGTGCTGACTTGGGGAGCAGCATGTGTGTCTGAGGGACTTTTGCCTCATTAGTAAGAAACAAGCTGGCATCTCAGCCCTGACTGCACAGCTCAACACATATCAGAAGGGGACAAACACGACATGAGTTGGAGGAGAGACCAGTTCATGAACAGTCCAGGTGACTGGCATCACTTCCAGGATAGCCACTGGTCAGTGGGAACAAGGCAGAATTATTTCAACTCAGAATAATAATGAATCTTCATAGCTGAATTTAAACTGCATAAAAGTGCTCTTTGTGATGGGTTTAAATTCATTGAAAGAATTAAGGCAAGACTAAGTCAAGTGCATGATTGATTTTTACAAATACAAATGAATCTAATAGATGGAGGAAAGCAGATAGATCAAATTTTAAGACCTTGAAGCTGATTTACCTACATCAGATGTTTAATGGGATGCTTAATTTGATTGCTTCTCCAAAAACTACTCACAATAGTCAAGCCACTGACTAAATATCTGTGTAATCAAGGCCTCTGCATGCATCTACATCTTGATTTTCATGTGCAAAATAACCAGCAATTAATGATGCTGATTGAATGCAGGAAACAGTTTGAGGTTCAAAATGGGAACTCCAGGTATTTTGGGGTCTCTTAGTATTATTTCACTATGCTTTTAGATGCGAATATAGACAGAGTTATGCAAGTCTATGAAAGCTTTTTAAATTGCAGAAGATTCTTCACAACTATAGCTAGAAAAAGCTGTCTTCATCAAGGTTAGGTACAACTAATTGTGAGAGTTAGATACTTTACATTAAAACCAACATATTAGCCCATTTCTGTGTAGCCTAAGGGCCCCATTAGGTGGGTTTATATTTTCATATTTAAAAAATAAAAAATATCAGTGAGGATGTTTGAATGGAAGGATGAGTGCTGTATGTAGCAATCACAAGGCTCTGTATGCTTTCTTCTTTCTCAGGATTGGACACATGAGTGGGAAGCCAGCAGTCAGTATTGGCACTCATTTATTTTTAATTTTTTTTTTCAATCAGTCTGTGATATATACAAAGGATTTTAGAATATTGGACTAAGAGTCTTGGAAAAAAAAAATGGTGCCTCATCATTTTTACTCTAGTATTTCTACAGTAGTGAATGATAAATTACATGAAGCCTTTTTATTTCCCATGACACAGCGACAACAACAAAAATTAAGGATGTTATGCTCACAGTGCCTTGAACCACTCATTCTACCACGAGCAAACTTCTGCTGTTTTCTCATAGTAACCTTTACAAAGGAACCAATAAACATTATTCCTGTTTTAATGACTCCCAAATAATGTCATATTTAAATGAAATGCAGTTTGCCTCAGCAGGGTTCTTTGAATTTATGAGCATTTTTGTCCCATATCCTACAATAATGTGACAAATATTATTTGCATTTTTACTGTTTTCTTGAATACTTTTAAAGTATTTTTAGGAGACTTCAGATTGCTTTTGAACGTATTTGAATGCATTTTTAGCTATCACCAAGCTTAAAATAGGAAGCCTTTTTTCGGCTTATCTTTATTAAACACCTGCAAAAATCAGTGCTATTTCTTTTTCTTATAAGGCTTTCTTCCTTTAAGGAATGCCAGGAATGCTGCACAGTTTATTCTAGTGTGAGCGTCTTTTCTTGGTGGTAATGGGCAGTAAATGGTCTACTAATGCCTGTGCTATGCACACAGACATTTACCGACCTGTCTGTCATAAATAGAAACTTGAAATTGTAATGTAATGAATCTGATCTTTAACTATAATGAATTAATAGCAGAATTTGTAGGCAAGTTTTAGAAAATCTTTCCTACAATGAAGTCTTACAAATTGATCATTCTGTACAAACGATTGTGCTTGCAATAAACCTGTGATCTGACGACTAGGTGGTCAGGGATTCATTTTTTGCATTTCTTAAAACCACAGATTATTGTGCTGTGGGTTTGTTACCTTGTTTGAGGTGTAGTGGCTGTTGTTTGGGGGGGTGTGTGTGTGTATGTGGTGGGTTGTTTTTTTTAAATATATAGATATTTATTTCAGAAGAAATTTTGTTATTTGACACCTTTATAACCTAAAGGTGAGCTAGCAGTTCTTCGTTTTGACTGGGTTAATTTGTCTGTTTTGCTTTGATGCTTTTCTTCTTCTTCTTTTTAAAGAATGAAAATTGTCTGATTATTTTTAAGGCAATATTTCACATGTTGAATCAAATGAAAAAAAAATAATCAATTAAAGTAGTACTTATATCTCTATGCAATCATACTAAGACTCCTCTAACATTCACAGAAGCCAGTGGGAAGGTTTCTTTACTGTTGTTATGCTGCGAAAATACCTTCTGTGTTGTTTCTCTGGTCAAAAAAAACCCTATCCAAACAGAATTTTGCAAGTGAGATACTTTTAAATGAGGTTGCAGTCGCTTACCCATCTCCACATAAGCACTGTGCTAGACACTGTTTATTAAAATCAGACCTTCTGAATGGGCAAATGAGGGAAAATAGTAACCAAAACAAGAAACAGATGACAAAAGTAAATATGTGTAAATAAAGAAACAACATGCTTGTTTTTGTGGCTTTTGATCAAGCCTAATTTATTTTCAAAGGATGTTGGGGAATGCTTGGGAAAGGAACAGCCATCCAATGTAATTGGAAAAGGAGGAAGGTCTGTAGTACACTGGCGGCTGCTGCACTTTCCTCTCGTGATAAGATTGTAAAAGTTGCCAATATCAGTATTCAGTCTTGTAGCATGTCAGGGCTCTTTCATGTGAACTGAACTGAACTGTCTGTGTGCGCTCCCTCCCGCTCTCCTCCTGCCCTCCTTCCCAGGCTCGTTGTCTCATTGAAGTCAG